>JAPDOI010000100.1:0-654902 GCA_029168955.1 Aplectana chamaeleonis | reverse complement strand
CGGGGGTCCTATACTCGGAGCAACCTCTGGAGCGAGTCGTTTTCAAGGCCGGCATCGACCACTGGAGTGATCTCCCCGATGACTCGTAGTGGAGGTCGTTCCTCATCGCCGACCGTTAGCACGGTGGAGTCCTTGCCGCTGACCGTGGACATGGCCTCCCTCACGGGGCCCCACGACACTTGTGGATCTTCGAATAGACTTTTTTTCAAAATCTATAAGCTTCACTAGAGCAAGGACAATAAACTCAAGCACAAAATAGCGTATGGAGAAAGTCCACCCGCTGTGGCCGGCTCGAGCACGCCTGAGCCGTCTCTGACCCGTTCCGGTCGATATGCATGCAATAAATTGCACACGCGTTTTCGCTCCACAAGCTAGTGTACATGAAAAGAACTATGCTAACTGAAGACGTATTTGGGTCGTTTTGTGGTCGATATCCGCTCCATCTGTATATATATATATATATATATATATATATATATGTATATATATATATATATATATATATATACATATATATATATATATATATATATATATATATATATATATATATATATATATATATATATATATATATATATATATATATATATATATATATATATATATATATATATATATATATATATATATATATATATATATATATATATATATATATATATATATATATATATATATATATATATATATATATATATATATATATATGGGGGTGTGTATACAAGTCTGTTGGTACCTGCTCGTTGGTGCCCCTGCTTCTACTGAACCCAGCAGACGTTTGAGTGTACACAGGAACGTTCGAGCGATATAGCGTGCACAGCTATATCGCGAAAGTATCCCGCACATTGCATAAAGGTGTCGCCGTCCGGCACACTAAGGCCTCTGGTCCATAACACCTTAGGATCCGTACCTAGGGAGTCATGGAGTCTTTGGCCACAAGCCACAATTTCGCCACCCTGAACTGTCGATCGCCGGCGAGTGATATCCAAAAAACTGCGCTATCCAGACTTCTGAGCTATTTCCATGCACCGTTTGCTGCTTTGCAGGAAACCCGCCTCAAGGATAGACCCGTCATCAGCGTCGGAGAGTACACCATCTACTGCGGTAACGCTGACGATAGGAGAGTGGGAGGCTGTGCAATAGCTGTAAGGAAGGATTTCAATGGTATGGTCAAGGAGTTCGGCTCAACGTCGTGTCGGAATGCATTCGTACGACTGCGGGATCACAGAGGATTCAATCTGTGGATAGTGAGTGCTCATGCGCCCACTGAAACCGCCGAAGACAATTCGAAGGATGCGTTTTATGAGGAACTCAATACGTTGCTGGCCAGGATACCTTGTCAACATGCTGTTGTCGTGGGGATTGACGCAAATGCGAAGATGGGACTTGATCAGGAATCCGAAGTACTCGGTAAATGGTTCTACCCAGTGGAGCAAACATCGGACAATGGCTACCGCCTTGTCGACTTTGTGAACGCAGTGGTCTGATTATTGCATCGACATTCAAGAGGAATCATCGCCGCCATCAGCTTACGTGGCAGGGACCAACCCAGCTATCTCCAGAAGAGCAGCGGAAGCGGAAGATGACAACTTTGAAACTACAGCTTGACTATGTCCTGACGAGGAATATTCCAGTATCGGACATTCGAAGATCTAGAGCTGTGTGGGATGTCGCATTCGATTCGGATCACCGTCCTGTTCTGTTGAACTTCACTGCGAGGATTCATAAGAGGAAGCGAGGGGCTCAGCCTCTCCAGAGGATTGACATGACAAGTCTCAGAGATGAAGAGTGCAGAAGGAATTTCCGACAACGCGTTTCTATTCACATCGGAGTACGGACTAAGAAGAAACTTTGCGACGCGGATTCTTTTGTCAAGTGCATCCAGGACGCTTCGAAAGAGGCACTCCCGGTTGTACAGCCTAAGAAGAAGTTCGCCTACGTCTCAGAAGAAACAACATCTACCTACAACAGAGTATGTGCTCTCCGAACTGCAGGAAACTTCGTGGAGGAGAAGCGTCTGAGGAGGAAGTTGCGTCGGCAGCTTCAAAGTGACCGCGAACGAGAGTGGACGTGTAGAGCTAAGGAGTTCGAGAAGGCTTGGGAGGAGAAGAATCCGAAGAAAGCCTACACGTTGCTGCGACAGTATAGCGGGAAGATGAAGAGATGTTCTCCTGTCTTGAACACTACCAATGGAGTTGCAGTTGGTGATGCGACGCTGCCAATATGGAAGGATTACTTCAGTTCACTACTGAATCGTCCAGCGCCATCAGTACCTGAGCTCCCGCATGTTCGGAGAGCACATTACGATGTCAGTGAGGAACCGCCGACTGAGTCTGGAAGTTTTGGATTGTGTCCGGAAAATGAAGAATGGAAAGGCAGGTGGAGATGACAACATCACTGCTGAAATGCTGAAAGCTCTTCCTCCGTCTGGGATTCGTGAAATGACCAACACCATCCGTGCCATATGGATGAGCGAAAGGATACCCGATTCGTGGAGACATGCGATCATCGTACCTCTTCACAAGAAGCTATCCGTCACGGATCCTAAGAACTACAGAGGAATCTCTCTACTTCGTGTCATGTACAAGGTTTTAGAACGTATCATTCTCGAGCGACTTATCAAACATCGTGAAGGAACGACCAGAGATGAGCAAGCCGGTTTTCGACCTGGAAGATCGACCATCGACCAAGTGTTCGTCGTGAGAAGAGTAATTGAATCGTGGCAGCGGTTTTCGAAGCCATTACAGCTTGCTTTTTTGGACTTTGAAGCCGCGTTCGACTCTCCTCATCGTGATCGATTGCTCAATGCTCTGCGAGCAGATGGAGTCCCGGAAAAGTATGTTCGGTTAATCGAGGACATGAACAAAGGAACAACAGCAGCAGTTCGTACACCTGTCGGATTTACGTCAGCTTTCGAGGTGAAAATGGGAGTAAGGCAAGGAGCCGTTGCAGGACCTTTTCTTTTCAACTTCGCCGTTGATGACATCATGCGTAGAGTTGCAGAACAGTTTCCTGCGGATGTGATCCTAACACCATTAGGACGCTCCCTTGTCGACCTGGAGTACGCCGACGACATTGTGTTATTCGCTGAAAACAACGCAAAACTGCAAAGGATTGTGAACCTCGTTTCGAAGTATGCCGCAGCCTATGGACTTCGTCTTCGTCCCGACAAATGCAAGCAGATGTGGGTCTCTCAGAGGCCTTCAACTGGAGTTTGTGTGGACGGACAACGTATCGAACTGGTGGACGATTTCTGTTATTTGGGCTGTTTGCTGAAGAACGATGGTAGTTATGCAGCGGATATTCGACAACGATGTGCGAAAGCTACGTCTGCATTCAATTCTCTAACCAAGTGTTTGTGGTCTACCACCATCGCGAAGGAAGTCAAGTTGCGCGTCTACCTATCCGCTATTCGCCCTATCATGATGTACGGATCGGAGACGTGGGCAGCACCGAAAACGCAGATGGAAAGTTGGATTGCACGGAGAGGAAGCTTTTTAGGCGTTTGCTTGGATATTTCTGGCCGCGTGTATGCCATAACGAAGACCTTTACAAGGAAATCGATGCAGTACATCAACGCTTGACACGAGGGAGGTGCCAGCATCTCCTAACGCCATCTCAAGCAGCAATGGAAAGTCGACTTCGACTGCTCGGGCATATACTAAGAAGAGCGCCGGATCGTCTCGTACAACACGCTTTAAAAATGCTTCCAAATCCTGTCTGGAAACGGCCACCTGGGCGTAGGCGAAAGTTCTGGACGGATGTGGTTAAAGAGGATTTAAAGTCACTCGGCATCGAAAGACAGTTCAGGCGCGATGTTTCGTTTCGCAGGAAATGGAATAGTGACAGCTGGATGGAATGTGTTCAAATTGTGGCTGAAGACCGTGAAAAATGGACACGGCTGACTACTAGGACGGCACACCTCGGTGAAGATGCGGAATGACCGCGTCAGGCGAAAGCCAACCTGATTAAGTCAAGTAAGTCATATATATATATATATATATATATATATATATATATATATATATATATATATATATATATATATATATATATATATATATATATATATATATATATATATATATATATATATATATATATATATATATATATATATATATATATATATATATATATATATATATATATATATATATATATATATATATATATATATATATATATATATATAGCAAATGTGCAGGACCCCAGTAAGAGTGTGCAGGACGTCGTGTAATGAGTACAATACCCCAGTAGGGGTGTGCAGGACCCAGGTGGGAATGTGCAGGACGTCACAGAAAGTTAGCTGGACCGCAATGGGAGTGTGCAGGATGTCATCAAGAGTGTAGAATTAAAACAACGACATTTAGTCAATTTTCTCATGCGAAATCATAGCTTTTGTGTAGCGAAGAAAACAGATAGCAAGGCATGTATCTTGAGAAGCGTGCAACGCGTTTCGAGGAGTACGCGAAACTCCGGAGACATTTCCTCTCCAGTCTGAGGAAACAAGCAGCAGCTCCACTTCCGCATATTCTCTGTTCGTCACACATTACAACCGCTCAGTCATTTTGATTCACTAACTTCCATAAACCGGTTTTATATGTTGCAAGTCTGAGCTTATCAAAATCTGCTTCACAAAAACATAAACATCCATGGACATATTTCATTTCTTGAGAACAAGGCATGGTGTTGGTCAACGATGGAAACCACACCTGAAATGCGAGTGCGTTTTTTCTTAACATGACAGGGATGGTGAAGCGAGATTAATCGCTTGGGAACATTACAGACGGAAGGGGTCGTAAACAGCTGGTAGCAACCGACGATCTACCGCTGGCTTCTTATTTTTCGCTTTTTGATCCCACATTTTCGTATCCGACGCCCTGATGAAATGTGCGGCAGACTGCTCTGCTCAAATCAGGAAAGTCCAGACGGACAAGAACTTTCGGATAGACGGAAGTCAATCAGCACCAGCGCACGTGAAAGTTTTCTCGAGCGAAAACTTCGCTAGGTCTCTCTAGTATATATATATATATATATATATATATATATATATATATATATATATATATATATATATATATATATATATATATATATATATATATATATATATATATGCCGGCATGGATCGCGAAGAGACTTCTGCATTCACTGTTAAGTTGGCGCAAACGCGGTGCCATGTGCTATAACATAGGTGCACCGAGTTGGCGCCAACCTTCAACAATGCACGCGAAGTCTCTTCCTGATCCATGCCGATGTTTTATATATATATATATATATATATATATATATATATATATATATATATATATATATATATATATATATATATATATATATATATATATATATATATATATATATATATATATATATATATATATATATATACAGTACCGTGCAAAAGTCTATTCGTTTTTGTTTTTTGACCATAACTTTTGCAAATCGCAACCGTTTTGCATGAAATTTTTTTCCCATGTGGGGAAACATATTCTAAATGCGTTGCACATATCAGCGATAATATGTTTCAAGTGGCCTATATATATGATTGATTTTTCCCAAACTCGTATAATTGGCCAATTTCAATTTTTTTTATAATTTGTTTTTTTCTCGTTTTCTTACAGCCTATGGTTATTATTTCTTATTTGCAAAATGGCTAGACCCCAGGGCTCTAAGATTCTCTCACAAGCAAAAAGCGAAGCCATCTGCCGAGGCCGATCCATGGGCTTGTCGACAGCATTCCTAGCACAACAGTTCAATGTGACTATTCGTGCAATTCAAGAGCCTCTGAAACAACCAGTTTGAGCGAAATCGACGGGAAGGCCTCGTCTTACATCTTCTCTAACAGATCGACTCATCAGAAGAATGAGCAAGGCGAATCCGAGGATGGCAGCCCCCGATATCCGCAAGGAGCTCGTAGAGCATCATCATGTTAAGGTTGGTTTTCGTAGTGTATGACCTATATTTTTTAATGTATTTTGTTTTGGATCTCCTTGGATGTTGTCAAGAGACGCCTACGCGATTCAAGCCTATTTGGACGACGTCCTATCAAGAAGCCGATGATCTCTGAGAAGAACCGTAAGGCACGTCTGCAGTGGGCCAAAGACCACCTTCACTGGACTCCGCAACAGTGGTCTGAAGTCATCTGATCAGATGAATCCACGTACACTCTTATAGGGAGAGACGGAATAAGCCCCGTTAGACGCCCAGTAGGTTCCAGACTGCATCCGCGCTATCAGGTCCCCACCGTTAAACATGGTGGAGGCGCTGTCATGGTGTGGGGCTGCTTTCACGCGAATGGTGTCGGTCCCCTGCACCGCATAGAAGGTACTATGGATAAGGAGATGTACAAGAGCATATTGGAGAACCATATGCTTCCATTTGGGCGAGTTGCCATGCGTAGGAAGTTTGTCTTCCAGCAAGACACTGATCCGAAACATGCTTCTCGTCTGATCAAGGATTGGTTCGACCAGCGCCGCATCCGCGTAATGGACTGGCCGAGTCGATCTCCGGAGCTAAATCCAATCGAACATCTCTGGGCAGAATTGGGAGGGCACTTCAGGGCAAAACTGATCGAAATGCGACTGAAAAGTTTGCACAACTCGAGCAAGCCTGGAAGTCTATTCCTGTCCCGAGTCTCACCAGACTTGTGGCCTCTATGCCTAGACGGTGTCAGGCGGTGATCGATGCCAACGGTATGGCTACCAAGTACAAGATGTATACTATTCAGAAACATAGTACCGTTGCGCTCTTCAGCCTTTTTTAGTATTTATTATTTTTCAAAATAATATCCTTTATTAGCCTCTTTTGTCATAATTTGATTTTTTGTTTGTAACTTTGGTTGTAAGTGTTGTTTAGAGATGATTTTGTAGTGTGTTTGTTCTATCATTGTGTTGAAGTTGTGATACAAAAATGATGCCGATTGCTCTGCTAACAAATGAGTTATGGTCGAAAAACAAAAACGAATAGACTTTTGCACGGTACTGTATATATATATATATATATATCCTACTATATATATTTTGGTAAATTTGTGTGTGTGTATGTATGTATGTATGTGTGCGTTTCTCTGTGTTTGTTTGGCCGTTTAATCGGCTTGACTTTCAAGACGGGCGACCTTACGGGTACGGGCTCAAGAGCGCGCAGGACGCCGAAGAAAGTGTGCGGGACCCAAGTGGAAGTGCGTAGGACGCCGTAGAAAGTGTGCAGGACCCAAGGTAGAGTGCGCCGGACACCGTAGAAAGTGTGCCGGACCCAAGTGGAAGTGCGCAGGACGCCGTAGAAAGTGTGTGGGACCCAAGGTAGAGTGCGCCGTACGCGGTAGAAAGTGTGTGGGACCCAAGGTAGAGTGCGCCGGACATCGTAGAAAGTGTGCGGGACCCAAGTGGAAGTGCGTAGGACGCCGTAGAGAGTGTGCGGGACCCAAGGTAGAGTGCGCCGGACGCCGTAGAAAGTGTGGGACCCAAGGTAGAAAGCGCCGGACGCCGTAGAAAGTGTGCGGGACCCAAGTGGGAGTGCGCAGGACGCCGAAGAAAGTGTGAGGGACCCAAGGTAGAGTGCGCCGGACATCGTACAAAGTGTGCGGGACCCAAGTGGAAGTGCGTAGGACGCCGTAGAAAGTGTGTGGGACCCAAGGTATAGTGCGCCGGACACCGAAGAAAGTGTGCGGGACCCAAGTGGGAGTGCGCAGGACACCGAAAAAAGTGTGCGAGACCCAAGTGGAAGTGCGTAGGACGCCGAACAAAGTGTGCGGAACCCTAGGTAGAGTGCGCCGGACGCCGTATAAAGTGTGTGGGACCCAAATGCGAATGCGCCGGACGCCGTAGAAAGTGTGCGGGACCCAAGTGGAAATGCGCAGGACGCCGCAGGAAGTGTGTGCGACCCAAATGCGAGTGCGTCAGATGCCGTAGAGTGTATGCGCGACCCAAGTGGAAGTGCGCCGGACGCCGTAGAAAGTGTGCGGGACCGAAGTGGGTGACCGCAGAACTTCAGAATCGTTTTGTGCGTCTATAAGAGAGTGCATACCACCCACTTCTTCACGCGCCCTCCCCCTTAACCACTCATTTCAATTGCTTAGCTGTTTATATGCACCAACCTTTCTAAATCGGGTTTCTATACAATGGAAATGTGAGTTAATCAAAATATGCATTCAGGCCCCGGTCATAGTTGGTGCTATTTGCATCTGCATCCCCCCCGCACCCCCCCGCACCCCCCAACACCCCCCCGCACCCCCCAACACCACCCCGGTCGATACGTATGTTTAAAATGATGGAGTGAGGTTGAGAAAATCACTCGATGCATCCAACTAGATATGACGATGATTACGTGGCCAACAGGATTGCACCTGTTCAGAGAAATAGTGAAGGCGAGTATGGTGAAGTCACGGAGGTAGCAGTGAGGTTAGCTTTCTAGTGATACGCAATGTTTTATCTTCGACCCGCCCACCCGGTGATTTTCTCATCCACGTATTGCATGGATATCGACCGCGTCGGATACATTGAGTGATTTTCTCAACCTCACTCCATCATTTTAAACATACGTATCGACCGGGGGTGCGGGGGAGCGGGGGGATACACCGAGTGATTTTCTCAGCTTCACCTCACCATGTTGTTCATACGTATCGACCGGGGGGGGGTTGGGGGGTGCGGGGGGGATACACCGAGTGATTTTTGCATCCCATTTTCAATGCATTCTGTGTGTATCGACCGGGCTGGAGGCGTCGGCTCATCCAACTATGACCGGGGCCTCAGAGAACACAAACATCATTATACTTCATTTGGCAATAAAGGTAGCAGGGTGTCGGTTGGTCGTGGAGGCATTTACTAAATCTCAAACAGCGGTTGTCTTTATCATGACAGAAATGAATATAAATGAACTACAACTTCAGGACCTTCTAAAACTAAAGAAGAGTCGGTGTGCAACTGCATTAGAAAGTAGGTTAGCAAGGTTTGCAAAGTTTGAAATGCTTTGTAATATCTGATTGCTCGAGTGTTGTCGTCGAAACCAGCTCATGGGCCGGCGCAACCGGACTCCAGCGACTGAGGCCGGGGATCCGAGATGCTCAACCTACGCGTGGTGGATCTGTGGAGTCGACTACCAAGATCAAGGAGACTCATCAAACGGGCATCAACAACTCCACGAGGAGTTTTTTCTGTATGGGAGTGCGAATGGCTGGCTGCCGCACTCCTTCGCATTCTACTGCTACGAGCCGGCATTGAGAGGAACCCAGGGCCACGCAGCAAGACTCCACGATATCCCTGTTGTCATTGTGGATTATCGGCTCAACATGCAAGCGTCCAGTGCGGTGGTTGCCTCGGCTGGGTACACCTCAAATGTTCGGGGTTAACCAGCTATAATGACTACACTGATGCTTATTGTTGTACTTGCTCTGACTCCCCCCCCCCCTAGTGTTCCTCTTCATAGCCTAGACATTTTTCAACTCAATATCAATGGTCTGCGTGCCAAACTAGCTGAACTCACATTGTACATTGAACGCTTTCATCCAGATGTCATCCTCCTTCAGGAGACAAAACTTAGTGTATCATCTTCCTTGCCCCGCCTTCCTGGTTATACTTCTTACCATCTTCCCCGCAAATCCCATGGTGGTGGCGTGTCTACATTTGTGAAATCTTCCATACCCTCCTACCTCATTCCTATCCCTAATGATAATGTTTTAGAATGTATAGGTGTTCATGTTGTATTGCAAAGTTGCCCTATGGATGTTGTTAACATTTATATTCCCCCTACCTCCTCATGTCCTAATTCGTTTGACCCTACTCCATTTTTGCAATCTGTGCACTGCCCTCCCATCGTCTTCTGTTGGCATGGCTGGCGATTTTAATGCTCACTCTACATCCTGGTTCTCCTCTCTAGATCCTGATGACAGAGGTGAACTACTAGAGCCTTTTGCTGAGGATTGTGATCTTGTTGCCATTAACGAGGACGCCCCCACTCGCCTTCCTTCCACGGGCAGGCCGTCCTCTCCGGATGTCACTTTTGTATCATCTTCTCTTGCTGTTTCCTGCAACTGGTCCACTGCGATAGCTATGGCCAGCGGTCATGTACCTATATGTGCCTCATTGGATTTGTCTCTCAATAGTCACCTGGCACCTTTCATAGGTTCGCGTAGCAAATTGTACACCAACTATCGTAAGGCTAACTGGGTCATGTTTAAGGAGGTGTTACTCAGTCGGGTAGTCCACTATCCGCTTACCGGCTCCGTTCATGTGAAGGACAAGTTCATCGTTGATGCCATATGCAATGCCTCCAGAATTGCAATTCCTACAGGGCGCGTTAGAACGTTTCATCCTAACGTTCCCAAAGATGTTCTGGAACTGATCGAATTACGGGACGAGAAACGCCGAGCTGATCCTGGAGATCCCAGCATTCAACTACTATCTGATGAGATCACCAAAAGGCTGAATGATTGCAAGCGGACGCGATGGATGGAGTTCACTGAATCCTTGAATTTCTCCACTGACGCAAAGGAGACCTGGAGCATTCTTAAGCGGTCATCTGGGAAGAAATTGGAAGCGGATCGCAACATGCTTGAGTTCCCTTCGGGGAAATTTGAGTCCGGATTTAAGGCTGCATGTCGACTTGGAAAACACTTTGCTTCAGCGACGTCCCGCCGTGATCGTTCCAACAGGCTCACTCTCCGGTCTATAAGGAAGCTCAGCCGACAAGATGTACCTGCCATAGCTGCCACTGAGATGTCTTCCCTCATCAACTCCATGAAAAACTCGAGAGCCGAGGGACCCGACGGCGTGTCAGCCGTCCATCTCAAACACTTGCCGGAACAGTTCCTTGAATTACTATGTGATCTGGTCTACTCTCATTCAGCACTGGTGTCATTCTCGCTAGATGGAAGCAAGCAATTGTTCTACCGATCCTCAAGCCTGGCAAACCAGAAGATCAAGCAACTTCGCATCGACCCATCTCCCTTTTGTCTCCTATTGCTAAGTTAGCGGAGAAATTCATCAACCCGCACCTCCAAGAAGCATTACGACATAATGTGCATCAACATGGCTTCAAGAAGGCCCACTCTACCATCACGGCCCTCACGTCCATCGCAGAACACATAATTGCTGGCTTCAACATGAAACCTCCAGCTGGTAGAAGTATAGTCGTGGCAGTTGACTTAACCGCTGCCTTCGATAATGTCAGTATCCCGCTACTGTCCAAGTCGATTCTGGACTCAACTATTCCTGACTGGTGCAAAAGATGGACTGATAACTTTGTCAAAAATCGTTCCATTCGTGTGAAATTTGATGTACACTTGTCGACGTCTGTGCCCCTGAAGGCAGGCGTCCCACAAGGAGGAGTTTGATCTCCCAGCCTGTTTTCTTTGTATCTGTCTGATGTGCCGAAACCGTCGTCGAACATCCATTTATGTCTATATGCGGATGACATCACTATTATTTGTACTGACCCTGTCATCGATCGAGCCACTGCTGAGATGAATAAATACCTTGTCAGTCTGGCTAAGTTCCTGGAATCGAAGCAGCTAAAGGTCTCTCCAACCAAGTCCAGCGTTACTTTGTGCACTACAGCGACTGCTGAACATAAGCTGCATCCAAAGGTTCTTTGGGAAGGAAACATGCTGCCCTTATCAAAACACCCTCGTCTAGTCGGTGTATTCCTCGACCCGTCTCTACGTTTTCACGAAAACACACGTATTCGAGCTGCTGCCGCCAACACACGTAACAACATTCTACGTTCGCTAGCAGGCACTACATGGGGAAGCTCTAAGGAAATCCTGCGAACCACCTACAGGGCTATGGTGCAACCGGTGTTGGAATATGGAGCCCCAATATGGTCAAGACACCCTGTCGGAAGCTCCTGGAGCAAGCTTCAGCGTGCACAGAACACTGCTCTACGCGTGATCACTGGATGCCCTAGATCCACATCGGTATCTCATCTACATCAAGAGTGTTCGCTGCTTCCTGTAAAGCAGCATTGTCAACTCCAGTCGCAACAGTTCCATGTTGGCATTGTAAGGAATTCCACACACCCTAATTTCCCATTACTGTCATCTGGTCCTCATTTCCGACATATTCGCTCGCCACTTCATGCTGCAGTCTCTGTCTTGGATCGTCAACGTTGGGCGACGTCGGAGCTCAATCGCGTCAGACTGCTGCGAATGCAGCACACCCGATTCGTCAGAGGATACCTTTCCAGTGCTCCCCTAAATCCAATTCTTGGTGACGTCCCCCCTCCGATCGATGACAGCGAAACGGACCTACCCAGACGTACACGCGTCATCCTGGCAGGTCTTCGTTGTGGACACTCCTCACACCTCAAGGCCTTCGTCCATAAGATCGACTCGTCGATCCCCGACGAATGTCCTGACTGCCACAACCCAGGGCACGATTCATTGCATTTATTTTCATGTCCTGCAAGGCCGACTTCTCTAACAGTTATGGATATGTGGAAGAACCCGTGCGATGTGGCTGCCTTTTTGCGCCTATGAGGAAAATCTCTAATGTGGCCGATAAGAAGAAGAAGACAGAGGCCGGCGATAGTCGGCATGCGTGAGAACTTCTGTGCGCCATCTCACATAGAATCAGCGTATTTCGATTCATTCGCCGTATACTCAAGATGCCGGCGAAGCCGGCAAATGGGCCGGACCCCAGCGGCAGAGGCCGGCGTCAGCCGGCCGACGCCGCTGGTATATATATATCGCGTAGTTCTTCTTTGTGCGTAGTTGCCTGGCAGCAAGACCGCACGCAGCACGCCCGCTTGCCACGTAATCCATTGATCTTGCCCTTATCGATTGATGGCGCAGCTCGAGCTGGCTGCGTGGATAGGCGAATGCGCACGGAGTTACTTATATAACTAAACAACCAGGATCTGCATATTGGAGAATAGAGAATATGTTTTATTACAGTTTGTTTGTAATTCCAGGAGGCGGTGTTCCGTGCGATTGAAGCTGTTAAGAAAGAATTCGGTGGGCAGATTCAACAGTTGGCTGAGAAGGTGTTTATTTTTACAATAGCTCCTGGAGACCCTGTGTAAGCTCTACTGTTTCAGGTGAATCCACTAAAAGAGAAGTGTTGCGAAATGGCGTCACAACAGTTGGCTGCTGCAAATCGACCTCCTCGGACTTTGAGCGCTCCACCATTACCTGTTGTGCACGTCCCCGTAGCGCCTTCTAAAGGTTCTCCGATGCAGAACTCACAAGATGAGTCTGTCTTGCAGCCGGTGCCGAAGGATGACGATAAGATCGATGTGAGTGGAAAACGTCTACACAGAAACTCTTCAAAATGTCCGTCTTTTCTCAGATACAGTAGGACTTTCCAGTTGCTCCTTATATAGGAATCAATTCTACGTACAGTTTGTTCCTAATTGGCGTTCACTTTGCCAATGCAGTTTGGTGAGGGGTGGATTTAGTTTTGCTTCGCTTCTTGACAATTGTGACCGATTTAGGTTATCAGGAAAAATCTGCGCGTGTTTTGGAGACCCGATGCAGAACTTTGTAGTTTTACGTCGACTGGCGATTCTAAGAACAATGTTGAGGGTACAAGCTATTTTCACAGGAGTCTTGACTTCCCAAACCAAGCAGAGATGAACGAAAAATTGATCTTTCTCGAATTCGCGCTTATATTAGGTTGATGCAAAAGTTTCCGGATTTTTCACGACTTCGAATAAAAAACATTTATTTCAAGAACAAACAAGGCTCACCCAGCAAAATAATTTCCATCACATTCAAGGACCCTTCGCCACCGATTGGGCAGATCATATTTCCAAGTGCTGCATAGAGCGGAACAGATGGTAGTCGGAAGGGGCAAGATCTGGGCTATATGGAGGGCGAGGAACAGCTTCCCAGCCCAGGTCCAGTCGCCCTAGGATGAACACTGTTCGCCTTCTTCACGACAATGCTCGGCAACACGTATCTCGGATAACCCGACAGAAACTGCTGGACCTGGGCTGTAAAGTTCTTCTCACCCTCCATATAGCCTAGATCTTGCCCCTTCCGACTACCATCTGTTCCGCTCGATGCAGCACTTCCTGGATGGAAAACAGTTCACTAACGATGACGAAGTCAAAATGGCCTTAGAAAAATACTTCGACTCGAAACAGCCAGAGTTCTACGCGTCGGGAAGTCATGGTCTGCCCAATCGGTGTCGAAAGGTCCTTGAATGTGATGGAAATTGTTTTGCCGGGTGAGCCTTTTTTGTTCTTGAAATAAATGTTTTTATTTAAAGTCGTGAAAAGTCCGGAAACATTTGCATCAACCTAATGTAAGCGCGAATTCACGAAAGATCAATTTTTCGTTCGTCTCTGCTTGGTTTGGGATCAGGGATGAGCGGAGTTTCGCGTTCCGAAACCCGCAGTTTCGCGCATTTTCGGCATTTCGCGTTCCGCATTCCGAAAACCGCAGAAAACGCCGCGGAATGCGAAAATATCGGGTCATCTGGGACGTAATAAAACACTAGATGATTTCTGAATTTTTTCCGCGTTTCGAAAACCGCATTTCCGCGCATTTTCAGGCCTTTCGCGCCCGATTTCTGAATCCCGAAAAAAATTTTGTTCCGAAAACCGATTTCCGAAATTTTATATTTTCATTCCGCGCATCCCTGTTTGGGATGTCAAGACTCCCGTGAAAATAGTTTGTACCCTCAACATTGTTCTTAGAATCGCTAGTCGACGTAAAACTACGCAGTTTTATAGTAATTGGGTGTCCTAGTTGATTACAATTTGCTTTTGACAATTTGAAGGTAGTGTTCACGATCAGCAACACTATATTTTTTTGCCAAGGTCAGCCCGCGGAGTTCAGAATAATTGCAAAAGACCCACAAATCCCTTGAACTTGAACCGAAGGTAAGGATAAAACAAAGCCGGAACGCATCCCTGCCGCCCTCAAATCGGGGCAGCAGAATTCGAAACGTTCTGCAAAATAGTCTGTTAATCCAATATCGCTCCAGCCGCGAAGCGGCTGGAGTTCTTATAGTCGTCTCGTGGTATAAGTATTATTCAACACCTCGGCAACTGTTCCTTCGAAGGACAACTCTTCCATGGTGTGGGCGTGCTGATTCGACGAGTCGCCTGGTCCACGCGATTTTCCCCAACGTCCTAGTCGTTTTTTTCGTCAGGACACAAAAAAATGTGCAGTCGTCTTTGTGCAAAAAAAGAGAAGCTTCCGTGAACAAATCTTCTTGACGTTTATTGTTATTGATCTTTTGTTTGTGAAGGCAGCATTTTTTAGAACTTCACTGAGCAGGAGTTGATAGGTGGCGACGATGATATAGATTTCTCTGAAGACCGTAACGACCTCATTCAAATAGACGAAGAGGCGCTCCTGGATGACTGATTGACCCATCATATTGAAGCCATTAGACGGGTGTTGCGATGTGGTTAAATCTGTCTCACTTTGTTGTTTACAGTTATATGTTTATAGGTCATTTGTGTTCTAATGTTATTTGCGTGAGGCACAGTGGCTTTCGCGCCTACAGTGTTTCCTATTTCGGGTATTTTTGTGAAGTTGAAACATGTCGTTGTTATTGCTTTATAGACAAGATTTATGCACAGTAATTACATTTGCAAATAAATATATACTATACTTAATCTTAGCAACTACCTAGGTGTAACGCTCGCTTTCGATGCACACATGCATTAGAAGAGTATGCGGAGAGTCCCACCAGATGCGAGCGAGATCTCCCAGCTTAATTCTAGGCGTTCGGAATTCATCCGAATTCACGTAGCGAATAGGACCACATAAGGATGAAAAGGTATTAGGCAAAATCGCCTACACAAATTATTTCAAAGACGATGGGGATAAGAATAATCGCGGCAAATGAGCGCGGACTTTAGTCAGAATTCCTAAGCAATTGTGAACGACCAATGAAACGGCATAAGCAACCGAATTGCATGCATTAAAAAGCGGGTGACGTTTCCCAAACGAACAAGTTATAGAGTATGATTAACGCCGCCTCAGTGAGTACTCGAGAAGCACAAAGTAGTAAAGACACACGACACAGTACAAAGTAACTGATAAATTATGTTAGGGGGAGGAAGACGCGCAATGAAGCGGCCAAAGATGTTGACATGAAACGGATACCAGAACGTAAGTGTCACGATTGATAAGATTCAATTTAAAACCTAATACTTTGATTAGCGAAGAGCGAGAAGTCCGTATAATCACAAGCAGAACTGCTACATATTCGTACTGAAGCGGTCAGTTTGAAAGGTGGGTAACCATGGTCGACTGCGGATGAACAATGACGTAAACATGAACGATCTGAGCCATTTAATCACAATAAAGACGTGCTTGATTGGGTCCTGAAACAAAATGATAATTCGAAGATTCTACGGTCGACTAATTTATAGAGATCACCTATAATGCTTAAACACACAAGCAGACCCACGCCTTTAGGGTCACGCGGTGATGATCACAGAGCGGGCAGCAGCTTTTGGCCGAGATCATACTTCCAGCGACGCGACGCAATCTTTACCGTCCACATCGACCGAAAATCGATACGCCTGATGTCGTTGGTCGCGGGCCAGCAAAGGGGGGGGGATCGCAGATATTTCAGCCATTATTCAATTTTAATTTGTATTCCGCGGTAGTGGAGGTAGTGGAAATTAGAAGAATAAAGTTATATGAATTGATTTAATTAAGTTCAAAATTAGGTTTGAAAAATTATGCATTTAATCGGCTTTTTTAACTGTTGGTTACACTCACAACCCACCTGGGGCCACTTCTAATGAGAGGGGCCTCAAAAATTTTTGATGTGGGGTTGAGGGAGCGCACCACGCACAAACTGATCACACCGCCACGCCTCACCCTGCTCACAAGCTCGAAGGGTAGTGTTCACGATGAATATGCTCGTCAGGCAAGGCGGGCTAAGAGCAGGCGTACTGGGCTAACGAAATCTTCATTTCTCCGTCGTTTTTTATCGATTTCTGGCCCGTTTTCGATGCACTCTTCTACCCTATCCCCTCCAGCATCTGCCAGCGTAGTGTTTCACATTCAAAAAACGAGATTTATTGTGAACACTGACTTTTTGAGGGCAAGTTTACGAAGTAGTGGATAATAAGGAAAACCCCCATGAAACTCGAATATCAGAGAAAAAAGTGTTTAAAAAAACCAATTCAAAAGAATAAGATGGGTCAATGCTATACTTGTTATCCGAAGGTAATTCCTCGGATAATGGATCGATTCGGATAATGCCATTTTAAATTTACCGGATATTGGTTCGATTCAGATAATGCGTTTTTTCAAATTTTCGGATATTGGATCGATTCAGATAATGCCATTTTTCCAATGATTCGGATACGGATATCCGTCGGATAATTTCGGATAACTTTCGGATATTATGGGAACACACCTCAGGCAACACACACACACACACACACACACACACACACATACACACACTTACACATACACACACAGACACACACACACATACACACATACACATACACACATACACACATACACACACAGACACACACACACATACACACATACACACACTTACACACATACATACATGCACATACACATACACATACACATATACACACAGACACACACAGACACACACACATACACACACTTACACATACACACATACACACATGCACATACACACATACACATATACACACACACTTTACACATATACACACACACACACACTTACACACACACACACACACACACACACACACACACACACACACACACACACACACACACACACACACACACTTTCCTATATTTAACCTAAAATGAACCGATTTTTATCCGTTTTATCCGTTTTTATCCGATTCTACGCAAATTTTATCCGTTTTATCCGGTTTTTATCCAATTTTTATCCGTTTTATCCGTTTTTATCCGATTTTATCCGAATTTTTGGCCCTTCGGATAATGGTTCGATTCAGATAATGCCGATTTTAAATTTTCCGGATATTGGTCCGATTCAGATAATGCGTGTTTTCAAATTTTCGGATATCGGATTATCCGAATCTCGGATATCCGGTCGGATATTCGAAATGGAGTGATTCGGATACTAAGTATAGTCAATGCACATGCTTCGATGTTAATACCTTCCGCGACAAAGAGTTTTCAAAAATTCGGCCCCTATCCCCTGGTGAAAGGAACGCAGAGCAACTGTTATATGACGTGAGTGGGGCGACCCAATGGGTTGGTTGGACCACGAGATTTTCACCCATTTCCCGGCCGTTTTCCGTCGTACTTCCGCACGTACTCTTCTTAGTGGGACCCAAAGCTTACGTTTCCACCAAAAAACGGACAACTTTTTTATCGTGAACACCGCCTTTAAGGTTGCATCCAGAATTTGCGAAAAGACGATCCCCGACTCTGATGGGCGCCCATACGTGCGGGAAAATTACATCTTGCCTCGTGTTGACCCGAGTGATAACGTTTGACCGGGTGATCGATCGAACGAGTTGGCTTGCTGCCTGCAAATCTCGCACGATTTTTTATGGTTGGAGTACTATGGTTTATGAAGGCATTAGTTCTGTATTCAATTTGAGGCTAAATGCGTTGAGGATGGAGCATCAGACTGAAACTTGCTCCTTCCTTCCTGAAGATGGCGTGAGCGCACGTAGGAGAGTTTGCGTGAGAGGGCAGCAGCGTATCGTGAGGTAATGAGCTTCATCGACTTCGCGTAATATCGCTAAGACGTGGCGTTCGAGTTTAGTGTGTTGCAAAGTTATACGACATACCCAAACTTTGATGTTTCTGAAGCCTAGTTTCGACTGCAGGTGGTCGCTGCGGCCATGCGAGGGCAACTGTTCCTTTTCCATCGCGCGTAATGGAAAGCCGCTCCAACTGTGATCGCTTCGTGACAAACGTCCTACATCGCTGGGTCGCGGCGATGGAATCCTATGTTTTACTGCATCGCTGCTTGAAGAGCGATTCTCAATGGTCGCTGATCATCGCTGCCATTATGGCAGCGATGGAGCGATTTCCAGCTAATGACACGTTTCGTCTACTGAACGTTGACCTTTTCACATGACAATACTCACTGATTGATTGAGTTTCTTCGATCATCCGTGAGGCTATGCACTATGAACAGAATCGATGCCGCTGCTACATCGCTGCAGCAACGGGTGTGAAATCGCTGCGATAAAAAAACAGCAGCGATGCAGTCAAAACTAGGCTTGAGGCAGCGTCCATACGTGGCGAGAGCGTGCGTTTCCGTTGCTGTGCGCCACTCAACGCTCCTTAACGCTGAAGGATGCCCGCACACGCAAATAACACGATTGACGTTTGAAAGGGTGATCAATCACTCGATTCGCCGCGTTGACTGATCATTTCCAACAGTTTGTGATGGCCGTGGTGGAATAATGAGTATCAATTGCCATAGTTTTGAAATCTGTTTGATGCTCCCTGCTTCTGGTATGGAGCATTAGACTTGGAACTTGCTGGTTCCTTTTTGGAGCGGACGCGAGCGAGCGGGCGTGGGCGAGCGAGGACGAGCGCACGAGAGCGGCTAGCAAATTATATGCCCACGATGACCATCAAATTTGTGCAATCGCGCGCCCTCGCAACGTATGGACGCTGCTTGAACGTCGGGTGAACTAGGCGGAGAAACGGCGGACGCAACTCGACGCGGCATTATTGATAACACTACGGTGCGACTTTTCGAAAAAAAAATCGACTGCAAGAAAACTTGCAGCAAACAGTTTTGCGCCGTAACGAGCACTCTCGCGAGAATTTCAATTCTACACTACCGATTCTTTTATTCCGGATAAGAACAGAAACATCAATTTCATTGTTCATATAATTGTCTTGGCTCAGAACCACGCAGAAAACTGTTTGACGTGTAGCCAACCAACTTTTGGTAGCCATTTACTCCACATATTATCACTAACTGGTGGAGCATCACCTCCTGCAATTCATAGGCGTAATCGATTTCTCTCCCTGTCAGCTGGACAACGCTTGCTAGCTTGGTTTCATGTCAATCATGTCAATTTGCATGAATGGCCATCCTGATCGCCGGACAGCACAATTGAAAACTTGTGGGGTGTTTTGGGTGTCAAACCTACGCTTATGGCCGACATCATGAGCCCATGCCTCAGCCCTAAATGGTCGTTATGAGCGAAAGATCGCAGATTGGCAACTTGTTTGTTTTTTTCGATGGTTTCTATTCCACTCTTGAAAAAAATTATCTTTTGATGTTAGTCAAATAGTGATACGGAAATGGAAAAGTGAGCAAAAGAAGACAGTTATTGAATGCGCTGCCACCCTTAGATGGCCAGGAGTCGCAATTTTTGACGCATCTCCTCCTGCACTTTTTATGCCAGAATAGGGTGAAAGTAAACAGGGTATGACGGCATGCACAAGCTGACTAACAAGGGAAGTGTTTGGAGTGGCAAACGCATCTGCCAAAACGACTAGTTGTTAGTATCTCTTGTGGCTCAACAGTAAAACAGCGCAGTATCCAGCCCCGAGGTGCACGTACCAAGAAGTTATACGCCTAAAAAGGTCGTTTTTGTGCTTTTTGTACTTTCCAAGAATCACATTAGTCTTCGGAAAATCCGGAAATGATCGTCATAAATGTGTTCAGCCCCACAACTACCACCCTGAGCAAAGTTTGGGTGAAGGCGCATTTACCATACTTTGTCCAGACTGACAGCGTTTTGGACTTGTACGGATTTCAGGTTTGGATTTTCCTATTTATACCAACTGGAGAGCTCTCAAAACGTTTTAGAAAAATGTTCCAGATTTGAATTAAAGTCCTTTCGAGGGGTTATTTGGGGCGCTGATCACGAATCTGGGGTTGACCTGCCGATTTTCCGAAGTTTTCGACTTAATTCGTTTAAAGCTTCTCACCGGGCGAGAATTTGATGGCAAATCGCGACTTTTGACGATTTCCGAAACGCTACTGTAGAAATGGCCCAAAATGTTTCTCTACGGGTTATTTGGAGTGCTAGACACGAACCTGGAATCCGTTAATCGATTTTCGGCAGTTTACGGTAGATTACGGTGGGTATACCGTAGTTTGGTCAAAGTCTCAGATTTTACAAAAAAATTGTACACGGGGTTATTCCGGGTGGAGAAGACGAATTTGATATCCGTTTGTCGATTTTCGAAGTACTTAGCCAGGTTTTGCCCCTGAATAACATGGCAACTACCGCAACCTACAGTAACTCTCAGAATTTTGACAAATGGATTGCAGATTCGCGTTCACCACCATAGATTACATCTACATACGAATTTCGAGAAAAATCCGAGAAAATTTTTGAAACTCCTAGAGAAATGCCGTACCCTTGCTGTTTCGCGAAGCTTGAAAAATGCTCATAACTTCTTCGAACCTGCAGCTCGAGGCGGGATACTGCGCGTTTTTACTATTGAGCCCAAAGAGATACTAACGATGCTAGTCGTAGAGGCGTTCACCACTCTAAACACTTCCCTTGTAAGCTCAAAAATTTGGTCACTTCTTGTTACACATCAGCTGAGTTACCTTGAAGAATTGGGTGTTCACGCATTTTTACGGCCACTAAAACTACAATAGGACAGAAAATTGTATCTGAAATCATTACCTCACTGTTTCTTTCCGGATGGGCTCGTACCACCGACGCTTCCACTGGATAGCTTCTTTCCAGCCGCAGGCGATTTTTCCCCTTCCTTGGTTGAGGATGAGGTCGAGCTTGATCGCGGCTACAAAATCTCGCGTTGATGAAAAAAAGGAGAACATTCACTAACAGTTTTACATAAAAAAAACTACGAAAGGAACTAATGAATCGTCTAAACCAGAAAGAAGCCAAGAAACTTCACTAAAGGTATTATCAACATGAGGATTGTTGTCTACCCGAGCAACTGATGCTAAACAGCAGAAGTCGATTTCAAGAGTTACAGTTTCGAATTTCTGAGAGGGAGAGATTGAGGTTTCTTGAGGGTCCGATGTTACTGATTTCATGTAAACTTTTGCCCTCTTTTCGAAATTCCTCGAGGCACTTAGTAAACTCTGAGTGAAGATTATTTACGATGTCTTCACATCTACAACAAGCAAAACACGGTTCAGTTGAATGAATAAATAGAATACATGTTTCGGGTTTGTAGTGTAAGTGAAAACGTGTTTACACTTTCTACTTGATTATGATAGCGGCTCTATAAAAGACCGTTCATCCGAGTATGGTTCAGTTTGTGTCTTGCTGTCTACTGGCGAAGGTCAATAAATCTTCCAAGGCCACCTACTGCGGAAGACACAACAGTGGCGATCAGGCGGAGCTCAGAAGAAGACGCCGGAAGCAATGGATCCCGCAGCCGTCATGACGATGTTCAAGGAGCTCATAGATGAGCAGAGGCGACTGATGACCGGACTCCTCAGCCAAGTCGAGGCTGGAGATGGAGGTCGCACAGTTGGTGCGACAGACTCAATTCCGAACGTCATGGCCGCACTGAGCAACAGGATCGAGAAGTTTGTCTGCGATCCAGAAGAGGAGCAGAGCTTCAGCAAATGGTACACAAGATACAAGGATGTTTTCAACGAGGATGCAAGGAATCTGACCGAAAACGCAAGAGTGCGACTACTTTGCGAGAAGCTGGACAACGTTTCTTTCGAGAAGTACCAGAGACATGTGCTGCCAAGAGAAGTGACAGCTATTGGCTTCGAAGAAACTGTGAGTACGCTGGAAGACATTTTCGATTAGAGGAAGTCCGAGTTCACCACAAGATACCAGTGCCTGAAGGTTGAGAAGAACGACAACGAAGACTATCTCACATACACTGGAAGAGTCAACGAGTTCTGCGAGAAGGCCCGAATTCATGAACTGGATTCTGATGGAATCAAGTGTCTTTTGTGGATTTTCGAATTGAAATCGCACAGAGAAGCAGAAATCAGACAAAGACTGATCACCGTACTGGACAGAGAGTACAAGGCAGGCCGGAGAGTTTCTCTAGATGAGCTGCACCAAGAATGTGAGAACTTTCTTAGCCTTAAAAGAGACTGTGAAGCTATTGCAGGAAATGAGAGAACTGTCGAAGCTGCGTCCAGATCAGTCCAGAAAGCTATTGAATGCTGGAATTGCGAAGGCAAACACTATTCAAAGCAATGCGAATCGAAGCCCTGGTTTTGCAAGAAATGTAAGAAGACTGGACATAAGGAAAAATTTTGCGATATTGTGAGTCGACTTCAGAAGTTTGAAAATAGGCCCAAACAAGGAAATCGTCGAAGTAAAAAAGACGAAAAGAGAAGGCAATTTTCAAGACGAAATGTGCGTGGAATCAAGATTGGAAGCGCAGCAGCTGACGTTAACACTTCGCGAATGTACATCGAAGCGAAGGTGAACAACCACCCTGTCGAGTTTTTGTTGGACACAGGATCAGACATCACTCTACTCAATGATAAGATCTGGAAGAAGATGGGATCTCCAGTTCTAGAAAAATATGATGTTGTGGTCAGGAATGCCAGTGGAAGTCGAATGCAGATCACCGGCATGTTGAAATGCACTATTGAAATGAAAGGTGCAAGAACCGAAGGATACGCGTATGTTACACCGAGTAACTCACTTATGGGTCTTGAATGGATACAAGACAATGAAGAAATGCTGTATCATATGAAGATGATGGTAGCAGAAGTGAACGTGAGAAACAAGTCAACAATTGAAGCTGAGTTGATGAAGCGGTTTCCCCGTGTGTTTGAAGGAGGTCTAGGACTGTGTGTCAAGGAGAAAGCAGACCTAAACGTGATGCAAGAATCACATCCCGTATTCCGTTACCCCCGACCCGTTCCCCATGGTTCCCTAGAAGCCGTCGATGCTGAACTTGAAAGGCTTCAGGAGATGAACATTATCGCGCCCATAAGTCACAGCGAGAGGGCAGCCCCTATTGTCTGTGTGAAGAAACCGAATGGAAAGATACGGATATGTGCCGATTTCTCTACCGGTCTCAACAAATCCCTACATTCCTTCGACTATCCCCTACCCATTCCCGAAGACATTTTCGCGTCCCTGAATGGTGGAGCAATTTTTTCCCAAATCGACCTGTCCGATGCCTATCTCCAGATTGAACTTACCGAAGAATCAAAGAAGAAGGTAGTAATCAATACACACAAAGGATTATTCCGATACAATCGATTGCCGTTTGGAATCAAAACTGCTCCTGGGATATTTCAACAGTTGATGAACAAGATGGTAGCTGGACTAAATGGTGTCGCTACATACCTTACGATATCCTGATTTCTGGTAGAGATGAAGAAGAGCACAAGAAGAATCTGATTGCGTTATTTGAGAGAATCGCTGAATACGGATTCAAGGTACGCCCAGAAAAGTGTTCATTTTGCAGACCAGAAATTCGATATCTTGGTTTTGTTATTGACAAGTTTGGTAGAAGACCAAATCCGAACAAGATTGAAGCAATCAAGAACATGGTGGAACCGACGAACGTTACACAGTTGCGAGCATTCCTAGGTATGGTGACCTATTATTCGTCGTTCGTACCGTTCATGAAAGATCTCAGAGGACCGCTAGATGCGATGCTGAAGAAAGATGTCAAATGGAAGTGGACATCTTTGCAACAGGAAGCGTTCATGAAACTGAAGGACGCGTTATCAAATGATATGAACCTCGCTCACTATGATCCGGGACAAAAGATCGTTGTTGCCGCAGATGCCAGCGATTACGGCATTGGATGTGTTATTTCGCATAGATACGCAGATGGTTCAGAAAAACCGATTTCCCATGCTTCCCGTTCTCTGAACAGTGCTGAGAAGAATTATTCGCAAATTGAAAAGGAAGCGCTTGGATTAATCTATGCTGTGAAGGAATTTCACAAGTATGTGTTCGGAAGAAAATTTTTGCTACTTACTGATCACAAACCTCTACTAGCCATTTTTGGAGATAAGAAAGGAGTTCCAGTTTACTCAGCGAATCGTCTAATGAGATGGGCTACCATATTACTTGGATATGATTTCGACATTGAATATGTGAATACTTCGAAATTTGGTCAAGCTGATGGATTATCGCGACTAATGCAGAAGCATAAGACCGGAGAAGAAGAAACGGTTATTGCCTTGGTGGAGACTGATGTGACTGCTCTGCTAAAGAACTATATCAGAAAACTACCCGTAACCCATGAACATGTTCAAGTATGCACCAAAAAAGACCCACTCCTGAGAAAGATCAAATCTTACGTGACAACTGGAAGATGACCCAAAGTGACACAGAAACTGTCACCCTTTTACAATCGAAGAGATACCCTATCCATTGTTGAAGATTGTATAATGACCGGAGAACGTGTGGTCATTCCCCAGGAACTTCAAACCCTTGTGATCAAAGAACTTCATGCTGGTCATCCTGGAATTGTTCGGATGAAGAAATTAGCCCGAAGTTACGTCTATTGGCCGAACATTGATAAAGACTGTGAAGAGACAGTCCGAAATTGCGGAAGATGTCAAGAGAATGCAAAAAACCCGATCAAAGTACCTTTGGAGTGCTGGACCACCCCAACATGTGTATGGCAACGAATACACATTGACTTCGCCGGACCGATACAAGGCTATTATTACCTGGTAGTAGTTGACGCCCTCAGCAAATGGTCTGAAGTAACGGAGATCGTCAACATATCGGCCGGAAAAACAGTGAGAAGCCTCAAGAGGTTGTTTTCCAGGTATGGATACCCGCAAACAATCGTCAGCGACAACGGAACGCAGTTCGCTTCAGAAAAGTTCAAAGAAATGTGCGAAGAAGGAGGCATAAAGCACATACGAACTGCTCCCTATCACCCCCAGTCTAACGGACAAGCAGAACGTTTCAAACGAGGAGTCAAGAAACTGCAAGGGGAGGAAAGACCATCACAAGAAACGCTCAACGTTATACTGCAAACGTACAGGAGCACACCGCATGCACAGCTCAACGACCGTACACCAGCAGAGGTATTTTTAGGACGGAAAATTCGTACGCGGTTGAACCTGCTATCCCCGAAGCAAGAGAAGTCGACCACCGCTCTCGGAGATGAAGTGCGAAGTAAAATGAAGCAGCAGTTCGACAGAAGAAATGGAGTTGTTGATAAAAAGTTCAAAGTCGGAGATATCGTTTATTCACAATCCTGGAAGAGGAATAAACCTGTATGGGAACAAGGAAAAGTGAGACGACGACTTGGAAGAGTGAACTACGAAGTGGAGATAAGCGGAAGAATCCTCCACAAGCATGCAAACCAATTGAGAAGAATTAATGGAATGACGACGTATTCCAAAGACGACACTTCCCTCAAGACCTTACTTGACCTACTGGAGTTGGATGACTCGTGTAATCGTGATGCCGCCGATAGAGAAACAAGTGATGAAGCGAATGAATGTTATCCAGTTCCTCCAGCCGTCGAGACACCTCAAAATGGAGTACAGCCAGCGACGTTAAGAAGATCAACCAGAATGAAGAAGCCGATACAGATATATGATCCTTCTTATCTGTGATTGTATTGTAAACTGGCCAAGGTCGTAGAACTGCTATTGTTAGGCGCCTTCTACAAGGGGAGGTGTAGTGTAAGTGAAAACTTGTTTACACTTTCTACTTGATTATGATAGCGGCTCTATAAAAGACCGTTCATCCGAGTATGGTTCAGTTTGTGTCTTGCTGTCTACAGGCGAAGGTCAATAAATCTTCCAAGGCCACCTACTGCGGAAGACACAACAGGGTTTATCAAATAAATATTCTTCACGAATGATTCTTTTTCGCAACTCTGCATGAAATAATTTTTTTCGAATACGTACCATGAGGCACTCAAGAATGAATATTTCGATTTTTTTTTCAAATTTCCCTGTTCTAATTTTTCGAAAAAAAAAATTAAGCAATGTATGCTTAAATTCGATAAAAACTGTTCGGTAGACGATTTAGATAGATAATCTGGTAATTATTCAATTTTCTAAATAAGTTTTCGTCTTTTCGGATGGTTTTTGATATCGCCACACCTGACACACCTGAAATTCGAAAATTGATTAATTCGTTTTCTCTTAATTCGAGCGAGAAAATGTATGAGAACCAGAATAATTTGGATTCCAGCATGAACCAACTAATTGGAAAACCAGATGTTTTGTATTGCCAAATGAATTGGATATTCAAATTATTCCAGTATTTCTTAATCGGTCTACAAATTTCCGAGTCTGTACCAACTAAGACAACTAGGGCCTTTAATTCGGCCATCACAGGCTTTCCAATCGGATACCTCGCCGAATCGAAAGGCTCTTGAGCAGCAGCACGTGCTGCTCCGAGCACTTGAATGCAATACATTTACCGCACCACCGTTTCCCACGCAGCAGCACGTGCTCCTATAGTCGTCCGAAGGCGGTTGGGGGTTCGACCTACCCCTCGATAGGGATGGGGTCTCTCAACAAAGATACGGTCCATATCACGGCCCGCAGCAAGGCGTCACCCCCCACCACAGTCCGTGCCAAGGACATATTCCTCACCACGGTCCCCGCTGCCAAGATGTCGTACGTTCGTGCCGCGGCAGTGTGGAGGAAAGAAGACCACCTCAAGGCAAACCGACGTCAATCTCACCGCGGAGAGGATTTTTGTCATGGGAGAGGTGCTGGTCGGCCGCAGCTCTCCTGAGGATTCTTCTACAAATGGCCAGCGTCGAAAGGAATCCAGGACCAGCGAAGAAGGAGTACCCATGTGCCACATGCGACAGATATGTCACTTGGAATGGGACCAGCGTCCAGTGCTTTGGATGCCAAAGGCGGGTGCACTTCTCTTGTTCGGGTCTCAGCTCTGTGAGGCACCACGATGCTTCCTTTCGTTGTATTGTGTGCTCCGCCTCCAGTAACTCGAATTCCCTCATCTACCAACCGCCCCCTGTCTATTGTACAGATCAATCTAAACGGCCTTCGCGCCAAGCTTTATCTCTCTTTCCTCGTACCAATCACCTGGATGTTATCATGGTTCAGGAAACCAAACTCTCTTCCTCTGCTACTTCTCGGCATCCAAACATACCGGGCTATACTGCATATCACACTCCTAGATCAACTAAAGGAGGCGGAGTGTCTACTTTTGTTCTATCCTCGCTTCCCTCTCATCTAATTCCAAATACTCCAGAGGATGGCACTCTCGAGTGCGGTTCCATCCAGTTGCCTCTCAAAACACCTCTATCTCTTTTCAATATATACATTCCCCCAACTACCTCCTGTCCATCCTCCTACAACCCTATACCCCTTCTCAAGCAGCTGTATGACTCCCTCAATTGTCTTTGCGGGTGACTTTAACGCTCACACGTTCTGCTCGTCGCTTTACTCTGATGCTAGAGGAAATGACGTCGAAGAATGGGCGGATGAGTGCGACCTGGTTATTCTAAACGATGATCAGCCCACTCGTCTCCCTGCCAACGGCCGATCTTCCAGCCCAGACATCTCCCTCGTCTCTTCCAATCTCTCTAATGCTTGCTCTTGGTCAACATCCATAACTCTTTCCAGCGATCACATCCCTGTCTTTGTCGATATTGATCTCTCTAACTCTCTTGCTCCCTATACAGGTGTTCGTCATCGTTCTTATCTTAATTTAGGCCTTGCAGACTGGAGCCTGTTCAGGGAGGTTGCGCTCCGCCAAGCTGCTGATTATCCGTGGAATGGCGATGTACACCAGAAGGAGCGCCACCTATCTGATGCTATAATGAAGGCTATGAAAGCTGCGATTCCTGAAGGTCGCGTCAAGACCTTCTTTACCGATGTCACCAGGGAAACTGCAGAAGATAAGGACAAGGGACGCAAAGAGAGCCGCAGATCATCTTGACCCAGACATCGCTGCGCTGGATGATGAGATCAGGAAGGACTTTGACAGGCACAAGAAGGAAACTTGGGAAAAGTTCACTGACAAGATGAACTTCAGAAATGAAGCAGCAGCAACGTGGAAGGCTTTGAGAAGGATCTCCGCAAACTTCACCTCCGCCAACAATTCCACGATTGAATTTGAAGGAGGAGTCTTCAATTCAGAGAAGGAGGCCGCAAATGCTCTTGGGAAGCATTTTTTCATCACTAGAACCAAAAGAGAGAAGCAGAATAGAATAACTGTACGGGAACTCTGTAAATTGCCTCTCATGGATGTAGATGATGCAGTCACGCCTGCACAGGTCAAGAAGGTTATAAAGGAGGTGAGCAACTCGAAGGCAATAGGGCCAGACGGTTTGAGCCCTGCAGTCCTGAAGAGGCTGCCCAGTGAACTACTGCCATTTATTGCTGACGTCATAAATACATCGTTTCGTACTTGTACTCTACCCCAAAATTGGAAAGTCGCTCGCGTTATACTACTGCCGAAGCGGGGAAAATCATCATGCACGGCTAAAGGGTACCGGCCGATCAGTCTGCTCTCACTCAGCGAGACAGAGATGGAACTTGGCAGGCGTGCCAGGTGCACCCTTGCATCGTTACGCTGTGGACATTCCCCCATGCTTATGTAATATTTGCATAGGATTGATAACAGCAAACCTGACGAGTGCCCTGATTGCGTTGATCAAGGGCATACTACTGCACACCTGTTCAACTGCCCGATGAGACCGACTACATTGACGACAATGGACGTGTGGATGAACCCAACGCTAGTAGCCGAGTTTCTGAACCTGTGACGGGACCCCTCTCCGTGGCTGCAAAGAAGCAGAAGACCACGGTCCCCAGCGTGGAAGCTTTCCTCGCTCAGGATCGTTGAAGAGACCTCCTCAGCGGTCCAAAATGGTTCAGAAAGTGACTCGTAGTCACCTTCCAGGAACGGCCCCGAAAGGCCAACTGTGCTCTCTATGGGATGGGGCCCCTTATATACGTGATGTGCGGTTGATAGGCGTCTAATTACTTGTGGAGCAATCGATCAACGATTCAATAATGGGCATCGTGGCTCATTCGTCGCCCAAACCGCATCGTAGTCGAATCGAAAGCGTGTCGTGGCCAAGTGGAACGCCTTTGCGTTGCGACACGTGCATCCCATTTGAACGACGATTAGGCCATGCGACGCTCGCAAATCACGGGGCCGTATTGTCGTCCAAGCGCCTTGCCGGTGAATCGAAATCCTATCGCGGCCGAATTGGACTCCCCATTTGTTTGATAAGAACACCTATTCCACGGATAGGACCGAATAATCCCATCAATAGGATTTTCGCGTCAATATCAATGTGGTTTGAGCGCTCTCACATCTTCAGAGATGAAGTCTGGGGAAGAGTTCCCATGCCTGCTGTTAGAGCAGAATTCTTCGCATTCATACAATCACAAACACCAGCTAATTGTGAAAAACTGAATACTCAAAGCTATTCTATCGATTTTCCATGAACTGGTAATTGTCATCTTGGGGATGCGAAGAATTATACACGCACCGATTATGATAGCCCTAGACGGAATTCTTCTATGGAGGTCAAAAACAGCTCAACCATTTTCATAAGGACCCAAAAAATCGATTGATAGTATTAATCGATCTCAACCGAGGAAAAAGTATAGTTTCAAGTATAGCCGGCAGTTCACGTTCCAGAATCGCATACGATTACATGATCGGTCGTGTTTGTTGGAAATACAGCCACGTTTTTATTAACAAAAAAATCTCTAAACACTGTATTGAAAAAGAAGACAATTGTAGGGATACTCGAAATATCACAGTATTTTTGTAAGACAAACCTGAATAAATTGCGTCAGCGGCGTATTAGGGAATATGCGAGGAGGATTGTTAGCGTCAGGGGGATTTAGTTCCAACTGCTCCAGTCGTTTCCACAAGTCTTCTCGATCCTTTTCTCGTTTTCGCTCTCTGAAAAAAAGCAGATTTTACATAGATCCGTTTTTTTTTTGCGTGACGAAAATTCAGCGCAAATGTGATAGAAACCGCGAAATTTAATTAACACAGGCTCACTTTTGACGTTCCATCTTATAGGTGCTAGTGAGCTCGTCGAAGAGCTTTCCATTCATTTCCATAAATGTTTTCAGCACATTATACACTAGAGCAACGATTGTTTGATTCCAATGTTCTTTTGAAATACGATACAGCGCAGGGAACATGATTGGCATCACCTTAGATTTAGATGTATAATTAAAAAAAAACTTCCAAACAGAGCGAGTGACTGATTAAAACTCACTTGTGCACTCGTATCCTCAATTAGGGAGAGAATGTACTCGTTGTTCCAGAAGTAAAGAGCTCGCTCGGCAACCTCAAAAGTAACACTGGGCGATGACAGAAGTATCAATAAACTAATAAAAGAGGTGAATACCTGGAAATGGGGGCTACTGACACATTTGGCCAACTGGCGGAAGAGAGGATCGATGATCTTCTTGAACTGCTCGGGCTCAATTATATCCAGTATTTCTTCCACTTCTCCAAGGAACATTACTTCCTAAAGATTCGATTAAGAAACGACATCAAAAGTAATCAAGAAATCAATTTGAAAAAGTCATAAAAACCAACCTTACTACTGCAAGTTCTCGGCCAAAACTTCAGAAGTGCGTCGAAAACTTGAGGTGTCAAACTCGAGTCTTTTTCGATGAATTGCACAACACAATACGCAAGCTGCAATTTTTTTAGAGAAATATTTACTCTAACGAAAGGAATGTCAAAGGATTCGTTCAAGTGAAACAACAGAACTAGAGTTTTTGAAAGTCCTTTTCTTGCATTGAACGCAGAATTCCGTCAAAATTACACACCGAAAACATCCGCTTTGGAAAACACTTGAATAAATCGTTCTCAGAAGTGTTTAACAATGGCAGTAGCTTGCGAACATTATTCAACTATTGTACATAGTTAGTCCCAGAAAGCCAGCCGGTGTTGGGTGAAGGTGGATGCGGGCGGCCGCGGTACGTGCCTAGGATCAATTCCTTAGTCTCAACGACAAGTTTTTTTAGTTACTATCTCGAATTTCAATCATATCGGACTGGATACTAGACAACTAAAGTCAAGAAATGAGAGAGAAGTAAGAGAAAATACCAGGAAAAGTAATTTTTTCGCGAGATGATGTGATCTACCTTAAAGTCGTACGCGCAGTAAACCATACATTATTTTTTCATGTGTTTGCATTGCTTGGCCTCTCTTAAGAACAAAAACGTCAAAAGAAACCCCTAAAAATCTTAATTTGTGAGGAAAAACCAGTTTGAATACTCGTAAAAATAATTGCGTCAAAACCGTTTTTTAAAATTATTTTCTGCAATTGAAGAACTGGTCACTGACATTCTTGAAGTTTCCCTGCATGTGGAGTTCGTACCATGATTGTTTTTCATGCTGTTTAACGATCGCATTGACACTCTATGAAAAAATCAGCATTTTTCAAGTTGCCATAATTTTTAACAGTCGCTTTTCCGGAGCCTCAGGTTCCGTGGGTGATGTAAACTAGCCCGAATTGTTTGATTTTACACAGAAAAAATGAAAGTGATTTTGAGCGCGCAAGATGCCTTTAGGCGAGCATCAAGGCCGCCCTCACCCAAGCACACCCAATTCCGCCATTACATTTTATGGGTGGTGGTACCCTCTGTAAAACGTCGTAATTCTCACGACTCATGGCGCGAGCGATTCCGTCTGTCATGCGCTCTCTCATTGTCTCTAACCTCAGCTCCGCACCAGCACGCGTAGAAACCATGAGATATTCGCGGTTTTATATACCGCAATTGCGTCTCGACACGCTTTGCGGCCGCGCGCATTCGAGTCGGAAGTTTCCAGCGCCGCAGCCGCCGATCTGTTGCCTGCGCGAATCTCGGGTAGGGCCCCACCAGCGGCGTCCTACCCTGCGAGATTTCGCGCTCTGATGCTGAATTTGCGTGCTCGTCCTTTGAACAGCTGTTTTCAAGCCCCTTGTATAACGTATTTTCCGGCAATTTTATATTTATTTGGTCAAGATGTTGTGTTTCCATCGTCAATTTTCGCTACCCTCTCCTCAAAACTCGTTATTTGTCGTCAAAGCTTGATTATTTTTGAATTAATGGGTCGGAGCAAAAATAATTGTGGGTTTCGATAAATAAATAATGGGTGTCGATAACGCAATGACTTCGAGACACCAAGCTTAGTTAAAAATTACACGGAATCTCTAAATCCGCAAAATTTATTTTGCTTTTAATTTACCGGTGGGGTAAGACAGATGAAGAAATGCGCTTTTGAATGCCATATTAAATTTTGCAAAAAGAGCTCGTTTTGGCGAAAAAGTATGATTCAGTAAGAACCGCAATTATATTTGCACGAAACTGATATGTATCTATGATTTCCCTTTTGTGCGAGAATAGGGTCCTCACAGCTTCTAATTTTCAGGCGAAACACACTTTTAATTTACCCATACAACGAGGGCGGCGACAGATTGATGATAACGAGATCAGGAAAAAAATACAGATTGAAAACATCATCGAAAAAGAACAACCGTGATCCACTCCCGATTTTTTTCTAACCTAAACACTATGCGCAAACTAGGTGAATATAAGGTATAAAGCGTTCGCATAAGTACTACGGCAGATTCAATGATTACACATTTAGGCCCAATCTTTTCTGTTACGTCTGATTTTTTGTTTCTTTTGTCTCTAGTTATTGACAATTTCTACGTAAAAATATCGTCTTGGGTCCGTTAATGGAACGCCGCAATCCAGCTACATGTGAGAAGCGAAATCATTTGCGCGACCCAAACAGATTTTTCGATTAATATACACATCATCCTCATTCTAAAAATTTAAAGTACATATCCTCTGGTTCCGAGCCAGATTTACTCTGTTCCCTCGAGCGCTTGTGCGGAGCGAGGGTAGAGACAGCGAGAAAGTGTGGGGGAAGGAGACGCGGTGTACGCGCGCAGACGCACGCGATGAACGGAAATAAATCACACTCGGAAACAGAGGATATGTTACAGATTAAAAGAACATATCAATAAAATCTACAAAAAAAACTGAAATATTCCCATACCGCTGAAATCTTCATGTGATACGAACATAGATTTACTTTATTTATGGTTTTTTTGGTTTTCTATGCTTTAGGTTTTGTGAGTTCCCAAAAGTTTAAGCTTTTGGAAAGCGATTACGAGCGATATGCAGTAGCCGTCGTTCGTAAAACACGGCGGCGTAGCCACACACATAACGCTTCTAGGCGTAACTGCTTGGTAGCGCAACCCGCGGTAGCATAGCGCTCGCGAATCACAATGTGATGGTTAGGGTAACAATCTACCGTGGGTAGAGCTACAACTGGATAGGGCTACCAGCACTGCCGCGTTGATGAATCCGGCACTAGAACTCCGGGGCTGCGACTCAAAGAAGTCCGCGATGTCGGATTTGAGGTTGTCGTAGCTGATGAATTTTCTTCCGGCCAAATTGTGCTTCAGCGGGCGGAACAAGTGGTAGTCGGAGGGGGCGAGGTCCGCGGAATACGGCGGATGAGCAAACTTCTCCCAGCCGAGCGTCGCCAACTTCTGCTGGGTTTCCTTCGCCACGTAGGGGCGCGCGTTGTCGTGCAGCAGGTGGACCGAGTCCCGTCGGGGACGCTTTTCTCGGATGGCGGCGGCTAGTTTCTCGAGCTGATCAGTGTAGATGGAGGCGGTGACCGTCCTGCCTTGCGGGAGCAGCTCGAAGTACAGCATGCCCTTGGTGTTCCACCAGCAGCAGAGCATGATCTTCAGCGGGTGCAGGTCGGCTTTCGGCGTCGTCGGCGGCTCTTCTCCGCGCGGGATCCAGACGGCACGGCGGGCGACGTTTTCGTAGAGGACCCAGGTTTTTTCCCAGTGACCAGGTCCTCGAGAAACTCCTTGCGATGCGGACGAAGGAGGAGGGACTGGCAGACGGCCGCGCGGCTCTGCTTGTTGGCGTCCGTCAGACGGTGGGGGATCCAACGGGCCAGAACTTTAAGGTAGCCGAGTAAGTTGAGTCGATTGTGGATGGTGGACTTGCTGCAGCCGGGCGTCGTCGCCAGTTCACGGGTGGTGGCTTCCGGCTTCTCCTTGATACAGCGACAGACTTCGTCACCATCCACCGTAGAGGGCCTCCCGCTGTGCTCCCTGTCCTCGAGGCTCGTGTCGCCGCTCTCGAAACGATTGAACCAGCGGCTGGCTGTGCGTTGGGACACTGCATCCTCCTTGCACGCTCTGCAGATGTTGGCGACCGCGGTGCCCGTGTCGTTGCACAGCAGCCACTCGTAGTACACAAACGTACGAATTCGACCTTGGTCCATTTTAGCTTGTACTGGTAGCTAGACGCGGCGACTGCGCCTTATATACCCCTAGCGTAGAACTTTGGGAACCTTCTAGAAGGTTCTTACACTTGCCTGATATTATAACACTTCTAAGGAAAATTATAGAATTTTGAAAAATTTCGGACAGGAATTATTGGACGGCCTGGTATATAGCATCAAATAACAACACACACCTGCGCATGGTAAAGTGATAAACACTTTGGTTTGTGCAGCGGCAGCAGGACCTTCACGAGAAACACCTTATGTTCCTGTTTTAATGGCAGAGCGAATCCGTTGATGATGCTGAAAGTGCGCTTTTTTTGTCCATGACGTCGAATAAGCAGAAAATGATGAAAAGTGAAGAGGTGAAAAATAGCGTAAGGGCGGGTGATAGGGAATCTATTGTTGTTTAAGTTATCGTTGACAAAAATTTTCGCTCCTGTCAGCCCTCTCGATCTAAAATGAGTTGGGCCTTATGACTGACCCCAGCTCTCAGGCCTCACTGCGTCCCACCTTTTAGAACCCAATTCTCCATTAATCAAACAATTCGAGTTTATCGTTTTTCACCTCCCATTCTAATCCAAATGAACGCTCAACTTTGAACGAATTATGCAGAACTTTTAGTGCGCTTTAAAATCGATCCACCGAAAAAAAAACCTGAAGAAAAATGAGAGAAATCGTAACTTCCAACATGGCAAGACCACCAAACCCTTATTGCTAGTTTATCTGTATGAACCGGGGAAATATCCTACACTTCGCATTTAGATCTTTGCGCACAACACCGTGGTCTCACACTCTCATGAGACTGCAGTTGCCTAAAAGTTGATTTCGTGCTTTTCCAATGCTTCTTCGAACGAAAGTTGAGAACGGAGCCTAGAGCCTCAGTCTGCAGAAAAAAGAGCATATTTTTCCTAGGGAACCGTTAAACGGTAACTTAGGCTGCCATGTAATCATAACTGACAATTGTCAAACCTTCCAAGTATTTCTAGCAATTCGCCAACTCCATTGAACGAGTCCGTCTCATATACAAATCTAAATCAGGGATAGAAGAAAATCAAACTTTTCAAGAAAAAAAAGTATGCAGAAAAAACCATGAACTAACGACAGAAACATATTGTTAATTTGTTTGCGAATGAAAGCTCGAAGACCCAAGAATTTTCCGTAAATTCGATGGAGTACCGTCTTCAGAAAATCCCGTTCTCGTGGATCCTCGGAATCAAACAAATCCAGAAGCTAAAACAGAAAATCGGATACTCAGAAAACATAAGTTTTCATTAAGTTGAACATTCTAAGGAAAATCTCACGTTTAGCACGAAGCGCTGGTCAATGTACTTCTTCCCAATGGAGGCTTGAAAGTCTGGGGACTCCAGAAAACGTAAAAATAACTCATACACGAGCTGAAACAGGTATATGAAATAAAATACAACGATCAGGGTCAGTCTCAGGAGAATGAAAACAAGTTACTTGTAATACAAATGTAACATACTTGAATGTCTCCAGTAACTTGCATTTATATTACATGCATATTTTCATCACGGGTGACCATCACGCGACGCAGACGACATGCGACACAGGGAACGCGTCCGCTCGCGTTACAGATCACTTGCTGCGCGGAAAACGCTGTGCGGGCCATTCCCCATTAGTGTGGGGTAGATTACAACAAACCTGGGTAATTGAACCGGCAATTACGCCAGTCCTAAGCCTGAGCCCGAGAGTGCGTCGTATACTCTCCTTGAACATGCCTTCTTGGCCAATTCAGGTTACTTGCGACTTATCTTGTGTCATTTAGGTTACCTGTAACATATCGAAGGCGCACTCCCTTCGATTAATGCAAGCAACTTAAAGGCAGTGTTCACGATAATCTTCAATTTCGAGATTATTCGCTATATTGGTTAAGTGGCCCCCGGGTAGAACTAAAATAACGAAGAAATTGAGAAAAACGCATCAGAGTACTCGAAATCCTTGAGTATCACCCCGCCTCTTAAGTATCACAGGAACTGTTTGTTGTGACAATGAAATCTTTTGTGGACCCGTCATTTGCAATTCTCTACTCTCTATTACTCCGATCTTCCCTTAGGGCCCTAATTAATCCTTCTTCGCATAAAATATTCTTCTATTTTCGATTGACCCAATTTCCCACCGGGACAACCAATTTGAACATGTTTATCCAACCGGACAACTAGTCCATGTTATAGAATAATGTCACTGAAATACTGCATTTTAATGCGTTTCTCGCCGTTTCTTCGTAATTTCGATAACACTTGGAGGCCAACGCACTGTTTCATGTGAAAAACTCGAAGACGAAAATCATCGTGAACACTGCCTTTAAATGGCCTGGGATAAGTTGCAACTAACTTGCATCGGCTTAGATATGTTACAAGCAACTTGCTTTTGCCCTTTTCTAATACAAGTAACTTGTTTTCATTTCTCTGAAGTGTTGAGCGTTGTTGGGACTCAGAGTAACGGGTGTCGTAAAAATTTTTGAACAATTTTTGAAAAATGAAAATTTGAGGAAGGGGGCTCGCAAATATTTTGAAGAGAGAGAATTTTTTCCGAACCCCTTGGTAAGCTATAATAAAGTAGTAGTAGCCGCCTTCTGATAGTAGGATTGCAGCGCAAGAATAGCTGTGTATGCAGAGGCCGTCATGAAATTCTGCGTTATGGTGGTTATACGGTTATTTGGGCAAAGCATCAGATTTCAATCAAAATTTCTATTCAGAGGTTATTCGGAAGGCTGAATACAAATTTGATGTCTACCCGCCGAGAGGAAAGGGGGGGGGGTGACGTAAAAATTTCCAAATTTTTCTAAAATTCTGGGGTGGTAGTAAATGCATTTTCAAAGCGAGTTAACCATCACCTTTGAACCGCGAGTTAACCACCAACTTTACGCGAGTTAACCGCCAGGTTTATGCGAGCTTACCAATCTTTCTACTTGGTGAAAAAGTGATCAGGACGCGGTAGAAAGTGTGCAGGACCTGAGTGGGCGTGCGCAGGACGTTATGAAAAGTGTGTAGGGCCACAGTAGGAGTGCGCACGACATCATGGAAAGTGTGCAGGACCCGAGTGGGCGTGAGCAGAACATCATAGAAGGTGTGCAGGACCCGAGTGGGCGTGTGCAGGACCCCTTTGGGAGTGTGCAGGACTCCAGTGGGAGAGTGCAGGATGTGAGCAGGGCTCCACTGGAGATGTGCAGGACACCATTGGGAGTGTGCAGGACCCCGGTGGGAGTGTGCAGGACATCATAGAAGGTGTGCAGGACCCCAGTGGGACTGTGCAGGATGTGTACAGAACCCCAGTGGAAATGTGCGGGATGTGAGCAGGACCCCAGTGGGAGTGTGCAGGATGTGAGCAGGACCCCAGTGGGAGTGTGCAGGATGTGAGCAGGACCCCAGTGGGAGTGTGCAGGATGTGAGCAGGACCCCAGTGGGAGTGTGCAGGATGTGAGCAGGACCCCTTTGGGGGTGTGCACGATTGCGTTATCATCACGCTATCTTCAGAGCAGGGCGGTAGTTTCTTCATTTTCACCATTGTGTCTTCTCGAAAGCAACCGCTCGGCTTCCATGTTAAAGCTGTCATAGCAGCCCCCCACCAGAGCTTGACTATGCACAAAAAATATAAGCATATCAGTGATTGCATTTGTCATTCAGACACAAACATTTCAGTTTTTGATAATAAAATGCATGGTGTTGGTCACTAACGTTTCTCGCATTGCGAGTGTGAGATTGTACTCATTCTCCGCCTTTGATTTTCTGCCACACTTCCTGCGCACTCCCACGGTCCTGCACACATCCTTCACGCTCTCACAAGGGCACTGAACACTTTTGATGACGTTCTGCACAAATAGGTCGTGCGCACATCGGTACAAAACTAGTTGGAGGAGGGCACTCAGGATTCAGTTTAAGAATGTAACAAGCACGCTCATACCGATCAGTGTATAAAGGGCTACAGTAATCCTCTCCAGAAAACTTCAAAGTGTCAGCCTGGATATGAGCACATCGTACCAGCCAACAAACGTGTTTGCACAAATTCGACATCCTCAGCCAATTCCCAGTGACTTCTCGATTAGAGAGGTGTGTGAGTGAAAGCATACCGCTCCTCTGCCCTTTTATACCCCACCCCCATGTTACGATCGGGTGTTACCGTTCGTTATCATGTTTTGTTCAAGAATGGTAACGGTAGCCCCTCGTCTACTGATCGGTGTGAGCGTGCTCGTAAGAATGAATGATACCGCTTTCAGAAATCGAAGGGTTTACATGAAGTTCCCGTGATAACGCTGACTGATAACGCTATGAGACATTTTATATCAGCACAGATTTTCATTTTCATGGATGAATCATTTCATTCTCTTGAGTATCCCCCTCCCAACTACTTTAGCACCCACACATCTGCACACGCCCACTCGGGTCCTGTTCACTTTCGCTGATGTCCTGCGCACGCCCACTCGGGTCCTGCACACCCCCAGTGGGGTCCTGAACACTCCCAGTGGGGTCCTGCACACCCCCAGTGGGGTCCTTCACACATCCTGCACACCTCCAGTGGGGTCCTGCACACATCCTGTACACTCCCGATGGGGTACTGCACACATCCTGTACACCCCAGTGGGGTCCTGCACTCATCCTGCACACTCCCGATGGGGTCCTGCACACCCCCAGTGTGGTCCTGCACATCCCCAGTGGGGTCCTGCACACATCCTGCACACCCCCAGTGGGGTACTGCACACATCCTGCACACCCCCAGTGGGGTCCTGCACATATCCTGTACACTCCCGATGGGGTCCTGCACACCACCAGTGGGGTCCTGCACACCCCCAGTGGGGTACTGCACACATCCTGCGTACTCCCAATGAGGTCCTGCACACTCCCAGTGGAGTTCTACACACCCCCAGTGAGGTCTTGCACACATCCTGCACATTCACACTGATACTGCACCAAATCATCAACGTCCTGCACCCCACTCACGACGACTTGCATACTCTTCAGCAAGCGTAAGCGTAAGGGAAACGCGTTATCGTATGTGATCTCGCGTTAAGTCCGCGCAAAACTGCAACCAAACGGGAGCTGACAGAGAAAATGGAAATAGTGTGTGAATGAAGAAAAAGATGGATAGCTTCCGAAAAAGTCCTCCGGAGGACTTTTTCGGAAGCTATCCATCTTTTTCTTCATTTACCCACTATTTCCATTTTTTCTGTCAGCTCGCGTTAAGTTGCAGTTTTGCGCGAACTTACCGCGAGCTGAAAAAAGCTCAAAAAAGTTTGAAAAAAATTATAATGCACTATGTTTTCCCAAAAAAGGCAGAACGAACCATTATTTTAATTTTTTTTGTACAAAGCATATCTAGTGGCTCATACAGTGCCATGCGTGTGCTTAGTTTCAGAAATGTCTGACGCATCTCCTGAGAATCGTCAACTAAAAAGCTCGCGGTCAGCTGCAGTTAACCGCGAGTTAACTCGCGGTTATCTACCCATTCACTACCACCCCTGGTCAACAGGAAGGGGGGTCGCAGACTCCCGGAGAATTCGCTCAACGGCCTGCTAACCCTGATCAGGACCAATTTAGTAATGGATATTAGGGTTAAATATTATGTTGCGCGCTCGATGCTACGCTCATTTCGAAAACATTCGAAATTTCGAAGCGGCCATCTTTCGCTCAGGTTTTGCCTGTTTGACTGTTGATCTTTTGGCAATATTGCTCGCTTTCGGATTTCCTTGTAAGACATTTTTTTAGAAATTGTCGCTTAAAAGTATATACCGCAGGCATATTTGCTCTATGATTACAAGCAGGACAAAACTGATTCTGAGGCCCCCCGTCATAGCCGGTGGATCTACTGAGTCCCAGCCGGTCGATACGCACCGAATTCGTGGGAAACGGGTGCAAAATATCAACCCACTGAGTCCGAATGCGACCGTCTGATGCCCACCGCAATCCCCCCGATCGATACTGATGGTTCTCATGCGTACAAGGGCGGGGCCAATGCACCGACTGATTCCCATCGAAATCATCCTCACCCCACCCGGTCGATATAGGTGTTTCTCAAGTGATTTGGGTGCATTTTTTTCGGCCCACTGCGACCTGCCGAGTCCCGCCGCATCTCGACTCTCGTCGTCTGCGCTCTGCCCCACCTACTGCTGCCGCTGACTATCGATTGCGTGTTTCGCAGAGGAACTGGTTGGCGCTGGGGGCAACCGGACTCAGTCGGACTCAGCAGGTTTTTCCACCCCGGACTCAGTCGGACTCAGCAGGTTTTTCGACGAAGTCTGACGGGGGCCTGGTTAATATCAAACACTCAATGATAAAGAAGATACTCTATCGGAAAGTTTGATATCTGTTGCAAATCAAAAGCAGTTTCGCCCTGGTTGCAATCATAGAGCAAACATGCCCGCAATGAATACTCTAGGGGGACCATTCCTTCGAAAAAATTCTTTCAAAGAAATATAAAAACGAGCAAAACCACCATAATAGCAAAGGTTAAGCAATTGAAGAAGCAAAACCTGTGCGAAAGATGGCTGCTCCGGAATTTCGAATACTTTCACAATGAGCATAAACATCACATTGTTTTACCCTAATAGTTTCACAACTATTAGGGCGGCACAGCTAATCCTTTTTCGTGTTAACTATGAGCTTCGGAAGGACTACCTGGAGGTGAGGCCAGGATACTTCTAGAGTTGGCTCATCCTCTTCTGGATCAAACTCTGAGTTATCAGACGGTGGAAGCACACGGAAGATATTCTTGGACACCATTTTGATTACCTAAATGATTAATGTGCTGTCATAATAAGTTTTAAATGGTAATCATGATGAAACCTCGCTAAGGCAAACCTCAGGATAAATCGATTCCACGATTGCCCCTTTTGTTGTGGTTATATGATCGATCAGCTCATTGAGAGCGGCGCGTTTGATCTGAAATTCCTATATTTATATGGACTAGAGTAACACTGCTTATACAGTGCGTTTCATTGTTTATGAACAAACTACTTTTACACTATATTATTCCAGCTTGAAGCTGGGCATTTTTCACTTGCATGAGCGTATTCAGGGTGTCGAAAAACCTATATATATATATATATATATATATATATATATATATATATATATATATATATATATATATATATATATATATATATATATATATATATATATATATATATATATATATATATATATATATATATATATATATATATATATACACATATATATACATGTCATCAGAATATTACCTCTTTAAGAACTTTTTTATAACAATTTATAACAGATTTGTCAATTTTCGACCGTTTCATTGTTCATGAACACTTCCTACTAACAACGTTTAATAATACAATTCCCCGTTTCAACCTACCTATACAGGTGGGTCGAGAAGGACGAGGCATTTCTTGTCTCAATAAGGCACGCGGCTGTCGACTCTACTGTGGAGAATGCTCAGATCATAGCCCTCAAAGATGCCGGCTTGGGGCCACGTCATATCGCCGTCCGAATTGGAAGAAGCCCTGGCGTCGTTTACACTTATTTGAAATATAAAGACGCCTACGAACACAATTCATCTTGGGCGTGTACGGAAGCTCTCCCGAAGGGACGTACGCCAGATTTGCAAGCGATTATCCAACAACACGGCTAGTGTAAATCAATTCCGTGCAGAATTGAGAGTGCCTGTATCAAAGTCTACCGTCTGGAGGGCTATTAAACGCAACGGAAACATTGTGACAGAGAGAATGCAGAAGGCTCCATACCTTACCAGTTTCCACAGAACCGCTCGTCTTCGATTCGCGCGAGAGAATATGACGACCGATTGGAATAAGGTGAGGCCGTAGATAGAGTAAAGGTCAGCTCAGTTTATGTTAACGAGAAGTTGAATTCTGGTGTTCAGGTGGTCTTCTCAGACAGAAAGAAAATCAATTTGGATGGCCCTGATGATGTGAGATCCTACTGACGAGACCTAAGGAAGGAGCCCAGGTACCTCGGTAGGCGGAACTTCGCCGGTGGCTCTTTGATGGTGTGGGGGGGCATTTAGTTGCGAGAGCGCACTCGACCTTGCCTTCGTATCCCGTCGCATGGACACAGATGAGTATAAGGGAATGTTGGAGCACCACCTTCTGTCGTTTTTGGGAGGTCGCAGACAGAAACTTCAAATTTCAATAGGATAACGCAAGCGTGCACCGTAGCAGAGCGACTTCCTCTTGGCTTCGTGAGCAAAAAATTAAAGTTATGGACTGGCTAGCATGTAGCCCTGACTTGAATCCCATGGAGAACCTGTGGGGGATCATCTTGCGCAAAGTGTACGCCAACTGCGAGCAATTTCACTCGATTGACGAGCTCAGAACTTCGATCCTCGAAGCATGGAGTGAAATCGACGCGGCGATGCTGCGTAACCTAGCGGAGAGCATGCCAGCTCGGATTTTTGAAGTAGCCATGAAACATGGAGCTCATGTAGACTTCTAATTAGTGCGTAGTTATTACGCTTGAAGAATAAATTGTTTTGAAACTTGAATGTTCATAAACAATGAAACGGTCAAAAATTGACAAATTTGTTATAAATTGTTATAAAAAAAGTTCTTAAAGAGGTAATATTCTGATGACATGTATATATAGGTTTTTCGACACCCTGAATACGCTCATGCAAGTGAAAAATGCCCAGCTTCAAGCTGGAGAATAATATAGTTGAAAAGTAGTTTGTTCATAAACAATGAAACGCACTGTATTAGGTTTCTCCGAAATGCGTGCACCAGAAGTGGATCAACAAATTTTGTCTTGTCCATCTGTGAACTTTCTATCTAGTGCGGTATACCATTCAGAAGTTTAACTCTTCCTCTATTTGAAAGCGTTTATCTCTTATCGAAACATAAGATCTCTGAATTTTACACCAACTGCAGAGAATGTTTCGGGTTCCAAAAATACGAAATGTCCCTAGTTCTCTTCTTTCTATCCATGAGCATAGAAAGACCGTTTTCCCCAAATTTGGCCCCCGGACACTTTTATTTGTTTCCAGAACTCAAAAAATTTATGCGTGGCAAGCGTTTTTCATCAAACGAAGAGGTCATAACGGCCGTTGAAGCGTATTTTGCAGACCTTCCGGATTCTCTTCAGGGATGGGATCCACAGATTGGAGACTCGTTGGAGCAAGTGTATTAATCGTCAGGGAGATAATACTGAATAATAAAGTGTATTTTGAACCATAAAATTGTGTTTTTTTTATCGGACGACAAAACTTATTGAACAACCTGGGAAGTGTATTCAGCATTGAGACTCGTGAAAACTAAAATATAGCACCAAACGAGTTCGCGAAATTCTTCAATGGAGCCAATTTCGCATTTCCCAGGAGTTTTTTTAAATAAGGTTTTTTCATCATATCATACATATATATTCATCATACAAAGATTCTTCAACGCGAAAGTTCATAATTTCACATTAATACCAGTGGTTTATGCTAAATTATTGTTAGTTGATGCTAAATTATGGTTAATTTGCCAATCATCGATTTTTTTTTTCAAAAATAGAAAAAAAATATTTATAAAAACCTAAATTGTCTAGAAATGGTCTGTAATGGAATAAAATTTATGTAGTAGAGAGAAACTATTCATCAGTTTTACCCATAAAGCTGGTGCCCCAACGTCAATATATAATCTTTAAAAAGGAGCTAATCCAGCCAAAAGTGGTTTGGTGCAGACAGAAGAGTTTCAACAAAAAGGGGACAATTGGTAAGTGGATATTAACTACGAGATGGTGATGCAGGCCATTAAGAAACTTGGCGACAAAATTTCGCTTACCCCGGACTCTCTGCCTTCCTACTTCATTAAAAGGGCTGCCAACGGTTTATGCTACCCCCTATCTTGCATATTCAAACACAGCCTTGCGCTTGGAACCTTACCGACCGCATGGAAAACAGCGTTTGTCACCCCACTCCTCAAAAAGGCACCAGCTGCCCAGGTTTCAAACTATCGACCTATCAGCTTAACTTCCTCTGTATGTAAAGTTCTTGAAATCATTATCAAAGACAGTATCCTCTCCCACCTTACATCGAATAACCTGCTCAGTCCAGCACAATATGGTTTTCTACCTGGTAGATCAACACTGTCCCACTTAGTATCATCGTTTCACGACTGGTGTTTAGCTGTGAACGAAGACTGTCAGACAGATATTGTGTACATCGACTATGCCAAAGCTTTTGACACGGTCAGTCATTCTAAATTGCTTCTCAAACTCGAGGGGTACGGCATTTGCGGAGACATTTTGAAGTGGTTGGAATCCTTTCTGACATCTCGTGATTTCAAAGTCAAAATTGGCATCTTTTGCTCTCATCCCTGTCAAATCGCCAGCGGGGTACCACAGGGTAGCGTTTTGGGTCCATTACTATTCCTTATCTATGTGAACGATATCTCGGACGAATTGCCTAGCACATGTAAGCTTTTCGCTGATGATCTCAAAATATATCGCCCTCTTCGAAATCCCGCTATCGATTTTCACGAACTTCAATGTGACTTGAATCGGCTTGCCGACTGGTCCAAACAATGGCAGTTGCAGCTATCTGAGGAGAAATGCAACTTGTTGCACATCAATTTCCAACACGAATGCATCTTACGCCTGAACAATGTTGTGCTTCCGGTGCGCGAGACTATCAGGGACCTGGGTGTGCTCATTAGCACCGACCTCCGGTGGGAATCCCACTGCAAAGAAATCTCGAAAAAAGCTTCTCGTGTGGCTAATTGTATACTCAGGTCCCTGCAACACCCCTGCCTCGAGCATTATAGGAAAGCATTCATTGTCTACTGCCGGCCATTGTTGGAATATTGCACGCAGGTTTGGTCTCCAGCTTCTGCTGAAGATGATGAAATCGTTGAAAACGTGCAAAGACGATACTCAAAACGTGTTTTTATCAAATTATTTCCTGGGCGAGAAGTGCCAGATTATACGACTAGATTAAAAATGTTAGGGATTGAAACCTTACGATACAGGAGAACTGAGTTTGATCTACATTTATGTTATAAGATAGTTAATGGTTTTAGTGACATTCCTTTTGAGAGCACTTTTGCGTTTACTCGCCACTGTGCTCGCTCTCGCCAACACGGTTTCCAGCTCGAACGTGCATTCACCACCAAATCCGGCGTACTCTGCATTCCTTTGCCTACCGGGTTATACGAATTTGGAACAAACTGCCTCTGGAAATTGTCGAAGCAAAAAACTTTTCGATTTTCAAATGTCGCCTGTCCAAGTTTGATCTCAGGTCAATACATGGGACAGACGGCCATTCATTTTGTTAGAGCTTCAAGTTCAGAGTGTTATCACTTTTACGAGTCGTTTTACGAGTCTTTTCCTACTTGTCTACCTGTTTACTTGCATGGGTGGACTACCTCAATTCATTCATTTCTTTTATTTTATTTTACCGTACATGTGAAGCTACTACCTCTTCACATACACCATGTAAGTTTCTTTATTGCAAAATAAAGCGATTGATTGATTGATTGAAAGGTCAGAGTCTACTGAGATTAGAACAATATTTTAAATAATTCGATTTCTAAACAGCGAAAACAATCCGTGGCGGTTTTCTACACGGGTGTTCTTTGTGGTTCCAACAAGGACTTTGATTATGCGAATACCGATAGAAGTATGTATAGTCGTTCTCTAGACGGCCGCTAACCACGTCGAATCCTGTGTCGCGCGTGTAGAGAGGCGCCGTCATTAAAAAAACGACCGATATGGCGCGGCGTTTCATTTTAACCCATAGCAAGCACTCCTTCTTCGTTTTTGTTTTCCTTTCATTTCCATCCTCTTTCCTCATCTTCTTAATAACCTGATAATTTTCTAGTAGTTGCTCGTGTTTGAATTTTGCGTATTTCGGGATAATTTGTGTTTATCTCTAACACTGAATGGTTCTAATTTCAGAAAAGCGGAGAAGCGGCGGAAATTTTGTGAGCCCGGTTTTTTATATAAATATAGCATATAAGAAGATGAGGAAAGGATGGAAAGCAAACAAAGGGAAAAGAAATATGAGGAAGGAGTGCTGGCTACGGGAAAAATGAAACTTTGTCATATCGGTCGTTTTTTGCATGACGGCGCCACCCCTACGCTCGACACGCGCGACCCAGGATTCGACGCTGCTGCCCGCCGTCTAGAGAACGACGACACAGCTAAGTCCGTGGCTTTCCTCCTCAAGAGAAAACATTTGAATCTCACCCGCGGTTGGCGCGGGTGGTTTAGACCTCACCGGCGGCTGACGGTAAGGTGAGCTGATCAACTGCGCTCTTCTCTCGGCCTGAATCGATTAACGGACCGGCGCACGCGACCCCCGCTATGAGATTCGAATGTTTTTCTTGAGGAGGCAAGCCTCGGACCGAACAATATTTATAGGCTGTAAAAGCGCGAAATTCTAGTGGTTTTTAAGCGTGCTGGTGCGGAGGCTAGAGTCAGCGAGAGAGCGGAGGGCAGACAGAGGCTGCAAATTGCGCGCGCCGCACGCCCCATAAGTGGTGAAAATTTCGGCTTTTTAAGAGGATGTGTGTACTCAACAGTTATCAGTAGAAGAGACGATGACGTTAGATTGACCTACACAAACAGTCTGCTCTAGCTGTTGAGAAAAAAAAAGAAGCAATGGAAACACAGTAACAAGTACGAAAATTCCCATATGATCTCGTCTAACGAGTGGAAGCCCTTTTTTGAGAACCATCACTCTTCCTCGCAAAATACCACAATGGTTTGTTTTTGCTTTCTAGGAGAGCCAACCTATGAAATGAAATATAGAAAATCTTGTTCGTTTGTTTTGCAGGCTCTAGCCTCTCGTCTTTACTCTTGTTCGTTTTTTCTTGGAACGTTTCTGTTTGCACCAAACCACTTTTGCTTGAACGAGCCCCCCTTCCCATGACATTGTTCACTTTTCGAGGGGATCGCGTCGTAATATCCTGAAAGACCCTCAATATTTTATTCAATCAGCATCGATTGATTAATAAACCGTCATGAACTAACTCTCTGGCCAGTTTTTCTCTCCCACCCCATCCGAAAAAAGTACAGCCTACAACGTGTTTTGGGGATTCGATCGAAAATTTAATGAGATCGATTAATATGATAAAACAAAAAAGGATTGTGAACCTCGTTTCGGAGTATGCCGCAGGCTAAGGACTTCGTCTTCGTCCCGACAATGCAAGCAGATGTGGGTCTCTCAGAGGCCTTCAAAGAGAGTTTGTGTGGACAGACAATGTATCGAACCGGTGGATGACTTCTGTTATTTGGGCTGTTTGTTGAAGAACGATGGTAGTTATGCAGCGGATATTCAACAACAATGTGCGAAAGCTACGTCTGCATTCAGTTCTCTTACCAAGTGTTTGTAGTCTACCCCCCCCCCCCCGCTGGAGCTATTTAGACGTTTGCTTGGATATTTCGGGCAACTGATGTTCCACAAAGAAGACCTCTACAACAAAATCGACGCCTTATATCCACGCTTAACACGAGGGAAGTGTCAACATCTCCCAACGCCTTCTCAAGCGGCAACGGAAGGTAAACTATGACTGTTCGGGAATACTAAGAAGAACGCCAGATAGTTTTGTCCAAAACGCTCTAATGATGCTTCTGAGTCCTGTCCGGATACGGCCGCCTAGACGTAGGCGAAAGTTTGGACGGATGAGGTTGAAGAGAATTTGAAGTCACTTGGCATTGAAAGACAATTCAGGCGCGATGTTTTACTTTGCAGGAGACTAGCGACCAATAAATGGATTGTGTTCAAATTGTGGCTGAGGACCGATACAAAAGCACACGGCTGACCGCTAGGACGGCACACCTCAGCGAAGATGCGGACTGAAAGCGTAAGGCGGAAGTCAGCCGATTAGGTCAAGTAAGTTATGATAAACAGCAAGTACTCTCCTTATAGGATCGAATTCCGACCAAAATGTTGCGACACACAATGCAATCAAAACCGCGCTGGGACCAAGGGTAATCTGGTTGGAACCACGTGGTTCCAGCACGATTATCAAGTACAGCCTACAATATGCTTTAGCGAATCGATAAAAAACCGATAATATCGATTTCTTACCTGTCTGTATACCTATAAACTACTTCCTTACCTGCCGCCTATTCACCTACTTACTTCCGTACCTGCCTCAATGAAGTCTTCTAGCACTACTTCGGCTCTTTTCATTCCACCCCCCCCCCCCCCCACCTTTAAAGGCTCCTCACTTTTCAAATATTGCCGCCTTACTGATTATTCTCTGATTAGAGCGATGACCTTGTGGTCCACTGTTGAATAATTTCACTAAGTTTTGATTCACTTTTGTATTCCTTTCTTAGTTTCGAGTTTACCGCATTAATGTTTTTCGCCCATGGCGTCGGCGACGACGCACAATAAATAATCAAATAGATAATTTTTGATTCAAGCATCTAACATCTCCAATTCGTGTTGACTCAATACCGGCGGACGGCTTGTTGATCGAATGCACAGAGTGGGAGGCGCCTAGTAGCAGTTCGCCTGGTACCTGTGACGACGGCAAGGTGCTGCATTCACGCCATCCCTGTAGCGCCGCTCGCAGTGCATTCAGCCAGCCAAACAGCCACTTGGAGCCTTCCTTTCTGTGCATTCGGCAAACAAGCAGTAGCCGACGCGTACCCGAAAGACCCAAAAAAAATCTGAATCATATCGGTATTTCGACGCGAAAAGCTTCGTCAAAGTTGTTCGACGCCAAAAAAAAAACAATCAATGAAAAATATCACTACAGGAACAGGCTTCTCGTTAAGGCAACCTACGTTGAAAATAATATATCAAGGGTAAACTGGCTTCAAGTTTCAGCAATAAAATCATTTAAAGACGAGAGAGAGAACATATACACGAATAAACTTGAAAAAATCTAACAAGGGAATGACCAGACCTGGTCGCCAGAACTACCTATAGAGCCAAGTTTTTCTGATCGACTACCTCCCAGGTAATCCTAAAAACCACAATCTAGCTGCCCGAGTAGTGGTGAAGAGAAAAGTTATGAACCAAATAGTGAAGAGCTCTGTAGGATTATTACCATCGAGCTACCGTAACCTGTCATAATTTCGAGAAAAACAACAAAGACACCTCAGATTTGTGTTCTATACCCCAATTTACCCCTGGGCGAAGTTTGGGCTTGAAAAATTTCCTCGACCTCTGCCCCCGCCAAAAATGAATGGGGCTGCCCCATGGGGTTCCAGAGATCACAAAAAAAATTCCCCCAAACTTCGCCTGGGGGGGGCTTCTGAGGTGCTGAACACGAATATGAGGTTCTTTTAGCGTTTTTCAGGCGAATACGGTAGCTTACAGTAAGTGTAATATAATTTAGCTACCGTAGCTCATGGGAAAAGTCAGCAATCACTTCGAATGGAGTACACGGCAAAAAATATCAGCACCAATGGCAATTCTTGAAGAAGTGAGCGAAGCAGAAGTTCTTATTACAGCAGCAGCAAAACATGAAACTGTTATAATTACAACATCCAACTTCCTTGCATTTGCCGATTTTAACAGGGGAAAGCGTTGCGATCGGCCTGTCGAGTTCACCAGGATGGTCATCGACGTACTCAGCCGTGAAATCGACATTCGTGTGAAAATAGGGGTAATTGAATAAGACAAAAAGCAAGAGGTTCAAGTCGCCAAAGAATATAACATGTTTCTTATTAGGTTGGCCCTCACAACTCAAGCCACATCCACGCATACGAAATGATTTTTTTATAACAAAATTCGCTGTCGTGTTTTGATCTTCTGTATGCTTGTTCTTCTTCCTTATGCGGGCTGGTGTCGATAAACCGTCATCAAAATGCCGCGTACAGTTGTTGGACTCTAAAAACCTCGCTGCAAAAATTTCACCAGCAGAGGGGATCGAACACGTGAGCCTTCCAATGTTAGGTCGCCGCCTTGGACCTTTCGGCCAACTGGGCTTGTTGGTGAACCAATTTCTCGCCGTTTCGACCTCATTTCAAAAAATGGCTCTTAACTTTTTTCTCCACTACTACTCGGGCAAATAGAAGGGTGTTCTTACGACTACACTGGAGGTATTTTAGCACAAAAACATGAATGTTTTTGCAGTTCTGGCAAATGGCTCTGGTCATTCCCTTGTAAGGTGAAATTGAAATGAATGAGTCGACGAAATAGTGGACAACACACTGACCTCTTTACTCTTCAGTTGTGCGACTGGATCATAGAAGTCGAATATCTTTTGACACTGAGCCAATTTCTGCAGAACGAGAGCCGGTTGCTCATTGGCTGGCGTATCTGCAATTCTAGGATCAGGCTGCTGCCTATCAGAAGAACTATTCGTTTGAACCACTCGCTGATCAGATTTTAGCAATTGTGAGCTCCAGAATTTTCACCGCGAATCTCGTAGAACGACGGGAGGGGAGATGTCGCACGCGCGGGAAATTAATGGTTTGTTGCATCGTTAAGCGATGATCAGCCGTTAATAACAAAGTCGCAATCTGTCACGAATTGGTAGAAGTCCCGCCTCAATTTTTGCAAAGCGAGACGCGCGAGAGAGCACCAAGAGTTTTAAGAGTTGACAATGGAGCGACCGCTTCTTGTCAGATTTTCGTAATACCAGTTTTTCCATCCATTTCTCTTCTCCTTCACTCCGCGCTGGGTCTGTGTTAGATCAAATCTGTAATAACTTAAAGGCAGCGTGCACGCTCGGAAACGTTTTTGAGATAACTACAGAAATAAAGTTGTATGGCTCAGAACACAACATCTACGCAGTTTGAAGCGTCAAAAACGACCCACAATGCCGGTACACGAGGAAGAAATTGGCCCGCCCCTGTATCTGCTCTCCTCCTGTATTTGCTGTTCCCTCCAAAACAGGGGTGCTGGGCCATTCTCACCGTCGTCGCTGTACGTGGGTGGTGCAATAAGTACAATAAGAAGACCACGTGAATCGACAACGGTGGGAATGGCGCAGCACCCCAGTTTGGGAGAAGGACGCAACCACAGGAGGCGGGCAGATACAGGGGAGGGGCCAACTTCTTACTCGTGTAGCGGCGCTGTGGGTCATTTTTGACGCTTCAAAATGCGTAGGTGTTGTGTTCTGGGCAATACAATTCTACTTCAAGCTTGAATGCTGTTTTCAACGTCTAGGGGCCGATTAGTCCCACCGCTGAAATGAGCGGTCGAGGAAGGAGCGGAGCGGCGTGCCGGGGCCGCTCCGCTCCTTCCTCGACCCATTAAGTCGGGCCCGACTTCAATTTCTCAACATCATGAAGAATGACTCAATTTTAGCAAGAAAAACTTGGGAAACAACGTTACTCTCTTCGAAACACCTAAATATGGATGGAAATTCTTGATAAACTGTGATACAAGCAGGGACGTATCTTCTTCTTGTTGTCAGCCATGGACACGGCATCGCATCAGAGGCGTAGGAAGCTAGCCACCTCACACGGCTTCTTCTTCTTCTTCTTCTTCTTTGCAGCCGCAGAAGGGTTTTTGTCATAGGTTCAAAAAACGGGCGACCGAAGTTGGATTCAACCACAAATCCATTGTCATCAGTGAGGTGGGCCTCTTCGGACAGTCGAATAGATGTGCTGTAGTGTGGCCAGGGTTACCACAATCCGGACACTCGTCAGGCTTACTGCTGTCGATCCTATGCAAGTATGACATCAGTATAGGGGAATGCCCGCAGCGCAACGAGGCGAGGGAATATCTAGCCCGCCTACCGAGTTCCATCTCAGTGTTGCTGACTTCAGGTGGTGCGACCCCAATATGAAGTTGACAGTCATCCTACTCAAGTGATCCCTGACGAAACGGGTGTGCTCCGCACGTAAAAGACGAAGACGATCCAATTGGGAGTCCGTCCATCTTTGTATATTGACTTTCACGGGAGCATCCGCAAAAAGCCTTCTGATATCTCTCTCTCTCACAGGATTCATAATCCTTCTTAATGGGTGATCAGGCTGCTTGACGATATTAATAACCAATTGCTGCGCTTGGAGTTGACACTACTCCTTAACAGGCAGAATACGGGCTTCAGCATGATGATGCTCCACTGGAGTGCTCTTTGCACACCCAGTGGCAATCCGAAGTGCAGCATTTTGAACTCGCTGCATCTTTGTCCACGATGAATCCGATACTATTTGTTGCCATACCGGTGCTGCATGCTCCAACGCCGGCGGCAAGATTGCCTTGTACGTGGTCAGGATCGTCTCCTTACTGCTTCCCCATGACGTACCTCCCAGAGCTCGTAAGACGTTGAGCTTAGCTCTCACTGTAGCCTGTTTCTGCTCAGTGTTTTTATGGAATTTCAGCGAAGGATACAATACTAGACCAAGCAGCTTCGGGAAACGTGCGGCAGGCAGACGAGCGTCTTCCCAGTTCACAACAGGGTGAGCACAGTGTTCTTTGGGTCAGTGGAGAAAACAGACACTGATGATTTAGCGGCAGAGACAGTGAGCATCATATCATCGAGAAAGCTCTTCAGGACGATGAGGTAGCTATTGATCTTGCAAGCAGCTACATTAATGTCTCTGTCCCGGTACAAGATGGTGGTGTCATCAGCATACGCAACGACTTTGATGTCACTTGGGGGGACGGGCAAATCTTCAAGGTAAAGACTGAACATAGCAGGCGATATGACTCCTCCTTGAGGGACACCGGCAGCGATCGGGACGCTATTAGAGACATGTCCCTGGAACAGCACTTTTGCTCGGCGCCCTTTGATTAGTGCGGTTATCCATGGCTTCTGCCAAGGCGGGATAGTGGACCTCAACAGACAGTAAGCCCAAATTGACAGAATCAAAAGCTTTCGTGAGGTCCAGAGCTCCATCAACAGTGCGTTGAGGTTTATAGGCGTTAAAGCCATCCAAAACATAGCTCACAACTCCAGCAGCACCGTGGTAGTAGACTGCAATTTGCGGAATCCATGTTGGTGCTGCTGTTTGTTATTATGTTCGGCAAGCTCCTTCACGACCAGTTTCTCAGCGACCTTGACAATTGGTGATAAAAGACTTATTGGCCTGTATCCCTTCGCTGTAATGGCGATTTACCAGGCTTGGGCAACGGAATGACGCTTGCCATTTTCCAGTCTTGGGGTAGGATGCACGTGCGAAATGAAGTGTTGATGACGTCAGCCAGGATTGGCATAATCTCACTCGGCAGTTTCTTCAATACCGCTGGACTAATGCCATCCGGCCCTATAGCCATCGAGTCGCGCATCTCTTTTACCACCTTTTCAATCTGCGCAGGCGTCACTGCTTCTGCTTCGTTCATGAGTGGCAACTTACAGAGCTCTCTTACAGTCACTCGATTCTGTTTCCCTCTCTTAGCCTCAGTTATGAAAAAATTCTTTCCGAAAGCAGTTGCAGCCTCCTTTTCCGATTTGAAGACTTCATTCTCGAACCCGATCGTAGAATAGTTGGTGGAGGTGCTCTTGTCTGAGATCTTCTTTAGAACTTTCCAAGTTGATGCTCCGTCACTCATGCAATTATCTTCTCCGTGAATTTCTCCCAACACTCCTTCCTGTGCTTGTCCAGTTCTCGCTTAATCTCGCTATCCAGCTCAGCAATGGTCGGATCCAGGTGATCTGCGACTCTCTTTGCATCCCTTGACCTTATCTTCTCCAAAATTTCCCTAGTGACATTGGGAAAAAAGGTCTTAACTCGGCCCTCCGGAATGGCTGCTTTCATGGCCTTGCGAATCGCGTCGGTCAGTTGACGTTCTTTCTGGTGCACGTTTCCCTTCCACGGGTAGTGAGCCACATGGCGAAGTGCCACCTCCCTGAATAAGCGCCAGTGTGCAAGGCAAAGATTATGATAAGATCTTTTACGGATACCTGAATAAGGAGCAAGAGAAGTAGAGAGATCGATATGGACAAATATGGGGACATGATCACTGGAGAGAGTTGTAGTGGTCGACCAAGAGCAGGCGCTAGAGAGATTAGATGATACAAGAGAGATGTCTGGACTAGAGGATCGGCCGTTGGCCGGGAGACGAGTGGGCTGATCATCGTTGAGGATGACCAGATCGCACTCCTCCGCCCATTCTTCGACGTCTTTTCCTCTAGCGTCAGTGTCAAGCGATGAGCAGAATCTATGAGCATTAAAATGGCCTGCAAAGACAACAGAGGGTGAAAGGGAGCAGTCGCACAACTGCTTGAGTGAGGGAGTAGGGTCGTAAGATTGGGGACAAGATGTGGCAGGAGGGATATAAATGTTAAAAAGAGATATGGGTGTTTTAAGAGGGAGATGGATAGGTAGGTACTCGAGAGTACCGTCCTTGGGGGTGTTTGGTGGAGATGAGAGGGTATATTTGAAAATACGAAAGTAGAAACTCCTCCGCCGAGAGATGACCTTGGAGCATGATAAGCAGTGTAGACAGGAATGTTAGGGTGACGAGCGTTAGCGGAAGGAGAAAGCTTGGTTTCCTGAACCATAATGCTATCAGGATGATGAGTACGTGCGAAAAGAGAGAGTTCAGACAGCTTGGCTCGAAGGCCGTTGAGGTTGGTATGTGCAATAGAGAGGGGGCGGTTGGTGAATGAGGAACTAGAGTTGCTGGGGGCAGAGCACAGAACACAACGGAAGGAAGAGTCGTAACGCCACACAGAACTGAGACCCGAACAGGAGAGATGCACCCACCTTTGGCATCCAAAGCACTGGACGCTGGTATTTCTCCAGGTAACATCCTTGCCGCAAGTGGCGCACAGGTACTCCTGAGCGGGTCCTGGATTCCTCTCAACGCCGGCCATTTGTAGTAGAATCTTTAGGAGAGCTGCGACCAGCCAGCACCTTTCCCATGACAAAAAAAAACCCTCTTCGCGGAGGAGTTGACGTCGGTTTGCACGGAGGTGGTCTTCTTTCCTCCACACTGCCACGGCACGAGCGTACGACATCTCGGCAGCATCACAACATCAAACGGCTCGTACCATGGATCTTGAGCAGGCTGTACCAAAAATCTTGAGCAGACGAGGTTGTAGGTCTGGCCGGACATGAAAATCGATGCAGTGAATCATGTCCAGCACATTCAGAATCGGGGCATATATCAGGGACTGATTGGTCGATCCGATGAGCGTAGGCTTTAAGATATGTGGAGGAACCGCATCGCAGACCTGCGAGAAGTGTTCGGGTGCGTCTCGGTAGATCAGCTTCGCTGTCGTCGACTCGTGGGGGCGCTCCGCCATAAATTAAGTTATGCTGAGCATCAGACAGGTACTCTGCCACAAAGCGCGTTTGCTCAGCCATCTGGAGTCTTCTGCGTGAGAGCTCGGATGTAGCCCAGCGTTGTTGATCGACAGCAGCCAGAGAAGCATTGAGTGGAGTGCGTATGTTTCTTGGTTGGGGGCCAGACGACAGAGAATGGAAAATCTGGATGGGTCGGGCTCTTGACAATACTTATGAGGAACTGCTGAGACTGGAGTAAGCAGTGCTGTTTCACGGGGAGTAGACCGGTTTCTTGATGAAGATGAGGAATAGGCGTCGACTTATGAGATCCAGCAATAAGCCTGAGGGCAGTATTCTATGCTCTCTGCAAGCTGCACCGGGAGGATTCAGAAAGATATCTGGTCCATATAGGGGCACCATATTCCAAGACCGGCTGCACCATGGCCCTATACGTCGTACGAAGCACTTCTTTCATTCTGCCCAAGGTAGTTCCAGCCAAGGCGCGAAGAATGTTGTTGAATTGGCAAAGGCAGCAAGTAAACGCGTATTCTCATGAAATCGTAGAGAGGGATCCAGTATAACTCCTAATAGTCGAGGATCTTTAGACAGTGGCAGCGCGTGACCATCCCTGACGACCTTGGGATTTAGTCGATGTTCGATAGTAGCCGTTGTACATAGTGTGACACTTGACTTGGAGGCAGAGACAGTCAGCGACTTTGATTTGAGATACACTACCAGGGTCCGCGAATAGTTATTCATGGTAGCAGTGGCTCGATCAAAAACTGAGTCCGTGCATACGATAGTGATGTCATCAGCGTACAGGCACAGACGATTATCAGTTGGTGGTCCAGGAATATCAGACAGAAATAGCGAGAACAGGCTAGGGGATAAAGCTACGCCTTGCGGGACACCGGCTTTCAGGGGGACCGAAGACGACAGATGTTAATCGAAACTGAATGACGAATAAATAAGATCAGAGAACAGTTCGTAATATGGAAAGGTGTTTGAGATGAACAGCCGAAATCCCGTCGGTCCCTCTGTCCGCGAATTTTTCATCGATTTGATGATCTTGTCGATGGCGGAAGGTGAGATAGTAAGAACATCCAGTCGACTGAGCTTCCTGATTGCTCGCATTGTTCGCCTGTGTTACTTATCCCGAGACGATGATGCAGATGCAAATAGTTTGCCGAGCAGACAAGCAGCCTTGTATCCGTGCTCAAATCTTCCAGACGAAAATTCGAGCATGTTGCGGTCAGTACTCATCTTTTTGCCTGAGAGCCGTTCCAAGGTGGTCCAAGCTTTTCTGGCATCCACGACAAAATCGACCGACTAGGTGAGCTCTTTCCAGCGTTGTTCTTTGTGTTGATTTAGCAACGCGGTGACCTTGTGCGACAGTTGTTGTATCGTTGGACCATTGGGGTCTGATCTTCGCTTGTCATCTCTCATAGTGATCAGCTCAAGCACTTCACTGGGCACGATTGGGTGAAAAGTCCCTACACGTCCAGTAAAAATAGCAGCTCTGGAGGCACGTCCGATGGAACCGACAATGAACTTCTAGTTATCGTAGACTGTTCCGTTCTTCGGGTAGTTGGTCATTTGGCTGAGCAACACCTCTTGGAATAGGTCCCAGTTAGCCTTACGATGAAGAGAATAGGACTTACAACGACAGCCAGAGAACAGAGCAAGCAAACTATTAAATGACAGATCCAATGACGTAATTATGGGAGCATGATCACTGGCCAGCGACACATCAGTAGACCAGTTACATGAAATAGCTAGTGAGGATGATACAAACGTGATATCGGGTGAGGAGGGCCTGCCCATCGCTGGAAGACGAGTGGGAAAATCCCCATTGATAGGAACAAGATCACAATCATCAGCGAAAAGCTCAATCAGTTCACCTCCATTGTCAGGCTCTAGAGGAGAAAACCACGAAGGAGAATGAGCATTAAAATCACTAGCTACTACAACCGAACTTGATGATAAGGCAGTGTGGACATCATGTAAGTAAGGCATGAGATCAAACGCATTGGGACAGGATGTGGAAGAGGGGTATATAAACACTGACAATAACAGGGGACCACTTTGTAATACTTCTTCTTCTGCAGCCTCAAAGTGGTTTTCGTCATAGGTTGAGGAACTGAGCGGCCTTCACAGGATTCGTCCAAAGGTCCATTGTGGTTAAGGAGGTAGGTCTCTTCGGGCACATGAACATGTGCGCCGTGTCGTGTACGGGAGCACCACAGTCCGGGCATGCGTCTGGTCGGCTGCTGTCGATCTTGTTGACGTAAGACATGAGCAGATTAGAGTGACCACAGCGCAGCGAGGCAAGAGCACATCTGGCTCGTCTGCCGAATTGAGACTCGGACTCGCAAACCCGAGGCGGCACTGTTCCCAAGATAGGGTTCACAGCCGCCTTCGTTAGATATCCTCGAACAAACTGGGTGTGTTCCTCACGCAGAAGACGAAGCCTTTCCATGTTGGAGTCGGCCCATCACTGTACATCAACTTTACGAGGAACATCGGCGAACGGCGTCCTAATCGACCTGTCTCTTATGGGCTTCATGATTCTCTTTGACAGATGATTCGGCTGTCTCAGAACATTAATATACATCTGCTGTGCCTGGAGTTGCTCCTTGACCGGCAATATGCAGGCCTCCGCGTGAAGATGTTCTATTGGGGAGCTCCTTGCACAACCGGTGGCAATTCTAAGCGCAGCATTCTGTACACGCTGCAGCTTATTCCGGGAGCTGTCAGACACCAGGCGCCGCCACACTGGTGCCGCATATTCCAGAGCCGCCTGAAGTATTGCTCTGTAGGTTCTCAATATAGTCTCTCGGCTGCTTCCCCATGATGCTCCTCCGAGAGCTCTCAAGATATTAAGCCTAGCCTTGACGACTGTTTGTTTCTGTTTTGCATTGTTGTGGAACTTCAGTGACGGATCAAGAATAAGGCCAAGCAGCTTGGGGAATTTTGCTGCTGGCAACAAGTCACCATCCCATTTGGCATCTGGATGGGCACTGTGTTCCTTGGTGTTTGTTGTGAACACTGAAACAGAAGATTTTGCAATAGAGACTGTGAGCATCATATTATCGAGGAAGAGCTTCAACTCGACGAGATAGGCGCTGATCTTGTCAGCAGCTATCTGCAGGTTACGGTCCTAGCACATGATGGTGATGTCGTCGGCATACATAACAATCTTTACATCATTGGGAGGCTCGGGAATGTCCTCAAGATACAGGCTGAATAGGGCAGGGGACAACACTGCGCCTTGCGGAACACCGGCCGCTATTGGAATGCTATCGGATATCTCATCGACCACAAAGCTCACGATCTCCAATAGAGCAGTAGTAGTAGAGTGAAGTTTCCTGAACCCATGCTGATGCTGCTGTCACTCATTTTGATCAGCCAGGTCCGTCACCGATAACAGGCTTATTGGTCGAAAGCCTTTTGACGTGCTTTGGGACTTGCCTGGCTTTGGCAACGGTATCACATTGGCTGTCTTCCAAGCTTGGGGTAGAGTGCATGTCCGGAAAGAAGTGTTAATGATATCTGCAAGCATCGGTAGAAGTTCCGTGGGAAGCTTCTTCAGGATGGCTGGGGAGATACCGTCAGGTCCGATAGCCTTCGAATTCCGCATTTCTTTGATAGCCTTCTCTACTTGTGTTAGAGTAAAGGCCTCAGAAGCGTTCATGAGCGGCAACCGGCTCAGCTCTCTAACCGTGACTCTGTTTTGCACGCCTCGCTTGGTACGTGTGATGAAAAAATTCTTGCCGAGTGCGTAAGCAGCCGCTTTCCCTGATTTGAAGACTTTCTCCTCGAACTCAATAGCGGAGCTAATCGGGGGAGCAGACTTACCGAAAATTTTCCTCAACACTTTCCACTTCGTAGTTCAGTCCGCCTTGAAATTCAGCTTTTCAGTGGACTTCTCCCAGCATTCCCTCTTGTTCTTATCCGGATCCTGCTTGATCTCATTATCCAGCACAGCAATCTCCGGGTCCAGATGGTCTGCGGCTCTCTTCTCATCTCTGGTTCTTATCTTCTGCAGTATTTCCCTGCTGACATTTGGAAAAAAGGTTTTGACACGACCCTCAGGAATTGCTGCTTTCATTGCCTTGCGGATGGCACTTGTTAGATGGCGCTCTTTCTAATGAACATCACCATTCCATGGATAGTCGACCGCATGGCGGAGTGCAACATCTCTGAACAGGGTCCAGTCTGCTAGGCCTAAATTAAGATAAGTACGATGACGAAAACCAGAGTAAGGGGCAAGAGAGTCAGAGAGATCAGTATAGACAAAGACGGGAATTTGATTACTGGAGAGTTGTGGATGTCGGCCACGTGCAAGCATTAGAAAGACTGGATGACACAAGAGAGATCTCTGGGCTAGAAGGTCGGCCGTTGGCAGGGAGACGAGTGGGCTGGTCATCATTGAGGATAACCAGGTCAAACTCCTCAGCCCATTCTTCGACATCTTCCCCTCTGGCGTCAGAATCAAGAGCGGAACAGACGGTGTGAGCATTGAAGCCACCCGCCAAGACAGCTGAAGGGGAGAGTGAGCAGTCGTACAACTGCTTAAGGAGGAGAATAGGATTATAAGAGTGAGGACAAGATGATATAGGAGGAATATAGATGTTAAATAGAGATAAAGGGATTTGAGGGGGAGGTGGACAGGAATGTACTCGAGAGTACCGTCCTTAGGAGTATCACCGATAATATGAGAAGGTAAGGCAGATTGCACGACAGTAGACACTCCGCCCCCAAGAGCTGTCCTTGGCATGTGATAGGCGGTGTAGCCCGGAATGTTAGGTTGGGGATAAGTGGTAGATGGAGAGAGCTTGGTTTCTTGAACCATGATAACATCCGGGTGATGAGAACGTGCGAATAGAGAGAGTTCAGATAACTTGTTGCGAAGGCCGTTGAGATTAATGTGAACAATGGAGAGGGGGCGGTTGGTAATTGAGGAATCCGAGTTGCTGGGGGCAGAGCATAGAACACAACGAAAGGATGAGTAATGATGCCTCACAGAACTGAGGCCCGAACAGGAGAAGTGCACCCACCTTTGGCATTCGAAGCACTGGACACTTGTTTTATGCCAGGTAACATCCTCGCCGCAGGTGGCACATGGTTACTCCTGTGCTGGACCTGGATTCCTCTCGACGCCGGCCCTTTGTAATAAAATCCTCAGGAGAGCTGCGGCCGACCAGCACCTCTCCCACGACAAAAACCCTCTTCTCGGAGGGGTTGACGTCGGTTTGCACGGAGGCGATCTTCTTTCCTCCACACTGCCACGGCACGAACGTACGACATCTCGGCAGCACTTTGTAATACAATATGAACTCCAAGACATTCAACAACATCATCATTGGGGAGTGCAATAAGGTGAGAAGGGATAGATGATTTTGCAAATGTAGACACACCACCACCGCGAGAAGTACGTGGAACATGATAGGATAAACAACCAGCGAGACGGGGAAGGGAGGAGGAAGATGCGCTAGGCTTGGTCTCCTGCAGGAGAATGACATCGGGTTGAGTGATATCTACATACACTGTGAGTTCAGCAATTTTGGCTCGCAGGCCATTTATATTGAGTTGATAAATGCTTGGACTATGTTGAGGAACCCTAGGACGATTTACAGAGCGACATACAACAATAAGCACGAGTGTAGTCGTCATAGCTGAACAATCCCGAACATTTGAGGTGCACCTAGCCAAGGCAACCGCCACATTGAAAACTTGCGTGTTGAGCAGATAGTCCGCAGTGACAGCAGGGATATCGTGGTTTCTTGAGCAGTGACGTATCGTTAGCGTTAGCTATATAATTGTAACAATTTACCCCACTTATTACCGCTACCTATTCTATATACTATTATTTGTTCAGAAACTGATGTTCGATTCAAACTTAAGCGTGCATCTGCAAAGAAGATATCGAACTGCAAGTAAATCAGAACAGTATACTGTCGGGGTTGCTTTGGAATTTTCGGAGCAAAGTGTGATAATTAACTACGAAAAAGCTAAACCGATTTCCTAGGTAATCAAGAATTAACTAATCGATCTTCAATTTTGATAAGAAAAAAGAGAGTGGGAAAAAAACAGAAGTTACACAGTAATTTCCGGATAGCAAATGCAGTAAAGAGATAGAGAGAAGTTATTTAATTTTTTTGTTTTCAGGCAGTCACCACTTACTTACTTGGCTTAATCGGTTGGCTTTCGCCTGACGCGGTCATTCCGCATCTTCACCGAGGTGTGCCGTCCAAGTAGTCAGCCGTGTCCATTTTTCACGGTCTTCAGCCACAATTTGAACACATTCCATCCAGCTGTCACTATTCCATTTCCTGCGGAACGAAACATCGCGCCTGAACTGTCTTTCGATGCCGAGTGACTTCAAATCCTCTTTAACCACATCCGTCCAGAACTTTCGCCTACGCCCAGGTGGCCGTTTCCAGACAGGATTTGGAAGCATTCTTAAAGCGTGTTGTACGAGACGATCCGGCGTTCTTCTTAGTATGTGCCCGAGCAGTCGAAGTCGACTTTCCATTGCTGCTTGAGATGGCGTTAGGAGATGCTGGCACCTCCCTCGTGTCAAGCGTTGATGTACTGCGTCGATTTCCTTGTGAAGGTCTTCGTTATGGCATACACGCGGCCAGAAATATCCAAGCAAACGCCTAAAAAGCTTTCCATCTGCGTCTTCGGTGCTGCCCACGTCTCCGATCCGTACATCATGATAGGGCGAATAGCGGATAGGTAGACGCGCAACTTGACTTCCTTCGCGATGGTGGTAGACCACAAACACTTGGTTAGAGAATTAAATGCAGACGTAGCTTTCGCACATCGTTGTCGAATATCCGCTGCATAACTACCATCGTTTTTCAGCAAACAGCCCAAATAACAGAAATCGTCCACCAGTTCGATACGTTGTCCGTCCACACAAACTCCCGTTGAAGGCCTCTGAGAGACCCACATCTGCTTGCATTTGTCGGGACGAAGACGAAGTCCATAGGCTGCGGCATACTTCGAAACGAGGTTCACAATCCTTTGCAGTTTTGCGTTGTCTTCAGCGAATAACACAATGTCGTCGGCGTACTCCAGGTCGACAAGGGAGCGTCCTGATGGTGTTAGGATCACATCCGCAGGAAACTGTTCTGCAACTCTGCGCATGATGTCATCAACGGCGAAGTTGAAAAGAAAAGGTCGTGCAACGGCTCCTTGCCTTACTCCTGTTTTCACCTCGAAAGCTGACGTAAATCCGACAGGTGTACGAACTGCTGCTGTTGTTCCTTTGTTCATGTCCTCGATTAACCGAACATACTTTTCCGGGACTCCATCTGCTCGCAGAGCATTGAGCAATCGATCACGATGAGGAGAGTCGAACGCAGCTTCAAAGTCCAAAAAAGCAAGCTGTAATGGCTTCGAATACCGCTGCCACGATTCAATTATTCTTCTCACGACGAACACTTGGTCGATGGTCGATCTTCCAGGTCGAAAACCGGCTTGCTCATCTCTGGTCGTTCTTTCACGATGTTTGATAAGTCGCTCGAGAATGATACGTTCTAAAACCTTGTACATGACACGATGTAGAGAGATTCCTCTGTAGTTCTTAGGATTCACAAGAAGATAGCTTCTTGTGAAGAGGTACGATGATCGCATTTCTCCACGAATCGGGTATCCTTTCGCTCATCCATATAGCACGGATGGTGTTGGACATTTCACGAATCCCAGACGGAGGAAGAGCTTTCAGCATTTCAGCAGTGATGTTGTCATCTCCACCTGCCTTTTCATTCTTCATTTTCTGGACACAATCCAAAGCTTCAGACTCAGTCGGCGGTTCCTCACTGACATCGTAATGTGCTCTCTGAACATGCGGGAGCTCAGGTACTGATGGCGCCGGACGATTCAGTAGTGAATTGAAGTAATCCTTCCATATTGGCAGCGTCGCATCACCAACTGCAACTCCATTGGTAGTGTTCAAGACAGGAGAACATCTCTTCATCTTCACGCTATACTGTCGCAGCAACGTGTAGGCTTTCCTCGGATTCTTCTCCTCCCAAGCCTTCTCGAACTCCTTAGCTCCACACGTCCACTCTCGTTCGCGGTCACTTTGAAGCTGCCGACGCAACTTCCTCCTCAGACGCTTCTCCTCCACGAGGTTTCCTGCAGTTCGGAGAGCACATACTCTGTTGTAGGTAGATGTTGTTTCTTCTGAGACGTAGGCGAACTTCTTCTTAGGCTGTACAACCGGGAGTGCCTCTTTCGAAGCGTCCTGGATGCACATGACAAAAGAATCCGCGTCGCAAAGTTTCTTCTTAGTCCGTACTCCGATGTGAATAGAAACGCGTTGTCGAAAATTCCTTCTGCACTCTTCATCTCTGAGGCCCCGGTCAGAGTTGGTGCTATTTGCATCTGTATCCCCCCCGCACCCCCTAACACCCACCCGGTCGATACGTATGTTTAAAATGATGGAGTGAGGTTGAGAAAATCACTCGGTGCATCCAACTAGATATGACGATGATTACGTGGCCAACAGGATTGCACCAGTTCAGAGAAATAGTGAAGGAGAGTATGGTGAAGTAACGGAGGTAGCAGTAAGGTTAGCTTTCCAGTGATACGCAATGTTTTATCATCGACTTGCCCACCCGGTGATTCTCTCATCCACGTATTGCATGGATATCGACCGCGTCGGATACATCGAGTGATTTTCTCAACCTCACTCCATCATTTTAAACATACGTGTCGACCGGGGTGCGGGGGATGTGGGGGTGCGGGGGGATACACCGAGTGATTTTTCAGCTTCACCTCACCATGTTGTCCATACGTATCGACCGGGTGGGTGCTGGGGGGTGTTGGGGAGTGCGGGGGGGGGGGGGGTGCGGGAGGGCGGGAGGGATACACCGAGTGATTTTTGCATCCCATTTCCAATGCATTCTGTGTGTATCGACCGGGCTGGAGACGTCGGCTCATCCAACTATGACCGGGGCCTGAGACTTGTCATGTCAATCCTCTGGAGAGGCTGAGCCCCTCGCTTCCTCTTATGAATCCTCGCAGTGAAGTTGAACAGAACAGGATGGCGATCCGAATCGAATGCGACATCCCACACAGCTCTAGATCTTCGAATGTCCGATTCTGGAATATTCCTGGTCAGGACATAGTCAAGCTGTGGTTTCAAAGTTGTCATCTTCCGCTTCCGCTGCTCTTCTGGAGATAGCTGGGTTGGTCCCTGCCACGTAAGCTGATGGCGGCGATGATTCCTCTTGAGTGTCGATGCAATAATCAGACCACTGCGTTCACAAAAGTCGACAAGGCGGTAGCCATTGTCCGATGTTTGAGCCACTGGGTAGAACCATTTACCGAGTACTTCGAATTCCTGATCAAGTCCCATCTTCGCATTTGCGTCAATCCCCACGACAACAGCATGTTGACAAGGTATCCTGGCCAGCAACGTATTGAGTTCCTCATAAAACGCATCCTTCGAATTGTCTTCGGCGGTTTCAGTGGGCGCATGAGCACTCACTATCCACAGATTGAATCCTCTGTGATCCCGCAGTCGTACGAATGCATTCCGGCACGACGTTGAGCCGAACTCCTTGACCATACCATTGAAATCCTTCCTTACAGCTATTGCACAGCCTCCCACTCTCCTATCGTCAGCGTTACCGCAGTAGATGATGTACTCTCCGACGCTGATGACGGGTCTATCCTTGAGGCGGGTTTTCTGCAAAGCAGCAAACTGTGTATGGAAATAGCTCAGAAGTCTGGATAGCGCAGTTTTTTGGATATCACTCGACAGCGATCGACAGTTCAGGGTGGCGAAACTGTGGCTTGTGACCAAAGACTCCATGAACTCCCTAGGTACGGATCTTAAGGTGTTATGGACCAGAGGCCTTGGTGTGCCGGACGGCGACACCTTTATGCAATGTGCGGGATACTTTCGCGATATAGTTGTGCACGCTATATCGCTCGAACGTTCCCTGTGTACACTAAAACGTGTGCTGGGTTCAGTAGAAGCAGGGGCACCAACGAGCAAGTACCAACAGACTTGTATACACACCCCCAATGGCAGTCACCAAATAACCAAATTAACTCTAGCATCGAAAAAACTTCGATAATTTAAAAAAGCAGTTCATTTGAATGCTTCCACTGAGATCAACACGATCACGATAGAAAGAAAAGCAAACGACATGAACAAACCACATAAGTAACACTTTAAAGCACTTCAGGATTAGAGAAGGACTCACCGACTCACTTAGATATTCTCGATGATTTTATCATGAAAAGCGACGGTTGCACACCATGCTGCCGCCCCTTTGCGCGGCGAGACTCTATTCGGCCAATTGACCCATTCACGACCGCGCGTCCCACCGGTGGGATACACTTCTCAAAAATCGATATCTCCGCCACAAGTGCGGATTTCCAAACGTTCTAATATTCAATGTATTTATGAATCCTAGACTCGACTACGGAAGTCGTGCTCCGTCGGCAGCTCCACTACAGCACAATGTTGAAACTTTTGAGAAAATAGCTGGGCTCAAGAAGAAAAAATCGTTAAAAAAACTATTTCTCGAGCTTATTAAGAAGTATTTTTCTTCCACTCCAATTTCTTAGCTTTCTCAGCAGGGAACCTCAGTTGAAATCAGGCTCGATTTACCTCGAAACGTGCCACTATCATGACCCTGAAACATCGATTTTCTTCTTCTTCTTTGCAGCCACATTGAGGGTTGTGTCATAGGTTGAGGAACGGGGCGACCAGTAACGGATTCGTCCATAAGTCCATTACGGTCAGCGTGGTGGGTCTCTTCGGACATTTGAAGAGGTATGCACTGTCATGGCCGAGGCAGCCGCAGTCCGGGCAGACATCTGATTTGCTGCTGTCTATTTTGCTGGCGTAGGACATAAGCATGGTAGAATGACAACAGAGCAGCGATGCCAGGGTGCACCTGGCCCTTCTTCCGAGTTGAGCCTCGGATGTGCAGACTTGGGGCGGCACTACCCCCAATATGGGATTAATGACCGCCTTTTCCAGATGGCACCGTACGAACTGGGTATGCTCCTCGCACAATAGACGGAGTCGTTCTTGCTGTGAGTCGTGCCATCTTTGCAGATTGACCTTGCTGGGAGCATCGGCGAATGGCTTTCTGATCTTTCTTTCTCTGAAGGGGTTTAGCACTCTCCAAAAGGGGTGATTTGGTTGTTTGACAATGTTGATGAAAAATTGTTGGGCCTGGAGCTCACAGTGCTCCCTTACTGGTAATAAGCGGGTCTCAGCATGCAAGTGATCGACCGGGGAACTTCTTGCACATCCGGTGGCGATTCGAAGAGCCGCATTCTGTATGCGTTGCATCTTAGTCCAAGAGGATTCCGAAACTAGATGCTGCCAAACTGGTGCGCCGTATTCTAGTGCAGGCTGGAGAATCGCCTTATACGTTGTAATAATGGTTTCTTTGCTACTACCCCATGTTGTACCGCCCTGGGCTCTAAGCACGTTAAGCTCCGCTTTAACGATAGCCTGCTTCTGTTCCGTGTTCTTATGGAACTTGAGCGATGGATCGAGCACGAGTCCGAGAAGTTTTGGGAAGCGGGCGGCAGGCAAACGATCTCCATTCCATACGACATACGGATGTGCGCTGTGTTCAGATGGGTCCGTTGTGAGTACGGATACCGATGACTTTGACGCAGAAATCTTCAGCACTTTGCGGTCGAAGAAGCTTTTCAGTGTGGTCAAGTACCCGTTAATCTTAGCGGCGGCCACATTTATGTCCCGATCACGACACAAGACAGTCATATCATCAGCGTAAGCGACCACCTTGATATCTTGGGGAGGGGCGGGCATATCTTCGAGGTACAGACTGAAGAGAGCAGGCGACAATACGCCGCCCTGTGGGACTCCAGCTGCAATCGGAATGCTGTTTGAGACATGATTCAGGAACATCACTGCTGCCGAGATGTCGTACGTTCGTGCCGTGGCAGTGTGGAGGAAAGAAGATCATCTCCGTGCAAACCGACGTCATCCCCTCCACGAAGAGGGTTTTTGTCATGGGAGAGGTGCTGGCCGGCCGCAGCTCTCCTTCGGATTCTCCTGCAAAGGGCCGGCGTGGAGAGGAATCCTGGACCCGCTCAGAAGTACCTATGCGCCGCGTGCGGCAAGGATGTTACCAGGAGACATACCAGCGTGCAGTGCTTCGGATGCCAAAGGTGGGTGCATCTCTCCTGTTCGGGTCTCTGTTCTGTGAGGCATCATAACTCTTCTTTTCGATGTGTTTTGTGCTCCTCACCTACCAACTCTGATTCCTCAAACTCCAATCGCCCCCTTTCCATTGTACATATAAATCTCAACGGCCTTCGTGGCAAGCTTTCTGAGCTATCTCTCTTTGCATCGTACTTACCATCCAGACGTGATCATGGTTCAGGAAACCAAGCTCTCTCCATCCCCTACAAATCCTCATCCCAATATCCTGGGCTATACTTCTTACCATGCTCCAAGGTCAAATCTTGGCGGAGGAGTTTCCACTTTTGTATTATCTACTCTTCCTCACACCTCATACCTAACACTCCCACGGACGGTACTGAGTACCTCCCGGTCCATCTCCCCTCAAAACTCCCCTTTCTCTTCAACATCTATATTCCCCCCTACCACATCATGCCCTCCATCCTATGATCCTATTCTACTCCTCAGGCAGCTTTACGACTGCTCCTCTCATCTTCGTCTATATTTGCGGGCGATTTTAATGCTCATACATTTTGCTCGTCTCTTGGCTCTGATGCTAGAGGAAGTGACGTCGAGGAATGGGCGGAGGAGTGCGACCTGGTCATACTAAACGATGATCAGCCCACTCGCCTCCCTGCCAACGGCCGATCTTCTAGCCCAGACATAACTCTTGTCTCTTCCAACCTTTCAAACACCTGCTCATGGTCTACCTCGACTACATTGTCTAGTGATCATATTCCTGTCTTTGTGCACATCGATCTCTCAAATTCTCTTGCTCCTTATTCTGGTGTTCGACAACGTTCTTATCTCAATTTAGGCCAAGCAGACTGGTGCCTGTTCAGCGAGGTTGCGCTCCGCCTAGCGGCTGACTATCCGTGGAACGGCAATGTGCATCAAAAAGAGCACCACCTGTCTGATGTAATCCGCCGGCCATGAAGGCGGCTATTCCTGTTGGCCGCGTTAAGACGTTCTATCCAAACGTCACCAGAGAAATTCTCCAAAAAATTAGGACTAGAGATGCCAGGAGAGCAGCCGACCATCTAGAACCTGTCGTTGCTCAACTCGATGACGAGATCAGAAAAGATCTGGACAGGCACAAGAAAGAAGAATGGGAAAAGTTCACGGGACAGTTGGATTTCAAGGCGGACAGTGCAACTACGTGGAAGGTACTACGGAAGCTATCTGGAAAGAGCTCGCCAGCTACCGTATCCACCATTGAATTTGATAATAACGTTTTCAAGACGGGTAAGGAAGCCGCCTACTCTCTTGGAAAAAGCTTCTTTGTCACAAGTACACGGCGTGGTCCGCAGAATAGAGTGACAGTTAGAGAGCTGTGCCGCCTCCCGCTCATGAGCACGGCCGATGCGTACACTGTGGCGCACGTAGAGAAGATCATAAAGGACATGCGGAACTCCAAAGCTGTCGGTCCCGACGGCATTTGTCCTGCTGTACTGAAGAAGCTCCTGACTGAGATACTCCCACTCGTCGTTGATGTGATTAACACTTCATTCAGCTCGTGCATTATTCCCAAAACTGGAAGACAGCCAACGTCATCCCGTTGCCGAAGCCAGGCAAACCTCAGTCGTCAGTAAAGGGTTATCGACCCATTAGCTTGATGTCACCTTTCGCTAAGGTAGCCGAAAAGCTCATTGTGGAGAATTTAGCAGAGCATAACGAGAAACAATTGTTTCAACACGGGTTCAAAAGGCTGCATTCTACAACTACTGCGTTGCTAGAAATTACTAGCTATGCAATCGACGGGTTCAACGCTTTGAAGCCATTGAAAACTGTTGCTGTCGCGTTGGATCTCACCACAAGGCTTTCGATACGGTTAACCTAGGAATCTTGTCAAGAAACGTTTTGGAGTCGTCGATACCACCGTGGCAAAGCGCTGGATATCGGCCTTTATCAAAGGTCGACGGGCAAGAGTCATGTTCCAGAACCATGTCTCCAACAGTATTCCTATGGCAGCTGGAGTCCCCAGGGCGGTGTTTTATCACCAGCTCTCTTCAGTCTGTATCTAGAAGATATGCCTGAACCACCACAGGATATCAAGACTGTCGCCTACGCCGATGATATAACAATCATGTGTCGAGACCGGGATATAAAGGTAGCCGCCACCAAGATCAACGAGTACCTGAAGACGCTGAAGAGGTTCTTCGACGACAAGATGCTAAAGATCTCCGCATCGAAATCATCAGTATCCGTCCTCACAACGGACCCATCCGAGCACAGAGCTCATCCGGAGGTAGAGTGGGATGGAGACCGTCTGCCTGCTGCTCGATTTCCAAAACTGCTCGGTCTTGTGCTCGATCCGTCGCTCAAGTTTCATAAAAATACCGAGCAGAAGCAGGCTGTTGTTAAAGCCAAACTCAATGTTCTCAGGGCCCTAGGCGGTACCTCATGGGGTAGCAGCAAGGAAACGATACTCATGACGTATAAGGCGATTCTTCAGCCAGCCATGGAATACGCCGCACCGGTTTGGCAGCATCTAGTTTCAGAATCTTCCTGGTTTAAGATGCAACGCGTACAAAATGCCGCTCTTCGCATTGCCACCCGATGAGCAAAGAGTTCCCGAGTCGAGCATCTGCATGGGGAAGCCCGTCTATTGCCTGGTAAGGAGCACTGTCAGCTGCAAGCCCAACAATTACGAATCAATATTATTAAGCAACCAAACCACCCGTCCTGGAGAGTGCTTAACCCCGTTAGAGAGAGAGCCAAAAGAATGCCATTTGCCGATGCTCCATGCAAAGTCAACTTGCAGAGATGGCACGACTCACAGCAAGAACGACTCCGTCTTTTGCGCGAGGAGCACACCAAGTTCGTACGGTGTCATCTTGAGAAGGCGGCGGTGAATCCTATACTAGGAGAAGTACCGCCCCCAGTCTGCGAATCCGAGACTCAACTCGGAAGAAGGGCTAGATGCACACTGGCATCGTTGCGCTGCGGTCACTCGTCAATGCTCATGTCCTACGTCAGCAAAATCGACAGCAGCAAATCTGATGTCTGTCCGGACTGCGGTACTATCGGCCATGATACAGCACATTTATTTCGCTGTCCGGTGAGACCTACCACGCTGACCATAATGGATCTATGGACGAATCCACTACTGGTCGCCCAGTTTCTTCACCTATGACAAAACCCTCGATGTGGCTGCAAAGAAGAAGAAGAAGAAGAAGGAACATCACTCTAGCCCGTCTTCCCTTAGTGAATGCAGCTATCCAACGCTTTTGCCATGGCGGGATTGATGACTCCAGTAAGTTGTTTGATAAGATACCAAGATTCACTGTGTCGAAAGCCTTGGTGAGATCCAAGGCAACTGCTACAGTTCTCTGCGGCTTATAGGCGTTGAAACCATCAATTGCATAGCTAGTAAATTTTAACAAAGCTGTCGTGGTGGAATGCAGTCTTCTGAATCCATTCTGAAACACCTGTCTCTCGTTGTGTTCGGCCAGGTCTTTGAAAATCAGCTTTTCAGCTACTTTAGCAAAAGAAGACAACAAGCTAATGGGCCGATATCCCTTGACTGGAGCTTGGGGTTTGCCAGGCTTGGGCAGCGGCACGACGTTTGCCGTCTTCCAATTCTGCGGGATAGTACACGACCTGAACGAGGTGTTTATCACATCAATGAGAAGCGGTAGTCGGTCAGTGGGTATCTTCTTCAAGACAGCAGGACATATCACATCAGGACCAATAGCTCTAGAGTTCCGCGTTTCCTTTATAATCTTCTCAACTTGCGTCGTAGTAAACGCTTCGGCCGTGCTCATAAGCGGGAGGCGGCTTAACTCTCTTACAGTCACTCTATTCTGCGGACCTCGTTTAGCACTGGTGATGAAAAAACTTTTCCCGAGCGCATAAGCGGCTTCCTTTCCTGATTTGAATACGCCGTTGTCTAACTCGATTGTGGAGACAGTGGCGAGTGAGCTTTTACCCGAGAGCTTCCGTAAAACCTTCCAAGTAGCTGCACTGTCCGTCTTAAAGTCCAACTGTCCGGTGAACTTCTCCCACTCTTCTTTCTTGTGTCTGTCCAAGTCCTTTTTGATCTCACTGTCAAGCTCAGCAACCACGGGGTCCAGATGATTAACCGCTCTCCTCGCATCTCTCGTTCTAATTCTGTCGAGGATGTCTCTGTTGACATTTGGATAGAACGTCTTGACGCGACATATAGGAGTAGCCGCATTCATGGCCTTGCGGATTGCGTCAGATAGATGGCACTCCTTCTGGTGCACGCTTCCATTCCACGGGTAATCTGCCGATAGGCGAAGCGCAACTTCAATGAACAGGCGCAAGTCTGCTCGGCCTAAATTAAGATAAGAACGTTGGCGAACACCAGAAAAGTGAGCGAGAGAATTGGATAGATCGATGTGGACAAAGACAGGAACGTGGTCACTTGGCAGAGTAGTCGAGGTAGACCATGAGCAGCAGCTAGAAAGGTTGGACGAGACAAGAGATATGTCTGGGCTAGAAGATCGGTCGTTGGCAGGGAGACGAGTGGGCTGATCATCGTTTAAAATGACCAGGTCGCACTCACCTGCCCATTCTTCGACGTCAATTCCTCTAACATCAGGACCGAGAGACGAGCAAGAGGTGTGAGCATTGAAATCACCCGCGAAAACGACCGAGGATGAGAGGGAGCAGTTGCTTAGCTGCTTGAGAAGTGGGATAGGATTGTAAGATGAAGGGCATGAAGTTGTAGGTGGAATGTATATGTTGAAAAGAGAAAGGGGTGTTTTTAGGGGGAGAGTACCATCCGTGGGGGGTGCTGGGAATGAGGTGTGAGGGAAGTGAGGATAGAACGAATGTTGAAACTCCTCCGCCGAGAGATGACCTTGGAGCATGGTAAGAAGTATAGCCTGGGATATTGGGATGAGGATAGGTAGGGGATGGAGAGAGCTTGGTTTCTTGAACCATGATCACGTCTAGATGGTAAGTACGTGCGAAGAGAGAGAGTTCAGAAAGCTTGGCACGAAGGCCGTTTAGATTGATATGCACAATGGAAAGGGGACGATTTCAGATAGAGGAATCTGAGACGGAAGGTGAGGAGCATAGTACACAACGAAAAGATGAGTTATGATGCCTCACAGAACTGAGACCCGAACAGGAGAAGTGCACCCACCTTTGGCATCCGAAGCACTGGACGCTGGTATGTCTCCAGTTAACATCCTCTCCGCACGTGGCGCATAGGTACTTCTGAGCGGGTCCAGGATTCCTCTCCACGCCGGCCCTTTGCAGGAGAATCCGAAGGAGAGCTGCGGCCGGCCAGCACCTCTCCCATGACAAAAACACTCTTTGTGGAGGGGATGACGTCGGTTTGCACGGAGGCGATCTTCTTTCCTCCACACTGCCACGGCACGAACGTACGACATCTCGGCAGCACATCGATTTTCTTTGAATTGAGCTTTTCTACTCACCGTAACCAAACCTACACTATACGAAATTCGAAAACGGATAGCGGGTATCTGAATCGCCCTCAAAGAAACTCTTTTGAGTGAATATTACCGGAGCAGTGGTGGCAAAATACTGTATCCACTTGACCCTCCCGTGATTTCAAGCAGTTGTTTCCTTTGATAGTAAGACTGCTATGAACGGAGATTCTGGTACAATGTTTACTCAATTGATAGCTTCACTACGAACATGAAAAACGAGAATCGATTTTCGTTGGCAAGCCATTCGAGCTCGCGTGTCCCACCGTTGGGACGCGGTATACGGTAACGCATGAGGTCATGCAAGGCGTTTTGCAATTTTCCGTTATAGGAGCGACCCCCATGAGAAATTTTCCGAAAAATCCAAAAATTTTGCGATCCCACCGAGGTGTAAATTTTGACTTTTATAGCAAAAAAAAAGGAACTTTCTGGTTATATAAAGTAATTTCCATTTTAATTTTCGCTTCGACATTCTCGCGATCCCCCCTTACTTCCAATGTCGGGCCAAAACGTTTGCAACCCCCCCCCCAACCTTCAGAACTTTCACAACCCCCCCTGACACTGGGAACGCAACATTGCGGTGCGCACGTGCAGTCACCCAAAATTAGGCGTCGTCATGAATGGGTTAAGTCACAGTACAAAAAAATATTATTCTGAAGTCCGACAAACCTTTGATTAGTGGGAGTTGAACTAATTCAGGTTCACTTTCAGCGTGATAGCGACTACTGTTCACGATTCTCCTACAACTGATACTTGAGCAACGCGCAGATAAGAACAAACAGAACACGGAATCGGAAACACCTACCTTCTCCTACTAGTTCCACGCTTGCTGAACGGATCAATTTTGTCCACAAACTGGTTAGCTGTTGCAGAAAGGGGTTGACCACCGGTAGCAGCTCCCTAAAAAATACGGCAAGCGTACGAATTCTGCTGTCCTGACACAACATATTCATATTACAATTGGATAAAAAATGTGTACTTCTAATAGACGTGTTTTACTTGTAGAAAGTAGATATTTCTCCAACTTCACAACATGTTCAAGTCTAGTTGTGTCGCTACCAAACGAATACATGAATTTCTGCCAAAAACTGAAAGCGTTCATCTGGATAGTTAACGTTTTTGACCCCCAATGGAAATCTTCAAAGGTGGTCAGTAAGACTTACACCATTTCTCGACCACCGAAGAGAGTCGTTGCTACAACGAGGTTCCCACAGCGACCCGCTTGGACCTGCTTAAAGGCAGTGTCCATGATAAGTCTTATTCTCGAGATTTTAATGTTATACACTCAGCTGGCAGATGCTGAATGGGACAGGGTCCAAGAAAGCAGCAAAAACGGTCAGGAAATCAAAAAAACGGCTTTGAAAATTATCCCAATACGCCTGCTTATCCCGCTCCGCCCTCCAGCCATTCGGACGAGCTTATGACGCCGTGCACGTTTTCGATGGCAGATTGCCACGCAGCTCTGCCGCGTCCAGTCTGATCGAATCGCGCACATTTCGCGATTATCGCTCGCTTGCGAAAACTAGCAGGGCGCGTAAACTCGTCCACGCCCTGAACGTTAGAAGCCATTATTTTAGCTTATTCTGAACGTTCTTCTTCGCTGTTTCTTCACTATTGGTTACCTCACCACCAAACAACCTCATTTTTTTTGTCGACCTCAAGTGTGATATTCATCGTAAACGCTGCGTTTAACAGTCTGAGTCATAGGTTTGATGGGGTGGAGACAGCGGTCAGAGAGGTGAAGGTTATTTAGGATACCTGAGTGGGGAATGGTGAAGGTTCCCTAAAGACTTGCAACTTCAAAATCTGACGTTTTCTTAATCCTCTTTTTCTTACATTCATATATTTATATTTTTTATCATAAATAAATTTTGAAACATTTTTTTTCGTTAAAAAAATTCTTTATAAATTCACTATTCTTAATGAAATGATCTGCCTAGGTCATGAAAATTTTACTTTGAGCTGTCTTGGAGTCAAAAATTTTCGAATTTTTCTAAGCAATTTTTGAAAAACTACCTGTTCTTCGCTCATAACATTTCTGTCTTTTACATGGATCTTTGAATGGAAAAGAATGTTTCCAAAATCTTCACGACATTTTGCGTCGAATAATGTTTTCGATTTGAGGAGAATACGTTTCCAATCTCTCAGCCAATTTCAATTTATGAAATAACGTCTCTTTCACTAAAAGCAATCAGTTTTTCGTCCATAACCTTTTTATCCTAGAAGATAGCCCTTTGGTGAAGGTTGTTTTCGGAATCGCCATAAAATTCTGCATCGGACAGCGTTTCCAGGTTCGAGAATAACGTTCTCACTCTCCCAGCCGATTTCGGTCTATAAAGTGTATTTTTGTGCCTGAAATATCGGTTTTTCATTCATAACTTTTCCATGGTGAAAGATGGACTTTTGTTGACGCTTGTTTTCGGAGTCCCCATAGAATTCGGCGTCGAATAGTGTTTCCAAGTTTGAAAAACATTTTCTCGATCCTTCAGCCTAATTCATTTTACGAAACACCTGTTTTTCGTCTACAACTCTTTAACCGGAAGATAGAGTTTTGATGAATATTGTTTTTGAAATCGACGTAAAATTCTGAGTCGAATGATATATCGGGTTCTTAACTTTGCTTGCTCCATTAGCCAGTCAGGTCGGTGGAGCTGAGCACCGTTGTTGGCTCCAGCAGTACTCTGCGTTTCTCATTTAAACCATAGAGGCGAAAGCACCCTATGGAGATAACTATGGAGCTCGGCTCCACCGACCTGGCTGGCTTATAGAGCCAGCAAAGTTAGGAACCCGATATGTCATTCGACGCAGAATTTTACGTGGATTTCAAAAACAACCATTACCAGGACCCTATCTTCAACGGTTGAAGAGTTATAGGCGAAAAACCGGTGTTTCGAATAAATGAATAAGGCTGAAGGATCGATGCTGCCGAGATGTCGTACGTTCGTGCCGTGGCAGTGTGGAGGAAAGAAGACCACCTCCGTGCAAACCGACGTCAATCCCTCCGCGGAGAGGGTTTTTGTCATGGGAGAGGTGCTGGCTGGCCGCAGCTCTCCTGAAGATCTTACTGCAAAGAGCCGGCGTCGAGAGGAACCCAGGACCCGCGAAGAAGAAGTACCCATGTGCCACATGCGACAGAGATGTCAATTGGTATGGAACAAGCGTCCAATGTTTTGGATGCGAAAGGTGGGTGCACTTCTCTTGTTCGGGTCTCAGCTCTGTGAGGCACCACGATTCTTCCTTTCGTTGTATTGTGTGCTCCGCCTCCAGTAACTCAAATTCCTCATCTACCAACCGCCCTCTCTATTGTACATATCAATCTCACCGGCCTTCGCGCCAAGCTTTCTGAATTATCTCTCTTTGCCCGTACTCATCACCCGGATGTTATCATGGTTCAGGAAACCAAACTCTCTCCCTCTGCTACCTCTCGACATCCAAACATCCCGGGCTATACTGCTTATCATACTCCTAGGTCATCTCAGGGAGGCGGAGTCTCTACTTTTGTTCTGTCGTCTCTTCCCTCTCACATCATTCCAAACACTCCAGTGGATGGCACTCTCGAGTACATCCCCATCCATCTACCTCTAAAAACTCCACTTTCTCTTTTCAATATATACATTCCTCCTCCTACATCCTGTCCACCAACCTACAACCCTATCCTCTACTCAAGCAGCTGTATGACTGCTCTCTATCTCGCTCAATTGTCTTTGCGGGTGACTTCAATGCTCACACGTTCTGGTCATCGCTTGACTCTGATGCTAGAGGAAATGACGTCGAAGAATGGGCGGAGGAGTGCGATCTGGTTATCCTTAACGATGACCAGCCCACTTCGTCTCCCTGCCTACGGCCGATCTTCCAGCCCAGACATCTCCCTTGTCTCATCTAATCTCTCTAATGCCTGCTCTTGGTCTACATCCACAACTCTTTCCAGTGATCACATTCCGGTCTTTGTCAATATCGATCTCTAACTCTCTTGCTCCCTATACAGGTGTTCGTCATCGTTCTTATCTCAATTTAGGCCTTGCAGACTGGAGCCTGTTCAGGAGGTTGCACTCCGCCAAGCGGCCGAATATCCGTGGAATGGCAATATACACCAGAAGGAGCGCCACTTCTCTGATGCCATCCGGCAGGCGATGAAAGCTGCGATCCCTGAAGGTCGAGTCAAGACCTTCTTTCCCAATGTCACCAGGGAGACACTGCAGAAGATAAGGACAAGGGACGCAAAGAGAGCTGCTGATCATCTTGACCCAGACATTGCCGAGCTGGATAATGAGATCAGGATGGACCTTGATAGGCACAAGAAAGAATCTTGGGAAAAGTTCACTGAGAAGATGAACTTCAGGAGTGATACTGCAGCAACGTGGAAGGCTTTGAAAAGGATCTCCGGAAAGTTCACCTCCGCCAACAATTCCACGATTGAATTCGACGGCGGAGTCTTTAAGTCAGGGAAAGAGGCCGCAAATGCTCTTGGGAAGCATTTTTTCATAACTAAAACAAAAAGAGAGAAGCAGAATAGATTAACTGTTCGGGATCTCTGTAAATTGCCACTTATGGCTGAAGATGATGCAGTCACGCCCGCTCAGGTCGAGAAGGTTATCAAGGAAATGAGTAACTCGAAGGCAGTAGGGCCAGATGGCTTGAGCCCAGCAGTTCTAAAGAGACTGCCAAGTGAACTACTACCCCTGCTCGCTGACGTCATTAATACATCGTTTCGGACCTGTACATTACCTCAAGATTGGAAAGTAGCACGCGTCCATCCCATTGCTCTGCTGGGTAAATCAACATCCATGGCAAAAGGTTACAGGCCAATCAGTCTTCTCTCACCTATTGCCAAAGTTGCGGAAAAATTGGCTGCGGAGGAGCTCTCCGAACACAATAGCAAACAAAAGCATCAACATGGTTTCCGTAAGCTACATTCCACCACTACGGCCCTACTGGAAATTGTGAGCTATGTTTTGGACGGCTTCAATGCCATGAAACCCCAGCGAACCGTAGGTGTAGCCCTCGATCTAACGAAGGCTTTTGACACTGTAAACTTGGGCATTTTGTCGGAGAGCCTGTTAAGGTCTACCATTCCGCCCTGGCAGAAGCGGTGGATAACCGCATTCACCAAAGGACGTCGGGCAAATGTGCTATTTCAAGGGCACGTCTCCAATAGCATCCCAATCGCCGCCGGCGTACCTCAAGGAGGAGTTCTATCGCCTGCTCTTTTTAGTCTGTATATTGAAGATCTACCCGTTCCATCCCAAGACATCAAGGTCGTTGCATATGCGGATGATATTACTATACTATGCCGGGATCGCGACATAAATGTAGCTGCCAGTAAGATCAATGACTACTTGATCGAGTTGAAATGTTTTCTCGATAGCAAGATGCTTACGGTCTCTGCCGCTAAATCATCCGTCACAGTCTTTTCCACTGTTCCTGCGGAGCACAGTGCTCATCCCATGGTGAAATGGGACGAAACTCGCCTGCCGGCCGCCCGATTCCCTAAGCTGCTCGGACTCGTGTTGGACCCTTCGCTGAGGTTTCATAAGAACACTGGAGCAGAAGCAAGCTGCAGTGAAAACAAGACTGAACGTCCTACGTGCTCTCGGCGGAACGTCCTGGGGATGCAGTAAAGAAACGATCCTGACCACGTACAAGGCCATCGTACAGCCCGCTCCTGGAGTATGCTGCACCAGTCTGGCAGCATATCGTGTCGGACACATCCTGGTCCAAGCTGCAGCGCATCCAAAATGGAGCATTGCGAATCGCAACAGGCTGTTCTAAAAGCTTCCAATAGAGCACCTACATGCCGAAGCTCGCATCCTGCCAGTTAAGGACCATTGCCAACTCCACGCACAACAGCTGTACATAAACATTCTGAAGCAGCCAAATCATCCGTCGCGAAGAGTATTAGACCCCGTGAGAGAGAGAGGTATAAGAAAGCCGTTTGCTGATGCTCCCACGAAAATCAATATACAGAGATGGACTAACGCACAACAAGAACGCCTCCGTCTCTTACGTGCTGAGCATACCCAATTCGTCAAGGATCACTTATGCAAGACCGCCGTAAACTCCATTCTCGGAGTCGTGCCGCCTGAGGTCAGCGAAACCGAGATGGAACTCGGTAGGCGTGCCAGGTGCACCCTTGCCTCGTTGCGCTGCGAGCACTCCCCCATGCTTATGTCTTATTTACATAAGATCGATAGCAGCAGACCTGACGAGTGCCCGGATTGTGGTAATAAAGGGCATACTACTGCGCACCTTTTCAACTGCCCGATGAGACCGACATCGTTAACAACAGTGGATCTGTGGACGAATCCGACGCTTGTGGCTCAGTTCCTCAGTCTATGACAGGACCCTCTCTGTGGCTGCAGAAGAAGAAGAAGAAGAAGGATCGATGAAATATTTTTAGAAACTAGAAACCCCAGTCGACGCAGAATTCCATCGAGACTCCGAAAGTCTTTACCGATGGTATATCTCCAAGCACAAAAAGGTTATGAACGAAAAACCGATAATTCCAGCCGAAAAAAAGACGCACTTTATAAACCGAAATGGGCTGCAAGAAGGGGAACGTATATTTTAAAACTGAAAACGCTATTCGATGCAGAATTTTAAGTGGATTCCGAAATAGCCTTCAGCAAAGGGCTATTTTCTAGGGTAAAAAGGTTGTGGACGAAAAACCTGCAAAGACACCCACCAAATCTTGAAAATGACTTGCATGGGTGTTGCGTCACTTTCATTCTTTTCTGGGCATTTCACCGGTTGTCACCGGTTTTCCTAATGGTGAAAGTTCTTCCTTCACCTGCCCAGAGGTGAAGGTTGGTGGAGTACATGGCTCCACCCAACGAAGCTATGGTCTGAGCCTAGAGCCGGGATCATACTTCCCGCGACCAGCTACGGCGACCGTGCATATCGACTTTCGGTCGATATGGATGGAAAACATTGCGCCGTGTCGCTCGTCGCTGGATGTAAGAACTCGGCCTAAAGCCATTGATATCGCGGCGACCGGCTGTCGCTGAAGTATAGGCATGGCGTGAAAATCAGGTTAACAACACAGCAGTGCAACCGATAAAGGAGTTTTGGGTATGCAGGCACTAATCTCCTAAGGACAGAAATGGGGAGACTGAAAAGGCAATACTCATTTTTCTATAACAGAATTTTATGATGCGAAACCTAACAATAGATTGAGGCTGAGATGATCCCATGAAGGCTAGCACGATTTGGCAAGGAAAGAGCGGTGATCACACCGAAATTTCAAGCATAAAAGAAATTTTTTTGGAATACCCAGCTTGAATGATGCGGAATTCCATGATTGTTTAATAAAAGTGGGTTCACACCTTCATGCCATAATGTAGAAAAGTTACTGAAGGTTTACACAAATATTTCAATAAACGAAATCAACAAAAACAATCAGATGTGCAACTCGACAAGGACAAAACAATGTCCTGAGCAGCTTACAAATGAAGGCAGGCCACAGCACTGCGCCTGGTACACTTTAGTAACCAACTGTTTTGATTGGCATTGAATGTTAAAGCTGACTATGGGTAAGCTTCAGCATTTTTAACAAGTATTTCTTGATTGAAACTACGAAGAACAATTAAATCAAGCAACATCTGACACATCAAACTTGAAGAAAAATCAAGTAAAAAAAGCCTACCTGGGTTCGGGGCCCAGGGACCTGGTGAGGTGCTCCTCCAAGAAGACTATGATGACCACTTCCCGCAGACATAAGCAATGACTGGACTCGATACCAATAAATGGAAGGGTGTGGCGAAGCAGTTCAGGAGGTGTTACGACGACACAGGTTGACGTGTCTTCACCCTCTGAAAACACCCACTTAATCGAAGACCTCTCAAAGTGAAGCGATAGATCGTCGAACCGACGTAACAACTTTTTCGGAAATTCATTTCTCGCAGGAATCAAAAACAACGGAATTTTTTTGAATAGCTCGTCGAATTCAGGGGCAACATTTGGTTAAAACAAATTCGAAAGTTCGTTTTCTTCCCTGACAAATCACGCCTTCGGCATACTGGCAAAGGTGTGAGCGAGCGAGCAATGATGAGGGGTGTAGAGCGCTAGGCAGCTTGACAGCGCACGCGACCGCTTTGCGTAGCGCTCCCCATCCCTCATCATTGCTCGCTCGCTCGCATTTGCCACTATGCCGAAGGTGTTACAGTTTCAGATCTCTCTACTGAAAACAGCTTTTGAAGATCTGAAACTGGGTGTTTATCCCTATTCTCTAAAAAAAGAAATGTGCATATGAATACATAAAAACCAATAACAGGGTTGAGCAGGGTTGCAACTCGGCGCAAGGTGGGTTGTAATATGATTTGAAAATTTTTGAAAAAGATGAAAATGGGGGGGGGCTCGTCAAATTTGACCGAATTTCACCACAAATTTCAACTTTTTCACTCTCAAAAAGCTTGGTGAATTTTTATCTCAGGAGGGGATCGTAAAAAAATTGGAAACTTTCAAATAATTCTGGTTAACGGGAAGGGGGTCGTAGCTATGTCGAAAATTAGCGCAACGGCCAACTCAACCCCGATCAATAAGCTATTGCGCTGCAGATATGGATCATGCAAGATGATGTGGTCCTGCCCAATATTGTTCCAGCAATCACCTTAGAGAGAAGAGGTAAGATGTTACCACAGAATCGCTGTAGGGCGAAAATACAAAGAGCATTAGAGTAGCTGAACCGTGTGCACCGGTCTACACCCGCAGTACTGCAGGTACAAAACATGCAACCGCTGGCACAAAAGGAAAATAATCATACACCCAATCTCGGTCAAAGAATACATTAACCCATTCACGACCACGTTTTTTAAAAATCGATTTCTCCGCCGCAACAAGGAACTTACAAACCTATATACATATGAGCAGAGCATTGACCTTCCCTAGACTTGAATACAAACCTCGTGGTCCGCCGGTAGGACAAACGCAACAACGAATTTGGACTTTTTCAGAAATACCGTTAGTTGAGGTGAGCGTCTATGCAGCCATTTCAGAAAGAACCTTGTAATTTCTTTTTGGTTCTATCGCTACTTTTTATGTTTAAAAGGAGAAATATACCGTTTGAAACTTGTTTACTCTCGTTGCAACTTTGTTGACGGTGTTGCGGTTTCAAGGTATTGTTCATCTAAGAGAGGATGTCGGGAGCTCAAATTGTGATAATGTTCCTTCAGAGTTACTAGCCACAAAATGAAGAGAAAAGAGGAAAACAATCACCTGTGGAACGCAAATCAATCTGACGTGTCCCACCGGTGGGACACGGTGTATGATGACGCAATATTGCATACAGCCGTGAATGGGTTAAATACCTTCAGGCAATTTTCTACTGTTTTCAGAAAAATGATTGATATATTACAACAGTGACCCCGCAACGTACGATACTAATTTTGCTGGGCTTCACCGATTAGAGTGAAAATGACACTTCAATGCATGATTCCGAACAAGAGAAAATGCTGGCATTGAAGGCAGTGTTCACGATTATTTTCTTCCCCGAGTTTTTCTTGGCCTCCAAAGGTTACCAAACTTACCAAGAAACGGTGAGAAACGCATTAAAACGTCGTATTTCAGTGACATTATTCTTCTTCTGCTTTGCAGCCGCAGGAAGGTTTTTGTCAAAGGTTCAAGAAACGGGCGACTGAAACCGGATTCGCCCACAAATCCATTGTTGTAAGAGTGGTAGACCTCTTTGGGCAATCGAAAAGGTGTTCAGTTATTCGGCCACGGCTACCACAGTCCGGGCACTCGTCCGGCTTACTGCGATCGATCTTATGCAAGTATGACATCAGCAAAGGGGAATGACCGCAGCGTAACGAGGCAAGGGTACTTCTAGCCCGGCTACCGAGTTCCATCTCGGTGTTGCTGACTATGGGTGGTACGACCCCCAATATGGGATTGACGGTCATCCACTCAAGTGATCCCTGACGAAACGGGTGTGCTCCGCACGTAAAAGACGAAGACGATCCAATTGGGAGTTCGTCCATCTTTGTATAATGACTTTCACGGAAGCATCCGCAAGAAGCCTTCTGATATCTCTCTCTATCACAAGATTCATAATCCTTCTTAATGGGTGATCAGGCTGCTTGACGATATTAATAACCAGTTGCTGCGCTTGGAGTTGGCAGTGCTCCTTAACTGGCAGGATTCGGGCTTCAGCATGAAGATGTTTCACTGGGGTGCTTTTAGCACACCCTGTGGCAATCCGAAGAGCAGCATTTTGGACTCGCTGCATCTTTATCCACGATGAATCCGATATCATGTGCTGCCATACCGGTGCAGCGTACTCCAACTCCGGCTGCAATATTGCCTTGTAGGTCGTCAAAATTGCCTCCTTGCTACTTCCCCACGACGTTCCTCCCAGAGCTCGTAAGACGTTGAGCTTTGCTATCACTGAAGCCTGTTTCTGCTCAGTATTCTTGTGGAACCTCAACGAAGGATCCAATACTAGGCCGAGCAGCTTAGGGAAACGTGCGGCAGGCAGACGAGCGTCTTCCCCATTCACAACGGGGTGAGCGCAGTGTTCCTTAGGGTCAGTGGAGAAAATTGATACAGATGATTTAGCGGCAGAGACAGTGAGCATCATATCATCGAGGAAGCTCTTCAGAACGATGAGGTAGCTATTGATATTGCGTGCAGCTATATTAATGTCTCTCTCTCGGCACAGGATGGTGATATCATCCGCATAAGCAACGACTTTGATGTCACTTGGGGGGACGGGCGAATCTTCCAGGTAAAGACTAAACAGAGCAGGCGATATGACTCCTCCTTGAGGGACACCGGCAGCGATCGGGACGCTATTAGAGACATGTCCCTGAAACAGCACTTTTGCTCGGCGCCCTTTGATGAGTGCAGTAATCCATCGCTTCTGCCAAGGCGGGATGATGGACCTCAATAGCTTCTCAGACAGTATGCCCAAGTTGACAGTGTCAAACGCCTTTTTGAGGTCCAGGGATACTCCAACAGTGCGTTGAGGCTTGGTGGCGTTGAAGCCATCCAAAACATAGCTCACAATCTCCAGCAGCGCCGTGGTGGTAGAATGTAGTTTGCGGAATCCATGCTGGTGCTGCTAATTGTTATTATGCTCGGCCAGCTCCTTGACCACCAGTTTCTCAGCGACCTTTGCGATTGGTGATAACAGACTTATTGGCCTGTATCCCTTAGCCGTCGATGGCGATTTACCTGGCTTGGGCAACGGAACGACGCTTGCCATTTTCCAGTCTTGGGGTACGATGCACGTGCGAAAGGACGTGTTGATGACGTCAGCCAGGATTGGCATAATCTCAGTCCGCAGTTTCTTCAAGACCGCTGGACTAATGCCATCCGGCCCTACAGCCTTCGAGTTGCGCATCTCTTTAATCACCTTTTCAATCTGCGCGGGCGTCACAGCTTCTGCTTCACTCATGAGCGGCAACTTACAGAGCTCTCTTACAGTCACTCGATTCTGTTTCCCTCTCTTAGCCTGAGTTATGAAAAAATTCTTTCCGAAAGCAGTTGCAGCCTCCTTTCCCGATTTGAAGACTTCATTCTCGAACCCGATCGTAGAATAGTTGGTGGAGGTGCTCTTGTCTGAGATCTTCTTTTAGAACTTTCCAAGTTGACGCGCCATCACTCTCGAAATTCATTTTCTCCGCGAATTTCTCCCAACACTCCTTCTTGTGCTTGTTCGGATCTCGCTTAATCTCGCTAGCCAGCTCGTTAATGCCCGGATCCAGGTGATCTGCCACTCTCTTTGCATCTCTTGTCCTTATCTTCTCCAAGATTTCCCTGGTGACATTGGGAAAGAAGGTCTTCACTCGGCCCTCCGGAATGGCGGCTTTCATTCCCTTGCTAATCGCGTCCGTCAAGTGACGTTCTTTCTGGTGCACGTTTCCCTTCCACGGGTAGTGAGCCACATGGCGAAGTGCCACCCCCCTGAACAAGCGCCAGTCTGCAAGGCAAAGATTATGATAAGATCTTTTACGGATACCTGAATAAGGAGCAAGAGAAGTAGAGAGATCGATATGGACAAATATGGGGACATGATCACTGGAGAGAGTTGTAGTGGTCGACCAAGAGCAGGCGCTAGAGAGATTAGATGATACAAGAGAGATGTCTGGACTAGAGGATCGGCCGTTGGCCGGGAGACGAGTGGGCTGATCATCGTTGAGAATGACCAGATCGCCCTCCTCTGCCCATTCTTCGACGTCTTCCCCCCTAGCGTCAGTGTCAAGCGACGAGCAGAATGCATGAGCATTGAAGTCGCCTACGAAGACAACAGAGGGTAAAAGGGAGCAGTCGTACAACTGCTTATGTGAGGGAATAGGGTCAAAGATTAGGGACAGGACGTGGTAGGAGGGATATAGATATTAAAAAGGGATATAGGTGTTTTAAGAGGGAGATGGATAGGTAGGTACTCGAGAGTACCGTCCTTTGGTGTATTTGGTATGATATGAGAGGGTAGATTTGATAATACGAAAAAGGAAACTCCTCCGCTGAGAGCTGTCCTTGGAGCATGATAAGCAGTGTAGCCAGGAATGTTAGGGTGACGTGCGGTAGTAGAAGGAGAAAGTTTGGTTTCCTGAACCATTATGACATCAGGATGATGAGTACGAGCAAAAAGAGAGAGTTCAGACAACTTGGCACGAAGGCCATTGAGGTTAATATGAACAATAGAGAGGGGGCGGACGGTAGATGAGGAATCAGAGTTACTGGGGCAGAGCACAAAACACAAAGGAAGGAAGGATCGTGATGCCTCACAGAACTGAGACCCGAACAGGAGAGATGCACCCACCTTTGGCACCCGAAGCACTGGACGCTTGTTTTCCTCCATGTGACATCCTTGCTGCACGTGGCGGATGGGTACTTCTGAGCGGGTCCTGGATTCCTCTCGACGCCGCCATTTGTAGTAGAATCCTTAGGAGAGCTGCAGCCAGCCAGCATCTCTCCCATGACAAAAACCCTCCACGCGGAGGGGTTGACGTCGGTTTGCACGGGGGTGGTCTTCTTTCCTCCACACTGCCACGGCACGAACGTACTACATCTCGGCAGCAACATTATTCTATAACATGGATTAGTTGTCCTGTTGGATGAACATGTTTATGGTGGTTGTCACCGGTAGAAATTTGGTCAATCGAAAATAGAAGAATATTTTATGCAAAGCAGGATTGGTTAGGGCCCTAAGGAAAGAACGGAGCAATATAGAGTAGAGAATAGCAACGGACGGGCCCACAAAAGATTTCATTGTCACAACAAACACTTCCTGTGAAACTTACGGCCTATGGTATACTTTGTCGCTGTAATGAGCGACAGGCATGCAATCTAACACAAATCGTGGAGGGACCCGCATGGGAGCAACGACAACGGTCGTCGTAGGAACAGATGTCGCGTGTGGGTCGCAGCGACGTGTCGCGGAGGGCTGACATACTGCAACTGTGCCATAGCCTGTCCCTACCACTGTCGCTGTCGCTGTGCAGTGCACTGCGACAGCGACAGATTTAAAGGACGGGAGGCGGTCGCTGTCGCTGTGCAGAGCGACGCGACCGTGTGTCGCAAAAGTATACCATACCCCTAAGAGGCGGGGTAATCCTTAAGGATTTCGTGTACTTCTGGTGAGTTTTTCTCAATTTTTTACGTAATTCTAGTTCTACACGGGAGCCACGTAATCAATAGAGCGAATAATTTCGAAATTGAAGATTATTGTTTACACTACCTTTAAAGGAAATGCTTTCCAAGTAGGCAGTGTTCGCGGTTCCCAGAACGGGAGCACTGATCCTTCCATACAAAATTTCGGAGCATTAGTAATTTAGCTCGGTCTCTAAAACTCGAGTAAGTGGCCGAACAGTTATAGCCTAACTCCCTCATTTTGAGCTGGTCGAAGTAAGCTTTATCTGGTTTTTCATGTCCAAGTTTCCTTAGCACTGCTATATTTTGCCATGGCCTACGACAGGAACCGTTGCCGCGCGTCCGTCGCAGCAACGTGTTATGGAGGGCTGACATACTGCGAATATGGCGGAGACTTGCTGTCACTGTCGCTGTATGCACACTGCGACAGGTTTAAAGGGCGGGAGTCTGTGCACAGTGAGCGTGTGTCGCAGAAGTATACCATTGGCCTTGAATAATCAGATCCTAAACAATGGAGCGCAAAATAACCATTTAACAGAAAACTTTCGAGCAACAAATAAGAGATTATATACAAATTTATCAAACACGCAGGTGTAGTGGCCACCCTATCAGAAACGAGCCTTCAAAGACAGTTTTGATGATAAATTTCAATTCCTAGTTTTTCGCACATTGCAGGTATACTGCCTTGCAAACCATAAGCGCTGACCAAATAACGGCTGCAAACAAGCGTTTTGGTGCCCCAGACACGCCCCGTGCCCCAGATCCGCCCCTCGAAAGGAACAAATGAAGAGTCAGATTATAAGAATGATCAAGTGAAGGAAGTGCTGATAAGTGAGCTGTTTGCTTCATTGCACTGATAGATATCATCCTTCTAGCGGTCAATTCCTCCACGCTCAAAAATCAACGTAAACAAGGGAGAGCCTAGTTTGGTTCAAGAACGCGTCTTTCGTGTCCTTTTTAAGCATGTCTTGCTATATAGGGCACCAGACCTTTCGTAAACCGTGGAGATATCGTAAGTGAAATTTATCGTGAGCACTGCCTTTAGGAACTTTAGAGGTGCTGTTCAGGAGTGGTGATAATGATTTTTTTTGGATTTTATACCCTTAAGCTTCGACCACTAATAGGCCTTTCATTTACCATAAAAAACAACGCTTCCCCATCGTGAACGCTGCTTTTAGTTATCTATAGAATAGGTTAACCATCGAATGTTGCTGAAGATCTTCAGTGGAGAACAGAACGGTGAAGAACATTGAGGAGTGGAACAGTGATACTGAAACAGGATCGGGTTGAAAACTAAGAGAAAGAGTAATCGGTGATTTTATGCATAATCATCTCGCCGTCCTATACTACTATTGGAAACAAGGTTGGCCAGGCCGTTGCGCCAGTTTTCGGCGAAGTTACGACCCCCCCCCATCAGAGGGCACCTATTGCTAAAAACTTTACGAACCTCTCCGTTGCGCCAAGTCGCAACCCTGCTCAACACTGATTGAAAGAAGAATGTAGCAGTCAGAAAAATTTAAGAACGTTGTGTACGAGTAATAGTTTCTACTCATTGACCTAATTTGTCCATGTTAAATACATTGGAAATTACGAACATGTTTACAGTAAAATTGGAACACCTCGTTAATGTATCCTCTGCAAAACGTCGGAATTCTCGCGACTCATGGGGCGAGCGGCTCGGGCGATTCTGCTCCCTCCGTCCGCCATGCGCTCTCTCACTGTCTCTAAGCACCGATTCGCACCAGCACGCGTAGAAAGTAAATGAGAATTTCGCCGTTTTATAGACTTTAAATATCACGAAACAGCAGAAACAATAATGATGTTTTTCAATTCAATAGCTTCATTTTCCAATAAAGAAACATACAGAATGTATGTGAAGAAAGGTGTCCTTTGTGACAGCGGAATTTCTTAAGAATACTCTTGATTTGAGAAGAGCTCGTTCATCTCTTCAAATTCATGCATAAAAACTTTACGTTTATGACATTGGCTGTATTCACGTGAAATTGAAAGTAAACTCCAAATACCGTGCGGTACCGCTTGCCACAACGGCATGAAATGATGATATCTGTTGCATTTCTCAATCAGACCGACCGACTCAAACCGTCAAATGAAAGTTGCAAAGTATTTTGTGGCTCTGTGGCAATCGGTACCGCACGGTATTTTTCGTCTAGTGAAATTGAAATATATGATTAACCAAAGACAAAGCAAAAACAAGTCGCAGACCTTTTGAAATCATCTTCAATTTTTCGTACTCACTCAAAGAAAAACCCTTGAGAGAAAAACTTTTGAGGTGATTCATTCAAAATTTTAATCACTGTTAATAAGCTGAAATATTAACACCTTGCGTACGCGAATAATCATAGCTCAGAATAAATAAAGCCAATAATACCATGATACTGCATGTTTGTTTTCCGGAAAAATCGGCCTTAGATGGTATCAAAAGTCAAAATAGCCATGCTTGCAAACATCCGCTAAACTGAACATTACTTAGAGAAGATGCGAGATAAATAAAATATTTAGGTTTTTCAAAAAGGATGAACTAGTGTAAATAATGAAAACATTAAGTGTTTTTTTAATGCAGAAGAGGCATTTTAAGAGTATTGAAATTCTTGAACTCAGAAGAAATAGAGGCTTTTCCGCTACAAAGAAAAACCATTGCTCCTTTCCGACGAATCGCAGTAATTGATAAAAACGAGAACGAATATCGATTTTTACAATGCGCATCGCGAATTAACCGCATGAGATCAGTAGTGATGGACCAGCGAATAATGAGCCATGTGAATAAGCTTTCGAAACTGAAATCAAGAGAATAGTTTTAGTGGAATGGACTGGGTTGGCGAGATATTGCCAAACTTTCAAGCAACGATGAGTACAAAACAAAACTAGGAAGCGGGCCTTCCGCGTTGTAATACAAAAAAACGGTTTACAACAAAGCAGAAATCATTCCAAAACAGAGCCATGACTGAGTAAAATCGAAAAATAAAAAAGGGTAGCGCATCCAGAGTCGAAGAATTTCATCAGTTCTGTTCATTTATATAATCGAGAAAGAACTAAATTCAACAGGTTTGCAGGAAATAGAAGTAAATGCAAAAAAACTGATCTATGCAGACTTAACTTCCTCACAAACCGATGGAGGATGACCATCTCATTCTACAGTCAGCGTATTTGAGAATTGAAAAAAAAACAAATGAAGAAAAAGATTTGAGCCTGTAGAGACAGCACAGGCCGTGAGCTGGCCAGTGTTAAAGATAAGAAAAGGAGACGAAGTTGAAGGATTACACAAAAAGAAACAATTAGAAAAATAAGGGACAGGAGTTATCGAAGTGCCCCCGACTGCCCGCGAAGCGCTGCCAATTTAATTACTAAATCGCGCCACCCTTGCGTAATTCCTATGCGTCTCCACTTCCTTTTTTCTCTGCGTACCCTAAACACACAAGCTTTCTCGGTTTTTCCTTTTGTCGTAGGCTTGCAAGGGTGGCGCGGTTCCCATTAAATTGAATTTTCCTGCTGTTGGGTAAAAAATGTTTTTTCTTTTCTATTTACTAATTTTGGAATGAGTGTTCCTCCATTAATTGTGGTTGATTTAATAGGGTTATGTGTCAGAAAATATTCTTTAGTATGATCATATCTAGGCGTTAGGTTATCTCACTGCAAAATATTTTCTTTCTTGGTGACCCTACAAAACAGTTATTTCGAGCAAACCAAGACAGAATAGTAAACAAAAGTCTTTCTATCGTTGTGGAGATTCATCGTATTCTCAATTTGTCTTCACTTGACTTTTCTTTCCAACGCGTTTATTTTCGTTGTCATGCGACTATAGGCTTCGGCATAGTGGCAAAGGTGAAAGCAATTCAATTCAATAGGTTTTTTTTCAATAAAGAAACATACGGAATGTATGTGAGGGAGGTTGATTACGAGATCCTGAGCACGCAGGCAAACAGAACAATGAAAAAAAAAGAAATGAAATACTCGTACAATCGGAGCACCCTGTACTTTTTTTTTAATTGGTTGTGCCGCGATGACGAGCGAAACTCCGGTCTGCCCTCCAACACTTCAGGGCAGCAAGATCCGCAAAAACCTGGTGGAAGAGCTGTCGCCGACAATGGACTTTGGTAAAGCCGCGAAGGCGCTGGTGGACGACGAGTCACTGCCGATGCATATTCGGACAATTATCGCTTATCTCCTGAATGAAAGGAGTCAGGTTGAATCATTATGTAAGAAAAACTGTGAGTTAGCCGAGATGGTCCGAGATATGGTTAAGGCTAATACGGAGCTAGGCCAGGTGAACGATAGGTTGAATGCTACATTGAGGGAAGCCCTTAGTAGTGAGAATGTTCCGGATAATATCAGTGATGTTCCTTGTGCTAGTGCTGTTCCTGATTCAGTTGTGCCGTCATCTCCTTCTGTAGGGTTAGAGAAGTCGAATGACTTCAGAGAGATTGAGCGTAGTCGCTCAGTCGTGATCATAGGAGTTCCAGAGAATCGTAGCAAATGCCCGCGTGATAGAGCTGTTAATGACCATTTATGTGTTTTGGATATATTGAATTTCCTGTCTATTGATTGCTTGCCTGCATCGATACATCGTATGGGCCGCGATGACTCTTCTCATAATAGGTTGCTCAAAGTGATCTTCCCTGCATCGAGCATTGCCAAGACAGTACTGAGGCGCGCTCCTCAGCTTAAGCGTTTCCCGTTCACCAATGGCCTGTTCATCAGAGCCTCCCTCCCTCGGGAGGAACGTGAGCGGCGAGGTACTGAGCGAAGAGCTCGTCGCAGTCCTGCCATTGTCAATGTGAATCATGCGGGTGCGATTGTAAGTTCTCCCGTTGGTGGTACTACCCCTGTTATAGTGAATTCTCCGGCTGTCAATCATGGTGTAATCACTCCTGTTAATGTCATTATTCCTAGTGTAAACGTTAATGCTCCTGTTAGGGTGAATTGTATCGATATCAGTAACGATCCCGCTTCTCCCCAAGAGCCTAGTACGAGTTCGAATTGTATTCCCGGTCAGCACGTCAGTTATAACGTTGCCTCCGGTCTTTCGAGTGTTAATTTAAACTTGTAAATCCTCCCCGGACCTCGGATAGCAATCTCAAATGTCTCTCTTCGAACATACGTTCCCTTCCCTAAAAATATTAATAGTCTTATAGGATTTATTCAACAATTTGATTTTGGCATTATAGCGCTGTCTGAAACGTGGTTGACGCCTCACATCACTGATGCTACTTAAAACTCTAATAGAAAGAGCGGCCACCTTTCCCTTGTAATGACCTGATATTGAAGTGAGACAGCCTGCTCCTAAAAATTGGAATACTTTTGGCGTCAACGATTTTTTGAGGTAATTTGTTCCAAATTGGGATGACCCTAAAAGCAAACGAATACAGCACGTTAGACTTCTATGTAAATCTACGTTCGAGCTGAAAACTGTGCTGGCGGGAGCGAGTGCAGCGGCGGGTGAACGCGAAACCGCTTTCAAATGAGATTTCGCAAAGACCGTTAACGATTTTATAACATTGATGTAAGTCGAACTCAGTTCTCCGATATTTTTCATTTTTTTTTATTCAACGACTTTGGAAATAAGGAAACATACATATACGTATGTGAATGAGATTTTTTGCTAAACTAGAAAGAAGATGCATAACAATGACAGAAGTAAGAAGGGGACAAAATATGAACCTTTTGCAGAAAAAAATTTTTACAAATCGAATGACCTCTTGTCTCAAGAGACCTGAGACCACTGCTTCTGGGAACAACAAGTAAATGCACAAGAAGCTGGAAAAACCCGTCATATTAGATCAACAGCAATACCCTTTTGATCAGAGTGGATGCTCACTACTCCCTTGTAATGACCTGAGATCGTACTTTGTTGTAATTGTTTATTACGGGGTAACCCTGCGTATTGGCATCGGAACAAGATAAACGAACGCGTAGTAATAAATGTAACAACGATATACGAGACCGGAAACGCGTAGTATGTAGAGTATCTATCGAAGAAAATAGCATTATGACTAACACAAGATCACAAGCTCACTCACCCTCCGTCCTCAAATACTGCTTCGTTATACGCTTGAAAGAGCCCAGGCCTGTTGGCAGATTGTCCTTTTTGAGCAGTTTTTCCAACTCACTGCCAGCTCTGTTAGTAAAGAAATGGTGCCTGACACTCTTCCTAGCCGGGTTTCGGACTAGTTTGAAGCTGCTACCTCTTGTGGTGGATGCCCTCATTTTGAGAGAAGCGTTTGGCCGAAGGCGTTTGGCCGAAGGCTGCTGATCTTGAGCAGTATACATAGCTCCTGAACTACTGTTGCCAATATGCAAAACCTTGTTTTTTTCTTTAGACAGTATCATCTTCCAATTTTTGGACCACTTGGATAGTCTACTTCGAAAGATCGAAAAGTTTCCGGATTCAGCGATTTCTGCAGGCAAATTGTTCCAAGTTCTGACAACCCTGAACGCAAAGGAATTCAATATGCTGCCTTTAGAGGTGAATTTCCGTTCAAATTAGAATCCATGTTTGCGAGAACGGACATGGTGGCGAATAAGCACGAAAAGGCTGTCGAAGGAAATGTCGCAAAAACCATGCACGATCTTATAGCACAGATGCAAATCAAATTCAGCTCCGCGATATCGTAGGGTATTTAACCCTAGCATATCCAAACGAGCTGCATAATCTGGAATTTCTTTGTTTGGGAATACTTTGGTGAACAACTTCGAAAGATCGAAAAATATCGTAGGGTTTCGATCCCCAACATTTCAAGCCTAGTCTTATAGTCCGGTACTTCTCGCGTAGAAAATACTTCGACAAAAACGCGTTTTGAGTATCGCCTTTGCACGTTTTCAACGACCTCATCATCCTCAACAGAAGATGGTGACCAGACCTGCGTACAGTATTCCAAAAGCGGCTGGCTGTAGTCAATGTACGCTTTCCTATAATGTTCGAGACATGGGTGTTGCAGAGATCTCAGATGCAATTCGCTACACGAGAAGCTTTCTTAGAGATTTCCTTGCAGTGGGATTCCCACTTAAGGTCGGTGCTATTAAGCACACCAAGATCACTGGCAGTCTCGCGTACGGGAAGCACAACATCGTTCAAGCGTAAAAAGCATTCATGTTGGAAATTGATATGAAACAAACTGCATGCTTCGGATAGTTTCAACTGCCAAAGCTTGGACCAATCAGCAGGCCTGTTCAGGTCACACTGAAGCTTGTGGAAATCGATAGCGGGGTTGCGAAGAGGACGATATATCTTCAGATCATCAGCAAAAAGCTTGCATGTGCTCGACAATTCATCAGAAATTTCGTTCACGTAAGTTAGAAAAAGCAACGGACCCAGAACACTACCCTGAGGAGCACCGCTGGCAACTCGACTAGGATGAGAACAAAAGTCGCCAATTTTGACTGTGAAGTCACGAGGTGAAAGAAAGGAACTCATCCATTTCAAAATATCACCAGAAATGCCGTAGCCCTCAAGTTTCAAAAGTAGCTTTGGATGACTGACTGTATCAAAAGCTTTAGCTTAGTCTATGTATACAACATCAGTTTGGTAGCTTTCGTTCACAGCCGAACACCAGTCGTGGGATGAGGGTATCAGCCGCCGCGCTGTCGCCGCGAGCTAGCGATACCCGCGAAGGGGAAACCACTCTGCGGCGATGCTCGCTCTCGCCAACACGGTTTCCAGCTCGAACGTGCATTCACCACCAAATCCGGCGTACTGCATTCCTTTGCCTACCGGGTTATACGAATTTGGAACAAATTGCCTCTGGAAATTGTCGAAGCAAAAAACTTTTCGATTTTCAAATGTCGCCTGTCCAAGTTTGATCTCAGGTCAATACATGGGACAGACGGCCATTCATTTTGTTAGAGCTTTAAGTTCAGAGTGCTATCACTTTTACGAGTCGTTTTACGTGTGTTTTCCTACTTGTCTACCTGTTTACTTGCATGGGTGGACTACCTCAATTCATTCATTTCTTTTATTTTATTTTACCGTACATGTGAAGCTACTACCTCTTCACATACACCATGTATGTTTCTTTATTGCAAAATAAAGCGATTGATTGATTGATTACGTGAGAACTGGTCCGCACCGAGATTTTCGAGCCAGCGATACCACGGATTGAATTCAAGTTAAAAGTATAACTTTGTGCGGTTTATTCATTCCCTGGGCTCATTGACTTTCGGATTTTAGAAGGGGAGGAAAACTCCGGGATGGTGTGCAATTTATGGTGGGTGAAAATCTCGGTGCGGACCAGTTCTCCGGCAACGCTCTGCCTCCCCTCTGTCGCAGCCTATGCGGTGCGGACGCGTGCGCGGTCAAACTGCGTAGCACTTTTCACCCTTCATCATTGCTCGCTCGCAGATTTGCCGCGATGCCGAAGCCTTATGTTAGCGCTCGAACTGCTACTGCTGAAACAAGTACGGCCCGATTTCTCTCATGAAAAGGTTCCTTTCCAAAAAAAAATTGGGAGTATTTCCCGTCTTTCCGTACCGTTCATGGAACCTTTTCTGTAAAGACCGCCTAGAGCTTAAATATAGCTTTCGGTAAAAGAAGAGAAAATCGAAACATTAAAGGTATCTAGAATGCTTCGATAGCTGTTATAATTCCTTCGCTAGTACATAGGCAGCGTCTATGATAGGTTTCCCATCAAGTCGATATGCATCGTTTATACACCCGCGACGGCAAGCTCTTGCCAGCCATGACTCTCCTACCCCAGCTGTAGCCCACTACATATAGTTCAGTTCCGCAATCGCGTTCAGTCCTCATTATCACAATCGTAGAGGCGAAGCGGTTGTTTTCGAAAAAGTCAACTATGAATTTGAAGAAATCACTCTCAAAACAACTGCCTCGCTTGTATGATTGTGGTAATGAGACTTTGCGGACTGAACGCGATTGCAGAACTAGATCATACCTGGATTTTACTGCGGTGGCTGTTTTCCGACCGCTAGAATCTATAATCTCGTACAAAATATTTCCAAAAAGATGGTAGAGTCCATTTCATAGCTATCAATTTTTGCGTGGATTGGTGCTTTTCAACGGCGGTGTGTGATAGTGGGTACCCCGCCATTTGTGGGTAAAACTGTATGTTGGGTGTAGCCGCGAAAAGAATAGCTGCGGAGCAAAGGCGAGCGAGCGAGCAGTGATGAGGGATGGGGAGCGCTACGCAAGGCGGTCGCGCGCGCAGTCAAATTGCGTAGCGCTCCCCACCCCTCATCATTGCTCGCTCGCTCGCACCTTTGCCAGTATGCCGAAGGCGTTAAACGGATGACCAAGGTTTGAAGACTCTCCTTCCTGGTTTTGGTCATTATCTCTTAACGGGGGGGGGGGGGCTGAGGAAGTCACGGGATTCGGGGGGGGGGGGGTCGGGCTAATGCTGGGTCATATCACAGACCGCTGTCACTGGTGGTCGGCGAACTGAGTCCCATCCGGTCGATACGCACCGAAATAGTGACAGACGGGTACAGAAAAATCAACCCACTGAGTCCAACTGCGACCGTCTGCTGCCAACCGCAATCCACTCAGTCGATACGGGTGTTCTACGCACACACACACACGTGCAGGTCCAATGCTTAGAGGTAGGTTTTTCGACCAAGTCTGACGGGGGCCACACCTCACGCCGTAGCCTGAGTGAGGAACTTGTCCTGCAGTTGCTGAGGATCGCTGAATTATAATTCTATCTCAGAAAAGAAAACGGCAAAAGACGGCCTCTACCATTGCAGGACTTCATCTACACTGTAAATTTCGGTGTGAGTTTCTAAAATGGCGAGGTTATCCGTTTCAACCGAAATTGGCACTATCCGAACTTATCCATTATTTGGAAATTCTAAAAAGGGCATTATCCGAATCGATTCATTTCCCGAAGAATCACTCAGAACCCGGTACCGGGCGATCAATCGCTGCTCGTCCGGGTCGCCCGAAATGGTGAATCGGGTCGCGAGAAAATTTGTACATTGACATTAATCTTCCGTTAACGTTCATTCACACGCAAATTCGCTGCAGCGGGAAGGCAATTTTCGTCATCCGGGCGGCTGGTAACAATCGAGGGGTTAGCGGGTCGCCCGAAAGTGTTAGCGGGTCGCCCGAAACGGGATCTGGCCCCGATTTTGAGTGTCCGGGTGGCCCGAAATGCACTTTTTTTGCACCGGGAAGGCCGGAACGAAGTTTTGAGCACCTTCGGATAACAGTCATGCCGCACAGTCATTGAAATCCTTTGTTCGCTCAATATACAGTACCGTTAAAAACTCTATTCGCATAACCTTTCCGCGAATAATGTTTTTATACACATCTTGGTTTGCCCTGAGCGAAGCTTAATGAAACTTAAGTATGTTATGGGGCATCCCAACCCTTGCTTCACACATACACAAAATAGGTTTTTGAGTGTGCAGTTTTTATATATGGAATCTAATCATCATTTTGTGGTAATATTTAAAATTAGGACTATTCCCTCCAAACAAGGCTATTACAACTCCAAACGCGTAGCAGTCATTCTCTATTCGATGGTTTCTGAACCGTTTTATAACCTTATGAAAGGTTTATCTCGATCGATTTTTTTTAGAAATAAATACGAAAGAAAATCATACGATATTTCGCCTATCATGTATTACTCTTTGACGTTGTCGAAAAAGAGCGAAATTTCTGTTCCAGTTGTACTTTGTCTAGGCTTATAAAGCGCATATTTTGTAATGGTTCTGGGGTGAATAATTTTGTAGAGGTTAATTCCCAAAAATTAACTCCAACCTATTAAATTTTCGGTCTTCAGAAAAATTCTGATAGAAACTATTTCTCACAAAGTTATACAACGGTTCCGAAGACATTCGAATGGCGAATAACCAGGGTTGAGCAGGCGGCTGCGACCGGTGACCGAAATTTTACGACCCCCCCCCCTTTGTGAGCAGCATTTTCACGAACCCCCATCCCTGGGATAGAGAAATAGTCGCGATGCAATACGCGGCGCTATAAATCCAACTTTAGTCTAGGAATGCCATATTTCCGAGAAATTAGGACTTGAAGAATTCAAAACAGTGTCTCGAAATATTTAAGAAAATGATTTGACCTAGACAAAGTTGAAGGGATGGGAAAAAACGGAGAAATGCAGTGAAATGATTAAATAGCTCCTGCCTCACTCTAAATTCCGGAGTGGTTTGGAGATGAACCTAAATTTTCCAAAAATTTGGCGAACCCCTCAAAAGTTTCATTTTTTTGGAAAAAATGTCCCAAATTTTTACGACCCTCCGTTGCGACCGGTCGCAAGCCTGCCCAACCCTGCGAATAACTGCTACGGGTTTGGAATGGCGATAGCCATGTTTTGTAGGAATAGTCCTTATCTGAAATAATTCCACTAAATGTTGAATAAATCTCATATTTAAAAACTGCACGCTCAGAAACCAGTTTTGTGCATGTGTAAAGCAAGGGTTGTGATGCCCCATAATATACTAAAGTCTCATCAAATTTCGCTAAGCGCAAACCAAAATTTGTATAAAAACATTATTCGCTGAAAGGTCATGCGAATAGACTTTTTAACGGTACTGTTTGTTGTCCCGTAGTTGATAAAAAGTAAAAACTAATCCACTTTCAGTTACATAATGACTACGGCTCATCGTCCAACATTTCACCCTGCCCGGGGAGGCACCGGAAAGTCGGAGGGCGATCTCTCAAAGTTATCACAACAGTATTCGTCGAAAGACATGCCATCGCACACGAAGTTAAAGTATAGACAAACAGGTCAAGGAACTGAAGAGGAGTTGAGAAGACGGGTATGAGGTCATGTCCATGAACGTCGTTGTGATTCTATCAAAATCAGTACTGTCATTGAAGGATTTGCGACGAGAATTGGAAGACAAGGAAAAACAGGCGTCCCGAGACCGACGAAGTCGTGACACGACTGCTTCTAGCTCAACCAACAAGAAAGCAAGGTTGGAAGAGATCTCCCATGCTGCTGTAGACGCTGATGAACCTTTGGATGAGGTTTGCTTGCATGCCTTCTTTGCATTTACATTTAATACATGCGCGTTACCAAATGAAAAAAAATAAATTGGAACCAACTGCAAACAAAAAGAAACTAAATCCCTCTTGAACCAATAAACGGTTCCTGTTGCTGATATACCGATCATCCAACCTCTTATAGTTACCGAAAGATTTAGGCACCAGTAGCTTTTGCTAAAGCTCAGATACTCTGTCCCCTCTAATTGTGAAAAGATTTCGCCTTAGACGAGTACGAGGTCTAGAAAAGCCCTTCTTGCTATTTCTCTGTCTCGAAAACCAATTCAACAAGTTATAAACCGTGGAATCTATTGGTCACATATACTTTAAAATCAGGTAGTTTCTCATATAACGAGAATCTATTCAAGGAGCGAGAAACATTTTATCTTTTTCGTTCATATTACGATACCTCCATTATCCGTTCCGTCCTCCGGTATATATTGCCGCGACAGGGACGGGCTTGGTAGCGGCTCTATCGCGTATCCGCTGCGGCAATAAAGCGGGTTCGCTGCGGCAATAAAGCGGGTTTGCTGCGGCAGTACTGCGAAGCCGCCGCGGAAATTTGTCTCGGCATTCTTTAACCAGCTTGCCTTCTTGTCGAGCCAAATTGCGGCTACCGCTTCGCGATAGTGCCGCACCGCCCCCTTGATATTGCCGCGGCGACCCTCGACAGTACCGCGGCGGTGCTGCTATAAACCCGCTTCGGCGCCTGTATTCACCGCCACGATACCCCCGCTATCATTGCCGCTGCGATTGCTTCATGAGGGTGCCTTATTTTGCCCGTCATTTTCTAATCTTAAGACCTTTTTTGTGTTGGTCGTTTCATTTATTGTTGTATTCAGAAACTTGACCTATTTTAAAAGTACATTGAGTTGTCCACCAACTCTTTGCCACTCAGCATGCCATTTTTCTGAAATATAGCAAAATGTTTTGTAGTTCCTAAATTTTGAATGGATTTTGAAGTTTTCCAATAGCCGTATTCGCCCCCCTTCTTTAATTATGCGTATGGCATGATTCCATAAAACAAACTGAAACAGCACTTTAAATCCGAAATACGGTCAAAGGTTGTTTCAAGGCATGAGGGATGTGGTCGCACGAATTGTTTGAGGGGAGAGAGACCGCACCTCTCACAGCCCGATCGCGGCCTCATGCCCATTCTTTTATTTGCGACAATAGTCAAATATTTACATACTGGTTTTTTTACGTTGATTTTAGTGTTATACGGAAGAAATCCTGATTTTCGTAGGCAGGCACTTTTGCACGCTTCAATGGGTTTGCTGCTGAAAACGAATAAAATTGATTTTACTTCACCAGAGGAGAGTCGTGTTACAGTCAACCGAGTTCCTTTGTGAACCTGTTATCTTATTTTGCTCTGCTGGACTTACAAGAGATGTCAGGTCTTTTGATTTTTTTGTTGTTGCAAGCAGGGTTGAGCAGACCTTTCCGCCAATTTTCGGCTGAGCTATGACTCCCCTCCCCAATGACCGAATTTTTTTCAGAATTTTCAAAAATTTTCACGGCCCCCTTCCGAGATTAAAAAAATCGAACTTTTCTAGGGTGAAAAAATTGAAAAAGTTCAAATTTGTGGTAAAAGTCGGTCATATCGTACGAGCCCCCCGCCTGATCCCCGATTTTCAATTTTTTTTTCTCAAAACGTTCCTCCTAATTTACGACCCCCGTTGCGCCGAGTCGCAGCCCTGCTCAACCCTGGTTGCGAGAGTAGCCAACCATCAGCTTTTTCAATTTTCAAATCTGTTAGCATTGGTTTTTGACCAAATGTGGTATACCATTCGACAGCGTAAATTATTCTCTTCCACTGAGGCTAAATCTGCTGATTTTTGAAATTTATGCCAAATCTCCATCGGATCTCGATGGAGCTACGACCCTCCTCCTATGGTGACCCAATTTTTCGAAAAATTCCCGTAACCGTTACGAACTCATCCTAGGCTAAAATATAGCCCGAAAATTTTACGATGTCCTCTTCAATGTTACGAAATTCCCCTGCTGGTCCAAAGTTTTCATGCCACCGCCCCCTCCACCCCCGTTGCGCCCGTTCACGACCCCGCTGGACCCTTTCTCGATTTAAACTATTGGAACTAAAAAAGTTGATAAGATATTTGAGCCACAATAGAACTAGGTGATATCATTCGCGGAAAATCTCGATTGGGCCAAATTATTGATTGCGAATTTGCATTTTCGGTATTGTCTGCCTTACCCGACCAGTTGGCTTTGTTTTGCGCCAATGTTATCATCTAGCCCCTCAAATGCCCTATCAACTTTGGGGATAGGAGTATTCAAGGATGCTCTGTACTGAAATCTCAAACGGTGGTTGTAAAATTCGGAAACCATCACGCTCTGCTCGAAAAGGAAAGAAGCGTTGAACATAGAATTTTGCGCTTCTAACATCTGGCAAAAAAAAATTGGCGAAGTTCTGCGTGCTGATATCCACATAGTTTTCTCAGTTGATCCCAAAACCAAAAGTTCTTTCAAAGGTGCAACATTTCAGTTACTATAGGTGTTTTCCACGGTTTTCTATTGCGACTGGGTGAGAGTAGATAATTTAGTGAGCTATAAAGTTGGCTGTCGCTCACAGCTATCAGGCTTGCTAATGTTCTATGAAATGATTTTAGCTAATCATGGTTTAACTGTGCTTCATTGCAAGGAATAACCTTATCCAATGAAATATCAACTCCTTTCAGCATGACTCATCAGACGACGACTCTGATGAGGACGACACTGCTGCTCTTATGGCTGAGCTGGAGAGGATAAAAAAAGAGCGCGCTGAGGAGAAGGCCGCACGAGAAGAAGAGGAGAAAAAGCGAGAGGTGAACTTTACGAGAGTCTAAGATAAGAGGCTTCTTACACTTCTGTCTTCGAATTGTGCAAAATAGTTCGGTACGTGCCCGCCGTGGGCTTTCTGAATAGTTCGGCTTCTAACAGGGATGTTGAACAGCCCCTTACTCAGCATTGAGCTCGAGTTGATCGCGGAACATGGAAATATCTTCGACGAACTCTTGCTCCACTTCAACATTCTAGAAACCATGAGTGCGATTCATTTCCATGTGCATCGAACTCAGTGCTATTTGTGGGCCTGATACAGTAGCAGCCGCAGTGTCAGAAAATATTTTGAGAGCAAGTCAACCCTCGAAAGTTGCAAGTATTGATGGGAGAGGTTTCACATCATGTGAGCCCAACAACAGAATAATTGGATAAATGTGTTGTCAGTCGGGGCAATGTGAGAAATGAACACTGCAACAAGAACTTCCTGAGAATAATTTTTCAGGAAAAAATACGAATGGACAATATCTTGGCTGGCAATCCATTATTGAACATGTCCGAGCCGGGATCTTCGTCTTCCAATGGCGGTGATTTCAAGGTCAAGCGAAGATGGGATGATGACGTTGTCTTCAAGAATTGTGCAAAAGGTTGGTTCAGTCATTTCCGTTCAGCAAACTTATTCTGTCAGTAGGTAAAAGTGTTATTTCATCTTGGTATTCATAGCAATTTTTTTCTTCACCAGGTCGACTATGTCGGCGAGAGCCGTTCGTCGTATCGGTGTTTTCTGCCGAGCTCATGTTTTGTTCACACTGCTTATCCGTTCCGGGATCACATCAATTCTGCAAGCTTTGTGAAAGGGCCGCGCTTTTGGGACCGGGAAGACAGGACGAAGGTCACAGCCAGCGATGAGAGAGTGGAGCACTGAAAACAACTGCCAGATCAGTTGAATCGCCTCTGTTCTCGCTTTCAATCTCTAGAAGTGAAACCCCTATTTCCATGGTTCACACAACATCGATTTATTTTATCATACCACCGTTTGCGTGGAGCGGCATTTGGAACTTTGATAATCGTGAAAGGTGACAGAGCAGCTCATGCATGTGCAAGTCACACGTAGCAACATTCCAAGTTAACCGTTTGTTCCCAATGCCAAGCTGGGTACGCCACGAGGTATGGACAAAGCCAACTTTACTCAGACTCTCCTCTAGGAGCAAATTTTTGGCGATTTTCTCATAACCCCCAGAAGCTTTATTTAGTCAGTTTTTCTGTTGTCATAACTCCCAGAAGCTTTATTTAGTCAGTTTTTCTGTTGTTTTGGGACTTGAAGAAGAGTAGTATGATCGAATTCTTCGTAGAAAAAACTGGATGTAAGCAGTGCATTCAGTAGTATTGCCGTATTACATAGCAGTGCACAGTATTGTCCACTTGGCGCCACGACGGAGCTCAGACTCCCCTCACCCCAGCGCAGCCCAGCCCCCCGTAGATATCCACATCCCACGCCGTACCCTGATGCCAAGTAGTAAGCGCTAAAACGCTGTGAAAAAGAGAAAAGCTCTAAGAATTTCTGTCAATTTCCCACCTTATAACGCTGCTGTGATATCTCGTCCTTGTGATGGCAATGGATTTTTTCTCTGCTGTGATCAGGTTGCTCGATCACCCCAGTTTTCAGAGAGGCGTTGCTGCGAAACCCGCCTCGCAGCTCGACTAACAAGGGAGGGTTGCACTCATAACATGGAGTTTTGAGATGCTATACAGGAGATCACCAAAAGTGAGCATTTCCATAGCCTTGCCATGAGAAAAGGGGTATACGAATGACAATTTTTAGCGCGTCCAAAAATTGTCTTTAGATGAGCTCAAAACTTGTTTCTAGGGGTTGTTTTGGGTGTTGATTACGAATCTGTGGCCCATTTGTCAATATTTGAAAAAATTCTACCTGATTTAAAAAAAATCCATCTGAAAGTCCAAAGCAACTTCACAAGGAAATTGTTTATTAGGATGCATGGTTTCGTTTATGGCCGCATACCCGATTCCGTGCAGAGAAATGAGCTATTTCATTTGAAACCGTTATCACATAGAAGAGTAGAGAATGACTTACTTCTTCTCCACAAGATCCTGTTTGGCTTAGATTTCGGTTTTAAACCTGGGGACCTTGTGACAACGAGAGAGTCAACCACTAGGGGAGGCCCCGTCAATCTTCACCAGCTCACATTAAACCTCAACTGCAGGCGCCACTTTTTCATCACCAGAACTATACCCATTTTTGAGGACCTTGGTAGAAATCATTCCACTCTTTCCAACTACACGTCATTCAAAAATCTCATTCGAGAAAAATTTGAGCTGGCTGATTGTACAAGTAGCCCTTCCTGATTGGCTGGATAGCTTGGGATTCCTTCCTTTAGGTTGATTATTGCAGCAATGCGCTTTTTTTTCTGTTCCGCTATGTTGTTTTTTTCTCGTTTCCAGGCTTCCAACTTCCTATGGTTCATTCGTATTTCGCGGTCGTTCTGAACATTGTTTTTGACTACATAGGCTTCCCTGTGTAATAAATATATATATTTGGGCCGAAATTTCAAAATGGGGGAATGTTTGCTGCCCAAACGCGACTTTTGACGATTTCGAGAATGCTATGATCAAATCGCCTCAAAATTTGTACATCGGGGCTATTCGGGCTGCCTAACACGAATCTGCCACCCTTTTATCGATTTTCGATAAACTACGGTAGGTTACGGTGGGTAAACGGTATCTTGGATGAAGTCTCAAATTTGACTCACAATTTCATTGTGGGCGTTATTTGGGACGCTGAGCACTACTTTGAGATCCATTTTTCAATTTTCCATTTTTTAAGATCAGTAACGCCAGTTAAAAGGGATTTTGCCTTCCGTAACCTACCGTGATCCTGAGTCAGGTGAGGAATAGACCCCAGATTCGGATTCAGCGCCCTAGATGACCCCCAGATGGAAGTTTTGAGACGAATACGAAATTTTTCTTCTGAATGCCCCAAAAATTCTCAACATGTTTTTCAGAATCGCCACCGGAAGGTGGCAAGCCACCCTTGTGATTGAGAACATGTGGGTGAGGTCATTGAGCGTCGGAGAATTCGCGGCATGCGATTAAAGCGAAACCAGAGATTGGAGTCATTTTAACCGCGTATGCGGCTCTCGCTTATCTCGCGCAACAAATTTCAAATTTTTCATATGTTCAAGCACATGTGATATGACATTAAAAAATCAACAAACTAAACTCAATCAATTCAATCACTATAAAACTAGTAAAAAAACAAGACTAAAACACCAATGGTTCCTGTTGAAGATACAGACCGACCACCGTTTTGAAGCCAGCATAGGTAGCCGGCACTTGCAATTTTTTTTCTCGGTTTTCACTTCGTAGCACCTGGTCGGTGCCACCATCCCGGCGACAGCGTCTTTCGTTGCGATGCCTCTCTGGAAGCTTTTGTTCTTCCTTCCTCACCGTCAAAGCGATTTCATCCACTGAATCTTCTTATCAGTCGTACTAGTGATTTTGATCAGTTATCGCCACTCCTGCTGTGCCATTTATTCGTCGCTGAACTGTTCAGGCCGTTGGCGTATCTCCTGTCGCGACTATCGACGAGACATAGTGATTTATTTCCATCGAAGTTCCATATTGCTGGTATTCACTGTCGATGTCTCTCATCGCGCAAGTATACTATTAGCTTTATACTCTCCGGCGCAGCGGATCGCTGTGGCGGCGCGAAAAGTGTTTAATTGTCTTCGCCAGCGCGTTTCGCTTTGACGCAGAGGGTGGCGTGTTTTTCAATCAACTCCGATTCTCTCCTGAAATTAGAAGGGCTGAATGAAAAAAAAAAAGTTTCGATTTCATCACCTGGATATTGGGGTTTTCCATCTAACATCACAATAAGTTGTTTTTCAGGAATTGATGAACGGAAGAAGGAGTCTACATTCATTAACGATGCGATACGCTCTGAATTTCATAGAAAATTCATGGATAAATACATTAAATAGTTATATCTCAGTACCTTACCTTTGTTCGCTTTTGTTGTTCAACATTTGAAATTCCGTGTAATAAATGTAACTACCTTTTGTGATACTCTTTGTGTTTTTGTCATTATATCGTTTAGACAGGGCGTACCTTCTCGGATTTCTTCAAATATAGTTTTTTTCGTTCTTTAAGCTTATATTCTTCGTACTTAATAGTTTCCGCTCCTATACCCAATGACCTTCATTATTTTTCTGTATTAGATTGTGTTTTGCCGTTTAGAAGCTTTAAAGTTAACGTTGAATGCCTGTTAAGGAAGCTCAGGTTCTTTTTCTGTTACCGGGTTGCGGAGGAATGCGCAGCGCTTAAATACTGATAAGGTCGCATGGTGAGTCCGAAAAGTTGACTTCATTTCGCTCACTTTCTTTCGAATTATAGATAGCTCAGATCTCCCGGATTGGTTCTACTAGAAATGGATGACGAGAAATCAGGGACAGAAAAGTCGGAACCGAATTTTGACGACGTGAAGATAAATGATCGTGTTGTTGTTTGGCGACTAGTGAATGGTGAGAAGAGAAGGGTAAGTAAACCCGCAAGGTTTCGTGCCCTTCGAGGTTAATACATTTTATCCTTTATAGGTGTCGGCTACTATTTTGAAGAAGAGAAGTTATCAGTCAAATGGTGAATCGAAAAAACCTGCTATTGAAGAGAACGATGTGGAATCTTGTGTTCTCTCTACCGATGAGGTTGATAGAGATGGTTAGAAAGGAGCCTTCGCTAACCAATGGCGTCTGAGGTCCTTGTTTTAGAGTGTGGATGGCGGAGGTGATCAGCATAGCTATTTCGTGCATTTTGACGGACAGGATCGCCGACTCGACCAATGGATAGCCCATAACCAGTATGTGATTACAAGTTGCAAGGGTTTTATTCTCTGTTATCTTTATTGTGGAAAATCAGACACTTAAGTTTTCTTTGGAACAAACTCAACAAGGAAAGGGGGAATGGGAAAGTGGTATATCTACGAAACTTTTTTAATCCAATTTCCAATGGAGGCCCCATATTTTTCTGCTTTTTGGAATCCTTTCTTAATTTTTTGGCTACAGAACTCGATATTCTCGGTGGATCATACCACCACGGCCAAGGGGGTTGTGTCGCGGGCAGCGTCCAGCGAGGTTGTGGCCGGCCACAACCGAATGTGGCGGTTTGTAGAACTTTCGGACCAAAAGAATAAAATTTAGAAAAAAAATGAGAAGGGCTTCGTGAAAATTTTGGTTTTTTTTTCGAAAAGCTTGGCCACTTACTATCGTTCTCTGGGCCAAATTCGCATTTGCGGGCTACGGCTATTGCATCATGCGACACGTGTTAATCGTAATGAGACCACTCGGTCCCTGCACGACTCACCCTTCTGCCAGCACGATTATCGCGTGTCGCCTGATTCAATAGCCGTAGCCCATAATTGCTGACCGGAATTAGGTTCGGAGAGCGATAGTACTAGGGCTTACCTTACATTTCCCGATTGCTTTTATATACAGGAGACTTCTAAAAATGGGCATTTTCATAGCTTTGTGAAGAGGAAAGGGGTACACGAATGGCATTTTTAGGGCGTTGTAAAAAAATCGTCTTGGATGGAGCTTCAAGGCAGCGTTCAGGTTGATCATCCTCGATGACTTTCCACAGTGAAATGATAGACGAGAAGGATTCTAGGCTCCCAGTGCCGAAAGAACGGAAGGAAACGAGCCAGGAGCGGCAAAATACCGGCTGCAAACCTGCGCTTTGGGTTTGCAGAACCGCCCCGTGCCCCGTTTCCGCCCCTCGATGTGAATATATGAACACTCGGATTGCAGAAATGATCAAGTCCAGAAAGTGCTGATAAGTCAGCTGATCTCTTCATTGCACTGATAAGCATTCCTTCATAGCGGTCAATTCCTCCACGCTTAAAAATCATCGTAGACAAGGGATGGCCTATTTTGGCTCAAAAACGCGGCTTTCGCGTCCTCTTGAAGCTTGCCTTGCTATAGAGGGCACCAGACCTTCCGTAAGCTGTGGAGATATTGGAAGCAAGGTTGAGCAGGCCGTTGCGACCGGCAACCAAAATTCCACGATCCCCTTTCTCTTGACTAAAATTTTTACGAACCACCCCCCCTGGGATGAAAATTTTTTTATTCTTTGTAACTCTGTATATGGGGTTTTTTTTAATGGATTAAGAACGAAAATGTGAAAAAAATTAATTTACTTATCACTTACTTACTATGTGACTTACTACTACCTTTCCAAGTGATTTGGAGTAAAACCCCAATTTTTCCAATTGGAAGTGAAATCTATTGCGAACACTACCTATAAAACTTTTCTAGGAGTTGCTTCGGGTGCCTATTACGAATCTGAGGCCCATTTGTCAATATAAAAAAATCCGTCTGGTTCGGTTCGAAGCTTCAAAATGGTAGAAAATTTTGCTGTCCGGACGCGACTTCCGAAGATTCCGAAAATGCTACGATGAAATCGCTTTAAAACTTCTACACAGGGGTTATTCGGGCTGCTTAACACGAATCTGCAACTCGTTTATCAATTTTCGAAAGATTATGGTAGGTTACGGTGGGTACACGGTTGCTCGGTCTGTCTCAGTTTTTTGATTCAAAATTTCTCTGTGCGTGTTATTTAAGATGCTGAACGCGAATTTGTGGTCCATTTTTCGATTTTCGAAACTCTAAATAGACCCCAGATTAGGGTTCAGGGCACTAAATAACCCCCAGTTGTCAGTTTTGGGCCGAATCCGAAGACTTTTTCTGAACACCTCCCGAAAAATTCTCTGATGCCCCCCCTCCCCCCTTACCTTTTTGTGAAGCGATGAAGATTCCATTTTTGGAAGCAGCTGTTCTTGGAATTTCAAGCACTGTTTATTTATGTACTATCATAGACCTACAGCAACGACAACATGGTTTTCCAAATCGCCGCGGGATTGGTATGTAAGGCAGTGCCCTAGTTGAGGGGGTCGTAGTTCCACCGAGGTCGCCTCGTTTATCCAGTTCAAGCAATAGAGATCGTTTGCTAAGCAAAGGAATTTCTACAGAGGCAAAAATTACTCCAAAAAAGTTTGATACATAATAATTTAGCGTGAGCGTTCACATAAGCGTTCGCTGATTTAGTATTTTTAAAAAAGTTACCGTGTTGATGAAAATCCCTTATCTGGGGATCGTAAGTAATTTTTCCAAACTTGATGGTTCTAGCTTTGCAAAGGTATGAGACTGTGGTTTGCTTGGCTGTGCCTACTACCTTCATTTTCGTTTTCTACATATGTTGTTCCCAGAAAGTTGAATATTTCCTAGTGAAGTGGTAACTACCCCTGTCAAGGAGAAGATCTGTGTCGTGGGTGGAGTAATCAAAGATCACAAAACTGTAGTTTAAAAAATGATCGTACCTTCTTCACCATCAGTAGTAATATGCACAATTTGAAATACGTTGTCGGTATTCTTCATAAGAACTTATTAGCTGGAAATCATGACAAAACATGGTGCCGGCAATCCAGCCATCCGTTGGTATTGTCTTATCAAAGCACAAACATTACATTCCAGACTGGTTGAACTGGTTTCCAAACCGCCGAATGGTGATGCAGGTAGTTTTTATGCGTTTTTCTGGATGCAAGACTTCTACGATTCTGATTTTTACTCTTGTTGAGTTTTCGGTGAAATTGAACAGGACGAAGCCTGATTGTCTAGCTACTGCAGAGAAAAAAAAAACTAAGCAGCGGTCAAGATTGTAAGCCATTGCTAGTTGGCTGCCACGATTACGTACATATCTGTCAATAATGCAAATTTTCTAGGATACCTTATAATCAGCCGATTGATTGACAGCGATCACAGTCCATTTCCTTGTCCGTAGTGCTCCATGCAGCGCAGCTCTTCAGAGCTGAAGCCCACGCTTTGTTTGGCAATGAAGGTGTGCTACGGTGCAATTCGAAGTGAATCTCAAATTGAAACTTGTAGCACTTCCTAGTTTCGACGCCTAAATTCAATCTTTCAGCGGGGTTCAGCGCTATGAACAGATAGACGATCGTTTTTTTTTCATTCGAGCTCGCTCGAGAAATTGAATGAAGATTTTCGAAAGTTTGTAGGTCGAATGAACGAGTTTCCAAATAAGTCGCAATTTCGATTCGTAAAAAATCGCTCGAGATTTCGAAACTTTTTCGTACAAAATTTCAATTCTCTATGGCATATTATGCTCCGTGTAAAAAAGAGTGTTTTATATATTCCTACGTCTGATATTATTTCATGCTATGATTTCGCTGGTAGAAGTTTTGCTGAAAAATTATTTTTTCAACCCCAACATTTTCAACTTGCTGAGTGGAATGCTCATCAGATCAGGTTGAAATACTTCCGATTTGTGGGATTTCCCCGTTTTCCAATTTCCCAGATTTTGAGTCGTGCTACTATTTCTGAACTTTAAATCTTCTTTATTCCTCTGCCTAGCCCTCTCCGCTGACCGCCGTTCATCCAATTCTGACTCTGTCTCACAGTATCAGGAGATGCAACGTTATTCGCTCATGTCTGTCATTTGTTTCTTCATATGTAAAGAAAATTATTAGCATTTCGTGGCCATCCGTGCGGAACGTGCAGTTTTTACTGCGGTTGAATTTGTGGATTGTTTACGGAACTTCTTGCCTTTTTTCTACCTATCTCTCATGTTGTTGCCCTTTATTTTGTACTAAATTTCCTCAGCACTATTTTTATGGGCTTTACTTCCAGTGTGAACATTTTTTTCTCTTTTTTTCTTCATCTGGCAACATTCGTTTTAAGGAGTGAATGAGCCCCGCTTGACAAGGAAACGGAGGAGGGAGAATGACGAGGAACTTTCTGCGCTGGATGAGCGAGGTGCTGGAGCAGATCATCATAGACGAGTTCAGAGTGTTCTCAATTACACGGGGCGGGTATTGCAAAGTTAGCGACACACTTGAAAAGCGGCCTATTTTTATAAAATGAACAGATTTATATTTTATAGGTGGTACTTTGCGATGAAGCATTTCAACATACGATCATTAGATATGCTCTCTTTTCGCTAAAATTAGTGGAGTTAAATGCACCTGGAAATGGTTTGCCGAATTCCAATTTTCCTCATGAAAGCGCAACACATATCTGTTAAGAGGGAAGTATAAAGCCTGTAGTGTACAACAGTGGAAGTAGGACCTGGTGAGGTTGCGGACTTCTCAGGACTTCACCATCAACGTTGGAAGATCCCATGCTTTCATAGAAGAGGTATATAGACATTCATACATATTCAGTATTGGGACCACTACACACTGAATGTAAGTATTAAATCCGAGAATGGTTCAGTTTCACGGTAAATGTCAGATAAGGTTAGATCAAGGAAGAGATGTGCTTCCGAACGCTGTCATGTACTTTCCAAAAGGAGTCAGTTGGCGGAGAAAAACTACTGCGGAAAAACCGCAGTTTTTTTGCATCAACCTAATAGTTGAGGGTACCGTAAGGCCAACTGGGTCATGTTTAAAGAGGTGTTACTCAGTCGGGTAGCCTGCTATCCGCTAACCGGCTCCGTTCATGAGAAGGACAAGTTCATTGTTGATGCCATATGCAACGCCTCCAGAACTGCAATTCCTACAGGGCGCGTTAGAACGTTTTACCCTAACGTTCCCTAAGACGTCCTGGAGCTGATCGAATTACGGGACGAGAAGCGCCGAGCTGATCCTGCAGATCCCAGCATTCAACGACTGTCTAATGAGATCACCAAAATGCTGAATGATTACAAGCGGATGCGATGGATGGAGTTCACTGAATCCTTGAATTTCTCCACTGATGCAAAGAAGACCTGGAGCATTCTTAAGCGGTTATCTGGCAAGAAATTGGCAGCAGAGCGCAACATGCTTGAGTTCCCTTCGGGGAAAGTCGAGTCCGGATTCAAGGCTGCATGTCGACTTGGAAAACACTTTGCTTCAGCGACGTCCCGCCGTGATCGTTCCAACAGGCTCACTCTCCGGTCTATAAGGAAGCTCAGCCGAAAAGGTGTACCTGCCATAACTGCCTCTGAGATGTCTTCCCTCATCAAGTCCATGAAGAACTCGCGAGCAGAGGGACTCGACGGTGTGTCAGCCGTCCATCTCAAGCACTTGCCGGAAGAGTTCCTTGAATTACTTTGTGACCTAGTCTACTCGTCATTCAGCACAGGTGTCATCCCCGCTAGATGGAAGCAAGCAATTGTTCTACCGATCCTCAAGCCTGGCAAACCAGAAGATCAAGCAACTTCGCATCGACCGATCTCCCTTTTGTCCCCTATTGCTAAGTTAGCGGAGAAATTCATCAACCCGAACCTCCAAGAAGCATTACGACATAACGTGCATCAACATGGCTTCAAGAAGGCCCACTCTACCATTACGGCACTCACGTCCATCACAGAACACATAATTGCTGGCTTCAACATGAAACCTCCAGCTGGTAGAAGTATTGTCGTGGCGGTTGACTTAACCGCTGCCTTCGATAACGTCAGTATTCCGCTGCTGTCCAAATCGATCCTGGACTCTACTATTCCTCACTGGTGCAAAAGATGGACAGATAACTTTGTCAAAAATCGTTCCATTCGTGTGAAATTTGATGGACACTTATCGAAGTCTGTGCCCCTGAAGGCAGGCGTTCCACAAGGAGGAGTTCTATCTCCCAGCCTGTTTTCTTTGTATCTATCTGATGTGCCGAAGCCGTCGTCAAACATCCACTTATGTCTATATGCGGATGACATCACTATTATTTGTTCTGACCCTGTCATCGATCGAGCCACTGCTGAGATGAATAAATACCTCGTCAGTCTGGCCAAGTTCCTTGAATAGAAGCAGCTAAAGGTCTCTCCTACCAAGTCCAGCGTCACTTTGTGCACTACAGCGACTGCCGAACACAAGCTGCATCCCAAGATTCTTTGGGAAGGAAATATGCTGCTCTTATCAAAACACCCTCGTCTACTTGGTGTATTCCTGGACCCGTCACTGCGTTTTCACGAAAACACACGTATTCGAGCTGCTGCTGCCAACACACGTAACAACATTCTACGTTCGCTGGCAGGCACTGCATGGGGCAGCTCTAAGGAAATTTTGCGAACCATCTACAGGGCTATGGTGCAGCCGGTGCTGGAATATGGAGCCCCAATATGGTCAAGACACCTGTCGGAAGCCTCTTGGAGCAAACTTCAGCGTGCACAGAACACTGCTCTACGCGTGATCACTGGATGCCCTAGATCCACACCGGTATCTCATCTACATCAAGAGTGTTCGCTGCTTCCTGTAAAGCAGCATTGTCAACTCCAGTCGCAACAGTTCCATGTTGGCATTGTAAGGAATTCCACACACCCTAATTTCCCATTACTGTCATCTGGTCCTCATTTCCGACATATTCGCTCGCCACTTCATGCTGCAGTCTCTGTCTTGGATCGTCAACGTTGGGCGACGTCGGAGCTCAATCGCGTCAGACTACTGCAAATGGAGCACACCCGATTCGTCAGAGAATACCTCTCCAGTGCTCCCCTAAATCCAATTCTTGGTGACGTGCCACCCCCGATCGATGACAGCGAAACGGACCTACCCAGACGTACACGCGTCATCCTGGCAGGTCTACGTTGTGGACACTCCTCATACCTCAAGGCCTTCGTCCATAAGATCGACTCGTCGATCCCCGACGAATGTCCTGACTGCCACAACACACTGCACGATTCATTTCATTTATTTTCATGTCCTGCAAGGCCGACTTCTCTAAAAGTCATGGATATGTGGACGAACCCGTGCGATGTGGCTGCCTTTTTACACCTATAAGGAGAAGCTCTATGTGGCCGATAAGAAGAAGAAGAAGAGGGTCGAGAATGTTCTGGTTCAAGGAGTTGGCTGTCAGTACAGTGGATGCTAGGCTTGTGGCAGCCTTGAGTCCCCAATTTGTCGTGGTATAGACTTTGCACCCTCTGAATAGACCTACTTCGATTATTATAGAGGCGACTTTTTAGAAGTGATCGAAAGATCGTGTGAATTCGGTTTTTTTTTTAAAGTTTACTATGGTCTTCTGGCAGAGTGTGAGATATCGTTCAGGAGCGCAGATTATTGTCTATCTTCTATTTAGTTACCTTTTGTTGAAAACCTTGTGGTTCTGGGACGGTATGCTGAAATCATGTGAAAATCAGTTCTGAGTATCCTTGAGTGCTTCTATTTATTTTGAAGCAAATCAGGAGAGCTGACAAAGTTTACAGAACATCTGAAGCTTTGTGGGCGCTGTGTAGTAGCGTTCGCGGATAATCTCGACAGAGCTAGATTTCTAGTCTTTTGTAATTTGTGTGTGAATGTGCAACATCGGTCCTTTCTGCCCTATTCAACCAGTTCTGGCCGCGAAACTCAATTGTCTATTGTAATTGTCCTACTCAACAGTATTTTATTTTGTCAATTAACGGTTTTTCTTTGGAATTCAGTGAAAGTGGCAAATGTCGAATTAAAAAAAATCGATAAATGTATTAAATGTATTGAGAGTATTGAGTAGAGACTTGCTCATAAATTTTGACTTCCAGCTTTTGTGGCCTGACCGGTTGCTGACTAAGGCAGATAGGACCGACGTTTTTTTCTTACCCTACTGAGAAGATTTGGCCCCTTCCGAAAAAAGAGAAGGACAATCTTATTTTTCGAAATTTTCGCGTTCCCCTCGTTCCGTGGGAGAGCAGCTTGTGGACCCCCCGGCATACGTTTGGGATCGAAAGGAATTCTCGAAATCGAAATTTTGACTTAGCCCTGCCTTTAAAGGCAGCGTTCACGATGATCATCCTCGTTGACTTTCCTTAGTGAAATGATAGGCGAGAAGGATCCTTGGCTACCAGTACCGAAAGAACGGTAGAAAACCAGAGAGGAGCGGCAAAATAACGGCTGCAAACAAGCGTTTTGGTGTCCCAGACACGCCCCGTGCTCCAGAGAACAAATGAAGACTCAGATTACAGGAATGATCAAGTAAAGGAAATGCTGATAGGTGAGCTGATCGCTTCATTGCTCTGATAGGTATCGTTCTTCTAGCGGTCGATTCCTTTACACGCTCAAAAATCAACGTAAGCAAGGGAGGGCCTATTTTGGCTCAAAAACGCGTCTTTCGTGTCCTTTTTAAGCATGCTAGATAGGGCACCAGAACTTTCGTAAACCGTGGAGATATCGGAAGTGAAATTTATAGTGAACACTGCTTTTAAGTGGTATTCTGCTGGAGCATTTTCTAGTGAATGCAGCGGGTAAGGTAGGACTTTTAACTAAAGGGTCTATAAAGTTTCCCTGACGATTTCCGCAATATGTCGCGCGGTCTCGTAGTGCTAGAAGCCAGTCTTTTTGCGCATGAGAGCGTTTGAGCTTTAGATTTCTTACATTTACCTTGATTATTCTTTGTAACGTTCTTAAGCAATTGCGTCTGGGTCGAACGCAGTAATCGTTTTTCGATACTGAACTTTTTTTTTACGAAAATAAAAAAACCGCCATGTCTTCATTGATAGAGTACCAGGTTGTTCAATAAGTTTTGTCGTTCGATAAAAGAGGGCGTTGCCAAAAGCCCAATTTTTTTTTGTTTTGTCGGTACACTCATCATAGATGGTATGTAAAGTTTCATTTCAATGTGTCAATTCATTCTTTCTTTACAAGTCTTTTAGTGTCGCCGTGTCTCAGCAATGGAAAAAATTGAGTATCGTGCAGTGATAAAATTCTTACTCTTGGAAGGCGTAGCACCAAAAGAAATTCATGAACGAATGTTAAAAGTGTATAATGATTGTTCACCTACAATTGGAACAGTAGAAAGATGAGCTGCTCAATTTAAACGTGGTCGTACAAGCCTTGAAGACGATCCACGTGAAGGACGTCCAAAAAGCGCATCACCACCATAAATCATAGCCAAAGTACAGGATATGGTTCTGGAAGATCGTCGATTGACTGAAAGAGATTTAGTGGAGACTCTACACATCTCATTAGGCAGTGTGAGCCATATCTTAAGTGAAATTTTGGGTTTTAGAAAGCTGTGTGCTCAACAGGTGCCGCATTCGCTAACAATTGAACAAAAACTTATTCGAATGCGGCTTTCTCAGCAACATTTGGAGCGTTTTAAAAAGGATAAAGTGGATATTGTGCGTCGATTCATCACTATGGATGAGACGAGTCTATCATCATGATCCTGAATCAAAACAAGAGACTAAAGAGTGGTGTGAACCTGGTTGTTTGGCTGCGAAGCGAGTTCGTGTCCGGAAATCGGCCAAGAAGGTTATGGCATCAGTTTTTTGGGACGCGAAAGGAATTTTGTTTGTGGATTACTTGCAAACTGGTATAACAATTAATTCTGAATATTATTGCAACCTTTTGAATCAGTTTAGGGAAAAAATTCGTGAAAAAAGACCCGGTTTACAGAAAAAAATCCTTTTTCTTCAGGACAATGCACCGTGTCACAAGAGCATTTTGACAATGGCTAAAAAGTTTTTCCGTCGTTATTGCTTGATGTTTTTTGCTGTGGTTTTTGCTGGTTTCGTATATGAGCCGTTTGCAACCTGATATAGCATGTTCTCATATGATTCACACAGCAATCGATTTCCATCAGTTGCCTTTTTTCCTCATATCCAAGCAAGAGACAGCATTTACCACAAAATATGTTTTTGTCACAATGGTTGACAAGGTCGGAGCAAAATTAAAGTATGTTCTTTTACTAGCGGAATGAAAATTATCAGTACGCACTTACGCACTTCGAGTATCTAGTCGTCAGAGGGCTCCAACGTCAAATTTGGGAACGTTTTTGTTGAACAGGAACACGAAGATGGTTGGTACTGAAGATTTCCCTTGAATTTCAGCATGTTTCGAGAACCACCAGTTTTTTTTCTGAGAGTTGAGAAGTAGCAGATCGAATGTATTTTACGCGTTTGAATGGTATGCCACACTTGGTCAAAATGCCGGCGTGGTATTTATGAAAAATTCGACGAGGCCTTATGGAGGCACAGTCATTCACTCATTAACGACCCTTGTACTCGTGTAAAGTTGTATAAAGTGAAAAAAAAACAAGAAAATTTGTGTCGCTAATTTTGTAGCATCCTTCCTCTTCTCAAGTTTCGAAAAGGGAACTATTTGTTCCATTGTGTGTTTTCTTCTAGACGCCTCCGGAGAGGAATATTGATAAAATTATATTCGATCGCTTCGAAATCAAGTGCTGGTATTATTCGCCGTATCGCTTGAAGAACAAGTTTGTCGATCGACTCTTCGTTTGTGAAAATTGCCTTCTATATACCATTCATAGACGGGAATATGCGTGTCATTTGGTAGGTTCTGAGTATCTGTGCTTTTTGCCTCTCGTCGCAGCTGGCTGACGTTGGGTGGACATGACCCGCAGTGTGGCTGCGATCGAGCGAAACAATGTTTTCCATACAATGGTAGATTCTGTTTCACCTTCAGGCTAACGACTGCAAACGTCGAGATCCACCAGGGCAGATTATTTATGATGAGGGCGACATCAAGGTGTACGAAGTATTCGGAATTCTCGAAAAGGTATTCAATGGTACTGTTGAGCCGATACGATGCTTTATCTCTTTGGGCATATCCTTTTGGGTGACAGGACCTTCACCGGTCACCGGTTAGGGCTCCTATGTCGTGATAATCGATTGACCGAAATTTGCTCCAGTTGTTTACAAGGCCAGGTCAATTCTTCTGCCGAGAATGACGCTGTAGCGTTTTGACTCATTTGCAGCAGAGCTAGTGGTCACCTGTGAGACCGGGAGCGTACTTCCTGCGATGAGCCACAGCGACAGGGCATATCAGGCATATCGATTTTCAGTCGATATACTAGATGGTAAACACTCGCTCGTCGCGGAAAGCATGATCCCGGCCAAAGGGGTCGTTTATACTCCCGCCGCCGAGCGACGCGGCACACTGCATTCCTGTAAGGGGTCGTTTATACTCCCGCCACCGAGCGGCGCGGCACGACGTATTTCTGTAATATTGATCAGGCGGCGCCGCACAATCAATATTACAGAAATGCGTTGCGCCGCGCCGCTCGGCGGCGGGAGTATAAACGACCCCTAAGAGAGGGTCTGCAGGAGAATAGGCGCGGTTCGGATGATCTACCGGCACTAGCTCAACCGACGAGGCGTTGTAAGGTAAAAAAGAGGCCATGAAACCGCCACGACGCGCTGCGTTGCGTCTTACGCACGCCTCTGTGCTAGGTTGTCGACTATGCGGTCAAATGTGCTACGTTATGCGAGGGAAAACCTTTTTATATGGGTTTTCGTGTTTCGACGCATGAAATTCGCCGAATAGTCGACCGCGCATCATTTATTTCCATATGTTTGGAATCTTTGAGAAATCGATGGTTCTGAGGCCGGATTCATCAAAGATTTTACCCCGGTTGTACGGGCGCATCGGGTATAATCGCCCGCATACCCCCAGAAAATGTGTTTCTTCAAAAATTATGCCCTGCCGATTCGGGGTATAAATTGGAGTATATTATACCCCACTCTGGAGCTGGGGTATACGGTATACCCCGGCTAGTATACCTCACGAAAACGTGGCCCATGGATATTTACACGCGCCAGTGAACTTAATTAGCTGGCAGACAATGTTCGCGAATCCTTGAAAATGATTTTTTGTCTATTTTTTGTTTCCCATCCCATCATAGCACGTATTGTTTATATACTTCTAATTTTTGTAACGTTTTCTCCTTACGTTGGCCTTTTTAATAAGTTTTTCTCTTTTGCTCCATTTAATCTTGCAAATCAACACTTTTTAACCTGAAGATTTCGCTCTCAGATCATCAGCAGATCTCGCTCACAGTATCTCATTTTCTCTTCCGTTCCCTTACCTGAATTTTAAAATCTTATGAACTTTTCTCTCAAATTGAATTCTTTCGAATGTTGTGCACATGTAAATAGAGTAAAAAAAAACGAAAGATATAAAAAGTAGAGGAAAAAACTAAGCATATTAAAAATAATAACATTACGGTGGAATTGTATGGAGAATAGATTGCAAAAAATACAGCCAACTTACTAGTGCCTACATATAATTCAGCAAGACATCGAAAACAGTAGGAGTGCCTCATTGCAGGTAACAAAGCAGTAGGTTTTTCAATGTGCTAACTATTCCCGATATTTGGAGCGCTTTCCACACTCTTGAGTAGCCCATCCCAGAATGGCAGGTGAAAAAGCCAGATGAATGTAGTGCGCGGCTTACGAAGGACCGTGCGCCCTGGTTCTACATCAACCTAGCTTGATAAAAGTTTCGCTCTCAAGACCAATTCTCTCGTTGATAATATTCTAGGCCATGAAGATTTCACTTCCTCTTCGCCTAAGGCGTGATGTGCTCAGGTTGCTTGGTTCTATAATGTATTGCTCCATTTCTTGCAAAAAATAAACCATGATTGGAACTGAGCGGAGTAAACGTTTCCAAATTTCTGTGAATGACATACAAGACTTTTGGAAAATTGAACCTATCAGCTGTAATCTGAACAATATGTGAATTCCGTAGAGAAAGTTGAGTGGAAATCTTTTATTTCAAACGCTCTCGGATCCACGTGATTGATGTAAGGAAAACGCGAGGAGGGATGAAGAAAACTCCATTTATAGCAGCCTAGTGCGCCTATGTAGCGGACGTTTTAATACTACCACAAATATATATAGTTGCAGACATTGGTTCGTCCTCAATGGCCATTTTGTCAAATTTCACATCCCATTTGAGCTGCACTACATACCTATATCTACAGAATTTCTCTGCCTTTTTGAATCTTGTGCTATTGCAAACATTCTTTTCTGTATCGCCAACAAAAAGCGTTTGGCAAAAGGCAATAATGTGCGTTGGTGTGTGTGCACACAACCCCTAAAACCCGCGGTATATTATACCACGGCTGCCCGTCGCGTTGTGAATCTCACTATTGGGGTATAAGGTAACATACGTACCTCGGAGTGTATTTACCACGGGGTATAATTAAACTCGGGTATAATTGATGAATCTGACCTCTGGGTTTCTGCATGAGCCATTGAGAAAAAGTAATTGGAATTGCAAATATATATTGGAATATTCTTGAACCCAAATGTATGCGTAGTATGCAAGGCAAGTAGCGATTCCGAGAAAAAAAATCTTCGGAAAGGCCGTAGAGCGCGTTGGGGCAGGATTCTGACAATTTTATAGGCGTAGTCCAAGCTCGTGGGTAAAAATTGATATTATGGTTCTGCCATTGTGTGTAGCAACCCTGCCAAACGAAGAATCTCAACTCTTCAAAACAATCGAGAAAAATTGAGCACCCATTTCCCCCGCGCTCCCCCAAGTCAGCAGCCATTCCCTCCACCCACTTTCGGTTTTCGCTCTCAATAGGGACGAGAAGCGCCATGGATTTTGATGGAAATCTCCGTTCTTTACTTTGTTATCGGTCTAGCTTCATATTCTGGTCTGCTCCAGTGTGATGATTGCGAATGATCAGAAAAAAAAAAACAAGTCAGAGACAACTCATGCTTGAAATTTTGGTATTTCATATTCACAATCGTGGAGGGGTCATAGCACCGATCGCGGTGGGTTCTGAGGGATTCTGGAGACACCAATGTGATCAACATGAACTTCCCTTAAAGGCACAGTACACCCTCGGACATGAATTTTGTGATTTTCATTTTTTAGTGTGGTAGACCCCTCCTGTATAACACATGCCAAGTGCGAGATCCCCATTCTTTCAAATAAGCGAAATATTAGCCAACACAACAGGCCCGACCCCCTTCACTCACCACCACAGGCCCGACCTTCTTCCGGACTTTCGGCCTCGATATCGGCTGGATGGATGGATGAATCTCAACCGAACCTACGTTTTTCAGTCCATTACCGGTCTTTGTCCTTATCCTGGCTCGCTGTCGCGCAACGATTGCGAATGCATAATAGGTTTTTTGAGAAGCCATAACTTTCTTTTCGTGGGGACTCTTGAACGATTTCAAAGATGCCATTCTGATCAACGTATGATTTCCTCCAATATAAGCATAAAAACAGAAAAAGAATTTTCTGGGTGTTCTGTGCCTTTAAAACTGAGCAGAGGAAGTGAAAAACGATTTCGAGGTTGGACTGTGCCTTTAACAAGAGGTTGGAAGTTTGAATTCGAACCTAAGCTGACACTCCAATTGTGGAAATGTATTGCTTGAACGAGGAGCTCAGGATGCTGTTCGGTGACCTAGTAGTAGCTCTCTGTTTGTACCTCAGGTCTTAGATTCTTTGTGTTTCTCTCATAACCCCAGTTTAAATGAACACAGTGGAGAATGTGCCCCTATGTTCATGTTACACACCCGTCGCTTTCCTCCATAGGATTATTTTAGCTTCACTGATGTGACCTATGGCTTACGTTATCTAAGTTACAGTTCTACTGGGCAGAAAGATGTCAAATCAGCATTTTTGGAAATATTGGTTCTAACGTATCTCGTCTTAATCTTATTGAAACCGAATCAAACTTCAATTTTTATAGGGCGTAAAAATATAACTAACACCTGTTTCATTTTGAATGTTAATTTCGCATTTCCTAAGTACTAAATTTGGATACAATTTTGTGGCATTAATTGAATTAAAGGCTATTTCCTCGAAAGCATGGCTGCCAAAATTCGAAACTCCCGGCCTTTTCGCCCTCCAAAGTGTACGTAATTAAGCTATTGTAAGCTCTTGACTTGTATTTTCGGACCACAATTCAGGCAAATTAGGATTGTTTCTGGAAAATCTTCTCTTAGGCTTGTTTGCTTCGGATCCATTTCAAAACATGCACAATGTTTTGACTAGTGTGTGACCTTCGTCCTTCTACCCTCATGTCGCAATCAAATATTCAACAGGGGTAAATGTTCGCAAATTCTAAAATTATGCGAGAAGAGCTAACCAATTCTCAATGACGTTTGAGATTAGTTTTGTTTGAGTTCAATTCTGAATGATCCCTACTAGCAGAACAGTGCTACTGGTCCGTAATCCTTATAGTCGGGTTTCAGGAAATAACCCTGATTTGAGTTTTTGCAGCAAAATCGTTATACAATTATGCACTTTGAAATCTGTGCACCTTAATTCAAGTTCAGGTATGCGTAAGCGATTTTTTATGATGTCCTATAACCAGGGCTGTACTGAAAACTTTTCCAAGATTTTCGGAACGTTAACGGAAGAAAAATGGTCAAAAAACACAGGAAACGGAAATTCGGAAACGGAAGAGACCAAAAAAGTATTGGTCGTCTCATTTTCACGTTTCGTCGCTCCTCGTGGCTTGCAGCTCTCATCCGATAACCTATGGTTTTATTCACTGAACTAATAATTATTCAAACTACATAAAGTCATTTTGAGGCATTACACGTTTTCGAATCCTCGCTCCTGGAAAATTCGAAAGGGTAGTTTGGAGAATCACTCTGTATATGTAGCTGTCCTTTGAAGCTGTGTACTGTCTGTCCTCCAGAGAGGAGTCTAAGCTGTTCCTGGTATAGATGGACGCGGGCGGCCGCGTTGCGCGTTCAAGGCTGATCAGAGGTCGAGCTTCAGATTTTCATCGGCGACTTTTTAGATTTCATTTTGGACCTTAATTGTCCTCCGGAACGATTACAACACGAATAATTAAAAAAAATGAAAGAGGACAAAAGAGAACTCAGCGAGAATAGGGAATTTTGCTTGTGATGTGCCAACTACGCACAAAACCCTTGATCTCATCTGTCAGCGCTAGCAGTGTAAGAAATCAGTTGCCAAATTGAACTTGTAGTGGTTATGGGAGGTCCTCCATCGATTGAAGCCACTTCTATAGCCTTTTATTGATTTTTGCGAAAAAAAGATGAATGAAATCGGTAGTTTAAAAAAAAGATAACATTACGCGGCGGCGATTTATATTGACAGAGGATTGTTTTCGAAGCCTCATAACTTTCAAGTTTGACCTTTGACTTACCCCAATAAATGGAAATACCATCACATTGCTAGCGCCGACCGATGAGATTCAGATGTTTGTCTCTAACGCGCAGAGCCGCTGCCCGTGGCCACCTTCACCTGTTTCCGCTTAGAAACCTTCCTGGAGGACAGGTGTACGTGCAAAAAACGTGTCTCGACTTTCATTGCTGTTGAGTAGGTTCACAAACGAATAAGAGGACTTCGACGGAAAGCTCCACAAAAATCATTGATTGTCAGCAAAAAAGCTTCAAAAAACACCGAAAAGCGGTTTTATTCCAGCCAAGCCTATTTTGTGCCATCATTCTAGAGGGGCGCAACTTCAGAACCCCGAACTTTTTGAGTATCTCAGCCAGGTTCAGATATTCGATTAAACCAAGTGATCCAACGTGGTCTTCATCCCCTCATATTGCCTTCAAACACGTTTGCCTAGACCCACCAACCACCATTACATATGTAGCATTTTTTCTTCCGTTTCTGGACTCAAAAAGTCGCAAACGGAAGCGGAACGACACAGCCCAAAAATACCGGCAATACGGAAACGGAATCGGAAACGGAACACTTCCGCGCAGGCCTGCCTATAACGCAATGATGCTCCATCAGGTTTCGATAAGATTGGGCTGAGATATGTCAAAAAACAGCATCCCTCACTGATTAATGAAAATTTGATCTTTTTGTCCAGTAATGTACGTGTATTTCAGTTCTACTGTCAATGTTTGTGTTTGTTAGCGAAACTCTTCATTGATCATAAAACTCTGTGTTTCGATGTGGAGAATTTTATTTTCTACCTATTGTGTGAGGTTAGTTTTCCTTTACCATCCTGTTTGAGATGCAAATGCTATGAGTGAGTGTCTTGAAACATCGTATTCCAGACTGACGCCGACGGTACGCATATTGCCGGAATGTTTTCCAAGGAAATGTATTCTGCGAATAACTTGGCTTGCATTATGACATTGCCGTGCTACCAGCGCAAAGGATACGGAAATCTGATGATTCAATTGAGTGGGTTTGCATTTGCCAACTCAACATTTGAGGTTGAATTTTAGCATAACCCCTCTACCACTACTGCTGTCCTAAATCTGTGAAATATTCATGGTTTTTCAAAGTTCTTTGAATAATTTAATCAAAGGGAAACGGTTTCGAGGAATATGGGGATGGTTTTCAGAAAAAAAATCACAGTCGGCAGCACGAACTTTGAGCGGTCTGGGTAAAAATTTTTGCAAGCTCGAGAAAGTTGTAGTATACCCAATGCACGTGTGAGCTTTGTTTGGAGTTTTTTTTCTCTTCACTGCTTTCAGTACGAGGGCGGCCACAATTCGAGTTGAATCGAAAAATGCAGGCTGATTTCTCTGGAAAGTTCCCTTGTCTATCATAATGTAGGGATTCTGTTGGAATTTTCCCGTTCATAGAGTCATGTAACACTTCTTAAGAATTAAAAAAAAATTGTGGCCAACTATCTACATATGTAGATGAAATTACTTTTCAGGCTACGAAATGTCTAAGAGAGCTAAATATCCGGGTACTCCGGAAAGGCCGTTCTCAGATCTGGGCGAAATATCGTACAAGAAGTACTGGTTATGGGTTCTTTTGGAATTCTTTGATTCTCCTGATATGCGCAAGGTGGGCCCTGATTTTGAGTTCTTGTAACTGACTGTAGCGTTTTTTTTTTCCAAACTCGAGGGATCCCTCGTCTAGTTTTCAGTGTTATTGGGTGACTCGTCGTGAGTTATTGTTTAAGGTCGAGGATATCACACTGGATGAGTTGGAAACATTTGTTGGCATAAATAAGGATGACATAAAAGATACTTTAGAGCCGATCGGACTTCTTTCCCATCTCAAAGGTATCGCAGCATTTCTTGTGATTTGTGATTAATTAGATTTTCTTGTTAAAGATTCGCTTTTTTGCTTGATCTGTGTTACTTCCCATAATTTTAAAGGGGGAACATACGTCGTGCACAATCCAAAGTTGGATCAGGAAAGTGGAGTGGAACGACCGTGTGCACCACTTCGGCGACTCAACCCGAACCTTCTGATATGGAACCCGAAAACCTTTGATAGGCCAAAGAGACGAATCTGATCGGGTTTTCTTAGTGTAGGGTGCCACCGTACCATTCTCATTTCCTTAAAATCGTGTTGGAACGAAAAACTTTTTAATTTTTCGCTGTTGAGGCCACACACGGTCGAAAATCATAGATTGCCGATTCCTTCTCCTTGAAATGTTATAAGCAGTTTATCAATCTACACTTTGTTTTCCGCAACAGAAACTATTGATAACTTTTTTTCTCAGTTTGAATCTATTCCTTTTTCATTCTATTATCGAGAATTTTATCTGTTAGTTGATACTACCAACTGTATTGATCATAACATGTCCCGATCTCAGTTCTGATGCTAGAAGTGTTTTGTACCAGTTGCATATATACTTCATTACTTGAATCATATGCGAAACACTGTGAGTGCGTCAAAAGTCTTCGGAAAGATGAACTGCATCGAATGATCAAGCACAATCATTGAATTGAACCATGTTCAAAATTCAACCGACTGAGAATAATCATTAGTATGAAAAAATAGGTTTATAAGAGGTTCGGAAAGTGCTCTTTCAACTTTGATCTGGTGTTGGAGGCGATTATCGAACTGTTTGAGGATGACCGATGGCGTTTTCCCTTCAGCCTTGGATCCTTCAACCGTTTAGAAGAAACAGCGCAGACCTTTATCGTTACATGTCACAAAGGCGGCCCTGCACTACTCCCGACTTTTGAGCTGAGTTCCGTCTTGTTAGGAGATTTAAACGAGTATTCTACAATCACTTCTAGCTCTCAGGCGCGATCTTTTCTCACAGAAGGGTTTTAGTTCATTTTTTGGTGTCTACTTTTGGAGTGCGTTCCAGGAGCATTTCCATAAAAAACAACATCGTTGTTCCTACGACGGAATACAAACAGTTCTCGGCGATTTGTAGCCACGGGGACCATTTTTTTCCATGAAAGCGTATTTCTTCGCTACCGCCCCCGTTTTTATGTTCCCACGTCGTTGTGGAAACCTTGGAATGGCCGCCTTGCCATAAGAAGCTGCAGGAAATGTCCCTTTCTTCCTGCAGTTCCTCTTGTTTGCTTCACTACTTTCAACAAGTACTTGTAATCGTCTTATCAAATAAGTTCATAGGCTCATTTTTAATAAGCGAATAGTATCATATATCGGCGTTTTTCATTGTCAATTCGTTCTTTCTTATTTGTTTACCAGCCACTTAATTCTGTACAATATGAATGCAATCGGTTTCATACATTTTGAAGGTTTGCAATTTTGTCACTTTGGATTTGGCAGTTTTTCAAGTCAGATAGAGTTCTTGATGTTTTCCCCGTTTCTATCAGGCTGATCGAAAAGTCTTGGCAACTTTATCGAGGTTTTTCAAATTTATTAGTTCCTTTTTTGACATTACAATTCAATCAACAATATAGTCTCCCTCATTAGCTATGGCAGTGGTCCACCTGTCAGGCAGGTCATTAATCCCTTTCTCCCAGAAAGCAGGGGACTGGGAATCGAAGAAGTCACCAATAGCCTTCACAATGGCATCATAATCAGCGAAAGTATTTTCAGCCAGGAATGCCCTAAGGGGACGAAACAGGTGGAAGTCAGAAGGGGCAAAGTCAGGAGAGTAAGGCGGGTGGGATACCGTTTGCCAGTTCAGCTCCTGCAGTTTGGATTGGGTTTCCTTTCCCGATGTGGGGTCGGTTTCCCGATGTGGGGTCGAGCATTATCGTGAATGATGTTTCCCTTACCTCGTCTCGGGCGCATCTCTCGCAGGGCGATGACCGATTCCTCCAACTGACGTGAGTACATGGCAGCGCTGACCGTGTTCCCTTGAGGGAGCGACTCGTAGTAGAGCATCCCGCGCTTGTCCCAGAAGCAGCACAGCAGTTTGTATGTTTGTCTTCCAAGTCCGTATCTCCGTCCTTGAAGCGGGAGATGCAACGGGCCACCGTGCGGTAGGAAACGCTGTCCTCGCCCATTGCAGCGTTGATGTTGGTGACGGCTTCGGACGCCGAGGAGCCGCGACGCCACTCATAGAAGATAAGTAGTCGAAGTTGAGGTTGGGTGAGATCCATTGTAGTTACCGTCCAAACGAGCTCGCCCCCTTATATACGCCTACCATTGAAGCTTCCAGAAGTTTCTCGGTGTTGCACCTGTGTACCAGCAACAACCCCACTTTTCACGATTTTTCTTGGGATAAATTTGTTTTGCTGCCAAGAGCGATTGGGTCGGATGGGATACAAGCTACAGCGTTCTTTAAACTACTTTCGCTATTGCAGCACCATAAGTTCAGGCCATAATTGGAGTCAATTTCGTTGAAAAGTCAGAATTTTGAAAGAAGCTTCAAAGAGTTTACCAGCGTCCGCTTCAGAAATTGCAAGGATATGACTATCTCTCGATTTCCTTCCTTAATTCGTGTATCCTAAAGCTCCAAAGAATTTGAATTGACCTATATTATGTGCTCTTATGAAAGAGTAATACAGTGTGTTTCATAAATATTGGGTCAATCCCGGAAACAGTTTTTTTTTTCGGAAAACGAGTACTTTAATCAATTTGAAGTTGAAAATTTTTGGTTCTACGTCAAAAAATAATTGCAGTGCACATAATTTCTGTTCGTTAACCTAACTAGGTGTTTTATAAGAGCATTTTGTCCACTGACACACCATATACGGTTTTACCTGAGTATCATAATTATAGGATCACTCGCCGAAAATAATTTTTCGTTGTGTAAAATTATAAAAACACGGAAATTCCATAGTCCGCTGGCCCTCCACTTTACCGAGCAACACCCCAATTGCGATATTCACTTTCAAAAGGTAAGGAAACAGACGATTTTCGTTCGCGGCGATGCTAGAAAACTTTTGCACAATGTTGTGAACGGGTTCGCGAGCTGGACATACTAAGTTACCAATTTTGTCATTCAACCTCCCCCGATTCACTCGGCTGACATGAATTGTGGCTCTTTTCGTTTTGGTTTGTGATGAATTACATTTTCATAAATTGTAATCACAAGGCTGCTGAGTTGAATATAAAACTTGGGTGTCAGGTGGGAATCGAACCCGCATCGCATCACTTTCCGGGTGGCATCACTTTCCGGGTGAGATTATTACCATTACACTACCGACACCTCTCTCCATTCTTAAGCTAATTCACACATGAACTGTGGGGGCACAACAGCCATCACCTGTTAACGGGTATGACCTGGGCTGGGATTCATGAATGCAAACCATGGGCTACAGTTGGGTTTGCCTCTAGAGAACGCGTGCTATTTCCGCCGCGAACCCAACCGAAGCCTACGGTTTGCCGTTCATGAATCTCAGCCCTGGTTAGCACGAATCGGCATTAAATTCAGTTAACCTGAGGTCTTTTGAAGACAGAATTTTGATGTTTTTGAGTACTTAATGCTTTTTATGGCATGGTATATAATCATGATTATATACCATGCCTTAAAAAGGCATTAGATATTAAAAACATCAAAGTTTACAAATTATAGTATAAAACCTACATTCTGAATATTCCAGAATCGCTCCAGCCGCGAAGCGGCTGGAGAGGTTTGGTTTTGCCCGGGACTTGTGATCACTTAGAATTCTGTAAAGTAGTTAATAAAACCTGTTAAACAAATTCCCTAGAGATTTCCATCGGGATATAGGTGAGAGGGTCCAGGGGACACGTGCTGGCAAAATTTGAGCCCAATCGGTTCGAAACTAACAGAGTTAGATCGGCGATACCTTAGCAAATTGATTATTGGATCCGTCTGGTCCTCTCGGGGCTTACTTTTTTATCGGCGAACACTACGCCGGTGTAGCTGAGAGTATCAAAGATTATTACATTGTGTTGACCAGCTTGCGAACCCATCCACAACATAGTGGATAACTTCTCTGGCGTCGTAAAACGAAAATCGTCTATTTTCTGACGTTTCGGAGCTGAAGATCGCAATTGAGGACATTTGAAGCTGTACTGGGTCATCCGCACCGGCAACCTCACTGAGAGTAGGCGTCGACGGCATCTCGATGTTGCTGGGCTAGGCGGGGAACCAGTGGACTATAGTGGTCCCGTGTTGTCATGATTTTGCACTACGGAAGTAGACTTTCTGTGAGTGATCTCATAATCAGTAGTAGTTGTTTTGTTTAACTGGACCACGAGGTTGGTAGATGCTTTATTGGCTTACGCACGTTTCGGCGGGATCGCCGTCTTCAGAGCCTGAAAGGAAACGTGCGTAAGCCAATAAAGCATCTACCAACCTCGTGGTCCAGTTAAACCTACTGATTACAATGCCGAGGTTCATGGAGAGTCGTACCTGGAGACTGATCTCATAATGATGGAACGGTGTGTTAAAGGAAAAAAATGCTAATATAAAACATCTATAGTTAAGCTACCGAACCGCAAACGTGTGTAATTATTTTTGACGCAGAGTCCAATTTCTTACAACCTCAAATTGGTTAGATTACTCGCTTTTCCAGAAACGCTGTTCTTGGGGTGATCCCATATTTATGAAACGCACTGTATGCATGTAGCCATGAGGCACGCGTGGTGGACAGGGAGCAGCCAGAAAATTTAAGTTCTAATCATGATCACCACTCGTATGCTGCGAAGCGTACTCAACCTGTGTGCACCCTTTCATATAAATAGACGCGATGAGGTTTTCGGACAAGAAATGGTAGTATTGTCAGACGACTAGATCAATGAATCTGTCAAAACAATCATTGGCATGATATATACATGAAATACGGTGGAATCCCTGTTTTGAAGATTTTATCCATCACAATGGTCTCTTCTGTTTATGTTTATTTAATCTTTCGATGTCTTTAAGTCAGCATTTGTAATGTCATGGATGATTTGCTGAGATTTAGACGGTACGCGTTGTTATGTTTTTATTGTTTAAGATGTTGATCTCGCCTATTATTTGAAGTATTTCGCTGTTATAGGATTGTAAATCCTTTAATAAAAGTTTACGTTCGAATTTAGACTTTTCTAGAAACTCATGTCGTGTGGTCCTGAGTACTTTGTTGTATTTTCTACACAAAATTTTCTACACTACATTAACATGATACATGCTATGTATTTTTTCACGAGTCATGTCACTATGGAGAAAAAACAGAAATATGTCACTACGCAACAAGCGTCGCCCTACTGCTTCAATTCTGCTCAGATGGCCATCCAAGGTTCATTTGAAGCCTCTGAATGTTGGATAAAAAAGTACGTGTGGTGAAAATTCCGCTTTTCGCTAACGTTAAGCGAAATCCACTGGCACATTTGTCACAAAGACACGTTCCTAATATAGGTTGTAAGGGGTTGGTGTCATATGTACAGTCCACGCATAAATTTTAGTCTGATGAATGGACGGGGCTGCGACGGTAGATCACCCCGCGCAAATCGAAACCCCATTCTCCAGTGAGGCTGCCAAACCCGGACGGCCAGCCGCGTGGTCCATGCGTCAGACTTATTCGAAAACGGAAACCATATGTATCTCTGGAAAGCCGCGTCGTAGCTACTATGTCGCTCTCCTGCGAGCGGAGCCGTTGTATCTTCATTTCTAACACTTTTTTTTCCAACAACAACCACTCTATTTGTATGATAATGTTATCTCAGCAGCGTCGCGGCTGTCCGGAGTTATGATATGGACGATATAGACTGCGTCAAAACGAAACTCCCATGAATCGTCGCGCAGCATGTGTGCGCACGCTGCTCCTGTCGGCTTTTTCCGCTCTTGACTCTGTCGACCAAGTCTGGCGGGGGTCTTCTCTGCTACTTCCATCTTTGTTGTGTATTAGGATAAAGTTCGATTACCCAAGTTTGACGCGCTCGAGGCAGCAACAACTGAACCACTTGCATACCCACAGTTACCGACTAGCTTGTTTTTGCCCTCATTAATAGAGGTAGGTGTTTGGTAGAATGAGCGTTTTCTAGTGTAAATGTTCCAGGTTTTTATTTTTTCCGCATTTGCCTCGTAAAGGTACAGGACATCCAGAAAATTAATTTTCAGATTTCATGCTTATCTTGGAGAGAGTCACACGCTGATCACAATGGTATCTCTGAAATCGTCTAAGACCCCCTTTGAACAGAGTTATGGCTCTTCGAAAATGCCCAGATTTTGAGGGTGAAAAATTGGTGGACGAGTTGTCTCTGGCCTGTATTTCTCTTCATTCGCAATCGCTACACGAGTGCAAAACAGGATGAGGATATGGACCGAAAATGGACAGAAGAACGACGACCTGTTGGAATTCATCCATCCATCGAGCCGCTATCGAGTTCCAAAATCTATTAGGGGGTCGAGCCTGTGGTGGTGAGCGAAGGGGGTCGGGCCCAGGGATGTGCGGCAATTGCCGTTTGTCGTTTGCCGGCCATTTTTGGGACTTTTTTGCCGTTTGTCGTTTGCCGAAATTTTTGTTATTTTTCCGGCAAAACACTGGAAGGAAACGCCGCCTATGCTCGCGGCTGTGAGGGCACTAGGGGTAGTCCGATTATCCGTTGTTCGCTCAAAGAATATCCGGGGTTTCGAGTTATCTGGGGTGGTAGTCAATCTGTTTGGAAACGCGAGCTAATGCCTCCTTCACACTTGCGCGACCGACGTCGAACGATTCGTTATCGAATGTGTAATATCTATTTACCCTACCCTATCCATCTTATCTATCTTGAATTATCAAACTTGATAAAGAGTCGTCCGACGTCGGCCGACAAACCATGAAATGGGCTTCACTCGCTTTAAGTTCGCGGTAAACTGAATCTAAACCCGAGCTTTTTATTTGAAGATTTCCAGACCACGCTGAAACCACGCCTTCGCATGCCACCTTATGAGACACTAGATACGCATAGTGTAAAAAAATCTCTAAAAAAATTATTCATTCTGTCTTTTCTGAAAAAATACTGATTTAGAAAAAAATTCTCAAGATCTTTTGAACTTTTTTTCAGCTCGCAGTAAATTCGCGCGAAACTTCAACTTAAAGGCAGGGTTCTCGGTAAAATCGGTTGCTGTGCTATCCTCATGGAAAGGTAGATCTGGCCATCATAAAAGTGAAAATACGTGAAAATTGGAGAAAAAAACGCTAAGGAGCAAGTTATTGCCTAGTGTACTCCCGCCCCCAGGTTATCAAGATTTCTATGAAAGCCTATTTTCGTAACTTTTATTTTGCTTCTTAAGTAATTTCTGAGTACTTCTGGAGACTACTGACTATTTTAGCAGCAAAATCAAAGGCGGATAGACAAGCAATAACGAAAATCTCGTTAATTAGGGGGCCGGCCGACACCGGTAATTAACCGTTTAACTTTGTTTTTGAGCGTTTTTCCCTCGAATTTTCGGGTTTTTCACGTGTTTCTACGTTTGTGATGACCAAATCTACACTCTCATGAAGAGAGCTCAAGAACGGTTTTTTTTCGCGAACCCTGCCTTTAACGCGAGCTGACAGAGAAATCGGAACTGGTGTGTGAATGAGGAGAAAGATGGATCGTTCTCGAAAAAGTCCTGCGGAGAACTTTCTCTAAAGCTATCCATCTTTTTCGTTCATAATCTATTTCCATTTTCTCTGTCAGCTCCCGTTATGTTGTTTTGCGCGAACCTACCGCGAAATCACCACCGTTGTATCATGACTCATTTCATATGAGTTACTCGCAGTCGGTTCTCGTTTTTTTAGAGCGCGGCTACGGATCGCGGAGCCGCAGCGGCACCACCGCGGAGCCGCAGCGGCACCACCGCGGAGCCGCAGCGGCACCACCGCGGAGCCGCAGCGGCACCACCGCGGAGCCGCAGCGGCACCACCGCGGAGCCGTAGCGGCACAACCGCGGAGCCGCAGCGGCACCAACGCGGAGCCGTAGCGGCACTATATCGGGGCCACCACGACATTGCTGCTGCTACTCCGCGATAGTGCCTCTTTGGTGCCTGTGGGAGCCGAAGCCGCAGCGGCAATTTTTTTGATTTTCATGAGGTCCCTCTATATCTTGTTTTTGTTCATCTGATGCCTTGAAATGAAACTATTCCCTTGAATTAGAAATATTGGAATGTTGACATAAATGTTGAAAAAAAAAGAAAAAAATAGAGCGGCGCATGTGAATAAATTTTGGGCCAATCTAAGGGTTGGGGTTTTTTGCCGTTTGCCGATTGCCAGCCGTTTTTGGGATTTTCTTGCCGATTGCCGTTTGCCGAAATCTCAAAATCGTTAGCCGCACATCCCTGGTCGGGCCTGTGGTGGTCGCTTATATCTCGTTTATTCGTATGAATTGAGATCTCGCATTTGGCACGTGTTATACAGGAGGGGTCTTCTACACATTGACATGAAAATCTCAAAATTCATTTCTGAGGGTGTACTGTGCCTTTAAGTTTCAATTACCTGGCAGGGATTGTACTAAATATTCTAGAAGAATAGGTTATTGAAGCTAAATTACGATAAAAGAATCCTTGATTCTAGGAAAAGAATCCAGGATTCTAATGGACACGATAAGGATCATATAACCCTAGAAACCCCTTCCCCAATTAGGTAGATAACCGAAGGGTTGTTCCAGCCACAGTCACCCATCTACACCCAATACGTCGTGTTGTTTGAGTTGGCCTTTATTACGTGAGAGAGCACATGTTGGAAGGAAATACCTGGGAGTGCGCAAAATATGTACTGAGGGAAATGAAAAGAGAGTGGGCGTCTAGAAGGACATACACAGTAGTAAGAGATATTGAATGATAAGGATTTCGTTCCTCGACGTTGCCGCCACCTACCGCACAGAGGCTAGATTCATCATTGCATCAACCGCGGGTTTGTGGATTTGGGTTGGGTTTCGCACCAGCATTAGCGCGCGTGTGCACGAGCTAAACCCAACCCAAATCGACAAACCCATGCCTAACGCAATGATGATTCCGGCCTCAGCTCATGATTCTAGTGAGGATGCTTAGTATGTGCACATCATCTTGTGCACATTTTCACTTCAAAAATTCAGTCTAGTAAATGGGCATGGCTGTAGCGATAGACCGACTTTCGCGGTCGAAACCTTGAACGGTGGTGTTGCCAGCGACGCACAGTTAGCCGCGAAGGATCGCGTTTTGTTTATTTGCCAGGCTAGAAGCGTTGAAAGGACTGTACATACTCTACATACATTGGATCCGACTCACTCATTTTCGGATATCCATCCGAATGAACCCAATTTTTTATGATTTAAAATCCGATTCACCGAAAAAAAGGCCAAAATCCGTTTGATCCGAAATCTGAATCACCGAAATGTGCCATGAGTCGGATAATGATTCAGATACCGAATATCCGGGAAATTGCATGATTCGGATCGGATAATAAGTTGGATAATACTAGATTCGGCATGTCCTGGGGTCGTATTCGACAACAACCCGCCGAGGGAAGTAGAAGGGAAGCGGAAGGGATGATACCGCGATCGGCAGAGGAGCAGATCAACCCATCCTACACCATGTATGATGAAAAAGCAAACTGTGCTACGTATTAATATCACTGCGAAAAGATAGGGGCTGAGCAGAGTGCCACCGCGGCGCGGCGCGATCTGATGATGGAGAGGCGTATTGATAGATCGCCGCGATCTATCAATACGGCTCTCAATCATCAGGCCGCGCCGCGTCGCGGTGGCACTCTGCTCAGTCCCATAAAGATTTAATCGCGAAGCGGCCATTCTTCAGCTATGCGATTCGAAAAATTCCGGCGGTCGCGAGGGAAGCCAAGGGAGGCGAGAGGTAACCGTGAAGCGCGCATTTTGTACTAAACTTTCACCTCATTTACCCTTCGACTCCCCGGCGGGTTGATGGCGAATACGACCCCTGTTACTCAAACAAGCGTATCTGATGTCACGACTCGACATTTCATTCTACTATAGCCATGCAGATGAGTAATTACCCTGCAGACGTCCACGCAATGCGAAATTTACCCCGCATTTTCTGAGCATCATCAGCGCAGATTTTGCGCATAATTGGCAGTAATCCTCTTCGTTTGACTTGTGTGTGCGGGTATAAGGCCTTTCAAAGTGGCGTCGCTTCGAAATTCGCGGCGTTGCTCCCCAGAGCGAGAAAAGGTGGGCGTGACCATAACTTGTCGCCGCACCGTACAGTTGACCGCAATGTTAATAGGACATGGTGCGGTTGCGGACTCGCACTTAAAACTACGGTAGAATCTGGCACTGCCAGATTTCGTCATCGACCGGCGCCAACCGTCGTCTCTCTGCTCACGAGACTATCGGCTGTGGCGCCGATCGATGACGAAATCTGGCAAAACGCCAGATTCTACCGTAGTTTAGTGCGAGTCCGCAACCGCACCATGTCCTTTTAACATTGCGGTCAACTGTATTTCTGTCTCTGCGTCTCTTACCTCTTCGCCGCCGTTGGTTCGATTGAACAGTGAAACAGGGAAAATAAATGTTTTATAGAGGCCAGTTCAGCCATTTATTTAGGACATTTTGTCTTGGATTTCTTTAGGGTAAAAATTACGTTTGACCGAGTATTTTTACACATAGATTCGACCTTTTTCAGACTCCGAAGAGGGCGAGACAGCCGAAACGTTAGTCTGCCAATAAAGATATGCTATCTCGTGCCTGCCACAGTCAAAGTATCAACATTTTATAGAGGGTTCATGGGCAGATATTAACAAAGGAAGACCTACAAAGCGCGACGGTCGCCCCGTCGCGCGGCACAGTTTGCTCTGCGTAGCAGCCCCCATCACTCACACCGTCTCCACTACAGCGAGTTTCGCTGCGACACCACTTTGAAAGGCCCTTATGGCGCATTGAGGGAACGATTTGCTCCCAAAAACCATGTGTATTGATCGAACGGGCAACCCTGTTCGAAGAGGATTAGAGGGGAACTCACGGGTCATTAAAAATTCGATATGGAGGATTGATAATCATGATGCTCTCAGATATTTGTGGAGAAGTTGCCGAGGACAATAGACCTGTTTTGGTCGCCGGTAGGGGACGTCTCACTCCTCTCCCCTCGAATTATACACAACGAATAGGCGTTCGAAACATTCGACTCGGGGGAAGAACGAGGAAAGTCCGTTTCACGGTTGTTCCTATGGCCTCCCCCCGAGCGTGATGAACGAGAAAACAAAGCCGCAGTGTATACGATGATGCAAACTGGCCAGTCTCGAAGTGGTCTCGCACTTCGCAGGTTGGGGGAGCAGACCTGCCACTCTAGGTTTTGTGAGAGATGAATATTTTTGGTCCTATTCCTGCTTTCGAAGAACAGGAAACTGTTGAAAACAGCGAGTTTTGGCAAGGTAACTTTCGATAAATCAATGAACAATGGGTGTTCGGTTACGACAGCTTGGGGAAGACTGGCGATCGGGAAAACGGGGGAAGACCTGCTAGCCGGAGGTCCCCTCCGCCTCCTCTCGATTCTGGGGAAGTTCCCCAGCTGTTTCGAGGGAAGTTCTGCTGTCGTTCTCGGGAACCTCCTCACGAATTTCTGAGTTTATACTAATGCTTCAACATTACATTCACTCTGAAGATATTTCGGAGAATGAAGGCTGGGATTCATGAACGCATTGGGTCCCGACACGGTTTGGTTTTGTTTGGTTAGCTGCCCCAGCTGGGACCAAACCGAACCAAACCACCACCTCGGAGGTGCGGCTACATGGGATCTAGGCGCAGCCCAGTCCTGACCAAACCTAGCGATGATGAATCGCTAGTTTGCGAACATTTTCAACCAAACCCTGCTGGGACCCCTCGTTCAGCGTTCATCAATCCCAGCCCAGATCTTTTAAAGTAGGATTGGTTTGCAAATATTCCGAGGTAAATATGATTATTAATGAATAGTTTCATCATGGTACGGTAAAGAAATCCTTTTTTAAATTTTTCGCCGGACTGCCGATTTTCGATAGACTTTGTATTTTAGCAACTTGTATCCGACTGGATATCCGAGTCGGATATTCGGATTCCGACTCACCGAAAAAGGGTCGAAATCCGAGTGAGTCAAAATCCGAATCACCGAAAAAGGGACGAAATCCGAATGATCCAGATTCCGAATCACCTAAAAAACATAATTATCGGATGGATCCGATATCCGACTATCCGTTTAGCCTCCCTATTCGAATGACTCGGATTATCCGATGCACTTATTTTGAATCTATCAGCTTGAGTCGGATATCCGCGACCTTCGGTTTTTGAGTTATCCGAAATCCGAGTATTTGAATTTTTTTGATTCGGATGCAATGTATAATACTCTATATTTAATTTGCGTAGGACAGCCGTTCCGACAGCTGTGTTTTTGGCGAATTACCTTCTTAATTACTGCTGATTTTAGGAAAGGTTTTTATATTTATAGGGTTGACAAAGTTATCATCAATCACTGGAAGGGGGAAGCCGTGACGCTTGTGGGCGGAAAAAATTTCGCGCGGGAAAACGAAAGGAGAATGGGTATTGATCGAACGATTTCGCGCCCGATTGCTGACCGCGGCTTCCTACTTGTGAAAGGCCGACTCGATATGACTTTTTTATGCAGTTTTCTTCAATTTTGTTTAGTTTTCAGTTTCTAAAACCCTTCTAGAGTCAACAGATCGGCAGCTGCGGCACTGGAAACTCGTCCGACTCGAAAGCGCGCGGCCGCGAAGCGTGTCGAGACGCGATTGCGGACCGGAATTTGACCCAGATAAGCACAGTATATGTATTCACCATACACTATGAACACCAGTGAAATTCAAGGTGAAAAGATCAAGTACGCAGCGTGATATATGCGGAAATCCGATTCGATCGGGAATTCAATTTTTTCGTTTTACTCATGCATTCCGTTTATTCAAGATTTTCAGTTATCAGCTTTTTCAAATTCGATCAAAAATTCAAATAATCGAATGTTTGATCCATTCCGAAATGAGAGTATTCCATTTTCGACTATTCCGTTAATTTGAAAAAAACCTTACCACCCAGCTCCGATTAGCTAGATCGCACATATGGCTCATAAGGCAGCATTAGTATATATGGTTAGGTCCGTGGCTCGTTTCCTCAAGAAAAAAATTCAAATCTCAACCGCGGCTGGCGCGGGCGGTTTAAATCTCACCGGCGGCTGGCTGGTAAAATAAAGTCTTCTTATTATTATCACTATCAACTACTACTAATGCAAACGTGCTGACTTAGACCATCAACCACTAGGGGAGCACCGGTGAAATTGGGCCTCATTGGGGCCAGGCGGAACGTACGACAGCACTTCTTTGTCAATAGAGCGGGGTCTGAATTCAATAAACTACTTCGGTCAGGTTTGATAATGGGGAAACTAAGTGAATTCAAAAAGACACTTGAGTGTTATCTGTTGTCCCAGGAGTAATGTTTGTAAGATTTCTTTTCTTGATGGTGCCGATGTATGCCTAATAGTCAGTTGATCCATTTGTTTATTGTTGTTCGACTGATTTTAGTGCTTTTATTATTCTGTTGTTGTCTTTGACACGGTTCTACCGTGTAATAAATCAAATCAAATCACGCATTTGTCTTAGGTGAGTGTAATAAACATAAACATATACATATAGTTAACGTCGGCCTGGATCCGGAAGAGACTTTGCGTTCACTGTTGCACGTTGGCCCAAACTCGGTGCCCTATGCTATAGCATAGGGTGGTGGCCATCGTGTATCAACACCCCTGAGGAGGCGGGAGAAACGGGGAGGAGCGAGGTTCCTGATTGGGGGCAACAGCCCGGGGCCGGGGCTAGCTCGTATTGCGTCCAATCAGAAACCTCGCTCCTCCCCCGTTTCTCCCGTCTCCTCAGGGGTGTTGATACACGATGGCCACCACCCTATAGCATAGGCGCACCGAGCTTGCGCTCATCTCCAATGGGGAACGCAAAGTCTCTTCAGGATCCACGCCGATGTTACGTCTGCGGCTTGTTTCCTCAAAAAAAAATTTAAATCTCAACCGCGGCTAGCGCGGGCGATTGAGATTTAAATGTTTTTTCTTGAGGAAACAAGCCACGGTCCTAACTATATGTATATGTTTATGTTTATTACACTCACCTAAGGCAAATGCGTGACAATAATAAGAAGACTTGTAGAGAATAAACAAAAAATATCAACACCGGGAAAAACAATCAAACCTAACAACAAACTGGAGCGAAAATACTCCTATCTTTCATACACCAACCTATTAAACAAACGAAGATCTATTCCAAGAAAAGAAGAAACAAATGAAAATGCTTCGTTTTGTAGCTAAGAATTATTTGGGATACCCGTCGCCTAAACTGGCCCAGAGAAGCAGCGCCGGTGATCCTTCCAACGATTTTCAGGTATGCGCCACCCGCCCAATGTGGAAAAGATCTAACCCTAACACTGGTAATCGGAAGCGCTGCAGTGCGAAAGTGCAGTGCGAAACAAGCTGCAGAATTTTGAATTGTAAAGAAGGGCTTCAAATTACCCTTGTTTTACTGGAAACCCAGGATCTCTATAAAAACATTTTCTAGGACATGTTGGTCCAAGAATATTTCTCAAACATGCTCAAAACCCATACGAGACTGCTCTTTAGGAGATCCAGTTTTACATAATTTAGTTTTCTCTGAATTTATTCCAGTTAGAGCTCATGGTACTATACAAGGATGGTCCATTGGATACCTAATGTAGCCGTTTTACACTCTGTCCTTCCGAACGTTGACTTCAAGACCGTTTATGTGTTTTTTTTATTATGAATGGTTTCTAGCTCCTCACTATAGCTCGATTCGACTATTTAATCTCTTCTTTCTGATGTTTCGCCGCTGCTCCCTATCAATAATTTGATAGTGATGTTTTGTTTTGCCGATGCCAGGTGCCCGCAGAATAGTTCGCTTGTCAGTGCCCAAAATTCCGTTTGGAAGAGTTGAGCATGACCGCATCGTCTGCAGCGAAGGCTGTTGTGTTTGCTGTCACTTTCCTCAGGTATGGCTATTCTTCGCTTTTTACTAACTTTTAAGTCGAGAATTTGACACCTGTTTGTTCCGTTTTGGTATATTCTCTGCCAGTTCGAGACTTGTTGCTTCAGGGAAAGCGGCCTTTATCACGCTTTGTTATCAGTAGGCATCAAATTCACCTTTAGGCCCCGGTCATAGTTGGTGCTATTTGCATCTGCATCCCCCGCACTCCCAACACTCCCGCACCCCCAACACCCCCAACACCACCCCGGTCGATACGTATGTTTAAAATGATGGAGTGAGGTTGAGAAAATCACTCGATGCATCCAACTAGATATGACGATGATTACGTGGCCAACAGGATTGCACCTGTTCAGAGAAATAGTGAAGGCGAGTATGGTGAAGTCACGGAGGTAGCAGTAAGGTTAGCTTTCTAGTGATACGCAATGTTTTATCTTCGACCCGCCCACCCGGTGATTTTCTCATCCACGTATTGCATGGATATCGACCGCGTCGGATACATTGAGTGATTTTCTCAACCTCACTCCATCATTTTAAACATACGTATCGACCGGGGTGCGGGGGTGTTGGGGGTGCGGGGGAGCGGGGGATACACCGAGTGATTTTCTCAGCTTCACCTCACCATGTTGTTCATACGTATCGACCGGGTGGGTGTTGGGGGTGCGGGGGGGGGGGGGATACACCGAGTGATTTTTGCATCCCATTTCCAATGCATTCTGTGTGTATCGACCGGGCTGGAGGCGTCGGCTCATCCAACTATGACCGGGGCCTTAGCGCCGTCATCAAAGCTTATCCGCGCAAAGGGTGAATTTGCTGAGCGGTCGGATATCAGTCAGCGCAAAGAGTGAAAATACTGCCATCGCTAACATGTTAATGCATATCAGTTGTTGAGCGGCTGGATATCACTCAGCGCAAAGGGTGAAATTACCGCCGTTGCTGGCATGTCAGAAATTTCTAAACAAGTGAAAAAATCTCAGCGAAAACATGATAAAACGATTGATAACGTCTCGATGTGTTTACCATGAGCACAGGCGGTATAAAAGCCGCCTCATCTCACTAGAGTCCTCATTCGGCATTCTGATGCCGGCCCTGAAAGGTGATTTCAGGTCACTCTCCGGAAGCCAGCATAATTTTGGCTGCTGGGAGGATACAGTAGGTATCCTCACGGCGGGGGGGTTGGGGGGCGAGTTACGCCGCGGTCCGCAGAGGGTGGCTCCTCACCGCGGACCTCGGTGATGATTACGCCTATGTTGCGGACAAGGCGAGGCTTCTTGCGCTGGGGACCTTCAAATTCGTGAAATTTTCGAGGTAAACTCACCCATTTTTCGAGGTAATTTCACCTCATTTTCGGGGTAAATTGGACCCTCTCTCGCTGCCAGTTCGCACCATTTTCACGGAATATTCACCTCATTCTCACCTATACTAGCGGCGAATTCACCCATACGGTGAATTTAACGCGGCAAATTAAGACTTCATGCCGACTTGTACAGGAGCATCATGTATCTTTTGCTGAGGCATCAAGTCTCGAATTGGCAGAGTTATTAGTGATACCCATTAGTGCTAGATCCATGCCTACATACCTTCCAGTTATGGTCTTTATCACTCTGCGAGGAAAACGTTGAGCGGTGTGAAGACGTCGGTCACAAACGACTGGTTGGATAACAGCACGCATACAGTTAGTAATATAGTTTTCATTAGTAAATAAGGTTGGTCTGAGGGTCTGGCACAAAATGTTGGACATCGAATTTTCCCTTGTATATCTGTGATCCTTGGGTCAGGTGTAGTATAACATCCTTGAGCACCAGCTTCTCGAAATACTCGGCATGCTTCGAGTTTGAAATCAAAACGTAGAGAGAGTTTCGGGATCCGACGGTTTCTCAATGTCTGTTTTTTCTTCTTTCCAGCTGTTCAGGCCGCAAAAGTGTTATGTTTATCGATTTAATATGTACTTATATTGATTACTAGATCATTTTACCAAAATGGGTTTGCGAAAGCTCTTCAATGGGACGAAATTTGTTTTTTTTTTCAAAATTAACAAAAAAGAAATGTTTCATCACATTTTCATCATCCAGAACTTCACAGTCAGGCATTGCGGAACATGCCTTAATCAATTATGTTTATTTTATCAGTTTTCGACCATTTCTCCAAAGATAAAAAAATTGGCTTCTGAGAGAGCGACTGACTAAATGGTTATAGCTGAATAAAATACTATCCATAATGTTTTTGTATATTTAACGCCTTTTTATGGCATGCCATAGAATCACCAGACATCACAAGTTTGCTGAATTGAAAGCAAAACGTAGGTTACCAGCAGGAATCGAACCCGCATCGCGTCGCTTTCCGGGCGAGAGTGTTACCACTAAACTACTGACGCCGCTCTGCATTCCTCGGCTAATGTACACATGAGCGATGCGATGCGGGTTCGACAACCTTGTACTATTCATAATACTTAACTATGATGTTGTTTGCTCTAGATTCGTTTTATAATGAAGGTATTCTAGGTATTGCCATTTTTCAAAAGTCTCCGTTCAGGGATGAGCGGAATTTCGATTTCCGATGGTTTTGGCCTTCCAATTTCCGATTTCCGAAAAAAAACCTGAAAACGCGGAAGAAATCGGAAATACCTGCGAGATTAGAATTTTTCACACTTGTCCTGACCAAACCCCTGGGGGATTATTTCGGGCGCTAACTCCGAATTCGAGGTCCGTCTTCACCTTTCGCAAAGTCGGGGTTGATTGTATTTACATAAAAATTATTCAATAAAGAAGGATACGCTCAAGTTTTTTTGTAGGCACCGTCATCAGGGGAGTGTTAGAGATTCCACTGAACCAATTTCCGATTTCCGATGGTTTTTTAGTATTCCGATTTCCGAAATTGAGATGGCCTTTCCGATTTCCGAAATTCAGAAAAAAATTCCGCCCATCCCTGGTCCTTACACGTTGAAAGAGAGAACAGGGACGTTCTAAAAATTGTGGAACCCAAATTTCCGTCTACGTTTTGATGTCAACTTTGAAACAGGTTGAGCTTTCTGAGTAGCTATAAACGCTAAGAGGTAGAGTAATGTTCAGATCGGTATACTACACTTGGTTGAAAGATCACAGGCGGAGAGATGAAACTTCGCTGACCTATTCCTAGTAGCAATACTTTCGGACCAGCGTAATCAATTTTCGCGTGAAACTCTAGATTTGCTCGTGTTTTCTCAACGTTACCTTCTGAAATGAGCCTAGCAGTTTTTCTTCTGGTGTACAATCTTTCGTTGGAAATGCTTCAGCCCTGCTCATTCAGAATTTTTGTAGCCTTTGTTCCCTTCTGGTGTCGAAGCGAAGACGTTTTTGGGCAGCCTGGATGCTGTGTTCATGATCGCCTATGCCTCTGTAAGTTGTCTTTCTTTATCTTTTCCATGCGATAACTGCTTATTCATCTTATATGTTGAGGGCCTATTCTTTTGGGGTTGGCTGGGCGATCGCCTTAATCCTAAACATGTGATTGTGACGGGTATGATTGGATCAGCTTTCATGGTAACCTTTTTTCGACTGAATAGTAACATGTGCTAGTGTAATATTCTGCTGTTTTGGTTGTAACGTTCAGCTGACACTTTTTGGTTCGGTGCCAAAATGGTGTAACTTTTACAATGCTGCCTATTATGTGCTGACATACATTTTATTTGGATTAGTGCAAGCCTGTGGTTGGCCGAGTGAAATCGCAATAATGGTGAGTGTTCTCGTGTTAGTCCAAAACTGATATGGGCGTGTGGTGGTTAAAGGCAGTGTTCACGACAAATCTCGTTTTCGAGTTTTCCGTGTGAAACACTACGCTGGCAGATGCTGGGGGGGGTAGTGTCGAAAAAAGCAGCGAAAACGAACCAGAATTCGATAAAAAGGGTCGCGAAGTGGAGATTTCGTTAGCCCATTACGCCTTCTAATCCCGCCCCGTTCTGACGAGCTTTTGGCGCCGCCAACGTTTTCGATGGTCAATTGCCAAGCAACTCCGCCGGGTCCCGGCTGATCGATTCGCGCACATTTCGCCATTAGCGCGCGCTTGCGAAACTAGCACAGCGCGTAAGCTCGTCCGCGCCTTAAAGCTGTACGTACGTTAGAAACCGTTATTTGAGCTTATTCTGACCATTTTTCTCCGCTGTTTCTTCACCATTCTTTGAGTGATTACCAAAAACCCCGTTTCTGGGTCGAACTCGAATGTGATATTCATCGTGAACACTGCCTTTCAGGTAACACTGCCACAGTGGGTAGTTCATCTGTGTTCTATCCGATCGTTACACATCAAGCATTGGTGCAACGCTTAAAAAGTTCATTACGTGCATCTGGTTGCATCTCGCAGGGGTCGAATTCTGGTTTGTTACTTAGTCTATATGGAATGATTAATATATTGACTCTAACCATAATAGATCACTGTCAATGCCTATTGCCTTCATGAGGCCGCAAATGGGGGCAGATAGCTACAGATTTTTTTAAAATTATTTTGATTGCGCCATCCAGAATTGAGGAAACCCAGCAGGGCTGGGAGCAGTTTTTTGAATATAGAGCATTTAAGGGACTGCATCTTACCACAATCGTTTCAGCCAAAGTAATGCAACCGGTTGCCTCTGAAAGCGACAGTCGGAGTGACCTGCAATGTTTCATCCTTCAGTTCGCTATGGAATCGTGCAGCTCCATCAGTACCTGAGCTTTCTCGTCTAGGGAGCACATTACAATGCTTGTTAAGAAGTAATAGCTTAGTCTGATGTCTTAGAATTTGTCCGAGTATTGAAGAATGGAAAGGCTGGTAGAGATAACAATCACTGCTAAAGTGCTGAAAAGCCCTTCCCTTGTCTTGGGCCCGTGAAATGTCCAGCGTTTTCCGCGCAATACGATTAAGCGAGGCGAGATTTGATTTGTAGAGAAGTGTGTTCAGCGTGCTTTTTTGTAGAAAATTATTCTTCGTGGATCCCAGGAACCACAGAGGATTCTCTACTGCGTGTCATGTACAAGGTTTTGGAACCTACACACAGATCATCGTTGTCGATTTCTCAAGACTTTGCTTCGATGGATTCCGGAGACTTTTGCTAATCCATTAGAGTTTTACGAGTCTACTCTGTCGGAGTTTAGCGGACTTCTGATTCACCGCTATTCAGTTTGTCAATGTATATGGATCGCAGACATACGCTGCACTGAAGACGCATTTGGTTGGTTGGTACTTCATCGGAAGAGCTTATTGATTCTACTGGCTCAAAAGTTTGCTGCGCTTTCCTGGTCGTAAATTCGCTGAAGCCTCGATCTCTAAAACAAATTCAACACATTAAATCAACGTTCAGATGCGCCGGTTTATTGATTTTACTCGTTCAGCACATTCTGACTTCAAGGCCAAGATAATTCTTCATCCGACGCACGACCGCACCATGCATATAAGGCGTCTCGATTCTTGGTCGGTATGGCTGACCAGCACTGTTTCGTATTGCTCCTCGCGGGGAGTATTAAATCATTCTGTAAGTGCTTTCTATACGTGACTGGAAACGGACGGCTGAACGTATTTGAAAGCCTTGGACTGGTGCGGTGAAGATGGGCACAAAGTTGCGCGACACACTGCCGTTCTCGGAGCCGAATTCCGGTCTGCATTCGCGGACAACGGCTGTTGCATCACGCAATAGGATGATAATTGTGCTGAGACCACTTGGTCCCGGCGCGATTCACCTTTCTCCAAGCTCTATTATCATCGTGTCGCGTGATGCAACAGCCGTTGTCCGCAATGGCGGACCGGAATATGGATCCGAAAACGACAGTACAGCTAAGGCCTATAAACAGTCTAGCGACAAAAGTCGCGCCGCAATGATAGGGAATAACGGGCAGGCACGAAGCTGCGTAGCTGCTTTCTATCCTTCATCGTGGCGGCGCGACTTTCGCCGCTCGACTATGCAAAACCTTTAGACCATTGTTTCACCTCATTACAGGCCTGTGACGGTCGCTGTCGCTGAGAACCTGCCACCATTGCCAATCAGCGCCAAGAAGCACCGGGCATGACAGTGGAGTGGACATGTGGTCGGGTCGCTGTCGCTTGCACTCGTCATAGTGAACTGTGCACCGGCGGACAGCTCCGACCTTCAAGCACAATGTTTTACTTCGCATTCAGAGAAAGTGCGTCGCCAAAAAAAGAATTTACTTATTTGACATTGTGGCTGAGGACAGTAAAGGTGGACGAAATAATATAGACTTCGCTTCTCGGAGAAGATGCGGACTCAGACAAGCGAAAGTGGCAAAGTCAAGCAAAACGATTATATGGGGAGACTTATGCCTCAGAATGTTTGTCAGAATGAATAGCCACTTGCGCCTCTCCAATTGAATACAGGGTGGCACCAGTTGGCGACAAGGGATAGTTATAGAATACCGCAATACGTGGGGTGCGGTCAGCACCAGCACTTTGAAACCATGGCTAGAAAAGAGGAGAATGGGCAGTATTGAACAGATAGGTTTCTGCCATTTACAGGCGAATTGGTTTGGCAAATCCAATCGAGGATTTATCATGGGAATATGGGCTTCGTGTCAGCCTCTTGGTAACGTCTTTGGGTCGTTTTTCACTGCCTGGATTCTGCCGTATGGATATCAGGTAATATCCAGAATTTGTTTGAGCAGATAATGGCTTATGCTACCAAAGTCTCTCATACTGGCGGTGTTTTGCATGCTCTGGTTTCAGAATACCTTCTTTTTGAATGGCCTTCTAATGCTAGTAGGAGCGCTCATAGTAATGGTGTCGATTGACTCAAAACCTAAGGAACCACAACACGCCGATCTGCATGATGTTGTTCACAGGGACAGGTATCATTTGCCCTTGTGCCGGTTGCATTTACTGTCCTTATCGTAATGGAATTCCGATTTGCAGTTGGGGACAACCGCTGTACCAGCACGCAGCACGATGATAATCGTGATAGGACAAAGAGTAGTCGTGCTGGGACCCGGTGGTTCCAGCGAATTTAGGTCCGATAAGGACAGTACTGTCGACACGGGTCACGGTGTCGCCTGTGGCTCCCTTGGCGCAACCCATGCGCACGTTGATGCAAACTGGGTGCTTGCCACAAATTTACGTGCATAGATTTCGCCAAGGGAACCAGAAGCCGACAGTACGATCCGTAAGCTCTGGTACATCCCTAATGACCTGTTGATTTCGATTATCACCAGCAGCGGAGCGGTGGGCCTCGGTGAAATATAACTAGTGATAAGGAGGTTTCGACGAAAAAACCACCGCTCCGCGCTGTGATAACCGAAAACATGAGTTCACTGGGAATGAAACAGAGTCTATGTACTGTAGGTAATTTTATCATATTACTGGGTATTTTTTGTGATTTTTTATCTCTAGGCTATTCTCGGAGGAAGGAGAGCCGATAAGTATCGTTAGCGCCATTCTTCTTCCCGGAGTCTTAGCAGTTGGTTTGCCTCTTTCATTTATTGGTTAGAAAGTGTCGAATGCAATTGAAAAAGTATAGACAAATAGTCATGCAAATGAAGCTTCAGAACCAGGTGTTTTCACGCAACTAATGATCATTGCGGCCTGCACTCTCAAAAAATGTCTTATTGCAGTATTGTTTGTGCAATGCATGCCTCAAACTAGTGAACTATGCGTTCTTCTTCTGGCTGCCTCTATATCTGACCGAAGCCTATAATTGGGAGGAGGCAGAGGTAGCGACCTTTTCATTTGAAAAAGTGTCTTGTCCGTTGAGTTGTTTTTCAACTTTCGTCTCTGATTTTATCGTATTAATTGATTTGTTTCAGGCTGATAAGCTGAGTATTTGGTACGACATTGGAGGAATAGTAGGAAGTGTTGCCGGAGGATATATTTCTGTAAGTTCCAAGAAAGCCGAGGATAGAAAACATTTTGGTTGAATGCATTGTTCATGATTATCTTCAATTTTGAGGTTATTCGCTAAATCAATTTCTTGGCCTCCTGCTAGAATTGAAATAAAGAATAAATTGAGAAATGCGCACCAGAAGTACGCGAGATGCTGCCTCCGTGCTCTCAGTGGAACTATTTGTTGGGATGACGGAATCCTTTCTGTACCCGTCCTTTGAATATCTCAACCCTCTCATGCTTTATTCTTCACTTTGGACTTTAAGTATCACTGTTTGCCTAATATATTTTCTATATTCGTTTCGTCCCATCTTGCACCAATCGCGACCGCCTAGAACTCGTTCATCCTACCGCACAACTGGTTAAGGGCGGAAATTTCTTCCACTAAAATGAGGCGTTTTAGTGCGTTTTTCGCCGTATCTTCGTAAATTTAGTAGCACTTGGTAGCCCACGCATTGTTCTGAGTAGGAAACTCTGAATCGGAAATTATCATGGACGCTGTCTTCAAGTGAGAAACCAGTTGCTGACTTTTTCCAACAGCCAGCAATGTTTGGATTGAAATTCTATGGGTTGAACTCTGCCTCATAGCAAACCATTCTAGTCTTTTTTCACAGATTTGGATCAGAAAACATCAACCAAGCCTTATGCAGTCGGCACAGATCGTACTGATACTTTGTGTTCCGTGGTTTTTGTTGGCGCAGACTCGGTGCGCGTTCGTTAAGGTTTTGGTGGTTATGTATTTCAGCCGCAAGAGAGGTGGGGAAACGGGGGATGAACGGCGCGCAATTGGACAAAACACTAAGTTCCCCTACCTCTCTTGCGGCTGCAAAACGTTGCGGCCACCACCCGCATATGTTATACCATGCGTGCATCGAGTTTGCGCCATCTCACAATAAGTAAGGCAAAGGATCAGTGAGATCCGTGCCACTATGTGCAACAATTCTAGGTCGATAAATTGTATGGCACAGTCACCTGGGAAGATGAAAGTTCTGGTGTGCTCTGAGACGATGAATTTGGGCTCTGCCGAGAATCTACCGCGAATTTTGAACTTGCTACGAACCTGCCGAGATCCTCGAACGTAACGCGAATTTCTAGGCGCCCAAATTTTACATCAGCTTTTGGGAGTAGCGGAGCGGTGAAGATGCCCCGCACTTGTCGTGAAGTGCGTCGATTGCTTGAGCAAACACGGTGCATGTTCGACTCCTTTTTGGTAAATCACAGACGCATGCACGCTACCTTAGTTAAGCAACTTTTAAGCACTCTAGGTTAGGTCGGACTGGCTTAGTTGCAAAACCCTTTCTGGCCGCCAGAGATGAGAAGAAAAAGAGAAAATGAGCTCCATGGGGAAAAAAGAAAATTATTCATTCAATAGTACTTACTTCTATAAAGGTCTTCATGCCCGCAGCAGTCTTTCGGTATATTCTTCGCACTGCAAGTCTGCTAAGCTGAGCTGATAAGCACGAAATCTGTAGGTTCACCTCAGAAGTTATGGAATTTCTGTCTTTCAGGATAAAATGGGCTGTCGAGCACCTCTAATTGTCGCCATGCTTATCTGCTCTGTAGCATCAATGTTCGTTTATGCTCATATTGGTACGTGAAATCCTATTTAAGTGTCAATGGGACATCAAAGTCTTACGATTCCTGGATGTCTTCAGGTTCTGATAGAATCTTGAACGCAGCTGTGATGACGGTCGTCGGTGTGACTGTTTCCGGCCCTTACAATTTGATCGTCGGCACGATTTCCATTGACCTGGGTTCACAACCTATTCTCGCATCGAATGCTCAGGTCTTCAATTTATTTTCTTCTTTCAAATACAGTCGGGGCAGAAATTACGGGAATCTAGGGGAGCTCATCAGTTTTTTGCAGGCGATGTCGACCGTTTCCGGCCTGCTTGATGGCACAGGTTCAGCTGGAAGTGCATTTGGACAAGTCTTCATTCCTATGATACAGAATGCTCTGGGATGGGAACCCGTGTTCTACCTTTTCATGTTGTTGGTGAGAAGGCCTGTAATTACTGTTATTGTCAGGAAAACCGTCTGCACAATACAGCATTTAAGCCTCAAAAAGTCAAAGTGTACCGAAATTCGGAGCTTCAAATAGTTTTTTTGGAACAAGTGGTGTGCAGAAACCCGAGGGTTCCCAATTTTCACGGAACTAATTGCTGCGCTCTCGGTTATGGTAATCGATCCTCCCCTCCCGATGCGAATTTAGGATTCAGCTTCTATACGACCCTTTTGTAGCAGACGTTGTCGAAAAAACTGGATTACCGAATTCCTTTGATACTTTTTTGAATAAATACGATAGCGAAATATACCGTGAATCAAAGTTTCCCCTGTCAATATCTAGGCTTCTGCGTTTTTTTATCGTTTGTTCTGGCATACACCTTCTCAGGCAAATCATCGCTCCGAGCGGTATCGGAGGGCCACTCGAGCGGCGCTGCCTCTCCGCTCCGAGCGAAAATTAGCCATTCACTCGGGCCACAGCAGCCGCTCTCCGGGCCACAGCAGTATCGCTCGGAGCGATCTTCGGTCCCAACTGGCACTGCAGTGGCTCTTCGGGCGAACGAGCCTAGCTTCACCGATGGCTTCTCTTCGCTCATTTACTCGTTTCTGCTTCTCTATTTCGCTCTCTTTCTCCTTCTCTCTTCTCCCAGTCCTTTTCTTCCTCTCCTTTTCCTCATTTCCCCCACTTTTTCCTTTAGTCTCGAGAATCAAATTCTTTTCTATCTAACGCTGCCTTCCACTTGGTCCGAAGCCTGCTTGTTTGTGAAATATATGCTAAAAAGTCAGTGGTTATCTTCAGTACTGTGTACCTTTAAGTGCTTCTGTTTACTTTGAGATAAACCTCTAAACCTGCCATAGTTGACAGAATATCTGAGCTACCTTAGAACTAGATGATTGCGCCTGCGAAAATTTTTGACGGAGAGTAATTAATGATTTTTAACTGATTTTGTGATTTTGCAGCTTCAGTTTCTTCTGACTTATCCGAGAAGTCTTAGTCTCCAAGCTCCAAAGCTATGAATAATGACTAAGTCCTTAATTAATAATATTTTCCAACAATTATCGATCGTTTTTTTGGGAATTCGATTCTCGCCGTTTCCATCGATTTTCAAAAAAAAAAGACTAACAATTGACAAAAAAAAACAATCGATTAGGAACTTGGCCGGTATAACATCGGCATGGATCCTAGTGATACTTTGCGATCACTATTGATGGTTGGCGCAAACTAGGTGAAATAAGCTACAACATAGGTGCAGCGAGTTTGCGCCAACATTCAATGGAGAACGCGAAATATCGTTAGGACTCATGCCGATGTTATATCGGCCAATTTCCTAATCGATAGTATTTTTTCATCAATCATTGATCTTTATTTTGAAAATCCATGAAAAAGGCGAGAATAAAAAAAAGATAGATAATTGACGGAAAATACCAATAATTAAGGACTAAGCCATTTTACATAACTTTGAAGCTTCAAGGCTAAAACTTCTCGGATAAGTCAGAAAAGACCGAAGCTGCAAAATCACAGAATCAGCTAAAAATAAATAGTTAAGCTCTGTCGAAAATTCTCTCAAATGCTGTCATCTAGTTCTAAGGTGTCTGAGATATTCTGTAAACTATGGCAGGCTTGGTGGTTTACCTTAAAGTAAATATATGCACTCATATACACAGTACTGAAGATGGTGCAAAACTAGTTGAGGGGGGCCACTCAGAATTTAAATGAGGAATGAATGATACCGTTTTTAGAAATCAATCTAGTTTCATGGGATTTCTAGGAAATAACGAGTGATGACGTTATCACATGCATATCTGGTAATCAAAAAAAATTCGTTTTCATGGATGAATTTCCTATTTTCTATGTGTAGTTCTTGAGTGCCTCCCCCCCAACTAGTTTTGCATCCTGAACTTCACCACTGAATCTTAATAAAATAATAACAAAATAATAATAAAATAAATCTCAGCATGTATTTCACAAATGAAAAGACTTTGACACAAGTGGAAGTTAGTGTTAGATAAAAAATATTAAGCGCCTTTCACAGTCTGCCGGACGACGCCGTCCGGTACGTTATAAGATAGTGCTGCGGCGTCGGTGCGGCCCGCACTGCGATATCGGCCGACCGACGTCGCACTGCGGTCAAATCATTGACACGACGTCGCAGCATGTTATGACTTGTCAAAACGTGTTGGTTTCGCCACTTATTTTGTACTGGAGAGTCGGAACTGACGGTTGTTCACCGCAGCTTCCCTCTCACTGCGGCACTCTTATAACGTGTCGGACGGCAACGTCCGGCAGACTGTGAAAGGCGCTTTACGCGAGTAGAAAGAAATCCCGCCTGCAACGTGTCCGAGGACGGCACTGCTCAGATAAAAACAGCTCACTTCCCGCCGGCCAAGTCGGGCTAGTCGACTTCGCGCGGCCCCAATTTTGTGGGCGTGGCACAGCGCCCCACTTCCCGCTGACAGAGAGGCTTTACCGTCTTTCCGCGGAGTGTCGGCGGGCAGTCGGCTATTGCTGGGGGTCATCGAACACTCACTCATCAATTCCCACTCTGATATCATCATTGCACCACCCACTAGAGTGGAGCCAATGAACAATTGACGAGCAGAGAACGCTGTGTTGAGACTCTTTCCAAAACCCGCGCTGTGTGCGACGCTGGATTTGGGCAGGTGAACCACTGTTCGTTAATGGCATCTGCGAATGGGAAGGCTGTAAGAAGCAGTGGGTGTAGGAAGCTTCCCCGTAGAAGCTCACCCCTTACTTGTCAAATGCAGTTCAAGATGAAATCCCCAGGAGCGGATTTTTCGAATTTTGTTAGGAGAGACCTTTATTTAAAGGGTGATTTTTAGATGTGCCGCAAAATGTTTTAGGATTGTCTTCTGTCCGTCAGCAGATTAGCCGTAAGGCGGTGGCAGAAGGGCCGCAAAGTGCGTGTTCACCGTATACGGGCAGTCAACGAAACAGCGCTGCCGACTGCCGGCGACCGATCTATTGGCCTTCTGCGGGAGGGGTTACGGGACGTCGGCTAATGGTACCGCGGGAAGTGTGATGTCTCTATCTGAGTGGTCGATGGTATTGATAATATTACTGACAGCCGCTACTGCCGGTGAGGGCAGTGCAGCATTAGCGGCTGTCACTAATAGTATCAATGCCATCGTTAGCCTTATGCCTAACGCACACTGGAGTTGCTCCAATGATTCGACCAGAATGCTTAGACCGTACGACCCTAGATGAGAAGATTAGCCAGCGCTAGATTAAAACATGTTGAGAACTGACTTTGCGAGTAGGAAGTGGGCAAAATAGCCGTTCATGGATTTCGGTGTGCGGTGCGTGCCGAGCTTATATCAAAAACGTGTCCTTCTCGAAAATTGTTTGAGCGTGAATAAACTCACAAATCAGGCGATTGATCGAGATGGGCAAAGAACGCTCCGCATGGCCATCACGCTGCCTATGAAGCGCTACTGATTTTTCCATGACGCGGGGCACGCATCTCTTGGTGCGCGACTCAATTTAAATGACACGGTGTACGCTTCTCGTAAGGCTTTACTCATTTTCAATGACGAGGTTCACGCTTCTCATGGTGCGCGACTCATTTTCCATGTCGCGGAGCACGCTTCTCCTGGTGCGCGACTCATTTTTCATAACGCTGAGCACGCTTCTCATGGTGCGCGACTCACTTTCCATAACGCAGAGCACGCTTCTCATGGTGCGCGACTCAATTCCCATGACGCGGAGCACGCTTCTCATGGTGCGCGACTCGTTTTCCATGACGCGAGGCACGCTTCTCATGGTGCGCGACTCATTTTCCATAACGCGGAGCCCGCTTCTCATGGTGCGCGACTCATATTACATGATACGGAGCACACTTCTCATAATGCATGACCCATTTTACATGTCGCGGCGTACTTTTCTCGTAAAGCGCGTCTCGTTTTCAAGAACGTGTAGAACGCTTCTCATGAATAGTCGGCCATTTTCAATATCGCGGCACACACTTCGCATTGATGGCTACTCGTTTTCCGTGACGAGACGCAAGTTTCCCATAAAACGCTATCTACCTCTCCACAATGCTCCACATACCATATTTTGCAACGCGGAGATTCGATCACAGAGGATTAGTACGGAGGATCGCTGAGGCTTTGGATAGCGTAAATACTTCAATTGGCAGTGGGATCCCATGTTGGCCCCGTGATTGCACTGTACCAAGTGACGGTCTGGCTAACACTGCTCGCACTGCTGTCGCCCCGAGAGCGACCGCACAGCGGCCGAGGGGCGAACTGGCACCGGACAGGGACCGCGGTGCCAGTTGGCCCCTCGGCCGCTGTCCGGGCGATGACGTCATAATTGGAAGGAGCCGGTCCCGCTCGGAGCGATGGTTTGCCTGAGTTGGCGGCAAAATTCCTGGTTAAGTACTGTCAAGGATTCTTCATCGAATGGTTCGAGTCTCACGCTTATCGATTCCAGGAATGTGAAAAAAGTGGTGCAGATGCAGCTGTTTCAAACGATGGTCAGGACCGGTTCTGGTTGTTTTGTTGTGTTTTGGTCTCGTATTCCAGTAATGGAGGGTCTCAAGGCTTTTGCATAAACACAACTTTAAGCCGACAGACTTTGCTCTGAAACGATCTTACAGGAGCAAATCCATGCATACACTTGCGTGTAGGAAGACACGTTGATCGAAGATGAGTGCTTAGGCGCTATTCATACTCTTAAACTCCAGCGCGGAACGCGCGTGACTCGATGGCGTTGGAGTAAGAATGGCCTGACGCCACTCAAGCGCAGCACGCGCTCCGCCATGGCGGCGACAGCCGTAATGACTTTTTCGTCATTTTCACTATTAATCCATCATCAATGCCCTTTCGTTTCAGGATGATTCATTCCACTACTATACTCTGCTATTTTAATGGTGAACGCGTGTACAGAATTTGCTTGTTTGGAACAGTTGAGGCCATTTTTTCCCGCTCTGGCGAGGCGTCGCCGCTGGAGTATTCATAAGGGGTCTGCAGAGTTGCAGAGACCGGCGAGTGGTCGCCGAGCGTCAGTCTCGACACGGCGACAAAAATGTTTCGAAACATTATCTTCGCGGCGTCGATTGCCGCTCGCTGGCAGTGATGCAGGGCCGTCGCGGCGTCAATACACTCTGCGGTGCCCCCCTCGTCGCCCTTTACGCCGCGTCGGTCGCCCCCTCGCTGAAAGTGATCGATATTGCATCACCCAGCGTTGCTCGTCGCTGCGAGCAACGCCGCAACTTGGACTCTGCAGACCCCTATAGTGTCCACAAGCGCGTGACGCTCGTAGAAACCATTCTTACTCTAACGCCACGTACGCGCGTGCCGCGCTGGCGTTGAGTATGAATAGCGCCTTAGCGGTTCATCTCGCATTGATAGGAGACCCCTCAGATTTCTGCTCGCCATTTATTCCAAAAACGACGCTCTAAAGGCAGTGTTCACGAACAATATCATACTCGAGTTCGACCCAAATAGGGTTGTTTGGTCGCATGTCAACGAGCAGTGAAGAAACAGCGGACTATGCTAAAATAGCGGTTTGTTACGTACGTACAGGCTCAGGGCGCGGACGAGCTTACGTGTCCTTCTAGTTTCAGCAAACGCGCGCTAATGGTGATATGTGTGCGAATCGATCAGGCTGGACGTGGCGGAGTTTCTTGGCAATTTGCGATCGAGAGCGTCCGCGGCGCCACAGAACCGGGCGGGGTGGGCTAGGAGCAGGCGTACCTGGCTAACGAAATCTTCACGTCGCCGTCGTTTTTATCGATTTCTGGCCCGTTTCCGCTGCCTTCTTCGACCCTATCCCCTCCAGCATCTGCCAGCGTAGTGTTTCACCTTGAATTTATCGTGAACACCGCCTTTAAATGTTGGTACATTGTGAAAGAGGTCTAGAGAAAAGAACAGACGAAGCTAGGTGTTTGATAACCTACATATTTCGGCACCGCAAGTTTAAAAAATTGGTGCGGATTTTTTATTCGCTCCCTATGGGATTCAAAGTATCGCGATTCAGAACGTTCTAGCGATTATGTGCATTATGAAGAGATGTATGATGGATCTGCGATCACTGTTGTCTTCTTCTCCGGAACTCGCTCCACTTCTCAATAACGAAAGTCCGCATGAGGAGTACGTTGTAATCGTTATCTAAGAAGTCGAATTTTTTTGTTATTTTTGAATTCAGTTAACGTCCGATCTCCATTCTTCTATGATGAGCAGAAATGAAGTCGATTTAGACTCTGAAACACCTCAAGATACGAGTGAATGGCGCATCACAAAGGATCTTTTTAAGACCGACCATTTTTTCTAATTTTGTACTCTTTTTTTACTACTTACGCATTCCTCTCTTTCGCTGGTACTATCCTCCTTTCAATTTAGAGTCAGTGTATCCTTAGACTATCATTGATGTTGTTCCCTTTCTTATCTACAGTATGGCATATAAGGGGATGTTCGGTTCTGGTTGCCAGAACTACCCATGTAGCCATGTTTTTCTAAGCGACTACCTTCCGGGTACTCGTAAAAACACTATTCTAGCTCTCCGAGTAATAGTAAAAGAGAAAGCTATGGATTGAAAAGATGCTAGCCATGTACCCTTCGTTTCGGGGGGAAATCTATTTCCGTTCGTCGCCTGCGTCTGCGTGCGTGTGCTACGTCTCCCTCTCCCCGCGTTTTCTCGCTGTCTCCACCCTCGCTCCGAACAAGCGCGCGAAGGAACAGAGTAAATTTGACTCCGAACGAGACGATAGGTATAATAACATTTTTTCGGTCGTAAACTGCTGTGATAGTCTCAAATACTCAAAACAGGCCGTACATTCGTGTTCAGCGCCCCAAATTCTCTTCGTGGAGTTTGGACGGAAAAAATCAATTTGCTCTATGAACCAGCCTATTTTAGCTGTTACTCGGGTAGCTAGAATAGTGTTTTTATGATTACCCGGAGGGTAGTAGATCAGAAAAACATGGCTACATGGGTTGCTCTGGCAACCATGTCTTGCCATTCCCTAGTTAGTGATTGTATGGTGCTCTCTCCTCGTGTCTTATTTTTTATTTTTAAAGCTTGATTTTCTAAATATTCTTGCCATACTGGACTGAAATTCAATCGAGAGTTGAAATCGTAATAAATTTATCCAATGTCGAGGTCTCTGTCAAGAAGTAACATAATATGAACATGATTATTCAGCTTATACTACCTACCCGTATCAAATATAATGCAATTTCCGAGGGAACACATGAAAATGGAAGTGGTCGATTTGAGAAGGAAAGAAGTTTCTTCATCAGGAAGCACCCTCAGCACAGGTGGTGGACCTGAGCTTCCATGGGTTGCCTAGTTTGTCTACAGCTACTACCATAGGAGTACTCGCAGTAAGATGACAATAGTGAGAGGGACTGCCGCGGAAGCCGAGTCAATGAGACCTTCTCTCCATAAGCGATCACAGTCGAATCCACATCGGGCTGCTGAAGCCTCCCATCGGGTCTCGCCACAGGTACATCGTGCCAGATCGCCGCAGAATTCGCTACGAAATCGTACCAGCTGAAATTAGTACAGGGAAATTTGAAGAATTCTAGTACTGACTAGATTCTACAAAGAAAATCCATTCAAAAAATTGCCATAATATCTCCTTTATTACTGATTAGGACTTGCTTATAACTTCTTGGAAGGCTTTGCAAGAAAAAAAGGCGTTCTCATAGCTCCGCGAGAAGGTGAGAGTATTACCTACCAGAGAACCATTGGGCTCAAAACTTCTGTTTGGGGGTTACCGTATTTCATGTAATTGAACACCCGGGTGTACTTTTTTTCATCCTCCAGAAGGGGTTTAATTAGAAGCAGGGTCCAGCAGCACTTTAGTAAGGTACTCGACGATGAAGCGACCCCATATCGATTTCACTCTGCGATGGGGCGACCGACGTGGCGTGAAGGGCGGGGAAGGGGCAGCACAGAGTATTTTTGCGTCGCGACGGCCCTGCGTCACTTCCGCAACGATATTGTTTGCCGCGGCACCCCTAAAAAGGGTCTGCAGAGTTGCAGCAACCGGCGAGTGGTCGCCTAGCATCAACCTTGACGCGGCGGCAAAATTCTTTTTGAACATTATCGTCGCGGCGTCGGTTGCCGCTCGTTGGCAGTGACGCTGGTCCATCGCGCCGTGAAAACACGTTGGGGTGGCCGACGTGGCGTGAAGGGCGGCGAAGGGGCAGCACAGAATATTTTTGCGTTGCGACGGCCCTGCGTCACTTCCGCATGGATATTGTTTACCGCGGCACTCCTAAAAAGGGGCTGCAGAGTTGCAGCAACCGGCGAGTGGTCGCCGAGCGTCAACCTTGACGCAGCGGCAAAATTCTTTTCGAACATTATCGTCACGGCGTCGGTTGCCGCTCGTTGGTAGTGACGCTGGTCCATCGCGCCGTCAAAACACTGCGTCGCCCCTCTCCCGTCGCCCTTCACGCTGCGTCGGTCGCCTCCGTCGCCGAATATGATCGATATTGCATCACCCAGCGCTGTTCCTTGCTGCGAGTAACGCCGCGAATTGAACTCTGCAGGACTCTTTTGAAAACGATTTGGTTGCCGCGTTTCGACGACGATTTGCAGGTCCTTGCAACTCTGTAGACCCCTTGTCTATAATGCGTGCGGGATTGTCGTACGGGATATGAGCTCCTTTGGTGTCCCAGAGGAGCTCATAGACTGGGTTAAGGTCCTCTACACTGATCCAAAAAGTCGGGTCCAAGCTGCTGCAGGAGCTTCGGACGAATTTCCCATCTCGGTTGGCGTGCACCAGGGATCCGCTTTGTCCCCCCTTGTATTTGTCATCGTGATGGATACTATCACAAGAGACCTGCAGAGACCGATGCCATGGACGCTTTTGTATGCGGATCATGTGATGCTTGCATCTGAAGATAAATTGGATCTCGAGCGAAAGGTGGAAGACTGGAGTGACCGATTGGCTCGTTTTGGTCTCCGCCTCAACGTCAAGAAGACTGAGTATCTGACTATGGATAGAAGTGAGCGTGGCTCCATCAATATTGATGGTACTGAACTCCCGCGCACTGACGTTGTTAAATACCTTGGTTCGACGATTACGTCTGACGGTAGTCTAGATAGCGAGATCAACACTCGGGTCAGTGCCTCGTGGTTGAAATGGCGGTCAACGACTGGAGTGCTAAGCGACAAGAAGATGCCCGACCGTCTAACCGAAATGTCGCCCGGCCTGTCGCGCTGTATGCAGCAGAGTGCTGGCCTGCTACCAAAGAGGCAGAGCGAAGGCTCGGTGTAATGGAGACGAAAATGCTACGCTGGACAGCGGGTGTCACACACTTGGACCACGTCACGAACGACGACATCCGGAAGCGTTTTGGCGTCGCTCCGATCGCCGAGAAACTGTGAGAATCTCGATTGCGATGGTATGGGCAAGTTCTTCGTGCTGGAAGTGGCACCGTTTGCAAGGCTGGGCTCAACCTCGACGTGCCTGGAAAAAGACCCAAAGGACGGCCAATGCAGGCTTGATACGCTGCACACCGTTTCGAAAATTGCCGGCGTGCACCCTGACCAGGCGCATGACAGGGAAAAATGGCGCCAGCGTATAAGAAAAGCGGACCGCGCATTGGAGCGGGACAAACACTGAAGGAGAAGAAGATTGTCGCAAACACATACCTTCAGTACCTTTTTGAGAAAAAAAAAGAATTGTTCGCGGGGTAAGATGTATTCTTACAGTCTCGTGCAACGAATTTCTCCGAATTTTCTGCAAACTTTTAAAATTTTTCTTCTGACGTCCAATCAAAAATTGTTCACCGCAAAAATATTTAGGATCCTCTCACAAGTACTGTTTTTCCCCGAAAATTTCTACGACCCCCGTTGCCAAGCCACACAGTCCTGCTCGACTCTGAGTAGAGAGGAGTGCTCTAATTATCAACCTATAATTCTGTAGAAGTGACTGAGCAGCGCGTACCGGCCTAGCAAAAGCGGTTAGTTATTCGCCGAAGTTCACTTTCTATCCCAAAAAATCTAGAATTATTAATCAAATTCTTTTCAAGGCTCATGTCTTCGGGAATATCAGGCAAATTTGTTGACAACGTCGATTCCTCAACCGTCGCGTAGCCGATTGAAACTCGGAGGGGGAGGGATAAGCAATTCGTCAGGCTTGGATCAGTCAGCGAAAAAAATGTTGTGGAGTGGGGTGGGCGTACGACTAGGTTCGGGATGATGTGAAACGTCACGGAAAGTTGGTATAGCTTAGGAGTTTCCATAAAGATTTGGCAACGCTTGAAAACCATATCAGCACACCCTGTAAAGGTGTTCATGGACATTGCTGGAGCTCGTACGCGCTGAAAACAATTCCCTGTTTTTTCGATTTGAATGATTTTCTGTGCCCACCTAAGAACGTTAGGAGAGTTTGTTTGGTTAAAAACGCCTTATTGTGAAGATAAATGAGGTCGAATGTCTCAAATTCCGTCAAAAGAGGCCGGCCCTCCGCCAGTCATCTGGCACAATTTGCTGTCAGCCGTCATATAGTTAAGTAAATTATAAACAATTGATACAGTGCAGCTGAGGGGAAATTGATGGAATATACCGTACGATTACGTGAAGAATGATTTTTCCCCACACATCGGTTATCCTCTCCTTCTCCACAAATCTCTTGGAAGAAAGATGAAGTTCATTTGATCGTGAGATCGTTGGTTAAAGCAGCGATCTCTAACGATCGACTCTTCCTTCGATTGAGATAATTTTGGTCTGAAAAAGGGGTTTTCGGTTATTTTTATGACGGTTCTGTCAACGTTGCTGTTATATAGGATACTAGAGGTCTCATTGTATATGGAAAACTCGAAAACGAAATCCATCGTGAACGATGCCTTTGAAGGCATCGCTCACGATGGATTACGTTTTCGAGGTTTCCATATATAGTGAGAGCTCTAGTATTCTCCCATGATCGCTCGATCGAATGAAGCTCGTCGTTCTTTCAGGTGGATTGTGTGGAAGGAAGGGTTAACGATGTAAGTGGAGAAGTCATTCTCCTCGTAATTGTATAATATTTCCCATCATCTTCCCCTCATTTGCACTATACAATTGTTGATCAGTTAAGCTCTGGTATATCCCTAGTGACCTGTCGGCAGGGCTGGGCGCACGTCCCGGCATGACGATTCTGAATATGCACCCCCCTTAGCTCGGTAATTTTTAGGCACCCCCTTATGGGAAATCGAAATCGGCTGTTTTCCGAATAGTTGGACAGCTATGATCTTGACTTCCTGATTTTGATAAACAAGAATTTAAAAAAGCACTGAATATAGAAAATTCCGAAAATGTCAACAAAAAGGGTAGTGTAATTTCTGAACTTCAAAACAACCCCATGAGGTAAAATTTGTTTGTAAGACGGTAAGTTATGACAAAAGATAAAACATTTTTCAATACAAAACAATTGAACAATTACCAACAACAGAACTACTACTATTGCGATAATTAATGTTCTCTGTCGAATGTTTTCATAAACCTATGAAGGATTAGTTAATCTGTGTTTGATTGTTCTGATGTGGAAATCAGAACTATTTTGTGTTGTGGAACAATGTTAAGATTCATGTGATTCGTAGAGTTGAAAATCCGAGTTTTACCCTCCTAGAATGCCGCAATCCTTTAAAAAATCGGCTAGCCGTGCGATACGGTGTTTGTACGCAGCTACACAGCGCACACGGGAATGGACGCGCACACAATATTAATAAAAAATGTATTTTATTACAGAACGGGAAGGAAAAAAGGATTGAAACCGAAGAAAATGGAAAATGGTAAAGGTAGTCTATTCTGGATGTACCCATTTTAGAAATTTAATGTAAATTAACAAAGTTAGAGCGGGTGTCAATATTTAGCCGTGATAAGGTTCATTCAAACGAACCTAGTTGATCAAAACTAGCATTAAACTGAGAGCAAAGGATATTGTGAGAAAGAGGAGAATCTGGAAATTATTTTAGCATCAATGGGACTGGTTTTTAATGTGATTTAAGGACCTTAAATCTCGTCCCGGTTTTACCCTGAAAACCGGGACGAGTTTTAAGGTCCTTAAATCACATTGAATATTAAACCTATTGCTATTAAAATGTTTGCCCGATCCTCCTCTTTCTCTCAATGCTCTTAGTTCTCATGTTTTTGGGTGTTTTTAATCAACTAGGTTCATTTGAATGAACCTTACCACGTCCAAAAAATTCACTCCGCTCCAACATAGTTTGTTTACATTAAATTTCTATACTGGATACACTGAAAGAATCCTATTTCAGCCTCCTTCCATTTACTCCAGTTTCAATCATTTTCTCCGCCCCGTTCTGTAATAAAATACATTTTTTAAATTAATATTGCGTGCGCGTCCACTCCAGTGCGGGTTGTGTAGCTGCTGACAAACACCGTATCGCACGGCTAGCCGAATTTCAAGGGATTGCGGCATTCAAGGTGGATAAAACTCGGGTTTTTATGTACAGGGTACTTCTCAATGAGGAAGACACGGTCATTCGCATCTTTCATAGTAACTTGCAGTCTTCAATTTTTACAGTTGGCTCTCTTCATGAGTCACATTCTCATGAATTAAAATCTGTAGACTAGTTGTGATGCTGACTCTGCTATCTGTACTTTCAAACTGTCGAAATAAATCCTGGCCTGCTCGGATGAGTCCGGGCAGAGTAAGCAGCGTAGCGGTCGGTCATGGCAAAGTATAACAGTGATAAGACGATTTTGATATGATAAGCCCGATAAGCCTTGCTTTGACTGGCTCAAAATGAGCGACCTAGGCTATATGTACATCAGTTCGCTAATCTTTTTTTGAACTTGAATGATGGTTTTTCTGGGCGCTGTCTTAGTATCTTTGCCTCGAATCGTTAGCCACCCGCGTAATCAATGAACGTTGCACCAAAGAAACATGACATCACATCAATCCTTACTTGCTACAAGATAACAGAGTGGTGTATTCCTTCATCAAAGCAAACTTTGACAGCAACTATGAATTATTGCGAACACAACCTGCATCTCTATCAATAATTTGAATTCTTCAAGTGTTCGACTCAAAAAGCGGGGAAGAATATATGACAAATCAGAAGAATAGTGCGTATTATTTTTTTCCTGAAATTCGACAGAACTTGCACTTCGTTCTTTTTTTTTGGTGTTCGGTTTAGGCACCCCCCTTTGCCCTCTCTACAACGTCTAATATGCACCCCCCTAAAGTTAACCGGGACGCGTGCCCAGCCCTGACCCCAGTAGAGGTGTGCAGGACCTCAGTAGGAGGGTGCAGGACATTATGGGACCTGTGCAGAACCTCAGTAGGAGTGCGCAGGACATCATGGAACGTGTGCAGGACCCCAGTAGGGGTGGGCAGGACGTCGTAGAATGTGTGCAGGACCTCAGTAGGAGTGTGCAGGACATCATGGAACCTGTGCAGGACCCCAGTAGGGGTGTGCAGGACGCCGTAGAATGTGTGCAGGACCTCAGTAGGAGTGCGCAGGACCTTAGTAGGAGTGTGCAGGACATCATGGGACCTGTGCAGGACCCCAGTAGAGGTGTGCAGGACGCCGTAGAATGTGTGCAGGACCTCAGTAGGAGTGTGCAGGACCTTAGTAGGAGTGTGCAGGACATCATGGGACCTGTGCAGGACCTCAGTAGGAGTGCGCAGGACATCATGGAACGTGTGCAGGACCTCAGTAAGAGTGTGCAGGACATCATGGAACGTGTGCAGGACCTTAGTAGGAGTGTGCAGGACATCATGGAACCTGTGCAGGACCTCAGTAGGGGTGTGCAGGACGTCGTAGAATGTGTGCAGGACCTCAGTAGGAGTGTGCAGGACCTTAGTAGGAGTGTGCAGGACACCATGGGACCTGTGCAGGACCCCAGTAGGGGTGTGCAGGACCTCAGTAGGAGTGTGCAGGACATTATGGGACCTGTGCAGGACCTCAGTAGGAGTGCGCAGGACATCATGGAACATGTGCAGGACCCCAGTAGGGGTGTGCAGGACGTCGTAGAATGTGTGCAGGACCTCAGTAGGAGTGTGCAGGACCTTAGTAGGAGTGTGCAGGACATCAGTAGGAGTGTGCAGAACCTTAGTAGGAGTGCGCAGGACATCATGGAACGTGTGCAGGACCCCAGTAGGGTGTGCAGGACGTCGTAGAATGTGTGCAGGACCCCAGTAGGGGTGTACAGGACCTCAGTAGGAGTGTGCAGGACATTATGGGACCTGTTCAGGACCCAAGTAGGGGTGTGCAGGACGTCGTAGAATGTGTGCAGGACCTCAGTAAGAGTGTGCAGGACATCATGGATCTATGCAGGACCCCAGTAGGGGTGTGCAGGACGTCGCAGAATGCGTGCAGGACCTCAGTAGGAGTGTGCAGAAAATCATGGAACGTGTGCAGGACCTCAGTAGGAGTGCGCAGGACATCATGGAACGTGTGCAGGACCCCAGTAGGGGTGTGCAGGACGTCGTAGAATGTGTGCAGGACCTCAGTAGGAGTGTGCAGGACCTTAGTAGGAGGGTGCAGGACATTATGGGACCTGTGCAGGACCTCAGTAGGAGTGCGCAGGACATCATGGAACGTGTGCAGGACCCCAGTCAGGGCTGGGCGCACGTCCCGGCATGACGATTCTGAATATGCACCCCCCTTAGCTCGGTAATTTTTAGGCACCCCCTTATGGGAAATCGAAATCGGCTGTTTTCCGAATAGTTGGACAGCTATGATCTTGACTTCCTGATTTTGATAAACAAGAATTTGAAAAAGCACTGAATAGAGAAAATTCCGAAAATGGCAACAAAAAGGGTAGTGTAATTTCTGAACTTCAAAACAACCCCATGAGGTAAAATTTGTTTGTAAGACGGTAAGTTATGACAAAAGATAAAACATTTTTCAATACAAAACAATTGAACAATTACCAACAACAGAACTACTACTATTGCGATAATTAATGTTCTCTGTCGAATGTTTTCATAAACCTATGAAGGATTAGTTAATCTGTGTTTGATTGTTCTGATGTGGAAATCAGAACTATTTTGTGTTGTGGAACAATGTTAGGATTCATGTGATTCGTAGAGAGTTGAAAATCCGAGTTCTACCCTCCTAGAATGCCGCAATCCTTTAAAAAATCGGCTAGCCGTGCGATACGGTGTTTGTACGCAGCTACACAGCGCACACGGGAATGGACGCGCACACAATATTAATAAAAAATGTATTTTATTACAGAACTGGAAGGAAAAAAGGATTGAAACCGAAGAAAATGGAAAATGGTAAAGGTAGTCTATTCTGGATGTACCCATTTTAGAAATTTAATGTAAATTAACAAAGTTAGAGCGGGTGTCAATATTTAGCCGTGATAAGGTTCATTCAAACGAACCTAGTTGATCAAAACTAGCATTAAACTGAGAGCAAAGGATATTGTGAGAAAGAGGAGAATCTGGCAATTATTTTAGCATCAATGGGACTGGTTTTTAATGTGATTTAAGGACCTTAAATCTCGTCCCGGTTTTACCCCGAAAACCGGGACGAGTTTTAAGGTCCTTAAATCACATTGAATATTAAACCTATTGCTATTAAAATGTTTGCCCGATCCTCCTCTTTCTCTCAATGCTCTTAGTTCTCATGTTTATGGGTGTTTTTAATAAACTAGGTTCATTTGAATGAACCTTATCACGTCAAAAAAAATTCACTCCGCTCCAACTTTGTTTACATTAAATTTCTATAACGGATACACTGAAAGAATCCTATTTCTGCCTCCTTCCATTTACTCCAGTTTCAATCATTTTCTCCGCCCCGTCCTGTAATAAAATACATTTTTCAATTAATATTGCGTGCGCGTCCACTCCAGTGCGGGTTGTGTAGCTGCTGACAAACACCGTATCGCACGGCTAGCCGAATTTCAAGGGATTGCGGCATTCAAGTTGGATAAAACTCGGGTTTTTATGTACAGGGTACTTCTCAATGAGGAAGACACGGTCATTCGCATCTTTCATAGTAACTTGCAGTCTTCAATTTTTACAGTTGGCTCTCTTCATGAGTCACATTCTCATGAATTAAAATCTGTAGACTAGTTGTGATGCTGACTCTGCTATCTGTACTTTCAAACTGTCGAAATAAATCCTGGCCTGCTCGGATGAGTCCGGGCAGAGTAAGCAGCGTAGCGGTCGGTCATGGCAAAGTATAACAGTGATAAGACGATTTTGATATGATAAGCCCGATAAGCCTTGCTTTGACTGGCTCAAAATGAGCGACCTAGGCTATACATCAGTTCGCTAATCTTTTTTTGAACTTGAATGATGGTTTTTCTGGGCGCTGTCTTAGTATCTTTGCCTCGAATCGTTAGCCACCCGCGTAATCAATGAACGTTGCACCAAAGAAACATGACATCACATCAATCCTTACTTGCTACAAGATAACAGAGTGGTGTATTCCTTCATCAAAGCAAACTTTGACAGCAACTATGAATTATTGCGAACACAACCTGCATCTCTATCAATAATTTGAATTCTTCAAGTGTTCGACTCAAAAAGCGGGGAAGAATATATGACAAATCAGAAGAATAGTGCGTATTATTTTTTTTCCTGAAATTCGACAGAACTTGCACTTCGTTCTTTTTTTTTGGTGTTCGGTTTAGGCACCCCCCTTTGCCCTCTCTACAACGTCTAATATGCACCCCCCTAAGGTTAACCCGGACGCGTGCCCAGCCCTGCCTGTCGGTTTCGATTATCACAAGCAGCGGAGCGGTGGGCCTCGGTGAAATATAATTAATGATAAGGGGTTTTCGACGAAAAAGCCACCGCTCCGCGCTGTGATAATCGAAAACAAGAGTTCACTTGTATCGGAACAGAGTCTACTTACACGATGGCTGACAGCAAAATGTGTCACATGGCTGTCGCAGTGGCGGCCTCTTTTGACGGACTTTGCGATATTCATTGCTGATATATCTGCACAAAAAAGCGTTTTTAACCCAGCAAACTCTCCTTACGTTCCTAGGTGGGCCCAGCCAATCATTCAAACCCAAAAAAAACGGTGAGTGGTTTTCTACGCGCATGATGCCTTTAATTGTATGTTTTGGAGTCGTTTGCAGGCGATAAACAGCGCTCCGAATTAAAGATTTTAGAGCGCCTTTCCTGTTTCCTGTTCAGTGGGAATGGTGTGCTTAAAGACAGTGTTCACGATAAAAATCTCTTTTCTGTTTTTTAGCCTATCTTGAGAACGGTCCCATGCTGATTCCAACGATGTCTCTGGAATCTTACAAGACCTTTTGGAAACGGAGCTACGGTCCCCCGAAAATTGAGCGAGGGAAGCATGGTGGACGAGTTGTCCGAGACTTGTAACTTTCGTCTTTTGCAGCCGATGTATGCGAGCTGACCTGAGTAAAGAGAGAAGTTGAGAATGAAGGAAAGAACGGGGGTTTTTGATCGGACACCATCGCTCACCTCACGATCTCGAGTGTTCCATTGTTTACGTCGAGGGTCGGAAAGGGGCCGGACTTGCCCAAAGCGGCGGGGTTTGCCCACTTTTCTAAGCCGTTTTGCGGCTCCTGGATAGCTTTTCGTCCCGTTTCTTCGGCGCTGTTCTGCTTCTGAGAGCCACGAGAAGCGTTTGTCATGGAAAATTCGTGGATGAAGTTTATCGTGAACAGTGCCTTCAATCGAAACAGCAGAAAGGCACAATCCTTCTCTCAAAGACCACTCATCACAGAATGTGAGGTGTGGGGGTGACTCTAAAACAGTGCGGGGTGGGTTGTTCTATTTTTCAACATCTGCCAAGAGGGGGATTCATTTAGAGGGGGTTTTCGAATAGAGGGGTGCTGAAATACAGAAAATACGGTATTTAAGATGCTGAACACCAATGGGATCCGTTTTTTGGCTATTCTGAGGGTTACAATATATGAGCACTCACAAGATTTAGTCAGAGGCCGCGCGGGGTTGCGTTTTCGCTTCTTTGGAGTACTTCTAATATCTCCCTTACCCAAAGAAACTCTAGAAAAAATGAAGCCAAATTCAGGATGTTTTGTCTGAAATCCCTAAAAATTGCCTTCCAGGTGCGCTCTGCTTTGCAAAGGACTATTAGTTGCCACTCCTAAAGGTATATATTTTGGCCTTAAACTCCAGATCAAATCCACTATTATGGGAGAACAGTGTGACATGGGTAGAAGTAAAGTACACGCTGTGCTTATTTTTTCTAACGGCCGTCAACAAAAAATGTTTACAGTGAAAAAGGAAGGTTTCCTGTGAGACAATAGTACAACTGGATGAAAGTATGCAATTCTTCATATACCACACACCTGCATGGTATACTTTACTTGAAATGGGCCATCAAATCTTCATTCGGCTAGAGTATGTAGTTCACATGGAGACTATCGAATGTTCCTTTTGAGACCCGGGTTGCTCCAACACTCAATTATTTGAAGCTTCAGGATCGTTAATGCCTACCCACTGGTACCCAGCGGACGTGCGGTGCCCTCGAATGCGGCAGAGGCCTTTCTTTATCTCAGCTTCATGCAAGTATCAAGTAACTGCTAACAAATCCTACCGTTGCCAGAGACCTCCTGAAATTCTCGCAGGAATCGTCTCCACCAAAGCCGAAACTTTGAGCAATAGTTGAGGCCTCCATAATGTAGTTCTGAAATGTAGTTTACGATTCTTATGATTGAGCTCTCAAAACCGAATTTGTGAAAGAACTGACGCAGTTATCATAGGAAATATGGATTCAAGGTTGAAGTGTTTCTATTGCACCTCACAGATTTCTTTTCTAGGGTTTTTTTTAATGGAGGAGATTTTTGAATTTTACCTCATCGCTTTACGCATCAGAAATCTGAATTAATTACCAACGCTGACCATAAATACAGAGTTTGGGCAATAACTTTAGTCTGATGATTGAACGGGGCTGCGACGGTAGATCACCCCGCGTGAATCGAAACCCCATTCTCTAGTGAGAACGCCAACCCGCACGGCCAGTCGCCTGGTCCATGCGTCAGACTAAATCGAAAACGGAAACCATACATATACAAGCATGATAGCGCATCGATCTGTTAGCTCCTCAGCACAAACACTCGTTCTGAGAACTCGCTTAGAGTTTCTTCACCTATGGCGGTATTCATGAAACCCCGGAAGCCTCTCAGGAGCTCCAAAGTCAACCCGATTTACTCGGGGGTAGACAGGAAGGCTCCCGGCTCCCTCGCCATTAAGCAGATGGACGGGGAGGGCTACGGCTGCCTGTCCGATCTCACGCTGCAGAGAATGATAAATATCTTTCACAAATGTGTAAACGCGAAATGCCGAACCGGAAAAATTGCCAGTGCGCTGTGATACCATAGCATTAGCCATTAATTCGATGTGATCAACGGGTGGGTTGGTCATATGAACCAGCAGTTGAAAGCTCGTGGTTTCCCTTCCTTGAGGGAAGGTGCAGCCGCAGGCTGCATCATCTAAATATGATCAGTACTGGTTTCCACCCCTCCGAAATACCCGATACACGACAGATTTAGCCTCCACGCAGGGGATTTCCATGAGCGACGGCGCAGCTAGAGGAAAACCCAAGACTGTTTGCTGCTGGCCGATATGACCAACCCACCCGTTGATCACGTCGAATCAATGGCTAATGCCATGGTATCATATTGCACTGGCAGATTGTCCAGTTCGGCGTTTCTCCAGTCCACAAGTGCACCGCGCGCTCTTCCCTTCCACCCGTGCGATTGAGGCCGGGTATTATATGCCGGAAACAGGAAGATTGCGCTCCCATCCCGCGCCCAGAGTTTCATGGATAAAGGCACTGTTACTTTACATAATAATTTCGGAGATCCCTTACCTGCTCCTGTTGTTGTTCGTCGTTAGTCATCGATCGTCGACAAATCAACATCGCATCACGAGTACAAGTCTGTTCGCACATCTGGAACGATGGTCGTTGAAGGCAACAACCTCACTATAGTCACCACGAGAGCATTAAAGTCTATTGGTGGGCCTGTGATTGATGATTAATGGCAAACTTCAACACGATAAGTGGTCGACTTCGAAGAGATTGGTACCATTCGGTAGCGCTAAGTTGGTGAGGTAGCGTGAGATTCCAGTCAATCAACTATAAGTATGGAGCAGCTGAAGGTGACGTACTGGTCAATTTTTGGCCTTCAACCCATCGTGTCGGTTTCATAATATATGCTCTCCCACGACGCCCGGAAATGCCTCTACCGAGGACGGACGAGGAACAGGACGGGGCGTCACTAGAAAACCCCGCACCCAACGCGGACAATGTCTATGCATCTGCACGTACAACTGTCGAACAGCCGCATCGGACGCATATCTCAGAACTCTCCTATATCAGTCTAGAAGAATTGAGCATGACGTTATTTGCTTGCAGGAAGCGAAAGTGAAACAAGCGAACGCGAGGAAGACGGATGAAGGCGAACTGATCGTAATGGGACAAAAGGTTGCTGCTGAGAATCTTTTTAAGAAGAGAAGTTTCGATAATGTTAGAAACCTTAATGTTTAATTGAGTGAAATTCGGAATATACCCGAAAGTCGATCGTTCGAAAAATCGGATTTTTGAAAGGAAAAAACGACATTCGATTCGAACATTGAATTCTGGAGAAGCATAGTCCAGGTCGTTCACGTATACCCAACTCGGATATCTGCGATCGAATTCGAATGAGTACATAGACTCGAAATAGGCTAGCCGAAAGACGAGTGCCGGAAGAAGTCAATTTTCGAATGTAAGCGAAAGTCGGAATGTCGAAAATTTTGGTTTTTAAGTACATATTCAACGATTTCATCGATTTCTCTAACATTAATCAGCTGTAATTTATTTAGATTTAACATGTTATCACGTCAACAGAATATTTGCTGCATGGCATTTTCATCAGCAGGCCTTGAACATCGAAAACTCGAAATAATATATAATTTCTCTGAAAGGAATTGCCGCTGCCGCTCCGCAATAGTGCCGCTGCGGCTCCGGGACAGTATTTCATACGATGTTAGTTAAGAAATGTAATACAACTAGGGGGGGATTAAGAACAAAAATACGCACGTGCGGTTGTTACGTCCTCTGTCCGATGAGGACAGAGGTTGCAGCCGTTTTTGCGCCCGAGGAAATACGGAATGTACCTCAAAATCGGGTAATGGAACCGGCGACAATTTCGTTTCACCACACAGGACGGTACATCGTACTCCACGCGGGTTCGCTTCTGCATCCTCGCGGAGCCGGCGCGGTTTTAACGCGGAGCCGCTGCAGTACTATCGCGCCGACGTCGAGGCTCAAAACACGGCAACAGAATCGTCTGATAACGGAGCCACTATCGCGAAACTATAGCGGCATAGTCGGAAGTCGCGGTACTTTCCCGGCACTCACGCGGAAAATTCTCACAGAGTTCAAACATTCATAATCGGAAATCTTGTGTTTGAAACATCGGAAAATCGACTTCAAGGCTCCGAGTAGCTCACAGAAGCAATGTACATAAAATGACCAGTTCGCGGAAACAATGTGCTCTGCCAAAGCGCAGCTAGATGCCTCCTAGGGCGCGGCCTGAAACGCCGCCCCATTCCATGTAGCGGTAAATTACGGGTTTTGGCTAAGATAGCTAAAACCCGCATATTCTTGTGTCGAGGCTACAAGAGTGCAAAATCTGCGCGTATTCTATGTAAAAACGAAGGCTAAATTAGAAACATTGATCTCTCTGACGCTAATCCCGTATATTCTCGCTATAATTTTGTAGCGAGAATCTACGGATTTAGCAACAGGCTGTGTTAAAATGCAATCTCAAACCCGCGTTGGCTACGCGGAACGCAGGGATGCCGTTCGAACAGTCCTGGCCCAGTAAACCCACGAATAACTTGACACACTGTGGGTGGCCGTGGAGGGTGACCCCGTGTCGCTCTCTGGAAGACCTTGCTAGAGGTAATTTTGGCCGCTGGGATGCTGTAGGCCGTGGGGAAGAAACGGCGATGCGCTTGATCGCAGCGGGGATCGCCTTTCTAGTACGGATCAAAACTGGGTGGGTCGATCGACCGAGTGCTGCAACGAGAATTTGCGTAGAATATGCGGGTGCTGTAGCGAGAATTTGCGTAAAATATACGGGCGCTGTAGCTAAAATATCACCAACTGAGGCTAAACTTCCCGTAACTTACGTAAATTCTCGTGTCAAAATTAGACTAGATGCCTCCAAAACCCTGGGCATCTCTGATTTCCGTGTAAGGCTCCGTCCATACGTGGCGAGAACGTGCGATTACGCAAAATCGATGGTCATCGTGGGCACACGATTCGCTAGCCGCTCATAGGCGCTCCTTCTCGCGCGCCCTCGCTCGCTCGCTCCCGCACGCTTACGCCAACACCACGGAGCAAGCAGCATGTTTCAAGCTTACTGCTCCATCACTAAAGCAGGTGGCCCTAAACCTGTAGCAAAACCACTGCCCTTGTTTTTCACAATCTTTCCACGAGAGTCGAAAACCATGGGAAATCATCAGCCGTTGCGCCGACTCCTCGGATAGAGACATCTCACTTCCCGTGGTACCACTAGCCGACGTCCCGTAACCCCTCCCGCGGAAGGCCAATAGATCTGTCGCGGGCAGTAGGCAGCGCCGTTTCGTTGACTGCCCGTACGCAGTGAACAAACACTCTGCGGCCCTTCTGCCACCGCCTTACGGCTAATCCGGTGACCGACAGTAGACAATCCTAAACCAGTTTGCGGCACAGCTAAAAATCACCCTTTAAGTAAAGGTCTGTTAAAACAATTTTCCAGAAATTCCCTCGTGGGAACTTCAGTTTGAACTGCTCTTGACAAGTAAGTAGTGAGCTTCTACGAGGAAGATTCCTACACTCACTAGTTCTTGCAGCCTTCCTATTCACAGATGCTATTAACGGACAGTGGTTCACCTGCCCAAGACCAGCGTCGCACACAGCGAGGGTTTTGGAAAGAGTCTCAACACAGCGTTCTCTGCTCAGCAATCGTTCATTGGCTCCACTCTAGTCAGTGATGCAATGATGATATCAAAGTGAGAATCGATGAGTGAGCGTTCGATGATCCCCAGGAACAGCCGACTGCGCGCCGACACTCCGCGGTAAGATGGGAAAGCCTCTCTCTCCGCGGGAATCGGGGCGCTGTACCACGCCCACGAAATTGGCGCCGCGCGAAGTCGACTAGCCCGACTTGGCCGGCGGGAAGTGGGCTGTTTTTATCCGAGTCGAGCGATTGATCACCCGATCAAACGTTTTCAATCGAATCAACACGAGATGGGGGGGTGTTTTCCTGTGTTAATTTGCGGGCGGCGTTGAGGAGCGTCGAAAGGCGCACAACGAGCGACCTCTCTCGCGACGTATGGACGCTGCCTGAGGCATCTAGCTACGCGTTGGCGGAGTGGATGAAATAATATCTCAGAAAGAGAGCGAAGACTCCTCCCGTTCCTTAGGGAAGGATGGGAGGGAGTTTGCCTCTTTCTACAGAGGTAATGCTCCCGCAGAAGTGCTACCGACAGTTCAACCCCCTCAGGCACGTTGTCGAAAATTTTCTTTTCCGAAAACATTATTCGGTACGAAAAGATGTGATGAATGAAGTTTTGCCGAAGAAAAGAAAAAGGAAGAACTGCTCTATGGATAAACATCTCACCTGTCTACCATAACCTTTGTAGGCGAGAAAGACGTGTAAAGGCAGTTTCTTCCCGAACACCATATGGTACTGTACTGACGCTATCTAAAAGGGGAAAATAGTGCGCCGTTGATTTCTATAGGCAAACGTTTAATGACGAACCGCTGCAGCGACTTGTTCCGAGCATCCTGGGTAGTGAAAGCACAGCGAAAACCTCCGGACGTCGTGGCATAACATCAGATTTGCCGGCTCTGAGAAAATAGCTTGCTTCATGGATGACAAAACAGTAGTTTTTCCTCATCAACATGTACATTACCTACGCGAAAGTAAATATATGAGAAATCGAAAATCTCCCTCTCGTCGATGTGGGGATGGAAATCAAATTCATTTACAAGTGATATACACAGATAGTAATACCGGTAAAATCGGCGGCGCTGAGAGCCTCGCCGTGCTGATCACGGGAGCATGGCGGGCGGACGGAGGTAGACGGAAGACTCGCCGGGTTGATCGCGGGACAATTTGGTGTCGTAGGTCAGATCCCCGGCTGCACTAGAGACGGCGGTCGGACCGCGGTAGTAGAACCGTTTATGATGAGACGTCTAAGCAGAGACGTATACAAAACATGTTTTATTGCCTTTAAAGGCACAGCCCAAGCTTAGGGGTGAAATTTGAGATTTCCACATATATGTGAAATAGGCCTACCCCGTATACCACTCGCCAGGTGCGAGCTCTCAATTCCTCCGAATAAGCGAGTTATAGGAGGAAGCCACCCTGGGGCGCCCACCTCGGGAAGCCACTTTGGCACGCCCCTTTTACGATCTTTCGAGATCAACAGTGGCGAGATAAGCGATGCTCACCGATCAATAGCCCCGTTCTTCCCTTCATTCTCAGACTCTCTATCCATTCAGGTCGGCTCGCATACATCGGTTGCAAATGACGGAAGTTAGAAGCCACGGACAACTTGTCCACCATGCTTACGTAGCTCAATTTTTGAGGAGCCATAACTTCGTTCCTAGAGGGTCTTGTACGATTTCAGAGACATTGTTGGAATCAGCGTGGGGCCGTTTTCAATATTGCTAGAAAAACAGAAAAACGAATTCGAGGTTGGACTGTGCCTTTAAGTCAAGTTTGAGAGACCAATGAGCTTTTGTAGTGCGCCTGCGCCTGGTCCTCTCTGTTGAAAACAAATAGGGACAAATCAGTGCTAGTGATCTTTTTTTAGTGTGTAATTATTTGTACGTGCGGATTACCTTATGAAGACCTTATAAAGACACCAAACAACACTCACCGCCATTGTCCCGGGATCAGCCCGGCAATATCTCGATACCGGGCTGATCCCGGGACAATGACGGTCAGATTATGGGGTGGGCGCTGCTCGCCCCGCCATGGGCCAGCGATCCGGGCGGGGTTACTGTGTCAGTGGCTAAACGGCCTCAAACACGTTCCATTACAGCTGTCGATACACTGAATAATCCAGGACGATTGTACTTTAGATTCAATTATTTCAGCTGCTCCTTGTGATGGAGGCTATAGGGCTTCAGTTGATTGACTTTTGAGTTACATGGCTTCGCACAAAAACTGACTGACTGCGACTTCCGAACAGCCAGAGTTACAGGAGTCCCCGAACATGGCTAACATCTTCCGATTCAGATGGATTCCGAACAGCGAGAGCTTTTGGTGTAAAAAAACAGTGTATGAGCACTAAAATGTGGAAACACTTCTTGATCAGTTTGTCCTGGATGTATTGAAAATACCTACATATTTTCACTATTAGAAGCACTTTTTGTCCATTTTTCTTCAGTTTCCGAAAATCTTAAAAAATGGTTCCGCACATCCCTTGTCGTACAATACCCGCGCTAAGTTTTGTAAAAAACGGGGAGCATTTAACAAACTTGGCAAAAAAAGGTTCGATACTTGTAACTTTTTTGAACGAAGAATTTTTTTTGAATTCTGAAAACGCTATCATATTCACAGCTCGAATTCCTTTATAATAATGTGCATTGTGGATTGAAGTTCCCTAAAATAGCTTTGTTATTGAGTGAAATTTTTTTTGCGGCCGTTTCACAAAAACGTCGCGCGCGGCAGAGTGCGGCGAAACTTTAAGTAGTAATTGTACAAGTAATAGAAGAGCAATCTCTATGTTTTCATCGTGAATTAGATGGGAATGGAGCTATCTCGAGATCTGTGCAGATTAAATTTCCGAAATCCTCCATTTATCGGTATGGGGCTTTCGCAACAAAAGTCCGACCTTTCAGGAAGCTCCCGAGATTGTTTAATGAAGGATTTCGAAAATTCAATCTGCACAGATCTCGAGATTGTTCCACCTGCATCTAATTTATGAAGAAAATATAGAGATTGCTGTTCTATCACTCGTACAATTACTAGTCAAGGTTTCGCCGCACTTTGCCGCGCGCGACGTTTTTGGGAAACGACAGCAAAAAAATTTTACTTAAAAACGAAGCGATTTCAGGGAACATCGGTTCACAAAGCACATTATTATGTAGGAATTTGAACTGGGAATATGATAGCGTTTTCAGAAATCAAAAACGTCTTCGTTCAAAAAAGTTACATGCTTCCTTCGGACGCTTTTTTTGCCAAGTTTGGCAAATGCTCCCCGTCTTAACAAAACTTAGCGCGGATATTGTAGTGTATTCCAACCGCAACGGAGGCGGGAGAAAATCTGTGTTCCTTCCAATCATGCGCATGGCTCCTCCCCCGTCCGTTCAATCACGCGCGCAGCTCGTCCACCGTTTCCCACTCTCTCTCGCGGTTTGAGGACTATGAAAGACGCCTTATAAATTCTTTGATGCAGGAGTTTGGGTTAGGATAAAGTGCCGCACAGACGTTTTTTTCAAAACGGCGCTTCGCGTTTTTTTTGCGCGCAGAAAGCATCACACGGCCATAGCTCTCTTCAAGGTGGTCCGACTTCAATTTTGAGGTCGTTTCAAAATTCGCTTCTTCGAGACCACTGCAATAGCGTTAAAAGACGATGGATTTAACTCTTGCTGCAAATTTACATATTTGCATCTCGCATCCCTCATTATCAGGCGGTCATGCTAGGGGCATGACATAACAATTCCAACCAACAACTACATCTTATACATACATACAAGGTAAGCGCACATTACATTCTTAGTACACATGCGCAGATTCTCATTTCGCGCATGAAAAATTCAGGTAACGCACCCCAAATTCAGCACTGGTGCACAGTGCTTCCGCGAAAAGTGCTCAAAAGAAGCAGACCTATGATGAGATACCAAACACTGCTTTTAATTTCTTTCAATTAAGGCATGCAACCTTCATGCTCCAGATTCAATAACCCGCTTCTGCTATCGCGAATTGAAAGCTACTATAACTGGGGTTTTCTTTCTCTATATCATCCGTTAACCGCATACTCGAACAACTGATTCTGCAAAGGAAGTATCAAAATGTTAATAAATTTTAAATATTCGAGTGAAATTATTTTTCTCACCCTAATCCTGAAGCACAACAGTTCAGCCACCGTTGTGCTGAAATACGTAAATGGGGACGGTCTCGTCGCAGCGCACATCTTTTAATGTGTTGCTTGTTGGTCGAATGCACAGAGAAGGAGGAGCCTCTGGCTCAGTCCGGCCGGCTTATTGTGACGAGCGCCGCGCAAAGCAGCAGCGTTCACTTTGATGGAGCGGCCGCCGGGGCGTCGTATTCAGCCAGCCAATCTGAATCCGAGGCTCCTCCCTTTCTGTGCCTCGATCAACAAACCCCAAGATCCCCGGCCGGTCAGCTTAGCGCCCTCCTTTTTTGTCGATGTACACTTTTGTGCTTGTTGCACAATAACATTTTACGCGAGAAGAAAAAAAAACAACAAACGAACAAAGATTCGACATAAGAAAGCACATTGAAAGGAAAGAAAACATCCGAACGGATATAGATATAGATCGGGTAACCAGAAAAGGGATAGCTGCGGACACCTCAGCAGACTGCGCTGCGTCGTGTGCGCCCACGAAAAATGTGGTGATCGATCAGCGCACGCGACAGGCGCTCGGCCTGCTGAGTGGTCCGCAGCTATAGGTATCCCTATTGGGTTCGGTTGCAATGCGATAAACGGAATCCAAGAGGGATACCTATTGGGTTCCGTCTATCGCGTTGCTACAAGAGCTGATACTTACGAAAACTTATTCTTTGCGTCTTGTTTCAGGGGAAGTCAGCTCAAGTTCTGTTGGTGAAGCGGTGCAATCAGCGATTGTGATTGGCAAGCAGCAAAATAAGTTTAGAACCACTTCCTACAGGGATATTCCAAAACCGGGCAAGATTTAGGCCGCAACCACCTTTAATAATTTTACGTAAAAAGTGAGATCCCTCGCTGATTCTGTAGGAGAAGCTAAGTGAATTAAAATAGTTATTTCTTCTTGAACTCGTTGTACTTCCATCATGGCTGAGATTCGTGAACGACAAACCATGGGCTACAGTTCGGTTTTCTGCGAAATCGCACGCGATCTTTGAAGGAAAACCCAACTTTAACCATTGCTTTGCGTTTCTGAGCACCAGCTCATTCCACTCTGAATTCTGACCCAATCGTAATACTGTAATCATGAGCTTCCTTGCGAAGCTGTTTCGAGAACTGAGCAATTTTCGAAAAGTCAGTGCGTATCGCGACGCGACCGCTTACACAGTCTGTATCAGGGCGATCACATTAGTACACTATTGTATAAGTCTTATAAAACAGTGCACTAGCGCGCGAGCTCCAGGTTAAGAGTCGGGTTCTAGCAATCTTCCAAAATCTATGACCTGGAGATGTTCTTTTCCATACAGAATCGGATCGCATTTCGGGTTAATTCAAACTTATTGGTAAAATTCAAATCGCCGATTCTAAATGCATCTGTTTTCACCCCACGAACGGGGGCCACTTCAGGGTTTCCTAGCGCTATCATTCAAAAGGGCCACATGCGAAAAACAAGCGAGCGACAAATGATCCAGAGAGACGGAGGAAGTTGGGAAGGAATTTCTTTCAAGCTCATAAAAACAAAACACAGACTTAGGTCGCAACCCTGGAATGTCAAATTCACTTGCTGTGCAAGGACTTCAACCAGTTGCCGTATTTGACAGTCTTGAAACCTGGGCATACTTCAAATGTACTTTATTAGTATTATGTTTACTATCGGAAACTCAAACAAACAAAAAGTGAAAAAAAACAAGGGCTGCCGCTGTTCGATATATATGTATATTAAAGAAAATTCATGTACATAAATTGAGAAAAAAGTTTGAGCTAAAAAAAACGAAAAAAGAACAGAAAAAGGTAGTGGCCGCCAACACTGCACAGGTGCTTCAGTAGAGTGGATCATACTCCGGATACCAACTTCATAGGTCCTTCAATTGCACTGAACCTCCCTTGTCGCCGATTTGGACTATGTCAAGGGCATCAACATGAACTAGAAAACTTCTAGAAATCTTTGTCGAGTAGCACAGCAAAGAATCTTGAATGTATAATTCAAACAGCTTTCTGGAAGCGAAGCATTGGCATTGTGAAATTTTGCGCTGTGACTTCACCCTAGTGCAGATGCACATAACATCACTGTAAGCAGAATCGCGATTGATGTCTGAAATGACGGGTAAGGGCATACCGCATCAAGGGTCATATTATACGGACAATATAGGCAGAGGGAAAATGTGGAAAATGAAGTGCGGGTAGCAGAGCAACAAAAACCCGGCGCCCTCTTCTTTCTTTCTTCTTTTCTTCATTTTTTTCAATTTGAATTTCCGATTTCTTTCGATTTTCAAAAGGTATCGGAAACAGGCGAGTTATAGCCTTTCTCGCTCATTTTGAGTTGAGTGGATAACGAACAGAGTTTTTCACCGTTTTTCACTCTTTCAAAATCACGGACACGAGGCGATTCCGTAAAAATTTCGTATCGTAAACCAAGATCGAACATTAGAGCCTTTAGTTTTACTTGTCGAGCGGGCTCCGCATACGTTGCTTTAATGGCACAGGACACTGAAGAAATAATTTTTTAGTTTTCATGCTCATCTTGGAGACAATCACACGCTGATAACAACAGTGTCTTTCAAATCGCTCAAGGCTTCCTACAAACGGAGTTGTGGCTCTTCAAAAATGCCTATGTTCTGAGGGTGAAAACTATGTGGACGAGTTGTCTCGGGCCTGTATTTCTCTTCAATCGCAATCGTTCCGCGAGAGTGAGCCAGGATAAGGACTAAGACTGGTAATGGACTGAAGAACGCAGGCTCGGTTAAAATTCGTCCATCCACCAGCCCATATCGAGGTCGAAATTTAGGATGGAGGCCGGGCCTGTGGTGGTGAGTGAAGGGGGTCGGGCCTGTGGTGGTGAGTGAAGGGGGTCGGGCCTGTGGTGGTCGCTTATATCTCGCTTATTTGGAGGAATTGGGATCTCGCACTTGGCACGTGTTATACAGGAGGGGTCCATTACACAAACAAATGAAACTCACAAAATTCATGTCTGAGGGTGTACTGTGCCTTTAAGGCATGGAATACAACCTATCCCTCCCTTTTTAGCACAGTTCAAGCGCTTCGCTAAGGCCAAGATTCTTTTTGAATGACATTGCGGTTGACAGTATTATTATTTTTTTCTCTCTCTCTAGTTATCTCACGTTTGTCTTAAACAACGTAATAAATTATTATTATTATCGCTCCAGCCGCGAAGCGGTCACATGTGATCACTTAGAATTTGGTAAAGTAGTTAATAAAACCTGTAAAACAAATTTTCTAGAGATTTCCTTCTGGATATAAGTGAGAGAGTCTAGAAGACACCCGCTGACAAAATTTGAGCCAAATCGATTGAAAATTAACAAAGTTAGATCGGCGGAAGCTTAGCTAAAATTCGCGTTTTTTCTTGTAACGCGTCCCTCGTGTCCTGTTCCTCGTTCCTCGTTCCTGCCACTAGCCACTGCCAGTGGTCGCAGGCGATCAGTTGGGCAGGTAGGTAAGTTGGTATGTGGACAGATATGATTACCTACTCACTTACTTTAACATTAACTATTTCACCTTCAACTACTTATCATATCAAGTGATACTATTAGTTGGTAGACCAAATCGCTTAAACACGTCGTAGGCTGTACTTTTCGATGGGAATGGGCAGCGGAAGTGACTAACAAGTTTGTTACTTACTGTTTCACATTCACTACTTAACTTCTTACTGCTTATCATATCATGTGATATTATCAGTTGGCGGCTCAAATCACTGAAACACGTTGTAAGCTGTACTTTTTCGTAGGGAAGGGACAGGGGAAGTGACTAAAAAGTTTGTTACTTTCTGATGACGTCATCCAAGTGCATGGGGCATGTGAAGACGTCATCAGGATGTCATGTAAAGTACTTAGGGCATCTGATGAAGTCATCAGGATGTCATGTAAAGTACATACGGCATCTGATGACGTCATAATGGTGTCATCTAAAGTACATAGGGCATCTGATGACGTCATCAGGATGTCATGTAAAGTACATAGGGCATCTGATGACGTCATCAGGGTGTCATATAAAGTACATACGGCATCTGATGACGTCATCAGGATTTCATGTAAAGCACATAGGGCATCTGATGACGTCATCAGGGTGTCATGTAGAGCACATAGGGCATCTGATGACGTCATCAGGGTATCATGTAAAGTACATAGGGCATCTGATGACGTCATCAGGGTGTCATGTAAAGCACAGAGGGCATCTGATGACGTCATCAGGGTGTCATGTAAAGCACATAGGGCATCTGATGACGTCATCAGGATGTCATGTAAAGTACATAGGGCATCTGATGACGTCATCAGGATGTCATGTAAAGCACATAGGGGATCTGATGACGTCATCAGGATGTCATGTAAAGTACATAGGGCGGGCATCTGATGACGTCATCAGGGTGTCATGTAAAGCACATAGGGCATCTGATGACGTTATCAGGATGTCATGTAAAGTACATAGGGCATCTGATGACGTCATCAGGGTGTCATGTAAAGTACATAGGGCATCTGATGACGTCATCAGGGTGTCATGTAAAGCACATAGGGCATCTGATGACGTCATCAGGATGTCATGTAAAGTACATAGGGCATCTGATGACGTCATCAGGGTGTCATTTAAAGCACATAGGGCATCTGATGACGTTATCAGGATGTCATGTAAAGTACATAGGGCATCTGATGACGTCATCAGGGTGTCATGTAAAGTACATAGGGCATCTGCTGACGTCATCAGGGTGTCATGTAAAGCACATAGGGCATCTGATGACGTCATCAGGATGTCATGTAAAGCACATAGGGCATCTGATGACGTCATCAGGATGTCATGTAAAGTACATAGGGCATCTGATGACGTCATCAGGGTGTCATGTAAAGCACATAGGGCAACTGATGACGTCATCAGGATGTCATGTAAAGTACATAGGGCATCTGATGACGTCATCAGGGTGTCATGTAAAGCACATAGGGCATCTGATGACGTTATCAGGATGTCATGTAAAGTACATAGGGCATCTGATGACGTCATCAGGGTGTCATGTAAAGCACATAGGGCATCTGATGACGTTATCAGGATGTCATGTAAAGTACATAGGGCATCTGATGACGTCATCAGGGTGTCATGTAAAGCACATAGGGCATCTGATGACGTTATCAGGATGTCATGTAAAGTACATAGGGCATCTGATGACGTCATCAGGATGTCATGTAAAGTACATAGGGCATCTGATGACGTCATCAGGGTGTCATGTAAAGCACATAGGGCATCTGATGACGTTATCAGGATGTCATGTAAAGCACATAGGGCATCTGATGACGTCATCAGGATGTCATGTAAAGTACATAGGGCATCTGATGACGTCATCAGTGTCATGTAAAGTACATAGGGCATCTGATGACGTCATCAGGGTGTCATGTAAAGCACATAGGGCATCTGATGACGTTATCAGGATGTCATGTAAAGTACATAGGGCATCTGATGACGTCATCAGGGTGTCATGTAAAGCACATAGGGCATCTGATGACGTTATCAGGATGTCATGTAAAGTACATAGGGCATCTGATGACGTCATCAGGATGTCATGTAAAGTACATAGGGCATCTGATGACGTCATCAGGGTGTCATGTAAAGCACATAGGGCATCTGATGACGTTATCAGGATGTCATGTAAAGCACATAGGGCATCTGATGACGTCATCAGGATGTCATGTAAAGTACATAGGGCATCTGATGACGTCATCAGGGTGTCATGTAAAGTACATAGGGCATCTGATGACGTCATCAGGGTGTCATGTAAAGCACATAGGGCATCTGATGACGTCATCAGGATGTCATGTAAAGTACATAGGGCATCTGATGACGTCATCAGGATGTCATGTAAAGTACATAGGGCATCTGATGACGTCATCAGGATGTCATGTAAAGTACATAGGGCATCTGATGACGTCATCAGGATGTCATGTAAAGTACTTAGAGCATCTGATGACGTCATCAGGATGTCATGTTAAGTACATATGGCAACTGATGACGTCATCAGGGTGTCATGTAAAGTACATAGGGCTTCTGATGACGTCATCAGGGTGTCATTTAAAGGACATACGGCATCTGATGACGTCATCAGGGTGTCATCTAATGTACATAGGGCATCTGATGACGTCATCAGGATGTCATGTAAAGTACATAGGGCATCTGATGACGTCATCAGGGTGTCATGTAAAGTACATAGGGCATCTGATGACGTCATCAGGGTGTCATGTAAAGCACATAGGGCATCTGATGACGTCATCAGGATGTCATGTAAAGTACATAGGGCATCTGATGACGTCATCAGGATGTCATGTAAAGTACATAGGGCATCTGATGACGTCATCAGGGTGTCGTGTAAAGTACATAGGGCATCTGATGACGTCATCAGGGTGTCGTGTAAAGTACATAGGGCATCTGATGACGTCATCAGGGTGTCATGTAAAGTACATAGGGCATCTGATGACGTCATCAGGGTGTCATGTAAAGCACATAGGGCATCTGATGACGTCATCAGGATGTCATGTAAAGTACATAGGGCATCTGATGACGTCATCAGGATGTCATGTAAAGTACATAGGGCATCTGATGACGTCATCAGGATGTCATGTAAAGTACATAGGGCATCTGATGACGTCATCAGGATGTCATGTAAAGTACTTAGAGCATCTGATGACGTCATCAGGATGTCATGATAAGTACATATGGCATCTGATGACGTCATCAGGGTGTCATGTAAAGTACATAGGGCTTCTGATGACGTCATCAGGGTGTCATTTAAAGGACATACGGCATCTGATGACGTCATCAGGGTGTCATCTAATGTACATAGGGCATCTGATGACGTCATCAGGATGTCATGTAAAGTACATAGGGCATCTGATGACGTCATCAGGATGTCATGTAAAGTACATAGGGCATCTGATGACGTCATCAGGATGTCATGTAAAGTACATAGGGCATCTGATGACGTCATCAGGATGTCATGTAAAGTACTTAGAGCATCTGATGACGTCATCAGGATGTCATGTAAAGTACATAGGGCATCTGATGACGTCATCAGGGTGTCATGTAAAGTACATAGGGCTTCTGATGACGTCATCAGGGTGTCATTTAAAGGACATACGGCATCTGATGACGTCATCAGGGTGTCATCTAATGTACATAGGGCATCTGATGACGTCATAAGGATGTCATGTAAAGTACATAGGGCATCTGATGACGTCATCAGGGTGTCATGTAAAGTACATAGGGCATCTGATGACGTCATCAGGGTGTCATGTAAAGCACATAGGGCATCTGATGACGTCATCAGGATGTCATGTAAAGTACATAGGGCATCTGATGACGTCATCAGGATGTCATGTAAAGTACATAGGGCATCTGATGACGTCATCAGGATGTCATGTAAAGTACATAGGGCATCTGATGACGTCATCAGGATGTCATGTAAAGTACTTAGAGCATCTGATGACGTCATCAGGATGTCATGTTAAGTACATATGGCATCTGATGACGTCATCAGGGTGTCATGTAAAGTACATAGGGCTCCTGATGACGTCATCAGGGTGTCATTTAAAGGACATACGGCATCTGATGACGTCATCAGGGTGTCATCTAATGTACATAGGGCATCTGATGACGTCATCAGGATGTCATGTAAAGTACATAGGGCATCTGATGACGCCATCAGGGTGTCATGTAAATACATAGGGCATCTGATGACGTCATCAGGGTGTCATGTAAAGTACATAGGGCATCTGATGACGTCATCAGGGTGTCATGTAAAGTACATAGGGCATCTGATGATATCATCAGGATGTCATGTAAAGTACATAGGGCATCTGATGACGTCATCAGGGTGTCATGTAAATACATAGGGCATCTGATGACGTCATCAGGGTGTCATGTAAAGTACATAGGGCATCTGATGACGTCATCAGGGTGTCATGTAAAGTACATAGGGCATCTGATGATATCATCAGGATGTCATGTAAAGTACATAGGGCATCTGATGACGTTATCAGGGTGTCGTGTAAAGTACATAGGGCATCTGATGACGTCATCAGGGTGTCATGTAAAGTACATAGGGCATCTGATGACGTCATCAGGGTGTCATGTAAAGCACATAGGGCATCTGATGACGTCATCAGGATGTCATGTAAAGTACATAGGGCATCTGATGACGTCATCAGGATGTCATGTAAAGTACATAGGGCATCTGATGACGTCATCAGGATGTCATGTAAAGTACATAGGGCATCTGATGACGTCATCAGGATGTCATGTAAAGTACTTAGAGCATCTGATGACGTCATCAGGATGTCATGATAAGTACATATGGCATCTGATGACGTCATCAGGGTGTCATGTAAAGTACATAGGGCTTCTGATGACGTCATCAGGGTGTCATTTAAAGGACATACGGCATCTGATGACGTCATCAGGGTGTCATCTAATGTACATAGGGCATCTGATGACGTCATCAGGATGTCATGTAAAGTACATAGGGCATCTGATGACGTCATCAGGATGTCATGTAAAGTACATAGGGCATCTGATGACGTCATCAGGATGTCATGTAAAGTACATAGGGCATCTGATGACGTCATCAGGATGTCATGTAAAGTACTTAGAGCATCTGATGACGTCATCAGGATGTCATGTAAAGTACATAGGGCATCTGATGACGTCATCAGGGTGTCATGTAAAGTACATAGGGCTTCTGATGACGTCATCAGGGTGTCATTTAAAGGACATACGGCATCTGATGACGTCATCAGGGTGTCATCTAATGTACATAGGGCATCTGATGACGTCATCAGGATGTCATGTAAAGTACATAGGGCATCTGATGACGTCATCAGGGTGTCATGTAAAGTACATAGGGCATCTGATGACGTCATCAGGGTGTCATGTAAAGTACACAGGGCATCTGATGACGTCATCAGGATGTCATGTAAAGTACATAGGGCATCTGATGATATCATCAGGATGTCATGTAAAGTACATAGGGCATCTGATGATATCATCAGGATGTCATGTAAAGTACATAGGGCATCTGATGACGTTATCAGGGTGTCGTCTAAAGTACATAGGGCATCTGATGACGTCATCAGGGTGTCATCTTAAGTACATAGGGCATCTGATGATGTCCTCAGGGTGTCATGTAAAGCACATAGGGCATCTGATGACGTCATCAGGATGTCATGTAAAGTACATAGGGCATCTGATGACGTCATCAGGATGTCATGTAAAGTACATAGGGCATCTGATGACGTCATCAGGATGTCATGTAAAGTACATAGGGCATCTGATGACGTCATCAGGATGTCATGTAAAGTACTTAGAGCATCTGATGACGTCATCAGGATGTCATGATAAGTACATATGGCATCTGATGACGTCATCAGGGTGTCATGTAAAGTACATAGGGCTTCTGATGACGTCATCAGGGTGTCATTTAAAGGACATACGGCATCTGATGACGTCATCAGGGTGTCATCTAATGTACATAGGGCATCTGATGACGTCATCAGGATGTCATGTAAAGTACATAGGGCATCTGATGACGTCATCAGGATGTCATGTAAAGTACATAGGGCATCTGATGACGTCATCAGGATGTCATGTAAAGTACATAGGGCATCTGATGACGTCATCAGGATGTCATGTAAAGTACTTAGAGCATCTGATGACGTCATCAGGATGTCATGTTAAGTACATATGGCATCTGATGACGTCATCAGGGTGTCATGTAAAGTACATAGGGCTCCTGATGACGTCATCAGGGTGTCATTTAAAGGACATACGGCATCTGATGACGTCATCAGGGTGTCATCTAATGTACATAGGGCATCTGATGACGTCATAAGGATGTCATGTAAAGTACATAGGGCATCTGATGACGTCATCAGGGTGTCATGTAAAGTACATAGGGCATCTGATGACGTCATCAGGGTGTCATGTAAAGCACATAGGGCATCTGATGACGTCATCAGGATGTCATGTAAAGTACATAGGGCATCTGATGACGTCATCAGGATGTCATGTAAAGTACATAGGGCATCTGATGACGTCATCAGGATGTCATGTAAAGTACATAGGGCATCTGATGACGTCATCAGGATGTCATGTAAAGTACTTAGAGCATCTGATGACGTCATCAGGATGTCATGTTAAGTACATATGGCATCTGATGACGTCATCAGGGTGTCATGTAAAGTACATAGGGCTCCTGATGACGTCATCAGGGTGTCATTTAAAGGACATACGGCATCTGATGACGTCATCAGGGTGTCATCTAATGTACATAGGGCATCTGATGACGTCATCAGGATGTCATGTAAAGTACATAGGGCATCTGATGACGCCATCAGGACGTCGTGGGAAGTGAGTAGCGCTTCATTTGTAGCGTGCGCAACAAGTTTGTTGCTCACTGATTATTATAGCAATCCATGCTATTCGGAAAATATTGAAGATTTTTAAGGGATATTACTTCGTAATATCAATAAAAAGTGAACAATTCTATTAAGAAAGGGGTCTTCCAAGCAAAAGAGGTTTGGTTGGCGTCAGAAACGTTCCAACAAAAAGGGAACAATAGGTAAGTAGAATGAGGAGAGTCTACAAAAAGTGAACAATATTTTCTGAGACTGATTTTCCTGGCCGATACTTCTTAACAGCAAAAACAAACCGTTGTGGTATTTCACGAGGAAGAGTTCAATGGTTTCCAAGAATGGACTTCAATTTTGACGAGATTATAAGAAAATACTCTCATTAGATGCTGCACTTTGGTTTCGCTTCTCGTAGCAACTGGAGCTAACCGTCCGTCTGTGTTTTTGGCATCATCTTCTATTCTGATGGTAAGTATTAGGTTTACATGCACATACATTTAAACGGTTCTCGCGTAATCTAGACCATTTTTGGAACCACAGAGTGCTTCCGTGCAGAACACTGCAACGGTTTGTTTTCGCTGTTAAGAAGTATCGGCCAGGAAAATCAGTCTCAGAAAATATTGTTCACTTTTTGTAGACTCTCCTCATTCTACTTACCTATTGTTCCCTTTTTGTTGGAACGTTTCTGACGCCAACCAAACCTCTTTTGCTTGAAAGACCCCTTTTTAATAGAATTATTATTAGAGTGGGTCGGTCATGGTCGGTCATTTACAGTACCGAGCATATTTTTTTTGCAAAAAAGCGCTTTGCGGCGTTTTTAGCGCACACAAAGCGCCGCATCGCCATAACTCTCTTCAAAGTTGACGAAATGAGCTTTCAGGTAGTTTTCATGTTCGTCTCAGTAAGGCGATTGTAATGGTATGTGTGGGAAGCCCTCTCAGACTTCTGTAATTTGTTGTAAAATGTGCATTTCCTCCTGAAATTCACATCCACCACAGGTCAAAACGTGACAGATTTTCGCTATTATGACCGTCTGATCAGTTCTTATTGAAGGGTTCAAAGGTGTAAATATGTAATTTCGATGAGGGTCTGAAGTTTAATCCATCATTTCGTAACACTATCGTATAGGACTAAATGAAAGCAGTACAGAAATGATTTCTGAGTTGAAATTGGACCACTTTGAAGCAAATTATGGCGCTGCGGCGCTTTATGAGCGTAAAAACGGCCCCAAAACGCTTTCTTTGCAAAAACTTTGCTCGGCACTGTATGTATATAAAGTAGTGATGAGAAGATCCTTGACTTATTTCCTGACATCTCAACAGATTGTGTAAGTTTAATTCATCAGAATGCATTTCACACTACTGTCTTTATCGGAGGGAAATTCCGTTCTGCAGTTGCATACAACAGATATGGCAGCAGGCAACACGATGAGAATCGTGCAGGGACCTCGTGGTCTCAGCAAGATCAATAGCTGTGACTGCTGGCCGGAAATTTATTCGGACAAAACAGCATCACATCGCGACATTTGCTTAAAAAACAGGCTTAATAATTTCATACACATCAATGTCACATTGGGACTTGATTGATGACCTAAATATAATATCCATTTCCAAACAATAGGTTAGTCTCGTTCACAACGTCCTTATCTTGAATCATAAATGACGGATAGAGCAAATTATGAAGGGCACAAAAAATCTAATGATTCTTCTCTAATATCAATTTAGCATTTCTAGCGAATACGTGATTGAGTCGAAACAGAAGTTTATATCAATAAAATACAATTGAAGAGTTTTAAATAACAATATTTCAATGAATGCGCTTAAAAAAAGGCGAACACGTATAAAAACGAAATTGAAAAAAATCAATTGCAAAATAGTAGTCAGAAATAATAAATTGGAATAAAAAATGCAAAACGATGTTGTCACAAGGTGCTGAGTTGATCTTAAAACTCTTGGCTCCGGGCGAGACTGCACCAGGATTATGCTTTTCCGGGGGTGCCTCATCGCACTGCGCCACCCAATTCCAGCGCTGCTCTCACACAACTGCTCGGTATACCCCCACTGAGTTGTAGGGTGAATTATAATAATAGTTAAAAATAGATACATAAAATTATAAGAAGAATAAAAAATCCTAGAAACGAAAGATAGATTAGAAAAAAATCTTGTTGATTTGAGGAGGGAAAGCGAAAAAATCTGCTCTGAATTGAATACATCTCTACACACTCTTCCGATTATGGCACCAACGTTTGCAGCGTTTTATATGAAGCGTTTATGTGTTCATGAATCGGTGTTTTTTGTCTGTTGCCTTTCAATCCCATGCTTGTTTTCGTTACTCATTCAATGAAATCAGCGCTTGATGTGATCAGAACAGCCAAAAACTGGGAAAATTGATGAATGGGCGAACAAATTTACTATACGACGAGCTTTTCAATCATACGAAATATGTACATATCCACCACAACAAGGTTCTTTCAGTGACCTTTGGATTCCGAGGGATTTATTTGCTACGAATACTGAAGGATGCTGTCGATACAAGCTACTTAATAATGTGTGGTACATACCAGCTTTTCGCTTGTCAAGAACTGTGATGTTGGCAGAGTGGAAAAAAGGAGAACTTCGTCGGCCTCGAATTGGAGGATGAATTGCTGCCTGAAAAAAGATGAATACTTCAAACTACTATGTGGTGAGAAAGAAGAGCTTTTCCCAGTCCACCTTCGTACAACCACTTTCGACTCACTCTTTTTTTTGTCGTAAGAACTGAGTTTTTTCTATAGAAAACGGGCGTTGCTCATCAAGATGTTGAAAAAGAGCTCCGAAAAGGTAAAATGAGAAGAGAAACAAAGAGAATCGTCAGTTAAAGGCAGCATACACGCTCAAAAATGATATCGATTCAAAGGCAGTGTTCACGATAAAAATTGTTTTTTGCTGTCTTCCCGCCTATCTTTAAAACGGCCCCATGTTGATTCCAGTGATGTGTCCGAGACTCGTAACTTCCGCAATTTGCAACAGATCAAAGCAAGCCGACCCGAACAAAGAGAGAAGTTGAGGATGAAGGGAAGAACGGGGCTACTGATCGGAAACCATAGTTTATCTCACGATCTTGAGCATTCATTTGTTCACGTCGGTGGGCGCGTGTTGAGCTTTTGGGGTTTGCCTTGCGCTCAAAGTGGCCACTTCGGGCTCTTTTTGAGCTTCTCCTGGCTCGTTTTCATGCGTTCTTTCGACGTCAACGTTACAGTGTGGCCCTCCACTACCCATTCCTAGTGGAAACTGGAACACATTATTTATCGTGAGCACCGCCTTTAATAGAATGAATCGAAGGTTTGAAGCCGTTAGTATTGGAAATTGACAAAAAAAAATCCGAAAAGTTCCGTTGAAATGAAGGTATAACGGTTATTTCTGAATTGATTTGGAAGTGGACGACTTACATCGCATTGGCTGAAACGGCGAAGTTAGCATCACATACTGGTTGGAATAACGACACTAATACACTCGTACGGCATTACTGGAACGTTTACGCCCTCAGAAGCATAAGAAATGAGCCAAAATAAGCGTAATCGAGCATCGAATATTTGTATCGAGGGGCGGAATCCGTTTCGGTGGACGAAGGAAGAATGATCTGGTTACTGAATACGGCTCAAATACGGTCGTTTCAACTCATTTTTGACGCTTGCAACTTCGTCAGCGTTCTATTAGAGCCTGTACGATCCCACTAACGTAGCTATTTCCACAACTTTTGCGAGTGTGTATGCTGCCTTAGGAATGAAGCTCTACGAGATCCCGCATGTTAGCGGATGTAGAAGTCACAATATTATGAACAGATCCGACGATGAGGTCTGAAATTCCTTGCAACGCATCGATATGCAGTGTCAAAAAGGTTCCTAAAGTGTCATGTTTGGTTCGAAAAAATTGTGCTTTGATTGAAAACCGTTCAGTTGAAATTGGAACTGCCGAAAATTTTTGAAAAAGTGTTTTACAAGAGGTGCAAAATCGACTTAAGGTTTTCCCAGTATTTGAAAGGATTGAGAGCTGACCAGAAAAGCCTCTCGGAAGCAATTTTCGAGGTCCAACTCGTAGCAGTGGGCGATGTCCGTCGGTGAATTGAATAGAAAAGCGCATCCGGCTCGCACAATGACGAAAAAGGCAGTGATTACAAACATCACAACATACTAACCTGTAATCGGAAGATTGAAAAAAACGAATGATCGTTAGCAAAAACAGTGTCGGCGAAATGCAATGCTCACAGTAAAACAAGACTTTCAGTTTGCACCAGAAAACAAAAAGTTTCGGGGTCTATTGCAACAATTATGAGCACTACTCCATTTTCGGTCTCCAGTGACCGAGAATATTTTTCGGTCCATGCTTCGTACAGGGAGTTATTTGGGATACTGAACATGAATATAAAAACCATTTCTAGGGTTTTTAGACGGTCAGGGTAGGTTGAGGTAGTTGTATAGCGGTGGGTCGAAAATTTAGCCCATTGGGGTACCTTGAGATGCCGATAACGAATTCGATATCCTTTTTTGTTTTTTCAAGGATTAAAGGCAGCATACACGCTCGCAAGCATAGTCGAGATAACAGCATAGCTAGGTCCGCACGGCCCGTACTATGTCGTCAACGACGTTTGAAGCGCTGAAAACTGTCCAGGATGACAATATTTGACAATGTTTCAGCAATCTTGTCTTCCACGCCCGTATTTTCACACCCCTTCGAGTAACAGAATGAGAATCGATACTTGAGAAAACATGTGATAACTTAGAATGAGAGCACTATAAAAAGGGAGTGCAGTAGAGAAAAAACTCGATTTACCTCAATATAACATGTTTGTGCACTGATAAAATCCTCCATTTCAAAAGGTCAGCCAAAGCAGAGCGGCATTCTCGAAAGTGGACGAGAGTAAATAGGTATGCAGACATGTTATACTCAAGTAAACCAAGCTATTTCTCTCGTGCAGCCCCATTTGATAGTGCTATCACTCTCAATTATCACACGTTTTCACAGGCATCGATTCTCATTCTGTTACTCGAAGGGGTGTGAAAATACGGGCGTGGAAGGCAAGATTGCTCAAACATTGTCAAATATTGTCATCCTGGACGGTTTTCAGCGATTCAAACGTCGTTGACGACATAGTACGGGCCGTGCGGATCTATCTATGCTGTTATCTCGACTATGCTTGCGAGCGTGTATGCTGCCTTTAAGGCAGGTCATGGTAGGGTAGGTGTCGCTTGGCTTCCGTAAGCTGCCTTGACCCTTCAAAAGTCGTGAAATGGGCAACGGACTTGTGCTCAGTATTCCTTAGACCCCTTGAACAAAGTTTCCGTAAAGACAGAACTCTGACTTACCTATGGTTTCCGTATTATATTCAGTCTGACGCATGAATCAGGCGGCCGGCCTTGTGGTATTAGCGGTATCACCGGCCAACGGGGTTTCGATCGCGCGCGGCGACCTACCGTCACAGCCCCGTCCATTCCCCAGACTGAATTGATTACGTGAAATCTACCGTATACGCACTATACTCCTCCGTAAAAGCAGAAACGGACTTCATATTCGTGTCTAACAGCTTAGTAACCTCCTGTAGTGGGTTTCGGTTTAATTTTTTTCGACAACTGGAATTTTCAAAGCGGAATAATGTAATGCCGAAAAAAAAACAACAAAAAGCGAACCTAAAATGGTCTCGTACGGCCGTCAAATTGAGGGCTTTGGGTGAGGCATGCGCGCCGCAACCACTCATGTCGAAGGGCACCGATCGAACAAAGCAACTGACAAAACGACTCAAGCAAGCAGCAAATGCTAAAATGAAGGTTGTTTATTACTTCTGTGCCCGACAGGTTTGCAGAGTGGAACGTTTATTGACCTGACGTTTCGACGCTCCGTCGTTTTCAATGGCCCGAATTCCACCAGCTGTATTCTCCCTGCTTCTTTGGCGCCAAAAGTAGAAAAGATTGTCTACTTTTGGCGCCAAAGAAGCAGGGAGAATACAGCTGGTGGAATTCGGGCCATTGAAAACGACGGAGCGTCAAAACGTCAGGTCAATAAACATTTCACCCTAAAAACCTGTCAGGCACAGAAGTAATAAACAACGCTCAGAAGAAATGCCCAGGTTTCAGGCCCCGGTCATAGTTGGATGAGCCGACGTCTCCAGCCCGGTCGATACACACAGAATGCATTGGAAATGGGATGCAAAAACCACTCGGTGTATCCTCCCCGCCCCCCCCCCCCCCAACACCCCCAACACCCACCCGGTCGATACGTATGATTGGAATGATGGAGTGAGGTTGAGAAAATCACTCGATGTATCCGACGCGGTCGATATCCATGCAATACGTGGATGAGAAAATCACCGGGTGGGCGGGTCGATGATAAAACATTGCGTATCACTAGAAAGCTAACTTACTGCTACCTCCGTTACTTCACCATACTCTCCTTCACTATTTCTCTGAACAGGTGCAATCCTGTTGGCCACGTAATCATCGTCATATCTAGTTGGATGCACCGAGTGGTTTTCTCAATCTCACTCCATCATTTTAAACATACGTATCGACCGGGTGGGTGTTGGGGGGTGCGGGGGGTGTTGGGGGGAGTCGGTGGGTTACAGATGCAAATAGCACCCACTCTGACCGGGGCCTCAAGGAGACCAAACATGCACACTAGAATAAAGCACGTTTTGTTAGAGGCACAGTACATCCTGCCTATCTTGAAGGCGGTCGCACGTTGTTCATTACTGTACCATCGGAATGGCACAGAACCCCCTGCGACCGGAGGTATGACCTCTCAAAAGCTGCCATAATTCCATAGTTTGGGTGGCGATAGCATGGTGGTCGAGTTGCCCAGAGGTTGTAATTTCAGTCATTCGCGACCGAAATACAAAAGCAAGTCCCAATAAAGAGATAGAGAGGCTGAAAATGGAGGGGGGAAAACAAAGCTTTAGATTATAATCCCTTATGCATTTATTTACTGTTGAGCTCTATAAGTGGTCAAAGAGAACATGCCAATGCGGCTTCCTGCACTGAGCACGTCATAGTGGCTTCTCCGTACATCTACAATACCGCTCGTAGGATTTGGTCAGAAAGCGAGCAAGGTCGGGTTTTCGCGTCTTTTTCGTCTTTTTTGTATAACTCGCTTCAAAGTCAACTTTGAGCGAAGCGAGGGAGATATTCATGACCCTGGCGTTGAGGGCTACCCAATGGTTTAGCCTCTGTGGTAATTACGTTGAGAAGTACAGAAGTTTCGCAATCACCCAGGTTTGTGATTACGGTACCGTGACGGATGGTGCGCTACCGTCTCCGCTTGCGTTTCCCTGTGTCTACCGTATATAGAGAGCTGATTGATTGCGAAATTTTCATGGTTGTCAACGGAATCCTTACAATAGCTACACCATTGGACAGCCCTCAACACCTGGATCATGAATATGTCCCTAGTTTCGCTCGAAGTTGACATTGAAGCGAGTTATACAAAAAAGACGAAAAAGACGCGAAAACCCGACCTCGCTCGATTTCTGACCAAATCCTACGAGCGGTATTGTAGTTCATTCGGATGATTTGATAGCTCGCACTTGGCACCCCTTATAGAATTCACGTAATCAATTTAGTCTGGTGAACGGTGGTATATCGCCGTGCCCGACCGAAACCCCGTGGGCTGGTGATCCCGCCAACGCCGCACGGCAACTCGCCGTTGGGGTCTATGCGTCGGACTGAATATAATGCGGAAACCATACATGGAAAGTCTACTTCTCAGTCATATCGGAATCTTTGATTGGGTCAAGGTTGAACTGTGCCTAAAAGGCAACAGACGCGCTCGAAAACGTTGAGATAACTACGTTTCTGAAGTCGCATGGCTCCCAGTACACTGCTCACGCCGTTGGAAGCGTCAAAAACGAGTCGAAACTATTAAATTTCAGCAATGCAAACCGAAAAATCTCTGCAACCCCGCCCCAAAATACAAACTCGTCCAGATTGATAGTACTAATACGGTCCCTTTGGCTGGTTTTTGATGCTTCCAACGAGGTGAACGTTCCAGTAAAGACTGTAAAATTATATCGGTTTCTCTATCTCAACCGTTTTGTTGCCAATATTCGCTGTTTCAACCGCGCGCCGTAAAACTCGTCCACTTTCACCTGATAACAAAGTAACCGTTATTCCTCTGTTTGCACACAGTTTTCGTTTGTTTTTTCGTCAGTTCCTTATACAACCAGCTCCAAACCTTTTATAAATGTCATAAAATCGATACCATTTTTGAGCGTGTCTGCTGCCTTTAAAGCCGGGGAGGATGAAGAGAATTAGAATTTTCTTAAAGTCGATTTTTAGTTGTTCACTTCAATCAGTAGCCATTGAGTAAGATGGGGATGGCGAGCGTGTTACATTCAAGTTTGGGGGCGTATCGGATCATTCGCGGCATGCTTGTTGAGAACAGAACCAGGACTTCGATTGCAATCTCGAAGACCAACTTCATCGCGAACACTGCCTTTAAAGACACAGTCCAAGCTCGTGAGTAAAAATCGATATTATGCACCGGCAGCTATGTGTAGAAAACCTTCGGAACGCGGAGTCTCAATTTTTCAGAATAAGCGAGAAACATCGAGCTCCCATTCCCTCCTCTCCCATAGTCAGCACCCAATTCCTTCGCCCACTTCAGGGTTTTCGACCTCACTAGGGAAGAGAATCGCGATGGAATGTTATCGAAACTATGTTTTTCCATTTGTTATCTGCCTAGCTCTATAGTGTCGTCTGCTACAGTGCTATGATCGCGAATGACTACAAAAAAACAAGCCCCAGACAACTCGTCCACGAAATTCTCGTTGTTACATTCACATCCTTTGGGGGGGCATAACTCCGTTGGTAGTGGGTTCCGAGGGAATCTGGGAAAACCGTTGTGATCAGGGCGAAACTCACTCCAAGACAAGATGTAAACTGGAGAACGATTCTGAAGTTGGACTGTGCCTTTAAAGGCAGTGCTCACGATAAAAGTCGTTTTTCTGTTTTTGCCCCTATCTTGAAAACGGTCCCTTGCTGATTTCAATGATGTCTCTGGAATCGTACAAGACCCCCTGGAAACGGAGTTATGGTCCCTCAAAATTAAGTTAGGGAAGCATTGTGGACTAGTTGTCCGAGGCTTGTAACTCCCGTCTTTTGCAGCCGATGTGTGCGAGCTGACCTTAGTAAAGAGGGAAGTTGAGAATGAAGGGAAGAACGAGGCTTTTGATCGGAAACCATCGCTCATTTAACCATGAATTCAGGAGTACTGCTGTAGGACGTGGGCGGAGTGGCCCAATGGGTTGGCTGGCCCACGAGAATATCACCCACTTACCGGCCACTTTTCGTCGCACTCCTGTTCTTAATCTTCTTGGAAGGACCCAAAGCTAACTTTTTAGCAAAAAAAGTGCAACTTTTTCTACGTGAACACTGCTGCCTTTAACCCATTCACGACCACGCCTAATTTTGGGTGGCTGCACGTTTGGACCGCGTGCAATATTGCGTCACCGTATACAGTGTCCCACCGGTGGGCCACTTTTGCTCGAATGGCACGCCACCAAAAAATCGATTTTGGTTTTTTTGCTTATTCTACGACTGTCGACGTCAAAATCATGATGCCAAAGTTTCAGCTTCCATAACTCTTTCCTTCCAGAGAAATGGCCTCCTAAATTTTCAACTGTGTAGATATGACCATCTACAAAATCACGTGAGTTCGTTGAATTCTAGCGGTTTGAAACATTAAATAACGTAGATTACCATGATAGACATTCTTGTGTTCTACAATTGGCAGGAAATGCTTAGTGAAATGATATTTTGTCAGATTTGCACTAATTTTGCTTTAGCTACTCCCTCGCTCTTGCGGTCTATCGCATTCCGACGCGAGTTTTTTTTTGTAGTAAACATTTTTAGCATTCTTTTTGACATCTAGACGTAGAAAAGACTCCTCAATTTTAATAATGACTTTTGATGCTGATGGAAATGACTTTTTTAGATCTTCGCCATTTTTTCTCGGCCACCCCCTCAACCCTCCGGTTCGGCGCCTTCTAGGAAGAGATTTTTTGTGAAAAGCATATGCGTTTTTTGCATTCAAACGTATAAAATAGTTCTATTATTACAAATTGACTAAGAATGATTAGTGTAATTATCGTTTTATAAGTTTTCACTCGTTCTGCTCTGGCACGTCCCATTTTTCTCGTCCGCTCCTCTCCAAGGTAGTTTTCACCGAAGTTTGAGCCCCGGCCCACGATGGTACACCAACCGTAACCAAGCAGGCTTTTCAAAAAAGGCCCCAATGATCTCAACATTAGTGATCTTTGCATAAAATAAATTATGTGAACAAAATACGGGCGAAAGAAAAGCCGATTCTCTACGCCGGAATGGTGCGCAGTATCAGTAATCACACTTCTGTGATATTTATAAATAGTGCTATACGATCTGACCACTCTTAGAAGTAAGGATTGTTTCCCGAGTAATGGGAAAAAAATAAAATTCTCCATTAAGTGCTTGTAAAAATGCGATCTGTACTCATAATTGCGGTTTTCGACCTTGCTGCATTCGAAGGGTCAGATATATTGTAGTGGTGAAGCTGCCAGCGGACCACGAAGTTTGTAGTCGACTCTAGAATAGGTAAATACATTGACCATAAATAGGTTTAGAAATTCCTTCACGTGGTGGAGAAAACGATTTTCGAAAAGAGTGTTCCACCGGTGGGACACGCGGTCCGAAGTGGTAGTCAACGCGTGTCCCACCGGTGGGACACGCGGTCGTGAATGGGTTGAAGCCTTGCTTTGACTGCATCGCTGCTGTTTTTCATCGCAGCGATTTTGCACTCGGCAGCGGCAGCGATTTTGTTCATAGGCATGGCCTCACGGATGAGCGAAGAAATTCAATCAATCGGTGAAATTAATGGTTGTTAGTCATGAATGAAACGTTTCGACTCGTGAACACTGATCTTGTCGTGTGAAATGGTTAACGTTCACTAGACGAAACGTGTCATTCGCGGGCAATCGCTTCATCGCTCCCATAAGGGCTCTGCATAGTTCCGCTGCGGCGAGTCTCGCTGTGGCATGGCAATGTTGGAGAATGGGGAACGCCACGCAGCGGCGAGGGGATGACCTCGCACAGTGCTTCTGGCGCCGCGACAGCAGCGACTCCCGGAGGGACGTCGCCAGCGAGCGGCGGCAGGAAATGGTTTGGACCATTGCCTGTCGCGGCGACGAACGGCGATATCAATTGCTCCAAGCTCCCTTCTTGACTCCTTCGTGAAATCGATCTTCTGCATGCGTCCTTTTTTAAATTTGAGCTCAAGATGAGAGAAAATAATTCGGTAATCTTTGAAAGCATACAATTTTTGGATTGATCCCCGCCTTGGTTTTTTGATATCCAGATTCATTTTTTCTTCTTTTTTTGCTCCAACGTAGCCCAGTGGTGATATCTGTATGCAACTACCCGTAAATACTCTATTATTTTTGTTGTTTAAAGTCTCTGTGTTGAGGCATAATCACTAAAGTGAACGTAAATGACGGTTTCTCTTCACTACTTTTTATTCGCATTATTTTTCAGAGATTACTCATACAAATTTTCTAGACTTCCAAAGCATATCGAAATAATAAAAGCCGTTGAAAAAATGTGGCGTTGGATGAATTAGTGCGTACGCAATGATAGAATAGCGGCGTCGACGGCAAACTCGCTGCAACTCTGCGAGGCCCTTGTGTCCAACGCCGAGTGATGTTTCGACTCCGCCCCAAACCTCTCGATTGGCGACGCGCCGCCGGTCGCTGCAACTCTGCAGAGCCCTATAGTGGTAGCGATGGAGCGATGATCAGCGACCATCGAGAGTCGCTCATCCACTAGGGAAGAAGTAAAACATAGGATTTCGTCGCCGCGACATAGCAATGTAGGACGTTTGCCACGAAGCGATCACAATTGGAGCTCTTTTCCATCATGCGCGATGAAAAAGGAACAGTTGTCCCTCGCATGGCCGCAGCGACCACCTGCAGTCAAAACAAGGCTTAAGAGGTGAGTTAGGTATTAGGCGATTCTCAGGTTCGAAACATAAAACGAAAAAAAAATCAAACTGCGAGTAAGGGTCAAACAACTCTGATGAGTTTTTATAAGGGAGATGGATGCACCTCGCAGCTGGTGGTCGTAATGGTAGGCCGGTTGCAGTCGCCAAAAGTATCATGTAGGTTGAGGGATAAGTTTTGCTTTTTTTTCGAATGGAAATTGTGTCCTGACTTGAAAAAAAACTTTGATGACATGTTATATGTCATTCGAAAGGAAATTAATAACTCTACTGGAAGGTGTGGTTCGCCCGCCTTGAGAGTTCACTTTTTTCTCGATTTTCGGATTGATAAAAAAAGGGTCGTAGAGAAGCACCGCTTACCCAAAAATCAATCAAGGAAGTCTGATCTGAACGTTCACCTGCAGTATCTCACCATGCAAGAAAATCTCACGAACGATATGTAAAAAGTTTCCAGAACATCTGAAATAGCTTTTGAACTACGACGATCTTCGACACACGACAGAGCATTTTTTCGGCGGAAAGATACTGATAACTCAGTAAAGAGGTGGCGGCTTGTGTTAAGAAGAGCAGGAAATGTTTGTTTGACTGGATCGCTAACAAGAGCGCTATTCTAATTAATAAATGTTGATATCCTAAAATACGAGAGCTTTTCTTCCCGAAAAAAAAATCGAAGAGAAAATGTCTGCACTTTCTTTTGAATTGTGCACTGATTTTCGAAAGTTTCGGCGATATGTTAAAGATTAACGGAAAGAAAATCTTTTGGAAGAAAAAGGAAAAATTTCCCATATACTATAGTGTAATTTATTTTTCAGATCACATTTTTATGTATTGGGGCAATAAAGCCGGCCCCTTTTCACCATCTACTTTATCTATCCGAAACTCGATAAAAAATGAACTATGAAAAACCAACCATACTGCGAAGAATTTCCAAAATTGAGGACGCAATTTCCAGTCGAAGAGGGAAACGCAAGAACTCATTCCTCAACTTACCTATGGCGTGTGTACAGTCGGCACGGATCGAACTGATACTTTGTGTTCCTTAATGCACGTTGGCGCAAACGCGGAGCCCAGAGCGCGCGTGGGCCGGGTTCGCGCCCACGCACAATAAGGAATGCAAAGTATCAGTGTCATCTGTGCCAACTGTATCTCGTTCATATGACATGCGACATAAAAAATCAAAAATTAAGCGTGTGGTCCTTATTCATTCTTCCAACAATACACCGCAGAAATTATACCGACCAAGCATGGGATAGGTTACCGAACGTGTATTGAGGTAATGTAATGATTCGTGGGTTGAGAAAAAACAGAAAAAGACTCTCGTATGCGAGAAAAACAAAAAAGAAATCATCATAGGTGGTGTCACATAATTATGTATGTATTCATCCATTTATGCATAACAAGGATCGCTCATAGGGGATGGAAGTCTAGTAAGTTGAGAGGAAGAAAGTAAAATAAAGCTCAATTATCAGCGAGAAAGATTGAACATACGACACAAAAAGAACGATAAACGCAACGAAAAAAATCTGTTGTGGTACCGATGTTGGGGCTTATGTGTGAGAGAAAAGGTATGCTCATGTCGAGAGGACTCCTTGAGTATGAATGGTGGGCAGAAAAGAGTAGAGTTCGCGTAATAGTTTTAGTCTGATGAATGGACGTGGCTGCGACGGTAGATCATCCCGCGCGAATCGAAACCCATTCTCCAGCGAAGCCGCCAACACCGCACGGCCAGCCGCCTGGTCCATGCGTCAGACTAAATCAAAAACGGAAACCATACAATGAATCGCGCTACGCTTTACATATTTGCTCTGACTTTTTATTCCGAACTCAGACTTCAGTGTAGAAATTATTATACTGGAACTGAAATTGCGAAGAGCAACTGTGGAGAGTATGAAGTTCTAAAGGCATACAGTAGCGGGCAAAAGTACCGGAACACCACATTCTATGGGGTCAATCATTCCTGTAAATGATTTTGCATCGTGAACCAGATTCTTCTGAATTAGGATGTGTTGACCAGGATGACACTAGGAGTCACCACCTTTTTGAAGTTGATTTTGGTTCAATATAGTTTATAAGATGATTATTTATGCAGGATTGCAAGCAATTTGCCGAAAACCATGTATGCGTGTGAGCGATTTCCGACACTGCCCAGAGTTTTAGCATTGATTGGCTATGAGATGAACTCCCTGCACACTTTTTCTGTTATTGTGAGAGCAGATTTTCTTCGAGTTTTGAGGGCAGACATCTAATAGGTGGCAGTGGGATATTTCGCACCTGAAAAGTTCTACTACTTAACGTGAGCGAGAAGCCTTATAATTCACATTTTTGAATGAGCTCTGCTTCTCATGCACAGCGATGATGTTGGAATGTTTCCATATTGGTTCATTTTGAGAATTTTATTTTTTTGAGAAAATCCACGAAATTGCAACCTTTTTGCACTGATGACCGTTTTCGTTGACAGCTCATCACCTTCCTTTCTACATTTTATCAATCAGGGCTTCAAAAGCTAACTTGTGCAGCTATACGCAGAGTTTGATGCTCCATTTAGCTTTGGAAACTCGTGTGTTGAAGTATCATTGTAGTCGAGATATACGCGGAAGACTGAACTGTTCGGAAGCTGGTGTTCCGATACTTTTGCCCGCTACTGTAGAAGTACAGCGTGAGAAAAATTACTGTAAGAAATCTTCCAAGCTTGCTTTGAAAAATATAAAAACCCTCTGAACTGTGTATTGTCTAGTTCATGTGACGTGAAGTGGGTCTAGATCTAACGTTAAGTTCACGCCCTTGTGAGGTTGGACTTCAGCACAATAGGTGCAGCACTTCAGGGGCCGGATTCACCAACGATATGGCATTATTCATATTACTCAATGAAACATTATTAAACGTATGTATGCTGCTTTTATCTTGGAGCACAGCCTATAGCAACCCTGCAAATTACGGAATCCCAGTCCCTTCAAATAAGTGAGAAACTGTTGAGAAAAGTCGGACCGCTCCATGACCCCGAAAGCAGACGCAACCGTTTCTTCCCGAAGTGGAGACTAAATTCTGCGTAAATTTAAAAAATTTTTGTGTGCGGCGAAGTTCAAGGACAAAATGTACCATTGCAGAGTTCTTGATTTCCTTTTCGAGACGGGTGCATTATTTGGCTTCTGGGGTAATGGGGCGGAGCCGACTTTTTCTCTGTAGCTTCTCACTTCTTTGAGAGAACTTACTAGAGACTGGTTTTCAGACCCCGCGAAGTTTTGGAAAACGTCCCAGTGGAAACGTATGCAGGGTTTCCTCAACGGACTTTTTGGTAGCTCAAACAATTACAAAAACTGATTAAAACTTACTGAAATTCTCTAGTCAAAGCAAATGTACTGAAAATATCTGTTCAGTATGCCTTATATTATGACGAAATTAGCATTTACAAAGTTTGGCGCCTTGATTTTGGCTCATTCTTGAGAGATGAGCCGCTTCCGAAATCGTTTCATGATTGGCACTTTTCTTTTCACTCGACTAAAGCAGCATAATGTTATCAGCAGCGGTGGCCGATAGGATAACGAAGTGTATTACAAAGCAGCGAGGATGGAGCGGTATCATAGGTTTGAATTTAGCAATGGAATTTCTGCATTTTTTATTTTCTTCTGTTTGTTCGTGAAGCGGATATGCCTCTTTTCCACATTCCGTTTCATTTTTTGAGCATTTATGTTTTTTTTTGTGCTTACCTAGGCATTGTGCTCAATGACTGACATGTGCCTTCCAACGGTAGAAAATTGGTGGATGTCGTTTCGAAGAATCGAAATAAATCCAGAATGAGATAGTAATGACTATATAATATGTACTTCATCATCAACTGAAAAGGCTAGCAGCTGTGACTGCGTTCCATGAAGCAAACGAGGCTGAGGCGATTATATCGCCTCTGCTTCGGCTGTTTCATAGAACGCAGTCACGACCGCTAGCCTTTTGTGTTGATGATGAAAAATTAAATAATTAGGATTATCTCATTATGAATTAATTTTGCTCTATAAAGAATAGTTGAGGATTGAAACACTCGTATGCATACAAACAAAGTGAAAGAAAATGCCAGTTATAGGCAAGGTAAGGGGTAAATTTTTTTACTAGCCATTATAGCCCCATAATTCATTTTCAGGAGGCGACACTCGACTGAATTACCAGGCCGTTCAATAATTCCTGCCCGAAAATTTTCAAAATTCTATAATTTTCCTTAGAAGTGTTATAATATCAGGCAAGTGTAAGAACCTTCTATAAGGTTCTCCAAAGTTCTACGCTAGGTTTATGTTAGGCGCAGTCGCCGCGTCTAGCTACCAGTACAAGCTAAAATGAACCAAGGTCGAATTCGTACGTTCGTGTACTACGAGTGGCTGCTGGGCAACGACACGGGCACCGCGGTCGCCAACATCTGCAGAGCGTGCAAGGAGGATGCAGTGTCCCAACGCACAGCCAGCCGCTGGCTCGATCGTTTCGAGAGCGGCGACACGAGCCTCGAGGACAGGGAGCACAGCGGGAGGCCTTCTACGGTGGATGATGACGAAGGCCGTCGCTGTATCAAGGAGAAGCCGGGAGCCACCACCCGTGAACTGGCGACGACGCTCGGCTGCAGCAAGTCCACCATCCACAATCGACTCAACTTACTCGGCTACCACAAAGTTCTGGCCCGTTGGATCCCCCACCGTCTGACGGACGCCAACAAGCAGAGCAGCGTGGCCGTCTGCCAGTCCCTCCTCCTTCGTCCGCATCGCAAGGAGTTTCTCGAGGACCTGGTCACTGGGGATGAGAGCTGGGTCCTCTACGACAACGTCGCCCGCCGTGCCGTCTGGATCCCGCGCGGAGAAGAGCCGCCGACGACGCCGAAAGCCGACCTGCACCCGCTGAAGATCATGCTCTGCTGCTGGTGGGACACCAAGGGCGTGCTGTACTTCGAGCTGCTCCCGCAAGGCAGGACTGTCACCGCCTCCATCTACACCGATCAGCTCGAGAAATTAGCCGCCGCCTTCCGAGAAAAGCGTCCCCGATGGGCCTCGGTTCACCTGCTGCACGACAACGCGCGCCCCCACGTGGCGAAGGAGTCCCAGCAGAAGTTGGCGACGCTTGTCTGGGAGACGGTTGCCCATCCGCCGCACTCCCCGGACCTCGCCCCCTCCGACTACCACTTGTTCCATCCGCTGAAGCACCATTTGGCCCTAAGAAAATTCACCAACTACGACAACCTCAAATCCGACATCGCGGACTTCTTCGAGTCTCAGCCCCGGAGTCCTGGGCGAAGGGCATCGGCGACCTGCCCAATTGATGGGCCACTTTTGTGGATAAGTGTGGTGATTACATTGTTGATTAGACTTGTTTTTCAATAAAGTTGAAAAGAAATTAAAAATGGTGAAATTTTCGGGCAAGAATTATTGGACAACCTGGTACACGCCTGCCTATCCTTCGCCTAAAACTACTGAACATACTCCAATCGAAAACTTTTTTTGATTCTCTGGGCATCGCATCCCATAGGGGTGTTGTACATAAAAAACTCGAAAATTTTTTTCAGATATTTCCCGGTATGGTGTTTTTCGAAGGAGGGTTGTTAGCTGCACATAACAGCCAATTTTAGCATATGAGAAATGCAGCCACGGTGGCCATTTGGAGAAAAGCTGCAGCCTATTTTTCGTCGTTTTTCGTCTGTTTTGACCTAACGAATGGTTCGCTAGGAAAACGCAGCATACACGTTTTAGATGCGTGATGGCGCGGTACCGGACTGTGAACCACACACGTTTGTTACTCTATTCATCCTTCCCAACTTCTTGTGGGGCGTTTCCCAAAACGTCGCGGGTCTTTCAAGACTTTCCCTAGTTAGAGCCCACGTTTGGAAGGGTTGTTACAGACTGTGTCTGGAATGAAATATCAATAATTGCCCCTGTGGTTGAACTGTGCATTTGAGGTGAATTCTCGCGGTCAGCAGTAAGTTCTGCTAGCAGCAGCATTTGGAACACCTTTCATCCAAAGTCAAGGTAGCTCTGAAAAGTTTTTGTTTGCGTTCTGGACCAGATTAGGAAGCAGCAGGACTAGACCCAGTCATCCAATTCAAATAGTCATCAATTAAAATTCCAATGCATTATGGAGAGAAGCGAGATGGAACTAACCCGAGGAGAAGGCACGGATAATGAAGGCATGCCTTGGACCGAGTATTCAAAATTTTCAGCGAGAGAGCCTTCTGAATGAAGGGGCCACCTGCATAGGCGATTAGCAGTTGGTGCCAGCGCATGCTTGCCAGAACACACACCTATTCACACCGATACACGCCTCAATTCAGCCCTGATTTTTGAGAAAATCGACCCTGCTGTGGCAGCATTTAGACGAAAACTCCTTCCCCTACTGCATACGGATGAAAGGCAGCGTTCACGCTAAATCGTGTTTTCTTGTTGATGATAAGGCCAGATTAAGTGAAATCTTTGACAACTGTGCCAGAATGGATTGTACAGAATGACCGGAAACTGGATGGTTTCCGCGAGATCTGATTTTTTGATTAAATGCAGCATACACGCTCGTAAGCATAGTCGAGATAACAGCATAGATAGGTCCGCACGGCAAGTACTATGTCGTCAACGACGTTTGAAGCGCTGAAAACTGTCCAGGATGACAGTATTTGACAATTTTTGAGCAATCTTGCCTTCCACGCCCGAATTTTCACACCCCTTTGGGGCTGAGCAGAGTGCCACCGCGGCGCGGCGCGGTCTGATGATGGAGAGCCGTATTGATAGATCGCCGCGATCTATCAATACGGCTCTCAATCATCAGGCCGCGCCGCGCCGCGGTGGCACTCTGCTCAGCCCCTTTGAGTAACAGAATGAGAATCGATACTTGTGAAAACTTGTGATAATTGAGAGTGATAGCACTATCAAATGGGAGTGCACGAGAGAAATAGCTTGGTTTACTTGAGTATAACATGTCCGCATACCTAATGACTCTCGTCCACTTTCGAGAATGCCGCTCTACTTTGGCTGACCTCTTGAAATGGAGGATTTTATCAGTGCACAAACATGTTATACTCAAGTAAACCAAGCTATTTCTCTCGTGCACTCCCATTTGATAGTGCTATCACTCTCAATTATCACACGTTTTCACAAGTATCGATTCTCATTCTGTTACTCAAAGGGGTGTGAAAATACGGGCGTGGAAGGCAAGATTGCTCAAAAATTGTCAAATACTGTCATCCTGGACAGTTTTCAGCGCTTCAAACGTCGTTGACGACATAGTACGGGCCGTGCGGACCTATCTATGCTGTTATCTCGACTATGCTTGCGAGCGTGTATGCTGCCTTCAAAGAACAATGCTCTCGTATGATTTGACTCATCAAGTATCATCTATGGATGCTTCCTTTGATGACCGCCTGTCTAAAGGGCGAGACTTCGTCAAACATGCCTAATATAGTAGCAGACCGACTAGGCTTATGGACCTATTGAGCTCGCCACGAGAAGTGGTCAAAGCTGGAAACTTGCGAAAAAAAACTGACAGCTTCACCTTCACGAGCAATGCACTTTGAAATAATTTTCAGCGCTACTATATGGATTCTGTACGGTGGTTAGTGAGAAGAAGTGCTCATTCATGACAGGCTGAGCGGTACATTCAGAGCAGGGATGAGCGGAACACCGATTTCCGCACTTCCGCGGTCGCGGAAACAAGAACAAAATCACTCTTGCTACAGGAACTAATTGCGGAAATAAGACATCTGATGTGAAATGGCGTATTTGTGCACACTGTTAAGGTTTCCGCATTCAATCTGTTCTTGTTTCCGCACCTGCGAAAGGGCGAAAACCGGAATTCCGCTCATCCCTGATTCAGAGTGACCACTTCTATACTTTTCCTCGCCGTTTTATTCATGAATAGCTTTTGGAGAAGTTTTTGAGACCTTGTATATAAACGTTTCTACAGGAGATGAATCTGAATGTGCACCAGGGCTGTGCGTAACTGAATTTTGTCATTTCGTAAATCGTAAATCGTAATTTTTCAAATTCCTCGTAATTCGTAAATCGTAAATCGTAATTCGTAACTGAAAATGAGTAATAAGCCCACACATAGCCGTAAACTTACTTAATGTGGAAACACCTTAGCATTTCAGTGATGTGGTGTTTCCATAAGTTTTTTTCAAAAGGTTAAGTTTTTTCAAGAAGTTTTATCGTTCGATGAGCGAGGGCGTTGCTACTAGCCCAAATTTTTTTCGTTTCGTTGGTACACTCTTCGTATGAACGTATGTGAAGTTTTATTTCAATCTGCTCTTTGTTTACAAGTCATTTAGTGTCGCCGGGTCTTAGCAATGGAAAAAATTTAATATCGTGCAGTGATAAAACTCTTCTTTTTGGAAGGTGTAGCACCAAAAGAAATTCTAGTAGAACGGCAAGACACGGAAATCGGCTTCTGGCATCTGAATCTCGTCAAACCCAACATTTCATTGCACTCATTTCCATTTGATCATTTTCCTAGATCTTGAGAGATTCTCATCTGAATTCTTTGCATTTTTATCCTCATTAGTTTTTCTTTTTTTCTTTTCAATTTCATAGGTGTGCAGAAAAGTAACTTAGGGAGCTGTTGCGGATACGAACGACTTTTTTAAGCTGTTACAGTTCACATAATAAATTTAGTCTGGGGGATGTACGGGTGTGCGTCGTTAGTCGCCGCGCGCGATCAAAGTCCCGTCGTCCGGTGGTGCCGCCAATACCGCACTGCCAGCCGCCTGGTCCATGCGTCAGACTAAATACCAGGTTGTTCAATAAGTTTTGTCGTTCGATAAGAGAGGGCGTTGCCACTAGCCCATTTTTTTCATTCTGTTGGTACACATCGTCGATTGACTGAGAGAGATTTAGTAGAGGCTCTTCATATCTCATTAGGCCGTGTGAGCCAAATTTTAAGTGAAATTTTGGGTTTTAGAAAGCTGTGTGCACAATGGGTGCCGCATTCGCTAGCAATGGAATAAAAACACATTCGAATGCGACTTTCTCAGAAACATTTGAAGCGTTTTAAAAAGGATAAAGTGGATATTGTGAATCGATTCATCACTGTGGATGAGAATTGGGTCTATCACCGTGATCCTGAATCAAAACAAGAGGCTAAAGAGTGGTGTGAACCTGGGGTTGTAGTAATCTAGCCAAACCTCGATGTTAAGCAAGGCCATTAACCTCGAAGTTAACATCGAGGTTTGCTATGAACCCTAACTGTAGATTCTGAAACTCCTATTTGTACCTTGCTGTGGATACCACTGGTATTCTATAACCCCTCCCATATGTTGCTGGAGACGCAGTTTGGAAGTTGGAATTTTCTTGGTTGGTCCCACATTCCATCTTCAAACAGAAACTACGATGTTACGAGAACGTTAACATCCATGTATTCGCAATCCTAAGCTACCATTGCAAACACGGATGTCCACATATAAACTAGCAGATCGGTCGAGTTTGTAGTGATATAGTGCACCGGTCGACCATTGCGAGTTAGACAGGAATGTCCTCCCGAGGACTTTTTTCTCTAACCGGCATATCATAGTTTTCCCAGTTGTTTTCGTAAAGAGAGATACTGGCACTTTTATTATGCAATGAAAGGAGCATGGTATTGGTCGGTCAGTTTCTGTGTGTTTGTTGTGATACTCACCAGTTGACCGACCAACACCATGGCCCATTCATCGTTAAATGATTTATGCGTTAGCGATTCAGCCGAAGCTTCTGATAGGTTTTGATGTGAATTTGATAAGTTCATATTTGTTTATAAACGCGAATATAGAAGGTTAGTAAACACAAGCATATAAACGCTCGAAGTGAGCTGTGTGGTAAGGGATGAGAGCAGGGAAGGGTGAGGGGTTTCATCTCCGAGTTAAATGAAGGGTTGTATGCCGGTTTAGCGCATAATTTCAACCTGATAACCGCTAGCTGATCACGGTTCTTAACTACGAGTTTTGGTCAGTTTACTACCACCCCTGGTTGTTCGGCTTCGAAACGAGTTCGTGTCCGGAAATCGGCTAAGAAGGTTATGGCATCAGATTTTGGGATGCGAAAGCAATTTTGTTTGTGGATCACTTGCAAACTGGTAAAACAATTAATTCTGAATATTATCGCAACATTACAGACTATTTGAAGGAGAAAATTTGTGAAAAAAGACCCGGTTTGCAGAAGAAAAAAATCCTTTCTCATCAGGACAATGCACCGTGTCACAAGAGCATTTTGACAATGGCTAAAATTCATGAATTAAAGTTCGAATTATTAGAGCATCCACTGTATTCACCAAATTTGGCCCCCAGCGACTTCCATTTGTTTCCAGAACTCAAGAAATTTATGCGTGGCAAGCGTTTTTCATCAGATGAAGGAAGAGGTCGTAACGGCTATTGAAGCGTATTTTGCAGACTTTCCGGATTCTCACTTCAGGGATGGGATCCACAGATTGGAGGATCGTTGGAGCAAGTGTGATAGTGTTCAGGGAGATTACACTGAATAATAAAGTGTATTTTGAACCATAAAATTGTGTTTTTCTTATCGAACGACAAAACCTATTGAACAACCTGGTACATTTACAAAACCAGCCTCACAACAAATCAGCCAGATATTATGAAGCTCAGGGAACGATCTGTCTTAAATCATTTACAAAACCAATTTTTGACGCAGAAATCGAGTCTGCCCTCTATATTTGTGGAGCGTTGCACTGAATGGAGTTATAAGCGTTCCTCCCCTAAACAAAGGTTTGTTGGGGTGGAGACAGCGGTCTGAGAGGTGAAGGTTGTTTAGGATTCTGAAATCCAATGAGGTTTCTCATTTTTAAAACATTTGAAAACCTTTGTAAAACTGCGAGTGACTCTGATGCCATACTTTTCTTTAGTGTTTGAAGACTAATTTTGAAATTACTACTATTTCTCTCGTAGCCTCTGGAGATAGACATCTATTTAGGGTTATTTTGGGAGCCCCCGTGAAAATCTTCGTCGAAGTCTTTTCAGATTAGAAAAATATCCTCCTGATTCTTAAGCAGATTTGATTTCACGAAATACCAGTCTGAAGATGAATGCGTGGAGAAGGTTGTTCTCGGAATCTCCGCAAAATTCTGTTGCGAAGTGTATATTGGGTTCCAATCTTTAATTGCTCCATGAGCAAGTCAGGTCTTTAGAGCCGAGCCACATACTTACTGTCTATATCGGAATGGAAGTTGCAGACGACCGCTTTTGCAGTTTGCAGAGAGGTTGGAGATGGTCGTGCTGGGACGAAGATCAATCGTGTCAGGACCTCATCACCCCAGCATGAATATGTTTGCACTACGTGTTGCAACAGCGGTTGTCTGCAACTGCGGACCGGAATTTCGCTCCGATGTAGACTCTAGCTCCTCCAAAGGTGTGCGTCTCTCGTGTTCATCATGTGGCGAGAGCATTCCATGAAAGTAAATAGCTGTGAAGCTCTGCTCTACCGACCTTGCTCGTATTTGGAGCAATGAAGGGTTGGAACCTGGTAATAAGCATGGGTCGGCCAGTGTGAGGAGCGGAGCGGTCGGTCATACCTGAATCTCGTTATCACCAACTATATTTCACCATAACCGACCCTACTGCTGACTACGCACGGTTGGGAATGTCAGGGTAAGGAAATTGAAATTGGATAGAATAATCAAGCATCAGGAAAGTGAGAGAAGTCTTGAATTATTATATGGACTAGACCGCATGTTTACGTTGCTCCTTCAACCGCGCTTTCACTTTTCGGTACGATTTGTTACGATTCGTTACGATTTTGGGCCGAAATTTCGTAAATCGTAAATCGTAATAACGCACAGCCCTGATGTGCACAATGCCAGGCTCTGATTTCCAACAGTACGTTGAAAAATACATATCCATGCCCATAGATTCAAAATATCACATGCTGGTGTGAAAATCTGTCTCATTCAGACGTGCAATCATCACGATTACGCGAAAGGAAATACACAATTATCTGGCGCAGTTCTAGAGGTGTCGAGTCAGGAACTATAAAATTTTCTCAAAAGCCGTAATAGACCACGAATTTGTAAAAAAAGGGAAATACTTGAGACGTCAGGCGTTTTTGAAAAGGTCGGAAATCACACCTTTTCGAATGGAAGTAGACTTTCTCAATCGATTCGAAAAATCGTCGACCGTTCCATACAGCAATTTGAGCGGAACACGGTGACGTATTTGTGGTTTCCCCATTTACCAGGTTGTTCAATGAGTTTTGTCGTTCGATAAGAAAAACACAGTTTTATGGTTCAAATACACTTTCTTATTCTTTATAATCTCCCTCAACATTAATACACTTGCTCCAACGATCCTCCAATCTGTGGATCCCATCCCTGAAGAGAATCCGGAAGGTCTGCAAAATACGCTTCAACAGCGGTTATGGCCTCTTCATTTGATGAAAAACGCTTGACACGCATAACTGTTTTGAGTTCTGGGAACAAATTGAAGTCGCTGGGGGCCAAATCTGGTGAATACGGTGGATGCTCCAACAAATCGAAATTTAATCCATGGATTTCAGCCATTGTCAAAATGCTCTTGTGACACGGTAAATTGTCCTGATGAAAAAGGATTTTTTTCTTCTGCCAACCGGGTCTTTTTTCACGAAATTTCTCCTTCAACTGTTCCAAAAAGGTTGCAATAATATTCAGATTCAATTGTTTTACCAGTCTGCGATTAATCCACAAACAAAATTGCTTTCGCATCCCAAAAACTGATGCCATAACCTTCTTGGCCGATTTCCGGACACGAACTCGTTTCGAAGCCGAGAAACCAGGTTCACACCACTCTTTAGCCTCTTGTTTTGATTCGGGATCATGGTGATAGACCCAAGTCTCATCCGTAGTGGTGAATCGACGAACAAAATCCACTTTATCCTTTTTAAAAAGCTTCAAATGTTGCTGAGAAAGTCGCATTCGAATGTGCTTTTATTCCATTGCTAGCGAATGCGGCACCCATTGTGCACACAGCTTTCTAAAACCCAAAGTTTCACTTAAAATTTGGCTCACACGACTTAACGAGATATGAAGAGCCTCTACTAAATCTCTCTCAGTCTATCGACGATCTTCCAAAACCATGTCCTGTATTTTGGCTATGATTTCTGGTGTTGATGCCCTTTTCGGACATCCTTCACGTGGATCATCTTCAAGGCTTGTACGACCATGTTTGAATTCAGGCAAACCATCTTTCTACTGTTCTAATTGTAGGTGAACAATCATTATACACTCTTAACATTCGTTCGTGAATTTCTTTTGGTGCTAAACCTTCCAAAAACAAGAGTTTTATCACTGCACGATATTCAATTTTTTCCATTGCTGTGACAAGGCGACACTAAATGACTTGTAAACAAAGAATGAATAGGCAGATTGATATGAAATTTCACATACGTTCATATGAAGAGTGTACCAACAGAACGAAAAAAATGGGCTAGTGGCAACGCCCTCTCTTATCGAACGACAAAACTTATTGAACAACCTGGTATTTAGTCTGACGCATGGACCAGGCGGCTGGCAGTGCGGTATTGTCGGCACCACCGGACGACGGGACTTTGGTCGCGCGCGGCGACTAACCCCGCAGACCCGTACATCCCCCAGACTAAATTTATTATGTGAACTGTAACAGCTTAAAAAAGTCCTTCGTATCCACAACAGCTCCCTAAGTTACTTTTCTGCATACCTATGAAACTGAAAAGAAAAAAAGAAAAACTAATGAGGAAAAAAATGCAAAGAATTCAGATGAAAATCTCTCGAGATCTAGGAAAATGATCAAATGGAAATGAGTGCAATGAAATGTTGGGCTTGACGAGATTCAGATTCCAGAAGCCGATTTCCTTGTCTTGCCGTTCTACTAGAATTGCAGCTGGAAAACCATTTAGGAGCGAAATGAAATGAAATGACGAACTAGAAAACTATCGTAACTATTTTGGGCTTAATCAGGCTCCGATTATGCACAAAATTCAAAAAAATCGAAAAAAAATTAGAATGATTGTGTCAAGTTTCATAAGAATTTTTCATTTTTATTGAACCAAAACGACAATGGCGCATCTATTGAGCATTGCCAACATCTATAGGAATAATTCTCCGTAAAATTTCGAACAAAATAAAAACACGATACTGTCGTCTGCGCGTACGCTGCATTCGAAAGAGTATTGTAGAAATCAAATCTTTTTTGTCCTGAAAAAAGTTTGAAAGAATTCACTTCGAAATGTTATTTGCTAGAATCAAACGTTCTCCTCGCCTTATCCACATATTTCGTTTCAGACCAGGAGCACAAAGTTTATTCTGAAATTCAGAGTTCATGAAGGTGCATTCCTGACTGACCTGCTAGAGAATCTTTAGTACAAATGCTAAGAAATTGCTTCGATGAGCTAAGCAATTACAAGTGGTAAGTCCTACAAGTCCTACATTTTCCGAAAAATGAAATGGATCGAATGAAAATCTAGGTGAAAATTGTTCAAGAACCTTTTACAGCACGATCTCTTGCCCAGTTCCCTGTGGTCACATCAGACATATGGTAAAGAGTGATTCCGAAACTCATTTGAATTGAAGTCTTCCCTACGGACTGTTATCAAATACCTGTCCTCTGAGCTGAGCTGAAAACAAAACTGTCTAGGTACCCACATAAAAATGGAGTAGGAGGATATTGTGAGCGGCTCGATGAGACGAACATTTTTCATGGACTTCGCGACAATCGAGGATGCGACCGATATGACGAATCGCCAAGTACTCTCCTGGGACTCCACGGGTTGCTCTATAGTAAATAGTCCATCGCAATCAACACTTTTTGTGAGACCTCCTTCACCTGCATTTTGCCTTTTGTAAAAGCATATTGTCCCTGCAAAAAAAGAGCAATCGCTGCAGCAACATGAGTGAACAATGGAGTGCTATTGCTGTTGTTGTCGGCCGTACTTCTCAGGGATATTTGGCATTTTGGAACTTTTTTAGTCCCTAGAAGCAGCTTCCACGATGATTTTCGATCCCGAGTTTCTTCGAGAACCACATTTTGAGCCCATGTTTGATCCAATTTTTCTTCCAAAAAGGGATGCCTTCTTGGACAACGCGACCGTTTACGACAAAATATATTTTGATCTGGGTATGGCTTGGAGCTGCTACGGAAATGTCCGGACCATGTTGCGGACAAGTTGTCTGATTTGGGCCAATGGTACCGCACTAATTTTAGGTTGTTCAGAAATTTTTGTACTATTTGGCTGCAATTTTTTTGTGGTAATAAATTGGTATCCTAAGTACGGGGACCGTTGCTCAAAATTCTGAGGCTTACTGTGGGTTACGGTAGATATAGCGGGCGCCACCTACCTTAGCAGTTCGAAAATCGATAAATCGACTTCACACTCGAGTTTTGCAGCCTAAAGGACGCTTTGATCAAAGGCTATTGGGGTGGGGAGTAGGCGAGGATCGCGTCCGGCAATGGAGTTCAAAGAAGTTTCCGGGGAAAGAACATTCCAAAAATTGGCGCGCTTTGGAACCAAACGGCGAGGAGGAACGTATGACGTGAACGATTGAGCTAACTATTGTGATCACAAGGGTGGACACATTCAGGCAAGAAGAGAAAATGCGAAAATTGTCGCGGACCATGGCTTTTAGGCCGTGTAGAGGAATAAGCTGATGTTTTTAACCGCTTTTACGATAGTAATGCTGCCATGGACTACTTAAAGGCAGTGTTCACGATAATCTTCAATTTTGAGATTATTCGCCATATTGATTGAGTGAGCCCAGGGTAGAACTAAAGTGACGAAGAAGTTGGGAAAAACGCATCAGAAGTACACGAAATCCTTAAGGATCACCCCGCCTCTTAAGTATCACAGGAAGTGTTTGTTGTGACAATGAATTCTTTTGTGGACCCGTCCTTTGAAATTCTCTATTTTCTATTGCTCCGTCCGTTCCCTAGGGTCCAAACTAATGCTGCTTTGCATAAAATATTCTTTTATTTCCCATTAACCCAGTTTTCCACCGGCGACAACCACCATGAACATGTTCATCGAACCGGACAACTAGTCTATAGAATAATGTCACTAAAATGCGACGTTTTAATGCATTTCTAGCCGTTTATTCGTAATTTTGGTAACACTTGGAGGCCAACACATTGTTTTATGTAAAAAACTCGGGGACGAATACCATCGTGAACACTGCCTTTAAGACGCTGAACATAGTTCTACAGTGTAACCTCCCACAAAACATGGCTCAGCTCAGGACAGCAGATTAAAGAGATAAAAATTCGTTGAATCTGGATGTATGGGGTAAGGCAATGCATTCCAGATATGTAAGTTAGCAATTCATCTGGCTAGACACATCCTGCCGGACTTTCCAAGTTGCTTAGACAACGACACTATCCATGGCCATAATCCCTTCTCTTAGCAACTAATCTGTGCTAATAGGATAATATCAACTCATCAAATGTCATCAGAAAACCTTATGCCCTGTAATTATGACACACCAGCTTTTAAAAACACAATTTTTTAGGCTGCTTTATAAGTATAGGACACTCAAGTTAGTTCAGAAATTCATTATTCGTACAACCAAGGCAACGACTGGTGTGGTAGTAATTGGGGGTGTCAAACGCGAATTAACAGGCGTTAAGTTCGCGTTAAACGCAAGTTTAACAACACCAGAATCTGAGCAGGACTCCTAATAGTGAGGAGAGAATTCGCTCTAGTTTCACCCTAACATCCCTCAGTGGTAGGCATTTGTTACAATTTCAATGAAAACGCCTCGAAAAAGCGACAATTGTAACTTTTGTTACGAAAAATAGCAATTCCAAAACGTTTTCAGGTCTGTTTTTTTATAAAATTCCGACATATGGCATCCTCGCGGTAAGTTCGCGTTTAACATACTCTCGCAGGCAGCACGGAAATAGTGCTGAATTGCGAGAGGAACTGGCGGTTAACGAAAAACTTCTCCCGAGGAGTTTTTAGATGCGGTTAGCAAGATACAGTAGGAACAGTTTTGACCACCTATACTGAGGGCAAGTGCGAGTTTAATTAAGGCAGAAGGTTAAGGAAGTTTGATAGCACTGTTAGCCATTTTGATTCAGGGGCGGCATGCACGTACGCGGCGGGTTAGGTTGGGGTTAGGCAGGGTTTGGGGCGTCGGCGCGTTTGATCATTGCTGTGCGAGTGCTGGAGATAATCAATAGTTGGGGTCTCAACGGGGTTTCGGCTGCCCCACCCTCCTACGTAGGGTTTGCGAGGGAACGATTTTTCAGTGCTAGCCTAGCCCCTTTTAGCCCTCGCGCTGCTATCATCAAACGCGCCGACGCTCCAAGCCCTTCCTAACCCCAACCTAACCCGCCGCGTACGTGCATGCCGCCCCAGGATGTCAGCCTATCTTTAAAACTGAAAGGTGTTTCAAGGGATAGTCTTTTAACGGCTTCCTCCAGGGAAACGGGCGATGAGGGATCAAAAAACAAAGCAGGGATCATTGCTGAAACACGTTGGCGCCTTTTTTGGTGGCACTAATCAATCCCTCCCAATCAGCTGTTAATTTTTCGGCGAGCGCCGACACTTCTCTCCTTTGGGGCCTCCTAATTGGGCAGCAGCGACCGCTTATCCATATGTGTTTCATCACGTTTGTTGCCAGTGGACAGGTCATGACCTGTTCGGCAGTGAGTACAGCTTTTTTATCTGCCCAAACCCTGAAGCGCTCTGCAGAGTAGCACCACGGCGGGTCTCGTTGCGACAGAGAAATGATTGAGACTAGGGGACGTCAGGCAGCTAACGAGGTCGGCATCGTGTTGTGCGACACGGGTACCTCACAGTGTTTTTGTCGCTGCGATAGCAGCGTCTCCCTGAGCGACGCCTACGGCGAGCGACGACGGAAAATGGTCTTTAACAGTTCCATCATCAGCGTGGAAAGCTGCCGTCGATCGAGACTTCTCCATAAGTTCGATCTTCTGACCGTTTGCCGTTTTATTCCAACTTTGGTTTTTCGGTTTGTACTTTTACTACTTTTTTGCTCCAAAGTGTGACAGTTGTGATTCATGCGACCACCGCGGACCGTCTGCTGATTTGGGTACCTCGAAAACTATATTTCTAGCCATAATCACTTTACTGAAAGCAAGTTCCAGGTTCATCTAACAGCACTCTGAGCGTATCATTTTTTAGACTATGTTTACAGGCATTTTCTGAATTCTTGGAGCTAATCAAAGCAGTAAAAGCTACTTCTCTGAGTTTTAGCCGAGAAATAGCCGCGAAGTGCCCGCTTTCCGCGTAACAACCGCGCAATAGCTGCCAAATGATGCTCGCCGCGAAATATCCGAGAAATAATGCTCTCCAGGTAGACTCTGTTTCATTCCATGCGAACTCATGTTTTCGGTTATCACAGCGCGGAGCGGTGGCTTTTTCGTCAAAACCTCCTTATCACTAGTTATTATCCGAGGCCCACCGCTCCGCTGCTGGTGATAATCGAAATCATCAGGTCACTAGGGATGTACCAGAGCTTAGGTTTACGGCGCACTCCATAGGCATGATTCAGATGTCAACATCTCTGTCAGTTCAATTACCCAAAATTGAGGTACTTTAATCTTTCAGCCTCTGCAGGCCCCGTCCAACCGCTGGTGGCCCCCGTATGGTGGCTCGGCGAGCCGGTGACGGTTGCGTCTCGGTTACTTCTCGTTATTTCTCGGGTATATCTCAGCTATTTCTCGGCTACTTCTTGTCCATTTAGTGGAAGGTCGAGAAATAGCCGCGAAATGGCCGGGAAATAGCCCACAAAGAGCCGCTGCGGAGCCTGGTGGGTTATTTCGCGGCTATTTCTCGGTCAAAATTACTAAAGTCAGAGCTAAATGTGATGTTGAATGAATGAGAGCGAAAGCATTGGTAAAAAAACGAAGCTAGCGGCATTGACGCTGCGATTCCGCGAAGCCTTCGCGCCCTACCTCGCGTCAGGTTTAGAGCACGCCCCAGGCCTCTAGCCCGGCGGCGTGCTGCCGGTCGTCGCGACGCTGCACAGCCGTTAAGTAAAGACTGTCATGCAAATGAACTGCAGTCAGCCCAACGCGTGCTGGATACGCACAATGTTGGGACGTGGATACTTGATGAAACTGGTAGAACACATCCAAACACGTATGGATAAATGGTCGCTGCTGCCTGCTTAGGTTTTCTGCTCTCCTTTTTCCCATTTTTCTTCTAGAAATCTTCCGCTTTGCTATTTTCAGGTTTTTTCCTCTTCATAATTTATTGCTTATCCTAGGCTATGATGGGTGTGTAGAGATTTAATTGATTTCTCGCTTTTCGAAAGGATTTCCATGACTTTTCAGTGCCAAAAAAAGAAAATTTGCAAAGCGACTGATTTTGAAATGATTTGCTGCTTCTTGTTTTGTTTTCTGTATGCCTTCGAGGTTTGTATGTAGGTGGCAAAATTTATTCGTCGGCCTCTTTTTGCCACCTAAAAACCTCGAAGGCATACGGAAAACGAAACAAGATTAACTCAAAATGCTGAGGTTGCAAGACAGAAGTTGGAGACGATTTGCTGCTTTAGTATTGTTTCTGTAATTTATCTGTATACTGGTGCTCTAGTAATGTTTCTGTATTAGTCGGGGCGTATCGGGCGAGTTTTCTGGCAACCCAATATGAACTTGTTTTCAAAGCTAACTATTTTTGTTCTCCTTTTACTGCAAGATTAGAAAACTCCCTATCCATTGCCAGATCAGTGCCATCGTTGGTCCTTTATTTTTATTGAGGATCCGCGACGCACTTGCTTTGACGGAACCACTCAAAGTGTTTCAATTCTTACCATGCAAAATTTTCATGGAATCTCGTCTTTGCATGATGCACATATGAGCGTATAACAGTCTTTTCTATATATTTTCAACATCAACCGGGGGCTGATGATGAGCTTCAACTTGAGAAGACTGTAAACACTTCATTTCTTCAATTTCACCAATGGCCGAAACCACACAATCGCCCCAATCTCGAACGTAAAGCCCCATTCATAGCTGGTCGCTTCGACTAGTCGCATCACTGCCAACAGGTACAAAAACCGTCGCGACAACAGATCTTGCACTGAGTCGCGACGGGTTGGAACAGTTTGCAGTTTCAGTTGCGATCGCCGAGCGACTGGGGTATTTCATAGCTAGTCGAAGCGACCTGCTCGATTTCGTTAGGTCGCTTCGACTAGTCGCGTCGCTTCCATGATGGAAGCGATTCGTGCAGCCGAAGCGACTAGGCCGTAATCTTTCGTCAGGACGTTGTGTATTCGGCGCCGAGTCGCGGACTTCACAGCTCACCCACATAAAAGACGGCATGTGAAAGGGAAATCGAGTATTTTTCACACATTTACGATTATAGAGATGAGAAAGTTCAATAAGGCTACCGAGAAATCGTATTTCATGCAGAGCTTTCGGCAACTACTAACCTTAGTTGAAGTTTTATGTTGCTGTACCAGCAATTTCCATTCCGTCGTCTCTTGAAACCATGTTCTTGTTGGAAAACTATGCAAGACTAATTTATTTAGAAGATTAAGGCACCGAAGTTACAAAAAAATCAGGAGGAATCAGCAAAATCCGAGAAATTTTTTTTTCAATTCCTGCGGCATTGTCCGTATTTTTTACGCAAAACTGCGACCGCCCGAGCGACTCGAAATCAGTGGACGGAGCGATTTGAAATTGCTTCGTCCAGCGATTTCGAATCGCGGCCGTTTTGTTGGTCGTTTCGACTTCAAGTCGAAGCGACCAGCTATGAATGAGCCTTAAGGCTTCATTTGCACGTTTCCAAATAAAAAACATTTGAAATCTTTCCAAAAACGAAAATGAACTGGGGTGCGTTCCAAGAAGATTTCCACGGGAGGAAAAATGAATCTGATAAGAGTCGACCAATGATAGATTGAGAGACTGCATGAAATGAGCCTATCTGTTAGATTATCATCGTTATATCTTATCAGTCCCATTTTCCTCCCATGGAAATCTTCTTGGAACGCACCCCTGCTTACTCAATCATTCTTTTAGGTTTTGATTATCCATTTCAGTTGAATGTAGGTCACCCTATCCCTATCCTACATTACTCGACGATTTTCGGAGGTTATTTGTCGCACCTAGTGTTACTTTCCCAGGTGCGCCTTTTGATTATTTCATCCAGGGGTTCTGACATTTTTGTTCGCTCGAAATTCTGATTGTGAAGGATATTTGTTGGGGTAACCTTCAAAAAAGGTTGCAGCAAATACGAGATCTTGTAAGATCACGCACATCTGGTGATTTAAAGGCAGTGTTCACGATGAAAAAAGTTTTCGAAATTCCACTAGGATTGGGTAGTGGAGGGACACTCTGTAACGTTAACGTCGAAGGAACGCATGGAAACGAGCCAGGAAAAGCCCCAAAAGAGCCCGAAGTTGCAATTTCGAGCGCATTGAAAACCCCAAAAGCGCATCACACGCCCACCGACGTGAACAAATGAATGCTCGAGATCGTGAGATGAGCGATGATTTTCAATCATTAGCCCCGTTCTTCCCTTCATTCTCAGCTTCTCTCTTTACTCAGGTCAGCTCGCATACATCGGCTGCAAGAGACGGAAGTTACAAGCCTCGGACAACTCGTCCACCATGTTTCCATAGCTCAATCTTTGAGGGACCATACCTGCGTTCACAGATGGTCTTGGATGATGTCAGAGACACCATTGGAATCAGCATGGGGCCGTTTTAAAGATAGGCGAGAAAACAGAAAAACGATTTTCATCGTGAACACTGCCTTTAAGCTATTAAAGGCAGCAGACACGCTCGAAAAAGTTGTTCAGATAACTACGTTTCTGAAGTCGCATGGCTCCTAGTAGACAGCTCACGCCGTTGGAAGCGTCAAAAACGAGTCAAAACTACTAAATTTCAGCAATGCAAATCGAAAAATTTCTGCAACCCCGCCCCAAAATACAAACTCGTCCAGATTGATAGTACTAATACGGTCCCTTTGGCTGGTTTTTTATGCTTCCAACGAGGTGAACGTTCCAGTACAGACTGTAGAAGTATATCGGTTTCTCTATCTCAACCGTTTTGTTGCTAATGTTCGTTGTTTCAAACGCGCGCCGTAAAACTCGTCCACTTTCACCTGATAAGAAAATAACCGTTGTTCCTCTTTTTGCACGCAGTTTTCGTCCGTTTTTTCGTCAGTTCCCAATACAACCAGGTCCAAACCTTTGATCTATGTCATAAAATCGATACCATTTTTGAGCGTGTCTGCTGCCTTTGATTAAACTAGCATGTGTTTCCGAGAGTTGTTCTAAAAATCGACAAAGCTCATAAAAATTACGAGAGTTTGGTTTCGAACAATAGAAGTCCCATGAAGTTTGCTTTGAAGGCTCTTCCTCATGACCAAATTTGGTGAATAGTGCCGAAACGTGCCGAAATCTAATTTTCGACCGTTTTCAATATGCGGTGCAATGAATTTGAACGATATTAACCTACCATAATAAGTGAAAAAGAGCTTTAGTGTTGAACCTCCGTTTTCAAAGCTTTTCAACTTATTATCTGCTCTACCCCTTTCTACACTTTGAGGTTGGAACCTACTGTATTTTTACCATCCGGAAAGCGTCCAATTCATTTTCTCACAAAAGGCGGGTGGCGTAAACCTGACGGCTCGTGTGAATCTGACATCTCTTACGTGGGCCAGCTCGCGTTAAACTGGCGGCTCTGTGGCATCTATGTCGCGGTAAGTTGGCGGCTTGGAGGTGGCGGTTTGTTCGCGTTTAACACCCCATTTACTACCACCCCTGATCTATAGCAAATATGCATAGCAAATAATTACTGCTTGTAATAGTTATGGATAACGGTAGTCATTTCATGGCAGGTGCTAAGGGACTTTAGTGTGGGCTCGGTCGCAGTACTTTTGCTAAACGGGTTTCATCTATTCCCCAGTTTGTAACTGGCCTAGTCCTGCGTGAGCTCGGTGTCTCATTCTTCTGGAGCGAAAACAGATTTCAATCACAAATCCTTCAGTATTGCTTTACAACTCTACTGAGGGGTGGGTGTACTGAGGATTTTCTACACCCCAGTGATGATAGTGGTATCAGCTAAAACCACCAGAGGAACATGCAAAAGATAGAAATGACAATGGACCCGTATTTCTGATGGCCAGTGTAGGAGCGGCTCAAATCAAAACAGAAGAATTATTTTTGTGAGCCTTTGCTGTTGTTGCAGTGGGCCGGAACACCTCTCATTTGTGTAACATATTTTCCGAGTTTATGAGATAATACATATCCATCCCATGAATAAAATACTAAGAGATAAAAATACTACATGTTAAATTACTTAAATAAATTCACCCATGGTATGATATGTAAACTCTGGGAATCTCTAGTGAGCTCTCGATTTAGATTAACCCAGCAGCGGAGCAGGTGGCCTCGGTGAAATATGTATAACTGTTGATAAGGATGTTCCGACGAAAGAGTGACCGCTCTTTCCTGCGACAATTATCGATCAAGAGCTCACTAGAAATGCCCCAGAGTTTACGTACATGGTTGCCCAGCTGAGGCATTGGAAAGGAACGAATTTATGGTAGATGCAGGGTTCGCGACAGAAACGGTTGTTGTGCTGTCCTCATGAGAACATACATAGATCCGGTCATAACAAAAGCAAAAATAAATGAAAAGTCGGAGAAAACACGCGCACGAACAAGTTAAGACGGCTAATTATGGTGCACTGTGCTTATCTGGGTCTAATTCCGGTACGCAATCGCGTCTCGACACGCTGTGTGGCCGCACGCGCTCGAGTCAATCGAGTTTCCAGCTCCAGAGCCGACTCGATATGACTTTTTTATACAGTTTTCTTTCAATTTGTTTAGTTTTCAGTTTCTAAAACCCACCTAGAGTCAACAGATCGACAGCTGCGGCGCTGGAAACTCTTCCGACTCGGAAGCGCGCGGCCGCAAAGCGTGTCGAGACGCAATTGCGGACCGGAATTTGACCCAGATTAGCACAGTACGTCCGCCCCAGTTCACAAAATTTTCATTAATGCTTGTTTCGTCGCCTTTATTTTCCCGCCAAAGTAGTTGGCAGCCTCTTAGAGTGGTTAGAAACCACTCCGAGAGCAAAATAAAGGAAGGTGGAACAAGCACTTATGTTCAAAAATCTCGTTCTTTAGGGGTGGGCTGACACCCGGAAATCAGCCATCCTAATTTGTCCCTGAGCGTTTTTTTTCACTGACCTTTCATGTTTTTCCTACTTTGTGATGGCAGGATTCACCCTCTCATGTGGTTAGCGCAAAGACCTCGTCTCTACGGACGGGATCATACTTCCAGCGACGAGCGACGAGACGCAATGCTTGCCATCAATAACGACCGAAAATCCTCTGATATGCACTATCGCTGTCCTTGGTCGCGGGAAGTATGATCCCGTCCTGAAAGTTAGGCACATATATGTCCTGTCAGATAGAAATATCCTCTATTCCGGCGTCAAATTTGCTCGCGCTTGTGCGGAGCGGAGGAAGGGGCAGTGAGAAAGTGTGTGTGTGTGTGGGGAGGGGGAAGGAGACGCAGCATACGCGCGTAGCCGCACACGCTGAACGGAAATAAATTTCACTCCGAAATAGAGGATACGTGTTCATAGATTTTGATCCTGTTGCCAACCAAAGCAAACTTTGATCTGTAGCTAATAGAGTTGGAAAGGAAGACAGAGACGATTGTTCACAGTTAGAGGGAAGAACTGAAAATTGGGTAACTTTGGTCGACTCCTATCTCGCGTTCATAACAATAACCCTGCCTTTGACTGGAGCAGGAGCGCTTGTTGTGTAGAATAGGGGGTTTTGAAGTGAGGACGCGATGAGATGGAGAATTGGCATTGGGCGAGAAGTGTGGAGGCGGCTCGAAACTTTCAGAAAACCGATAACGCTGCCATTTAGCGCGAAGATTAAGAGATATGCCACAGAGGAGCGCACGCGCTCACGAGAGAGATGTCACGGCTGGATGGGGTGCTCGGTTTTGTTCGAAAGACAAAGAGTGGTGCCCTTCAGTTGACTCTCCCTTCTCACACTAATACATCTGTGTGGATTTGGAAAATGTCAATGATCCGTGGACGGCCACGGGAACAGCGGACGGGAGCAAGATGAATGAAATACGGAGTCGTTATTCATTAGAAGTGGCAATGACCAATTCGCTGCCACCGCCACGGTGTTGAGCCAGTCACGGCCTAACTCAAAGGCAAAAACTAAGCGTTTCCAATGAAAAAAAAAACGTTCCAGGACAGCGTCACTTTCGTTTGCCGAGAGATTAGAAGAGAACAGAAAAACGCAAGAAGCCCCATCAATAATCTCCTCTTCTACGAAGGGCAATAACTAGAAAAATAACGGAATTATAGTATCTACGCTACTGTACTTAGCCCTTAATGAAATACACAAGAGTCCAGAAAGTATCACTTTTTCTTTGAAGGCAGTGTTCACGATGATTATCGCATTAGAGTTCGACCAAAAAATGGGTTTGTTTGGTCGTGAGCTATCGAATAATGAAGAAACAGCGAAAAAAAGCGCTCAGAATAAGCTAAGTAATGGTTTCTAAAGTGAGTACAGATTCAAGGCGCGGACGAGTTCACGTGTCCTGCTGGTTTCCGCCAGCGCGCGGTAATGGCGAAATGTGCCCAAATCGATCAGGCTGGGCGTGGCGGAGTTGCTTGGCAACTCGCTATCGAAAACGTCTGCGACGCCACAAACTGGTCAGAACGGGGGGCGGGGCGGGCAAAGCAGACGTACTGGGCTAACGAAATCTTCACTTCGCAGACGCTGTTATCAATTTCTGGCCCGTTTTCGCTGCTTCCTTCGACCCTATCCCCTTCAGCATCTGCCAGCATGTTGTTTCACACTGAAAACTCGGAAACGAGATTCATTATGAACACTGCCATTAATTAGGAAGCGGGACTCTTATTGCTAAATTCTCTGAGAAGGGGGCTCAGATAGAAGTAAAGGCTCTAATTTTTTCGGACAAAAAATTCAGTAGTCTTCAAGGACACCGAAGGTTCCTTTCAAAGAAAAGTAAAGTAATTGTTTGTTTATTAAATCCTAGAAAATTATCATCGACAGTTCGAAGGAGGAAGGGATGAGAGTGGACAAAATTCCTTTTGTCATATCCTACATATCAGGCTACTGTCGCCGCAAACCTACTACCGAAAAGTTCATGACAGGATCACCGCAAGCATGAGATGTTAAGATCGCTCTGAGAATCTTTCCGAGGATATTTCTCTCTCTGCAAACTTCTTTGTTCTCCCTCAATCCCTTTTTCTCAGTTCTCACCATCAAGGATCTAAATCTGATTTCCGGTTTTAAACAGATTGAGTCCGACACGAGTCGGTGCTAAAAAATGAGAAAGCGCCTTCGCACGCGTTCTGTAGAAAACTTACAGCTCATAGTAATCGAAAAAAGCAGCTGTGAGGTTGCGTATTTCCACTTAGCATACTGTAGGTTTTGCGATAACCGAGGGCAAAGCTGTAATTTTTTTCGGACTCTGAACAAAGAATACCGGAAACGTTAGGACACACACAGCTGCACCACACATTGATACAAGCAAAGAAAAAAAGAAAAAAAAATGCAAAAAATGGGTACAACAGATGGAGGATTCTGTATTCTTGTTGTTTCTGCGTGCGTTACATGGCCAAGACTTTAGTTATATTGATGATGTTTATGTGCGGGAGAAAACTCACGGAAAACCAACGTTCCCGATCTTTTTTCTTCAAACTTCAGGAAAAATTGCAACTTCGCCGTCGATTATGGCGCAACCTACAGTATGCCTAGTGGAAATGCGCAACCGCAAAATCGCCTTTTTCCGCTGCCGTGGACTGTACGTGCGGCATTGAAGCGCATGGATAAGTTAGCAATGCATCTAAAAATTACGTGACATCGCGGCGAAACACTGAAGTATTGCTATGTTGGAGTTTATCAGTGATAAACCAATGTTTACGGAAGTGTTCTGCAAAAATATCCCTTCGGCAAACTCAATCGTAGTCGATGATTTGCAGTCGATGAATACTAGTCCTGCTAATAACTCAAACGGCAATCCAGAGGCAATGAATTCGATCGTTCAGATGAGAATGTGCATATGCAGGTAATTGCTGCTACGAATAATGCGAGGAGTAATGTGAGAGAACAACAACGGATGTATAGCCGGAGGCGGCCGAAATCGAGCTCCACCTATGTGAGCGGAAATTTCAGGCGAGATAGAATATTATCTCTTGAAAGGTAACAATCGGACAAAAAACAGTGTTCAAGTTTTGGGCCCAAAGCAGCCTACAACACATGAGCGACTGGCTTAGCAGAAAAAAACGGAGGATAAAAGAATGCTGGCAAAACGGCAATCCAGAGGCAGTGGTAACTGGTCGACTGGCTTCCAAATACAGCCTATCTGAAAATCCCATGCGTCTCTGATCTTGCGTTGTAGAGTTGATGAGACTGTTGCTTACTTGAAGTACTTTCTTTCAAAATTTATATCTGATCAACGACCGACCGCTCTGCTCCTTCGCATTTGATTGGGTAGCGTAAGGGGGTTTTTAGAGTTCCACCGCGGCGCGGCGCGATTTCATGATTCATATGCAAATCGACGAGCGGCGCGTTATCGATCGATGCCCACTGAAAACATCTAATCGTGCCGCGCTGCGATGGAACTCTAAAATAGGCCTAACAGGTTATGAGGCCCCTGTCAGAGTTGGTTGAAAAACGCCGTGGCCAACGTATGAAAAACATTGACGGTGGAGGTTGCAAAAACACGCGGCGTGGCTAGCTGTGACGGACGCGGTCGATATGTTTGAAATATGTGGAACGATATCATGGATATCATTCATTTCTTACATACCTTATATCATCGGTCGGGTCAGCCACATCGGGTGCTTTTTCCACCCCACCTCATTCATTTCTTTCATGATTACCGACCGGGCTGGCTACGGTGATCGGCCAACTATGACCGAGGCTTGACTGAGGCTTGAAGGCCGTTGTAGATCAACAAATGAAGTCATTCCGAAGACTGGATGGTTGACCAGAAAAGCGAGAAGAAACTCAAACAAAAAATTTCGTAGAGAATTCTTGGAATCGTTTCCTGAAATGTTTGGAAAAATGTCGCCGGTGCCGATCACAGAAAATCTGCTTCATAGATAAGAAGATTTGTATCATTTGACAGCTTCACAGTATTTTCCCCGGGGCCCAAACTCATCATCGATGAACCCTTTGTTCAAGGGTAAGTAAGCTTTAACCCGGACTCTTTGCACTGCCCAACGCACTATTTACATACACCGCTATCTGTATACCTCTGTTACTCTTAAACTATGGAATCCTCGTTGATGATTCCTGCATTAGATGCTTAAAACAGTGTTCACACAAAAGTTTTTCTTCCGCAAAACCGAAAGCTTCTGAAGAAAGTAGTGAAGAAGGAAGCCCGAAAAACTCTTAGGTAGTGGGTGAAAATCGCATGCATCGGCTGACCCATCGGATCAACCTGCCCACATGATCAGCCAATTTTGGAGGACCTTCTATATGTCAACGGTGATCGAAATAAATGGCTTTGATAAGAAGCAGTTGATAAGGTAAATCTCATTATCGCATGGAAATGCCACATTTCTTGACGTAGGTAAACCCTTTCAAACTCAAAAATAAAGTTTACCACAAGCGATCCTGTTTTTTACAGTGTAGATGACCTCACACGTCAGCTACACTCGCTTCAGAATTTCTAGTTTTGTAAGTAAGCTGCGTACATGTGATCTACGCAACGATAGCGGATGGGCCTCACAATCAGCACCAACTGTCGTGAGCTTATTGACTGGAAAATTTGTGTCGGTCATACATATACCCAACATCCACGATTTAGTTCGGACAGTGTTTTCGAAAAAGGTCAGCAAAGGTATTCAAAAAAGCAAGACGGATGGTCATTTCACATTCAGAAAAAGCAGGCAGCTGAAAGCTACCGTCCATGAGCGCTTGTTTCCGGGAATCTGGGCAGAGAAAAGTTTTGGCTGCATCAACCGAATTACGTTGCGAAGGTGTGCGACCAAGGTTTTCGATTTCCGACTGTTCCAGAAATGTACTGAATCCGAAGAAGAATAATTAACACATTTGTTGTAGGTTTCTAGAGACTAAATAGGTGTTCGAGAACACTGATCCAAACCAACCCCGATTTGCTCTTACGATTTTAGTTTTAATTGTTTTTTTTGTGATAATTCACACGGAAAGTGTTGCACCACTTGAAAGTCACCATAACCCCGTAGACCACTAGAAGATTTTTTTCGGACCCGCGACATAGCCTAGGTTGCGTTTTCGTGTGGAAAAAAAGAGCGTTGATGGGAGCTCCGAGGGAGGGCGAAATCAGTTATGAATGAGCTATGGTGCAAGCCGTAATAATAGCCGTGTGGTATGAGCCTGGAATACGAAGCGAAGCAGAAGTAAAAAACGTACACAGGGCTACGGCTGTTTGAGGAGGTAGGAGGACAAGATAAACAAGACAATTGCCATAGTTTTGATGATTGAAGAAGATGTCCCAGAGGTAAAACTCTGCGAAATGTTTTACGTGACTTTTGGATGTTTTTTTGCCGTAATTGCTGTTCAACGTCGCAGTGCACGTTATGGTATGCTAAAACAAGGTGCTGAGTTGATCGCAAAACGCCGGGCGAGATCCGGGCGAGATTGAACCAGAATATTCCCTTTCCGAGGAGCGCCTTATCGCACTGCACCACCGAAGCCCCAGCCCTGATCTCAATCAATCTTCACCGAAGCAATCATCCCTTCACCCGCATAACGGCTATCATGCATTCACTGGCACTGACCTTCGGAATATATTGATCACCATTGGTTGATCACCATCCGTCCACTGGACTTAATCTGATAAGGGGACCATACATGCACGCTCGCAGAAGTGGCTGAAATAGCGACTCCTCATTTCATACAGAGGATATGCTGTGTTCAAAGAAGACTGAACCTTTATAGAATTTCAAAGGCAGTAAAAACTGTGTACTTTGGTTCTCCCCTGAAGGAACGAAGGGGGAAAGATTGAAGAAAGACTCCCAAAAAAAGAGGTGAAAATCTCGTGTATCAGATGACTCATCAGACCGACCAATCACGGAAGAGGTTGTAGCTCAGGAAGAGCTAGAGTTATTGCGACATCAAAAAATCCGCTTTGGAACCATTTTATTTTTAAGTAGATCTAGGTAGAAGAAGCCAAAAACAAGGTGCTTTAATTAAAAAGTTTGAGGCGCAAAACAGTTCCCGAAGTTTCGAATTTCCGAACTGCGCCAATCATACAAAACAAACAGGCGTAATTGAATATCTTCGGAAGTTTTTTTCATAGTTTTTTCCTTCGGAAATTGAGGGCTTTTTGAGGACTTCCGCTATTGTCCTTTACTTCTTAAACTTACTCTTCATAAAAATATTGTAGACAATTATATGGACTTCTTTATGAACACTGCCTTTGATCGGGTATTTTACGAGTCGCAAACACGCGCTGCATCGCAAAGCAGTACTATAATATTGGAGTAACCGATCCTTAAGGCTATGTTCATATGAATGTAATACGGAATCGATAGGGATGAAGGTGAAAAGAGTTGCAAATGGCGCTTTTTGCGTGCACTCAGACCTCCGGCGGCGGCGCTTTATCGCATAAGTATCCGGACAGAAGTGCACTCTTTGAGCATTGAATATTGCTATAAGAACTCCAATTTTCTACACCAGCAGCTTCGACGATGTCTTAGCGAACACCTGACACCTGCACTAACAAAACACATTTTGGTTCATTCAGAATGCCACTCTGGGGTATTGAATTAGAGTCAATTATAGGACTCGGTTAATGTTTATCGATGAATACTCCACTGTGAAGTGAGAGAGAGTTGAATATTCGAGCTCTCACCCACATAATTCTTCCTCCTTTCTTTGGATTTCTTTCTTTGGATGAAACTCGCGATTGTATAAGGTCATTCCTAGGGCTTTTCAATACGCGATGACGATAGAATTTGCCTAAAGTCTGCAGCGGGCTTTTTTTCAAAGCGCGTTTATAGCATCTCTCCCAAAATGTTGCCTAAAACGCCAGAAGTAACGGAAAAGTTTTCAATTTTTCCTATCCAGAAAAGTGTTTCGCTTGTGTTGCTCATTGAGCGCGAATTAGGCGCTTTTTACACAAATGCCTCTTGCGGTCTCCAAAGATTGGTACTTGATGGGGAAGTTGATGACTTTCCCATTGCAATGTGTTGTCTCGAAAGATTTTTTCTGCTGAATAAACAGAACGCCTCCCTAACGTGGACTTGAAGTGAGGCAACCGTGGAGTTGGATGGGTCGAAGGCGGGAGCTGTCAGCGTGACAACTCAGGAGGGCAAGCAATTGAAGTGGACGTGTATCATCCAGCATGACAGCGACAGGCCAAATGGCGGTGCAGGCTGATGGGTAAAGTGAACTGAAACGTCGCCGAGCGACGTCTTCAATTCCTAGCGTCTTGACCGATCCCGTCTGACTGACCAGCAGGAGTTTCCATACACACACTTGTGCGAATTTTTTTACAGAGACCAATGAGGACTCGACTACTGAAAAAGATTCTGATTCGATAGCGCTAAATAAAAAGAACAGGAGTGTTGATAAATGAACCATGGAAACTGTTGAAGTGGCTGCTATTGGTGTTTGAGAAGGATCAAAACTAAGCATTATTGATGCGTTTCAGAAAAACTACCCGGATGAACTCGCTTTCAAAAACACAGTCCAACCTTAGAATCGTTTTCCAGTCCTCTTACTTGTCTCGGAGATATTTTGGCGTTGATCTCAATTTTGTCACGAGAATCGTTCAGAACCATCAATTAACGGAGTTTGAAGTTGTGTACTGTTTCTTTTTGTCGTCATTTGCATCCATTGCACTCGGGCATATCAAAATATAAAGTTAGAACAATCATAAATGGAAGAACTTTGATTTTTTCCGCGCGTCGCATCCTTTTGAGATCGTAAACTTTTCGGAGAGCATGACACACTTTTAGCTTTCTGTAGGAGTGGTCGACATTTTGTTGGCTTTTTCTGAGATTTTGCACTTGACTACATTATCAGAAACTATCCCCGGTTGGACGTGACTTAAAGGCAGTGGTCGCGATCAAATATGCTTGTCGTCTTTTTCTCTCCAAATCCTTTCCTGGGTCTCGAGTAGTAGGACCCATAAGAAAAAATCGCGAAAAAACCACTGTTTTGGGCCAAATTTGAAACCTGAACTTTCTTGCCTTTTGATGGTGGACGAGCCCTCTCCACATCATCGGCATCGATGACCTCTTATATCAAGAACATCAGCTAGCTTAAAATTGAATGTCAATCAATGAACCTTCGAATATATGTACACATCTAGTCAAAAACATTGACTGAAGTGATGCTTTCATTATTCAACTGTTTTTATTAGTTAAATTTGCATTTATTTCGTCCTCTGAACGTCGATGATGTTTGACTGCTCGGCATGAGACTGCGATCTGTTTCGTCATCGCTGTGCACGTGTGCGCGAACTAGCTTCTTTGGGCCCTAGAAACTCTAATTGTAGACCGTTTTTCACCGCGCTACCTTCATAGTTTTTCAGCTGTTTTTGATCTAAGCGGATTTTTGTAGTTTTTTCGATAACGTTTTTCATCGTGACCACTGCCTTTAAAAGACATTTTGCAAATAGTTTTTGATCTGACGGGGGTGGGGCTAAGCAGAATAATAGAGCTTAGGAAAGCCCTCAAACAACATTCACACTACATAAAGTAGTTGGGATGGTCACAAAGTTTTGCAAATACAGCGCGTATCAAAACTATAAAGGCACCCTATTTTTTAAAGATACAGAAATTCTCAGTTCGTTGTGAGATGAGCCCAGTACGATAACGAAGCACCCTCCTCCCGCGAACATAAACATAGCCATAACTTACTTACCCCTTAGTTCTCAGCATGAAGAATTTTTTAAGTTTTCCCTTGTATCAAAACTATAAAGGCTACATAGGGATAGCTGCGATTCTTGACGACATATCCGATCTCAGTCCTCCATTCTTTACTGAAGTATGTCATGCTTCTACCTGTTACTATTCTACGCGGTTCAATGCTGACTACAGGAGAAAAGGCCCATAAGGAAGTGCCTCATTAAGGTGGGCACTTCAACACAGGAGATAGTGCGCAATCGAGCTGTTCCTTCACTGGTGTTCAGACATATCTGGGTTCCTTCGCGTGCATATATCAAGGAACATAAAGGTGGATTGCAGAGGAAGGGAGTTTTTGGGCAGAAAGGATGATTGGTGGTTGATGGTCAAATAGCACGAACGGCTTCGCGGAGGTCCAACCCGTTTTCTAGCCAAATTACTCCAACACACTCATCTCGAGGCCTGTAAAACGTAACGAGAACATCTCCAGAGACTTCAAGAGAGCTTACCGGTCAAATACGAGGGTGTATAAGGGCGACTCAGACGCACCTTACAAGAAGTAACGAAGCTGCACAATTGGTGAAGATGCGCCTCTTAAACCTGCTCTCGTTCTTGTAATAACCTAAGACATTTTTGGGCATAACATTGTCTGTTTCGATAGTAGGCGTCCAGTAACTTCTTTCATCTGCCGGAGCAGACATTGTTATGTCGAAAATGTGTTGGGTTATTACAAGAACGAGAGCAGGTTCAAGATGCACATCTCTTCACCAATTGTGCAGCTTCGTTACTTCTTGTAAGGTGCGTTCGTGTCGTCCTTAGACACCCTCATATTTGACCTATGAGCTCTCTTGAAGTCTCTGGAGATGTCCTCGTTACGTTTTACAGACCTCGAGATGGGCGTGTTGGGGTAATTTGGCTAGAAAACGGTTCAGACCTCCGCGAAGCCGTTCGTGCTATTCGACTATCAACCACCAATCATCCTTTTTTGCCCGAAAACTCCCTTTCCCGGCATTCTACCTTTATGTTCCTTCTTATATGCACGCGAAGGGACCCAGATATGTCTCAACATCAGTGAAGGAGCAGCTCGATTGCGCACTATCTCCTGTGTTGAAGTGCCCACCTTCATAAGGCACTTCCTTATGGCCCTCTTCTCCTGCAGTCAGCATTGAACCGCGTAGAATAGTAACAGGTAGAAGCATGACATACTTCAGTAAAGAATGGAGGACTGAGATCGGATATGTCGTCAATAATCGCAGCTATCCCTATGGTGCCTTTATAGTTTTGATACAAGAAGAAAACTCTTAAAAAAACTCTTCATGCTGAGAACTAAGGGGTAAGTAAGTTATGGCTATGTTTATGATTGCGGGAGGAGAGTGCTTTGTTATTGTATTGGGCTCATCTCACAACAAACTGAGAATTTCTGTATCTTCAAAAAATAGGGTGCCTTTATAGTTTTGATACGCACTGTAGCGTAAGTTGGCGAAATTGGAGTTATCCGTCTGGGACCTTTCGATCAAGTGTTCTATACCTGTTGGGGATACAACCTCTCCTCTATCTCATATCGGTCATCGTTAGTCGACACTCATAACCTTCTTCGAATTTTACATCAAAGTGCTGAGAAAGCTTTGGGTAGCAAAAATATCCACATGCCTCTCATACTCTTTTTTCAATCCATCATGGCTGTTTTAGTTCACGGAACATCTCGAACAATGTGTACTTTAATGACGCTAAACTCGCCTTTGCCCGGAGAATTCTCAAAAAAAAATTGCATCATTTTTCTTCATCGAACGACTTCATGGTACCCAACTTCATGATCGAGTATTATGGTTAGTGTCCTGATTAATGCTAAATGAATTTGGAGGCATGTCAAAAGAGCTCTCGATTTCGGTCATCAACAGCAGCGAGGCGGTGAGCTGCGGTGAATTACCACTGATGATGACGATGTTTCAACAAAACCAACGCTTGGCGCTGGTGATAATTCAAATTAATACTCTTCAGGATTGTCGCAGACCTTATCTTATCAATGATCGATCTTTGAGAACCTGAGAGACCGCTTGTCCACACTGCGCACCCACGCTATGAACTCGATTTCTCGTCGTTCCTCAAAAAAAATCCTTTTCAATGTACCTGGAACCCGTACTAAAAAGAACTTTCATGACTAGTGAGCAGACATTAGGCACCTTCGAGTTCTTTTATACTGATTCATTCATAACGAAAACCCCGGGTTTGAATGACACTGGACTGATTGGTCTGTAGGGCGCGATCGGTTGGGAAAATTAGCCGCGGGGCGAGCGGTTTCTTAAAGGCAGCATACACGCTCGTAAACGTGTTTGAGATAACTACGGAAATAGAATACTCTGCCAGTTCGAGACTTGATGCCTCAGCAAAAGAGACTTGATGCTCATGTACAAGTCGGCATGAAGTCTTAATTTGCTGCTCTTTCGGAATAGACGACCCACTAAAGAATACAATGAAATTTGCAATTGTTCGGGCATGACCTACTGCTCGGTTGGTCAAATCAAACAGTTCAGTATGTTTGAAAAAGACTAAATCATCCGACAGCTTTAGTGAAACGATCATTTCTTATGAAATTTCTCTAGTGGGTCGTCTATTTCGAAAGAGTACCCTTAATTTGCCACGTTAAATTCACTGTATGGGTGAATTTGCCGCTAGGATAGGTGAGAATTGGGTGAATATCCAGTGAAAATGGTGCGAACTGGCAGCGAGAGAGGGTCCAATTTACCGAGAAAATGAGGTGAATTCACCTTGAAAAATGGGTGAGTTAACCTCGAAAATTTCATGAATTTGAAGGTCCACAGCCCAGGAAGCCCCGCCTTGTCCGCAACATGGGCGTGATCTTCACAGAGGTCTGCGGTGAGGAGCCACCCTATGCGGACCGCGGCGTAACTCCCCCCTCCCCGCCATGAGGATACCCACCGTATCCTCCCAGCAGCCAAAATTATGCTGGCCTCCGGAGAGTGACCCGAAGTCACCTTTCAGGGCCGGCACCAGAATGCCGAATGAGGACTCTAGTGAGATGAGGCGGCTTTTGTACCGGCTGTGCTCATGGTAAACACATTGAGACGTGATCAGTCGTTTTATCATATTTTCGCTGAGATGTTTTCACTTGTTTAAAATTTCTGACATGCCAGCAACGGCGGTAATTTCACCCTTTGCGCTGAGTGGTATCCAGCCGCTCAACAACTGATATGCATTAACATGTTAGCGCTGGCGGTATTTTCACGCTTTGCGCTAACTGATATCCAACCGCTCAGCAAATTCACCCTTTGCGCGGATAAGCTTTGATGAAGGCGCTAAAGGTGAATTTGATGCCTATTGATAACAGAGCGTGATAAAGGCCGCTTTCCCCGAAGCATCAAGTCTCGAATTGGCAGAGTACGTGCACGTGCAAAAACCGTGTTCATTTTTTTCACAATTTCGCGCAGGTAGGCCTACCAGGTTGTGATATATCGCAAAGAGGCCTAAGAAAACACTCGAATTCCTGAGGAAAACTCGTGCGAAAGTTCCAAAGCATTCAGCTCCCCTTTTTTTCACGTCGTTCGGTGTGTCCTGTGAAATGCCCAAACTTCGGAAACTTAAACGGCTGATTTGGTTTAGCCCCAATAACTTTTTAGGTTCTACGAATCTTTTCGTCTTTCTGCTGTCAAAATTTCTTTAAAAATAAGATGCTGTCGGTACACACTTCCGAACTCGAGGATTTTTCGGAACAAAGAATATAGAATTTCGGATTTCTGCGGCCTGCCTGAGCCCGTCATGGCGCTTCTGTTCCTCGTGTTAGATGATCGACAGGGAAAACGCTGTTTCAGACCACGGAGCAGTTTTCACGAGCCTATAGCATTATGAATACGCTACACTGAGGGCTTAAAGGCAGTGTTCACGATGATTTTTGTCCCCGAGTTTTTCACATAAAACAATACCTTGGCTTCCAAGTGTTACCAACACTGCGAAAAAACGGCGAGAAAACGCATTAAAACATCGTTTATTAGTGGCACTATTCTATAACATGGACTAGTTTTCCGGTTGGATGAAAATGTCCATAGTGGTTGTCACCGGTAAAAAATGGGGTCAATCGAAAATAGAAAAATATTTTTTGCAAAGCATTATTAGTTAGGGCCCTAAGGAAAGGACGGAGCGATAAAGAGTGAAGAATTGCAAAAGATGGGTCCACAAAAGATTTCACTGTCACAACAAACAGTCCCTGTGATACTTAAGAGGCGGGGTGATACTTAAGGATTTCGCGTACTTCTGATGCGTTTCCCTCAATTTCTACGTCATTTTAGTCCTACCCGGGGGCCAAACAATCGACTTACCCATTAATCTTAAAACTGAAGATTATCGTGAACACTGCCTTTAAGCTTCGCAGGCTATCTCAACTTGGTTCAAGTATTGGATTGAGAAGAAAAACCCAGATGTGGTTTTCAGCGCGGACGCTGCCTTTAAAGGCAACATACACACTCGTAGACGTGTTTGTTAACTACGGAAATAGAATCGTGTGGCTTAGAACACAACGCCTACGTATTATGAAGCGTCAAAAACGACCCACAATGACGCTACCCGAGTGAGAAATTGGCCCCGTCCTTGTATCTGCCCGCCCCCTGTGTTTGCTGTTCTACTCCAAAACAGGGGTGGGGGACCAATCTCACCGTCGGCCATGTGTGTGGTTTACTTATTGTACGTAATGCACCACTTCTACTTATTGTACTTATTGTACCACACACATGCATCGACAGCGGTGGGGACGGCCCAGCACACCAGTTTCGGAGGAGAACAGCAAATACAGGGGGCGGGCAGATACAGGGGCGGGGTCAATTTCTCACTCGTGTAGCGTCATCGTGGGTCGTTTTTGACGCTTCAAAATACGTAGGCGTTATGTTCTGGGCCATGCTATTCTATTTCCGCAGTTACCTCAACCAAGTTTACGAGCGTGTATGCTGCCATCAAAGGTAGGGATCACGGATGAGCGGAATTCCGATTTCCGATGATTTTTGGCCCTCCGGTTTCCGAAAAAAAAATCCCGAAATTGCGGCAGAAATCGTAAATATGTATGCACGAAATTAGACTCTTCTACACCTTTCCTTACGAAATGCCTATGGGGCTATTTCGGGCGCTTTACTTTTCGCAAAGCCAGGGTTGCCTGAATTTACATGAAAATCATTCAATAAAAAAGAATAAGCCCAAAGTTTTTTGTTAGGCAGAGTTACTAAGGGAGAGTCAAAATTACGCTGAACGAATTTCCGATTTCCGATCGTCTTTAGCGTTAGGATTTCCGAAACTGCGAAGGTCGTTCCTAATTCCGTTTTCTTGCGCTTATCCCTCGTAGGGATGACGATGAAAACTACTCTTGAGCTCGCTCGATGAGAATGTAGGTTTGGTCATCCCAAAAGTACAAATAAATTAAAAAATAAAAAATCTGCGATAAAAAACGCACAAAAACCAGGCAGAACGGCTATTGACAAGTATCCACACGCCTTGCAGTTAACGAGGTTTTCATGGATTCTTGTTCACCCGTCTTTTATTTTTCTCTTTCAGTAGTCTCAAGAAACCCTCAGAGATTACTTTAGAGGCAAAATAAAAGATGGCGAAATAGGCATTCCTAATAATCTCGACAATTGGGACGGACGGACACTTAGCATTAACTCCTTCTTGAACGTTTTTTCTCCAACTTTTCACTTTTTTCACTGTCGTGATTTATCTTCTTATCAGGATTGCACAACAACCGCTTTTATCGCGGACCCTGCCTCTAGGTGTTAGAAAACAAAGAAGAAAATAGGAATAGCTCATTCGGGGGGGGGAGATTCGATATATTGGACAAAATATATATCATCAGATAAGACACTGACAGCTATGCTTATTCATGGAGCTGGGCCCCTTAGCGTTGGTGGAGAGTGAAGATACAAAAGAACTTCGGAAAATGCGAAAATCGCTTCTTTGGACAAGTACTGGCAACGCGTTTTTGTGCAATAATCTAGTTTTCGCAAGGTTAAATTGTTCCATGAACCGAAGCAGCTTTGATGGAAGAAAGAGAACGATGAAAATGAAAAGATTCTTAGTGCTGAAAACTTCCTTTACATTTTGGTATAAAATTTAAAGCTGGTTAGCTTTTTTTTCGGGTAGCGCTTAACGTGCTGAGATAGGTGAAAAGTTTAAATTTCGAGCGAAAAGTTTACAGACCTACCTACACTAGGTGCAAGACTTTCGGACAAAGCCAGAATATGCTACTGAATGCACAACAAAATCTGGAATATGATTCCGAATGCTACAGATGCATCCAGCGAAGTAGTGAAAAGGATTTATCCGGACAAACAGCTCTCAACGCACCATCAGGGGCTTTCAGATGAGATCGGCTGCGAATCGCGTGCTAATTCATCCAGCCGTTCACCTCGGCAACGAGTTCAAGCGCAAAGTTATGCAAGAAAGGGCGAGATGCCCGCACTTGCGGCAAAGTACAACATGCCACAACGATAAGAACAAGGACGTCTGTGAGGCAGAAGAATGCCAGAATATCTTTGTTCAATTTTATTTCATCGCACAAGGGATAATGGAAGCTGAGCTAGGATTCGTCCTTCTCAGGCAGCGCTTTGAGTAAATGCAATAAGTAAACTTAGTTCTCATACTGTTCCCCTCCACGAAAGAAATTTCCGACGTTAGCATTTTAAAATAGAGGGAAGAGTTGAGCAAAAGAGGCGATTCACAGCTGAACATTAAAAAATGCTTGAAGGCCCAGTCCAAGCTCGTGAGTAAAATTAGATATTACGGTCCGGATGCTGTGTGTAGCAACCCTCCCAAATGCGGAATCTCAACTCTTCAGAATAAGCGAGAAAGTTTGAGCACCCATTCGCTCCTCCCACTTTGAAGTTTTCGGTCTCAATAGGGACGAGACGCGCCATGGAATTTTATCAAAATCCACGTTCTTCTATTTGTTGTCGGTCTAGCTTTATAGTGTGGTCTGCACTTCCGCGATGGCTATGAATGACGAGGAAAAACAGGCCCGTGACATGTCATCCACCAATTTCTCTCAGTCCGAACTCAGAATCTTTAAGGGGCCACAACTCCATTCGAACTGGGTTGTGAGTGATTCTGGAGACACCACTGTGATCAGCCCGAAATTCTGTCCAACATAAGCAAAAAAAAACTGGAACGTGATTCTGGTGTTGGACTGTGCCTTTAATGGTAGTGTTCACGATAAAAATCGTTTTTCTGTTTTTCCGCCTATCTTGAAAACGGTCCCATACTGATTTCAATGATGTCTCTAGAATCGTACAAGACCTTCTGGGAACGGAGTCATTGTCCCTCAAAAAAATAGATAGGGAAGCATGGTGGACGAGTTGTCCGAGGCTTGTAACTTCCGTCTTTTGCAGCCGATGTATGCGAGCTGACTTGAGTAAAGAGATAAGTTGAGAATAAAAGGAAGAACGGGGCTACTGGTCGGGAATCATCGCTCATCTCACGACCTCGAGTTTTCATTTATTCACATAGGGGGGGGGGTTTCATGCGTTCTTTCGACGTCCACGTTACAGTGTGCCCCTCCACTATCCATTCCTGGTGGAAACTGAAACACATTTTTCATCGCGAACACTCAAAGGCACAGAACATCCATGAAATTATTTCTCAGATTCCATGCTGATCTTGGAGAGAGTCACACGCTGATCACAGAGGTATCTCTGAAATCGTGCAAGACCTCCTATGAACAGAGTTATTGTTCCTTGAAAATGCTTACGTTTTGAGGGTGAAAATCTGGAGGACGAGTTCTCTCAGACCTGTTTTCTCATCGTTCGCAATCGTTGCGCGAGAACGAGCTAGGATAAGGAGACAGTCCGTAAATGGATAAAAGAACGACGACTTGCTGAGAGTTCATACATCCGTCTAACCGCTATTGGGTTCGTTAATCTGATAGGGGATGTGGCCCATGGGGGTGAGCGAAAAAGTTCGGGCCTGTGGTGGTCGCTTATATCTCTCTCATTTGGAGGATTTGATATCTCGCACTTGGCACGTGTTATATAGGAGGAATTTACTAAACAAATGAACGGAAATCTCAAAACTCATATCTGTGGGTGCACTGTGCCTTTAAAGGCAGTGGTCGCGAGAAAATAGGCTTGTCTTCTTTTCATCTCTAAATCCTTCTCTGGATTCGGAGTAGTAGGACCTATACGAAAAAAAAAACCGAAAAAATCACACTTTGAGCCGAATGTCCTGCTTCAACTTTCCGGTCTTTTGATGGCGGACGAGCCCACTCCATATAACTGGCATCGATGATCTCCACTACCAAGGAAATCAGCTGGTTCGACATTGTAATTCAATCAAGGAATAGTGGCTTTCAGACTGGCATGCCCAAATATTTCTGTCCTCGTATAGTCAAACATTGAATGAAGGGCTTGCTTACATTGTTTTACTGTTTTCATTAGTTGAATTCGAATTCATTTCTGGCTGTGAACGTCAAAAAAACCTCAAGAGTAATTTTTGATATTATAGTATGGTCGCCGTGCGTAGCATACCTGCAAAGCGCGAAATCTCACTTCGCTCAAATAAGCGAGAAAAAGCAAGGGAAAAGTCGACCGCGAACCCCATGAAAGAAAAAAAATGGATTACGTCCACCGACAAGCTTCCGATCTCTCTAGGGAAAAGAAGCGCGATCGAATTTTTTTCGAAATCTATGTTCCTCCATTTGTTTTCGGTTTATAGTTTTATTGTGCCCTGCTGCAGTGCGATGATGGTGGATAACCAGAAAAAGAGAGGGTTGAAACAACTCGTCAGCGAACTTTTGCAGTTCAAATTCAAAATTTTTGATGGGCCATAACTGTGTTCATAATGAGTTCTGAGCGATTCTGAAGACACCATTGTAATCAGCATGGGATCTTCTTGAAGATAAGAAGAAAAACGAAAAATTGGTTCTGGGGTTGGAGTGTGCCTTCAAGAAGTCATGGGATCATCATGGGCAGGAACTCACTTTTCGTACTCCAAAACCTGTTGCAGTCCCACGTAGTTTTATAGCGCAGGTATGTTCTAAAAAAATTCGATGCCAGATTACAGGAAATGCTTCTCGAGGTCACTCTCAGGGTTGTGAAACAGTATTCCGACATTTTTGGGCACTTTCGCTTCATCTATCGATTTAAACGGGAAGGCGCGAAGTGCCGTGATTGTATTTGTTCCCGTTTCCGAAATTCCCCAGTCATTTCCGTTCCATTTCCGGATCTTCTGAACAGGTTTTCCTCAAAGCGTTAGCCACAATTACCCTCTTTATCGAGGTCAAATTTAGTGTGTTCCATTGCGGACTCGAGCTGCGGACACGCGACGCATCGGTTTCGTACGGGCTTCCGCGCCCGCCCTCATCAGCTGATTATGTGAGTTTTTCGAAACTTCCTAGTTTTTCCTATTTCTCACGTCACTTTTCAACAGTTTTTGATCTTTAACTGTTGTGTTTGTTATATAACAACAGTTTGCTAAAGTTTCAAAATTAAGAACAGTGGAAATCATCGACATCAGAATCTTCAACGAGAAAAATCGGACATCACCCATATCCAGGAAAATCACAAAAACAGTCTCGAACAAAGAAAAAGATTCAAAATGAGAAAAAATCACATTATGGAGTTTTCTTAGAGTCGGGCCTGCCGAAACAATAGAAAAAATTCTGAAAAAAAATTACGATCAATGAAAATCTTGCTAGAGAAGTCAAAATACAGTTACGAACACTAAATACGTGTTCTAATTGGGTAACCCACGAAATCAAAAAAATAACCCAAAATTGGCGGATCCTATTCATCGTCGACGATTTCCACTACTCATGAAATTAAGACTTTAGCAAGCGATAGTAATACAAAAAATGTAGAGATTACAGACCAAAAGCTGTTGAAAAATGTGAGAAGTGTTGAAAACTATGAAAAATGAAGAAAACAGCACATGATTAGCCGATGAGCGGCGGGCGCGGAGGCTCGTGCAAAACCGATGCGTCAGTCCGCAATGACACTCACTAAATTTAACTCCGAACCAGAGGATATCCGGAAGATCCTCCGTTCATTGTTATGCATATTATGGAAACTCTAATGAAGATCCATTGCACCTTCTGTGGGATACGGCGCTCGTGGGGTTTGCTAGGCGAAAGAAAACAAACCTTCTTGTAACACCTTTTTTGTTGTGACTTTGTCCGCCCAGCCGTAAGAGTAAGAGCGTTTTCTAAAATGACAAAAGTGTGAGAAAGTTCAAGAAAAAATAAATGAAGTGAATATTGAGAACTTTCGTGGATTGCTAATCCCATCTGCCCTTTAGTCATACTGAGGAATCCATGACAACGTATGAACTAATCGGGAAGAAGGAGACTCTTCTGCTGTGCGATGCTTCTCTAGAGGCTAATTTCTCGAGTTTGTTTACTCGATTTTTTCTAGTCGAAATGATCAGAAATGCCATGGCTGAAGAAAATTGGCGGAAATTCCAGGGATATCCGGAAACCGGACGGAAACTCATAAATGTGCGCATTGCTTGGATTAGAATAGGTAACGTCCCCTATTATGAGCACATCCATGAAGGAATACCAATCCTTCCATAGATATGAAGACATATTCATCAACTACATATAAACGTGTTCCAGAGGTAGCCTAACAAGTAGCGGATGGCTAGTGTGGATGACGGCGTTCGGTTATTGTCAATGAATTCTAACCTTGCTCTGGTTAATCAAGAAACATAGAGACTTACTAAAGAAATGTATGCATAGTATAGGTATGTGGGAAAAGGAAGGTTGAACGCTTTTGCAGAAAGCACTGTCTTTCAAATGTTTTATTTTCGTTCGTGCTAGCCTGCATGAAATTTTTTTCTTCTCTAAAGATAAATTGATCAGGCATGCTACCGCTGCACTTTGGTAGCAGGTGAAAGGTGTTTGAATAAGTGCATTGCTTTACTATTTGATACCCAACCTTCTAGAATGGCGATTTATTCTCTCAAAGTGCCAACGCTATGCGTACAGTCATGTCCGAGAGTTACCGCACAGCTGCGGGCAGCACATACGCGCCCATAGCTTTGTTGGGTGGAGCCATGCACTCCACCAACCTTCACCCCTGAGCAGGTGAAGTGGGGAACCTTCACCATTGGGAAAACGGGTGACAATCGGTGAAACGCCCAGAGAAAGGATGAAAGTGACCCAACACTCATGCAAGTCATTTTCAAGATTGGGTGGGTGCCACTGCCGGTTTTTCGGCCATAACTTTTTTACCCTGAGAGATATCCCTTTGACAATGGCTGTTTTTGGAATCCCCATAAAATTCTGCATCGAATGACGTTTTCAATTTCAAAAAACACTCTCCCCTCCTACCAGCCGATTTCAGTTTAGAAAGTGCATTTTTTCGCCTGCAATTATCGGTTTTTCATCCATAACTTTTTTGTGCTTGGAAATAGACCTTTGGTAAAGGCTGTTTTTGAAATCTAGGTGGAAATCTGCGTCGACTGGTGTTTCCAGTTTAGAAAAATGATTTCTCCATCCTTCAGCCTAATTCATTTTACGAAACACCGGTTTTTCGCCTATAACTCTTCAACCGTTGAAGATCGGGTTCTGGTAAGGGCTGTTTTTGAAATCGACGTAAAATTCTGCGTCGAATGACATATCGGGTTCCTAACTTCGCTTGCTCCATAAGCCAGCCAGGTCGGTGGAGCCGAGCCCCATAGTTATCTCCATAGGGTGCTCTCGCCTCTATGGTGTAAGTAGGAGACGCAGAGTTCTCCTGGAGCCTACAACGGGGCTCGGCTCCACCGACCCGGCTGGCTTATAGAGCAAGCAAAGTTAGGAACCCGATATGTCGTTCGACGCAGAATTCCACGTAGATTTCAAAAACAACCTTCACCAGAACCCTATCTTCAACGATTGAAGAGTTATAGGCGAAAAACCGGTGTTTCGTAAAATGAATTATGCTGACGGATCGAGAAAATATTTTTCCAAGCTTGAAACACTAGTCGACGTAGAATTCCATCGAAATTCCGAAAACAACCTGCGCCAGAGGTCTATCTCCAAGCACAAAAAAGTTATGGACGAAAAACCGATAATTTCAGGCGAAAAAAAAAAGCACTCTATAAACTGAAATCGGCTTGTAGAAGGGGAACGTATTTTTCAAAGCAGAAAATGCTATTCGATGCAGAATTTTATGGGGATTCCGAAAACAACCTCCTCCAGAGGAATATCTTTCAGGGTGAAAAAGTTATGAACGAAAAACTGTTTGGTTTTGGTGAAAGAAACGTTATTTCACAAATTGAAATCGGCTGAGGGATTAGAAACGTATTTTTCTCAACATGAAAACATTGTTCGACGCTAAATTCCATGGAGACTTTGGAAACAGCTCCGTTCAAAGATTCGTCTTAAATGGCAAAAATTCTAGGAGCGAAGAACGGGTAGGTTTTCCAAAAACGCTTGGAAAAATTTTCCGAAAAATTTTCACTCCAAGACAGCTCAAAGGAAATTTTTCATGACCTAGGCAGATCATCTCATTAAGAATAGTGAATTTTAAAAGGAGGTCATCTAACGAAAAAACTGTTTCAAAATTAATGATTGGAAAGAAAAATATACTGAATGCAAAAAAGAGGATTCAGAAAACGTCAAATTTTGCAGTTGCAAGTCTATAGGGAACCCTCACCATTCTCCACTCAGGTATCCTAAACAACCTTCACCTCTCGGACGGCTGTCTCCAGATTATGCCCAGTTATACTCTGGCGGGATGCTACAGTAACGACAAGATAACTAACACTTTCGGGCTCTCCATCTAGGTGGAGGCACTCGAATGAAAACAGATGTAAGCAGAAAAACGCGGCGCAGAGTGTGGTCTGGCGTTTAGCAGTTGTTTAAGGGTATAGTACCCAAGGAGAACCATATATAATTTTTTCATGTTTTTGTATACCTCGGCCTTTTTAGTGAACGAAAGTGTCGAAAGAGTCCCCGAAAAACTTTCATTCGTAAACAAAAACCAGTTTGAATACATTGCAAAAATGAATTCGAAGTTTGCGCCAAAATCGTTTTTGTGGGTTTTATGCATTCGGCGACGAGGCCACTGTCAATTATGAAGTTTTCCTGCATGTGGAGTTTAGGCCATAATTGTAACCTATGCTGCTTGTTGGTCGGGCTTGTTGATGGAATCCACAGCTCAAAATGCGTGGCTGACCTGTCACCACTGCGGAGCGCCTCAGGGGTCGTTTATGCTTCCGCCGCCGAGCGGCGAAGTGCAATCCTACAATATCGATCGTGCCGCGCCGCGTAATCAAAATTACAGAAATGCACTTCGCCGCGCCTCTCGGCGGCGGAAGGATAAACGACCCCTTACAGCGGGGATTCACGCCGCCGTGAGCTGTGGATTCGATCAACAAGCCGTTGGTCGCATCAACATTCTATGAAAAAAAAGCTAGATGATCAACCCAGAAGTGCAGGATGGCCCGAAAGCAGTTTTCAGATGCACATAACCTTTGAATACAGTGTTCACAAAGAAGAAGTTGCCCTATTTTTTAGCAAAAAAAGTGAGCTTTGGGTCCCTCTAAGAAGAGTAAAAGCGACGAATAACGGTTGTGAAGTGTATGAAAATTTGGTGGGCTATCCAATCCATTAGGTCACCCTGCCCCCAACGATTGCCTTGAATTCGTGTTACCGTAAAAACAGACCGAATTTTCGAATATTCTTCATCGTGAAAGGTTCTAACATTCCAGCAAGTAGGTACATTGGCTCTTCCTATTCGAATTTTCGGTACAAGAAACAGAAGCAAAGCCACTTATCGAAGAATTTCCAGGCGCAAACCCATTTCCTCGACGTCAGGTTCGATTCATTGTCTGCATTCTCCCGAAACACACAAATAGGCATAATCAAAATTTTCAGAGATTTCTCTTAACAGTTTTGCTCAGCTATTTGAGTGTTCTAAGAAGAGTTTTCCCTATTAACCTTTTCTTATTGGAACTACACACCCAAAAACATCGAAAACTATGATAAGGTTTTTTTAAACGTGAACACTGCCTTTAGAAGACGCTTTTCCAGATCCTCAAGTCTCGTGGGTGATGTCAGCTAGCTCGAATTGTTCGACCGTACAGACGACGCGCGTGATTTCACAGAAATGCACTGCGCCGCGCCTCTCGGCGGCCAAAGTATAAATGACGCCTTATATACGCCGCCGCTCCATACACAGTGCCGTTGCGGAAGCTACCCCGTTGAATGTTGCCTAGCTCCATCAGCTAGTTAATTTTTAATCGAGCCTTTCATCCAGCCGGAGCATAACTGGTGCCTCAATTTTTAGAGAGAAGGGTCGTCCCTCCTTAGGCAAATAGATGGGTAAGTGAAATTATCTACGTTGAAGGGCAATTTTCCTAAAACTCATAGATCCACTTAGTTCCGCTGTCGTCGCATTGATTCCGAAAAATCTGCTGTCTTTGAGAAAATTGTCCGCAAAACCGAACTTGTGCGAACCATAAGGGTGAGAGGGACATATGAGAAAATGAAGCATGAGCATAGGTTGAGTGGAATGCCTCATAATGAGTTCGAAAAAAATGAACAAGCCTCATAATTCTGGAAAATCACTTACTGCTGACAACTCTTTCCATGTAAGGCAAGTTGCGTGAAAGACTGACGCACTCATCACCATAAGCCGGGGGGAAAGCAGCAAAACCTCACAAGTTTTTGAGCACTACAAGTGAAGACCCTGGGCGAAGTACAAATTGAAATGGAATGCTATTCAACATTGAGACTCCCAACAGATTTAAGATCCATGGTTGCTTTTTCGTCTCATAGTTTGCCCGCAAATTGAGCATTTGTCAGATGGAAAAATATTTTCTTCTTTGTTCCTTTCGAAGCTTTGTATATAGCAGAGACGAATATGGGTAATTTGGAGGGTACAATTCTGATTTTGAGGATGCAGTCCCCTTCATTACGGAAATGCCTTGACTTCACGCGAATGGGTATGTCGCGTAAACCGGGTAATTGTCTTTACCTAAATCTGAATTTCTCTTTTCGGGCTTGGAATGGCGCTTTCTGACTTTCAACATTACGCATAACGATAATCGGATAATTTGAGTCAATCAGAAATAAAATGTCTTCTCCAACAACGGTTGTCTTTCCTCGTTCAATTGACTAAATATATTCTCCTGATTTCGGAACGGCTAACTTTAACTGAACTGAAATCAGGTATATCTGCATGAAAATCTTAAATTTCATGGGGAGTAGAAGTCCGGTTCAATGTAGAAGATAGTAAATAAGCTGAGATGGATCAGCTCAGAAACGAATATATTGGTCAGCGGTTAATTTGTGTGGCGAACAGGTGCGTTGATCCTTCGAATGCCGTTGGGACTCCTTCCGAAGCTTTTTTTCTCGTAAGAATAAATCAACATCGACTGCGACGCTGTGCCTTACTTCTCCCAGTTTATAGCTAGAGGAAGCAATTGGAAATGGAAAGGGTGCTATGCAGGGACCAAAGAGGACATTGAAGGGGGAGAGGTGGGAATCGCATAAGTGGGCAGATGTAATTGATCACAAATTCACCTCTCACCACCCACTACGCAATGGGTATTGAATACGAAATGCGCTCACTGGCGCTGCCTGGCTCAGCTCCCGAACTCAACGCTCAGCCAGCAATATTCGCCTAATTCGCACATTAGCGAATTTCGAATGTTTCGAGAAATCCAATATGATAAGGTTCCATAGCAAGTGATTCACAGTAGAAGTCGCTCGAAAATATTGCTCCCTATCTGGAAAAAACCTGTTTCCAAGCAGATTGATAGGATTTTCTCAACAGTGCGAGAAGTATTTGAAAATATCACAAAGATGCTAAGTTGCAGGCCAAACTGTAGGACACACGAAGGTTTCGAACCTGCATCACATCGCTTTCCGGGCGAGTACGTTCCCACCTACACCACCGTGCGCCCAGCTCGGGCACTCGTTGGCTAGTTGACATATAAAGATGTGTAGCTCATTGGCACCGGTGGTGTGCATGATTCTCTGTTTTTTTTGCCCATTTTTGGTCATGTTCGTGTTTTCTGTTTACTGTGAAAAAGGGGGAAATTTCAGAAAACAGAAAAAAAACTCTTAAATCGCGACTCTTAGCGAAAGTAGTTTTGGTGGCAAGAGGCCAAATTCATCGGCGGTTCAAAGACAGTGTTCACGATAATTTTCATCCCCGTGTTTTCAAAGAGAAACAATTACAGGGAAGACCTCAGAAGCGGAACAGCGTTGAAAAACTGATCCAATCGTTTTCTCAGAAGCGGAAACGGCTTCGAAAAATATTCCAGTGTGCAGGGTCGGACTTTTTGGGTTCAGATGTTGTCATCAACACTGACACGGCTCTAGCGCTGCCATGCCTTCACCTCCAATTGGCAGCTACGGTCTTTATTGAATTAGACAACGGATCGGACCGATTTCCGCCCGATGGAGATATCCGAACTTTTTCGACAACTATTTGTCACATCCTGTGTCTACTAAAAAAACAATGCTGGTGATCGCAGGTCAAAACATGGCAGTGATAGAGCCATGTCGGCGTTGATGACAACAATCAATCCAAAGAGGCCGACCCTGCCAAGTGGAATATTTTTCGAAGCCGTTTTTTGTCTCTGAGAATGCGTTTAGTTTTCTCAACGGTTTTTCTGCTTCTGAGAGCTACCAACATTGTTATTCAGTGAAAACTCAAGGACTAAGTTGCGAAAGCAACCCAAGAGTTCGAGAATAAACGTCGTCCTGGCCACGAAATGGAATTTCATCAGAAGAAAGAAATTCAAGCATGAAATTTCCCTGAAAAAAAAATGATAACAGCAACACAGTGAAATATATCATCAAATTAGAAACGGAATGGTGGCGAAACAATTAAATTACAAAGAAGCAGTAGTGAATAGAGAAGTGAATCCTTCTCAGATCCCAGCAGCCAACGCGCCTTGCCCTACGAGGGGTGGTGGTCATAATGTGTCCAAACCACGAAAAGGGCGAAGGAAGAGCGGAGAGCCGTGATTGGAAGATACACCGGCTACCGCCAATCACAGCCCTTCACTCCTCCCACGCCCTTTTCGTGGTCTGGACACGATACGATCATCACTCCATGAGGAAAGCTCGATCGCGAGGCGATTACAAATCGTGACAGGACCTCCAACCTTTGAGGCGGGCAGCTTTCACGGGGGCGCAATGGCGCGCTGCGTTGCGACTCAATCGATATGGGTCCTCGCAAAGTGATCGCACCGCGCCGCGAGTGCACTCTAAGGGGCCGTTTATACTTCCGCCGCGGCGCGGCGAGACGCAATACAGCCGTATCGGTCAAGCGGCGCCGCCTCGCGGCGCCGCGAGGCGTTTAGAGTTTTTCTGCTCAAAATCTTCCAACGACGCCGCACGCGGCCGCCGCCTGGGTGCTGCCGCGCCGCCCGGGGAGAGGAGGCGGCGCGGCGGCCGCGTGCGATCCTCTTCAACATCACATGCTTTTTTGCTGATATTTCATAAACATTCTCAATTTTATTCCTCTGATCGATCGCTAAATTTTCTTCCGAGGTCCCGGAAGTTGTTTAGAGTATGCTGGGATGTGAGTTCTTTTTTTTGCTTTTCAAATAATTTTTCTATAGAAAAAAAAATCTCATAAGACTCTATCTGCTTCCGAGTGCGGTGTTATGATACAAAAGATTATGAATGTTTCTTTTGCAGAAGAAATCACTCATTACAATCGACCTTGTGCTATCTCAGAGCTACTCCAGGCAGTGTTTAGCGTAATTCTGCGACTTCGCCGCGTCAGTTCGTCGCAGCTCGATTATACATAATAGTGACGCGATTTTCACGCGGCGCGCCGCGCCGCCTCACTTTTCGCCGCGCCGCTCCGCGGCGGAAGTATAAACGACCCCTAAGAGGTCGTTCATACTCCAGCGGCCGAGCGGCGCGGCACAGTGCATTTCTGCAATATTGATCACGCGGCGCGGCACGATCGATATGGTGGGATTTCACTTCACCGCGCCGCTCGGCGAAGTGCAATCCTATTAGAGGTTGTTTATGCTCCCGCCGCCGAGCGGCGCGGCACAGTGCATTTCTGCAATGTTGATCACGCGGCGCGGCTCGATCGATATCATAGGATTGCACTTCGCCGCGCCGCTCGGTGGCTGCAGTATAAACGACCCCTAAAAAGTCTTAGTTCCCTATCAACGGTTGGCATAACCTGGGTGCACGTGCTCAGGGAGTCGGGGGTTCTATTCGGCCACGATTGGCTTTCGACTCGAATACAAAGCGGTTGGTCGACGATATGGTCTCGTAATTTCCTTGCGCCACGTGGCCTAATCGTCGTCCAAGTGAGAAGCACGTGGCGCCAATCATAGCCGTTCCACTCGGCCACGATACGCTTTCGATTCGACTACGATGAGTTTGGACGACGAACGAGCCACAATGCCCATGATTGAACACGTCGATCGATCGCTTCAGAACTGACCCGGCGCATGTCAGTCGCTCAGCACGTATATAAGGGGCTCGACCCTAAAGAAAGCGCAGTGCGCCTTTCGGGCTGCTCCTGGAAGGTGACTACGAGTCACTTTCTGGACGATTTTTGAACCGCTAAGGGGTCTCTCCCACGGTCCTCAGCGAGGGGAGCTCCCTCGCTGTCGACCGTGGCGAAGGTGATGTCCCTGTCGCGGACTGCTGTGGGGGTGACCCCCTACTGCGGTCCGTGACTTGGACCGTATCCTTTTTGGAGGAGATCCCCTCCCATCGAAGGTGTGGGAGCCCGCCCCCAGCGCCATGTGCTCATATCAAACAGGCCACGTGCTGCTGCGTGGGAAACGGGAGTTCAGAGAAGGTTTTGCATGTTTGGGCTACGTGCTCCTATTGAACAGGCCACATTCTGTAGCTTGGGAAATAGGGTGCGGCAAAAGTTTTGCCTCGCTGCGCCACGTAGTGCTATCGAACAGGCCACGTGCTGCCGCGTGGGAAATGGGGGTGCAGCAAGGGTTTTGTCTCTCTGCGCCACGTAGTCTTATCGAACAGGCCACGTGCTCCTCGGAGCAGCACGTGCTGCTGCAAGAGTTCTTTTCAACTCGACTAGGTACCCGAATAGAAAGCCTATCGTGGCCGAATAGGACCCCCCGACTCTCTGAGTGTGTAACAACACAAGTGCACCGAGTTTTCGCCAACCTCCCAATGTGATCTGAAAGTATCACTGCGAACCAGGCCGGCTGAAAATACATGGGTATAAACTATAAGGAGAAAATAAAAACATCTTGCTAAACACGAACCATAAGTAAATCATCAGTTCTCAGACGTGTGTGGATGTTTATGTGAGACTATAAATTACAGTGAAAAAAACTTCCGGAATAATCCAAGTGGCAAAGGCTTAAAAGCCACGAGATTCCAGACCTCCCCTTCTCTTGGCAATAGGCATAGAATAACCTACATGAGAAACGAGTCAGAAGACACAGGAAGGGGGGTCGCGAATGTGAATTTGTGCAACATTTTCGTGTAAAAACTTAAGATCGAGTTTATATAAGGTCCATGTCCGACTGTCAGGAAACATGGACATGTGTTAATGTGATTATTTTATGCTTCTTCTGAACAGGCTAGGATTTACTGGCCTGACGTTTTGATTAAATTTTCGTTAAAAAAAAGACAAATCAGTTGAAATGTCAGGCCAATAAATATTCCATCACAACAACCTGTTCGGCAGAAGCATAAAATAATCACATCGCGTTTACAACTATTCTATTGACAATGAATCTAAATCTACGATGACATAATTCCTGGTAACCGAAATCCGGCGCTGTTCCGAAAACTGAGAGAACATTGAATGTTGAGTAAACTATCCCTTCCTGACAACTAAACTCAAAAGCAACGTTCATGGTAGGAATACCTGTCGACTTTTCTATGGAAAATTAAAGGCTTATTAGTGCATAAAGGAAGAACTCCGACAAATTCCTGCAGAAGCACTCCAAAGCTGCACCCTAAGAATATTAACTTTTTTTTGTATTGAAAAACTTTGCAACACCCTAAATCATTTCGAATAGGGCTGACTGCATCCAAGGGTATTTGAAGCAGGGTTCGGCGTGAGGTTTGATGTATCACAGAGTAAGGTAGGACCCGTCGACATCCGGTGGAAGGGGGGTCGGAACTTCGGTCAACCAAGAACCAAAATGGATTTCTATCAGGGCGGGGGGGGGGGGTTGAGAGCCATACGGTTAGTATAAAAAATGACGGCAAACAGAGAACAAAATGAGAACACAATAAGAGGTTAAAATAAAACTGGAGACCAAACTGAGAGAAAAAATGAAAAGGGAGATCAAAAAGAAGCTGAATGGTGAGAGACAACTGCGAAAAAAACAAATGAGGCAAGATATGTAATGGAGATGTGAAAATAAGGAAGGAAAACACAAGAGGAGCTCACAATTCACTTGTGATAAAGCTTGCAAAACAATACACGACAGTCTCGCATAATCGCTGAGCAGCTAGGACACATCATGGAGGTTTCTAGGCCGAGGCTGTTCCCTAGCTGCTGAAAAAGTGGGCGTAACGGGGCGGAACCACCGCAGCATGAGGCCACCTTCCAGGTCCGACTCCGAAGAGCCGACTGAAACACACTGTGAAATGAGAAGCCTTTTATACCAGCAACACTGTTAATACTTTTGTCTAAACATGTCAGGATTAGACCAGTTAGGAAGAGGGGTGGGCGGAACCATCCAATGGCGAGCGGCCGCTGGCTCTAGGACATTTTTCTTTCAAAGGGTGCCGGAGCTCCGCGACATATGCTGCACTTCCAGCATCATGGGACGACATCCTGCGACGATGGGGTTTGTAACGCTGAGTCCATCAGACAATCACAAACTGGTGGGCGGTCGTCAGCAGATATCTCAATGATGCTGCTCAGAAAATGAGGGGCCGTTTCAGTGCCCTAGCTGCTCAGCGAATATCTGAGGTAGCATGGCCATCGTTAATGATTCTGACATGGAGGAGGCCAGGTAAAGTGTGTCGCCAAAGCGCTCCTGGATATCTCAGCAGCAAATGTGTTGAGTATTGGCTGTCATCAAGGTCATTAAAAGAGTACTATCCTGTCAACGAAATGACACAGATATTCTGGAAATTCGTAATCTAAGATGCATTTTTAGGCGATTAAGGATTCACAGGTTCGATCCCGCTTAAAGTGAAAAAAAATTCGCAATTCTGAGAAATAATGAATTGTTGACTGTTTGAGAAGAGAATTGTTCACTGTTATATCTCTTACAATTTACTCCACAAAACTGACTCGTGTCCAAGATGCGATATCGCCTGAAGCATAGGACTCTTATACCCTGAGGGCACATAGGTGCGGTTGCGGGTGCGGAACCCACATTTTGAATACGAATGTCCGCATGTGAAAACGCACCCAAAATTTCATGAACGCAGCTTCAAGTCGAACAGCGCTACACAGGGAGGGGTTCATGAAAAAATCGATAGCTGTGTAATATTTACAAGTATTTAACGAAACTTTAGTTAAGGAGTTTCGCGTTGCTACAACGTGCAGAAAACCTAGTCACGGACCCAAATAATCGATTTCATTCTTTTACCCGGCTAAAAACGGTCTTTGAAGACTTATTCATGGGTGATGAAATCGATTGTATCACACCTAAAAATGGGTCTTCAAAGACCGTTTTGCACCGGCTAAAAGAACTAAGACGATTATTTGGACCCGCGACTAGGTTTTCCGCACGATGTAGCAACGCGAAACTCCCTAATTCAAATTTCTTTAAATACTTGTAAGTATTACACAGCTATCGATTTTTTCATGGACCCCTCCCTACGTAGCGCTGTTTGTCTTAAAGCTGCATCCATAAAATTTTGAGTGCGTTTTCACATCCGTATAACCAATTACTAAATGTGGTTTTCATGCCTGAAACCGCACCTACAGGCCATAAAACAGCCAATGTCTCACCGTCGACTGCGAACCACGCGCTGCGCGACCGCACGCGCGTCGGAAGCAGACGGGTTTTGGCCGCCGCGCGACGAGTTTTGGCCGCCGCGCGACGTTTCGGTCGCGTGGTACGCAGTCGACGGTGAGACATTGGCCGTTTTATGGCCTGTATGTCCACTTCGGTCATGAAAACAGGCTCCGGCCACCTTATGTAGCGCTTTTGGGCTTGAAGCTGCGTTCATGGATGATTGGGTGCGTTTTTACGTCTGAACAGCCAACTATTTGTTATGGTTTTCATGCCCGAAACCGCACCTACGTGCCCTCAGGGCACTAATGAATGTTCAACCATTGAACAAACATTTGGTGTCATTGTCGCACGAGAGTTGTTTTTGTCTAATTTCGTAGAGAGCATTTATTATTTGCATTATTAGGATCAATTGATACAATCGATGCATCAATGTAGACTTGATCTAAAAATTCGTACACTATAAAGAATTACGAAGTGAGGACCTCCCCCACCTCCCCGGTCGTACCCATCACCTTTCCTCAGGGGGGGGGGGCTTAGCAAATAGCTTGACTTGGGTCGCCGTAGCTTGATTCGAAGGTACCCCATAGGTGAGAGCAATGCATTGGTTCTGTCGTTCTCTGGGCCACATTTCGATCCGCATTTGCGGACTACGGCTATTGCATCATGCGACACGTGTTAATCGTTCTGGGACCGCTTGGTGCCGGCACGATTCACCCTTCTCCCAGCACGATTAACACGTGTCGCATGATGGAATAGTCGTAGTCCGCGATTGCGGACCGGAATTCGGCACAGAGAACGATAGTATATATTCGATGGAGCCTCACCGGATGAGTGCGCGTTTCTGCAAGATAACCTGCGATAGGATAAATATCTTATCTCGGATGCATTTTGTGACTATTTCTAGTATTCTCAGGGCTTCGAATTTTCGAAATTTGGCAACATTTTATAGAACATTTGAAAGGAAATAACAAGATAACTTTGCTTTTTTTTTCGAAAGATTCAATGTTATCGATTTTCGGAGTGGATGGTAAAGGTGGTCTCACAACATCGAGCAGAAAATTGACAAAAATAAGTTCGCTGCAAATTCTACCGGGAAAGGAGCCTACAATTCATCATCACCTCTCTACTTTGATGGTGGAGGGACAACAATGGTAACTTTCTTCAGCGTGACTTTGGGAGTGTTTAATCGGATTTGGATTGATTTTCGTTGCAATGAAGGGTGATGACGTCATCAGAAGCCCGATGCACTATTCACGACGTCCCGATGACGTCATCAGAAGCCCGATGCACTTTTCACGACGTCCCGATGACGTCATCAGAAGCTCGATGCACTTTTCAAGACGTCCCGATGACGTCATCAGAGGCCCGATGTACTTTTCACGACGTCCCGATAACGTTATCAGAAGCTCGATGCACTTTTCAAGACGTCCCGATGACGTCATCAGAAGCCCGATGCACTTTTCACGACGTCACGATAACGTCATCAGGAGCCCGATGCACTTTTCACGAGGTCCCGATGACGTCATCAGAAGCCCGATGCACTTTTCACGACGTCCCGATAACGTCATCAGAAGCCCGATGCACTTTTCACGACGTTCCGATGACGTCATCAGAAGCCCGATGCACTTTTCACGACGTCCCGATGACGTCATCAGAATCCCCACTCACCTACAAATCGATTAGTTACAAGTCTACGTACCAGGGGTGTGCGTGATTACGGTTTACGATTTACGATTTCACGATTTACGGTGTTTTTTGGTCTCGTAATTACGGTTTACGATTTACGACATTTTGGGCCGTAAATTGTAAATTTTCGTTAATAAAACTACACACAATGAAAGTAAAATGCAAGGCAGCTCCAGTTGACCTGCTCTACATTTTACCGCTTTGTATATTCTAATGTTTTCGGCCAGGACACGGGACCAACTCTGTCCTCTGGCTACAACACTACTTGATTAAGAATTGACGACATGATTGACGTGTATTATAACGCGGGACACACAATCGGAGTTGGAGGCGTTGAGTGCCAGATCCGCGTCCGACCCTCACTAGCTGCCGTCTATGGCGCAATACAATCTAAAACACTTTTCACGAGGAACTTCGTTTTCGAGGTTTTCATGAGGAGTAGCTGCCCTCGTTCTCGGAACTTGATTGGCGCAAAAAAAATTGAGCAAGGCGCTCTAATGAAACCAAAAATTAGTTAAAAGAGTGTTCCTGGCTCGGCATTTGAGAAGGTTACGTCTGGTCATAGATCACACGATCGAAGAGAGAAACATGCTCAGACGATTCTTGGCCCCAGCCGCACAAAACAGGAGTCCGAGCTACCTGACAAATCGTCTCGTTGTCCCAATCTCCGGGCCTCTACTATTAGTGTCCGGGCAACTGATGTTGTTGTCCGGGCGAACAGCGGTGGCACAGACAGCCACAGCAGTAGCTCGGACAGCAACAGCAGAAGACCCTCAGATTAGGTTAACGAGCCGAACTGTCAGGCGGCTCAGAGCTGAGAATCGCCTGAGTAGCAAATGTTCTTGAATTCGGCTATTCAGTCTCTCAAAAACGGTCATTTTTCTCGTTTTCTACGCTTACAACGTCGTTTACGTCCACGGAGAAGTATAACGGATATGAGTGTGTCCCTTTGGCCCAGCAATTAAGCTTTAGGCCCCATCATAGTCGGCCAAAGGCCAGACTGAGTGAGCCGTCTTCTGACGTCGCTAGTATCCTGAGCAGTCCTCTCCCGTCCCTAGTCATCCTGCGCCGTGCCTAGTGTGTCCGATGCAGCTCAGTCCGACCACTACGGGTGGAGTTTCCGTCTCAGTGAGGAGTGCAACGCATACCTATTGACCGATACGGCCTGTAGCTAGATCAGGACAGACCAGGCCGACACAGTCCGGCCACATTTAGGGGATTTTTTGATCCAAATGTGTAATTTGATCAGTGCGTATTGACAGGGGACAGGGATGGGCACGGACTGCGCATGTTTGCTCAGTCCGGCCACATTATTTTACACCCAATTTGCTCGATAGAGATGCTTATCGACCGGGCTGGCTGTAACCGATCGGCCGACTATGACGGGGCCTCAGGGGTAGCAGCCACTTTTTCGGGGTGACAGGCAGGTCTACCGGGGTAAACAAGCCTAGCTTTGTTACCAACATAGAGCGGTTTTAGGAATAGCATTCCTTAGACCTGTGCGTGGACAACTGACAGTGAGTTGTCTAAGAACAGTCCCTTCCTTGAACTATTATTATGATGCCTTTCGTGAGCATAGCACTGCTTCTTAACTTAATCGGTTGGCTTTCGCCTGACGCGGTCATTCCTCATCTTCATCGAGGTGTGCCGTCCTAGTAGTCAGCCGTGTCCATTTTTTACGGTCTTCAGCCACAAATTGAACACATTCCATCCAGCTATCACTATTCCATTTCCTGCGAAACGAAACATTGCGCCTGAACTGTCTTTCGATGCCGAGTGACTTCAAATCCTTTTTAACCACATCCGTCCAGAACTTTCGCCTACGCCCAGGTGGCCGTTTACAGACAGGATTCGGAAGCATTCTTAGAGCGTGTTGTACGAGACGATCCGACGCTCTTCTTAGTATATGCCCGAACAGTCGAAGTCGACTTTCCATTGCTGCTTGAGATGGCTTTTAGAGATGCTGGCACCTCCCTCGTGTCAAGCGTTGATGTACTGCGTCGATTTTATTGTAAAGGTCTTCGTTATGGCATACACGCGGCCAGAAATATCCAAGCAAACGCCTAAAAAGCTTCCTCCCCGTGCAATCCAACTTTTCCATCTGCGTCTTCGGTGCTGCCCACGTCTCCGATCCATACATCATGATAGGGCGAATAGCGGATAGGTAGACGCGCAACTTGACTTCCTTCGCGATGGTGGTAGACCACAAACACTTGGTTAGAGAATTGAATGCAGAGGTAGCTTTAGCACATCGTTGTCGAATATCCGCTGCATAACTACCATCGTTCTTCAGCAAACAGCCCAAATAACAGAAATCGTCCACCAGTTCGATACGTTGTCCGTCCACACAAACTCCCGTTGAAGGCGTCTGAGAGACCCACATCTGCTTGCATTTGTCGGGACGAAGACGAAGTCCATAGGCTGCGGCATACTTCGAAACGAGGTTTACAATCCTTTGCAGTTTTGCGTTGTTTTCAGCGAATAACACAATGTCATCGGCGTACTCCAGGTCGACAAGGGAGCGTCCTGATGGTGTTAGGATCACATCCGCAGGAAACTGTTCTGCAACTCTACGCATGATGTCATCAACGGCGAAGTTGAGAAGAAAAGGTCCTGCAACGGCTCCTTGCCTTACTCCTGTTTTCACCTCGAAAGCTGACGTAAATCCGACAAGTGTACGAACTGCTGCCGTTGTTCCTTTGTTCATGTCCTCGATTAACCGAACATACCTTTCCGGGACTCCATCTGCTCGCAGAGCATTGAGCAATCGATCACGATGAGGAGAGTCGAACGCGGGAATACCGCTGCCACGATTCAATTACTCTTCTCACGACGAACGCTTGGTCGATGGTCGATCTTCCAGGTCGAAAACCGGCTTGCTCATCTCTGGTCGTTCCTTCACGATGTTTGATAAGTCGCTCGAGAATAATACGTTCTAAAACCTTGTACATGACACGAAGTAGAGAGATTCCTCTGTAGTTCTTAGGATCCGTGATGGATAGCTTCTTGTGAAGAGGTACGATGATCGCATGTCTCCACGAATCGGGTATCCTTTCGCTCATCCATATGGCACGGATGGTGTTGGTCATTTCACGAATCCCAGACGGAGGAAGAGCTTTAAGCATTTCAGCAGTGATGTTGTCATCTCCACCTGCCTTTCCATTCTTCATTTTCCGGACACAATCCAAAACTTCAGACTCAGTCGGCGGTTCCTCACTGACATCGTAATGTGCTCTCTGAACATGCGGGAGCTCAGGTACTGATGGCGCTGGACGATTCAGCAGTGAACTAAAGTAATCCTTCCATATTGGCAGCGTCGCATCACCAAATGCAACTCCATTGGTAGTATTCAAGACAGGAGAACATCTCTTCATCTTCCCGCTATACTGTCGCAGCAACGTGTAGGCTTTCCTCAAATTCTTCTCCTCCCAAGCCTTCTCAAACTCCTTAGCTCTACACGTCCACTCTCGCTCGCGGTCACTTTGAAGCTGCCGACGCAACTTTCTCCTCAGACGCTTTTCCTCCACGAAGTTTCCTGCAGTTCGGAGAGCACATACCTTGTTGTAAGTAGACGTCGTTTCCTCTGAGACGTAGGCGAACTTCTTCTTAGGCTGTACAACCGGGAGTGCCTCTTTCGAAGCGTCCTGGATGCACTTGACAAAAGAATCCGCGTCGCAAAGTTTCTTCTTTGTCCGCACTCGTCCGCACGTGAATAGAAACGCGTTGTCGAAAACTCCTTCTGCACTCTTCATCTCTGAGACTTGTCATGTCAATCCTCTGGAAAGGCTGAGCTCCTCGCTTCCTCTTATGAATCCTCGCAGTGAAGTTCTACAGAACAGGACGGTGATCCGAATCGAATGCGACATCCCACACAGCTCTAGATCTTCGAATGTCCGATACTGGAATATTCCTCGTCAGGACATAGTCAAGCTGTAGTTTCAAATTTGTCATCTTCCGCTTCCGCTGCTCTTCTGGAGATAGCTGGGTTGGTCCCTGCCACGTAAGCTGATGGCGGCGATGATTCCTCTTGAATGTCGATGCAATAATCAGACCACTGCGTTCACAAAAGTCGACAAGGCGGTAGCCATTGTCCGATGTTTGATCCACTGGGTAGAACCATATCCCATCTTCGCGTTTGCGTCGATTCCCACGACGACAGCATGTTGACAAGGTATCCTGGCCAGCAACGTATTGAGTTCCTCATAAAACGCATCCTTCGAATTGTCTTCGGCGGTTTCAGTGGGCGCATGAGCACTCACTATCCACAGATTGAATCCTCTGTGATCCCGCAGTCGTACGAATGCATTCCGGCACGACGTTGAGCCAAACTCCTTGACCATACCATTGAAATTCTTGCTTACAGCTATTGCACAGCCTCTCACTCCCCTATCGTCAGCGTTACCGCAGTAGATGGTGTACTCTCCGACGCTGATGACGGGTCTATCCTTGAGGCGGGTTTCCTGCAAAGCAGCAAACGGTGCATGGAAATAGCTCAGAAGTCTGGATAGCGCAGTTTTTTGGATATCACTCGACAGCGATCGACAGTTCAGGGTGGCGAAACTGTGGCTTGTGGCCAAAGACTCCATGACTCCTTAGGTACTGATCCTAAGGTGTTATGGACCAGAGCCCTTAGTGTGCCGGACGGCGACACCTTTATGCAATGTATAGGACACTTTCGCGATATAGTTGTGCACGCTATATTGCTCGAACGTTCCCTGTGTGCACTCAAACGTCTGCTGGGTTCAGTAGGAGCAGGGGCACCAACGAGCAGGTACCAACAGACTTGTATACACACCCCCATAGCACTGCATGAGGCGTATATGTATTATGCCTGCGCTGGACACTCAAATCTGTTAACTGTTTCTTCCTTCTATACTCCTAGCTAAATCTACAGCTCAAAAAGCAACAAACTCCCGAAATAACTCTTCATCACTCATTGATAGAAAGTATTTGAATTACTGTCTAATCGTAGTAGTAAGAATGACTTTTTAGCGGTGGTCGTGGTATTTTGCTATTTACGATTTACGGTTTACGATTGACGATTTGCGGTGGTTTCATCGTAATTACGTTTTAGGATTTACGAAATTTGAAATTTCATTCACGCACACCCATGCTACGTACCCCTTACTAACTTTCCTGCCTGCCAAATCGATCGCCTGCGACTATTGGCAGTGGCTATTAGAAGTGAGGAACAAAAAGGGTGACGGCCCACGGCTCACGGATCACGGCTTACGGCGCACACCATGAATTTTTCTTAAGCTTTAGGGCTCACAGCCTTGTTATTTGTGAACCGATTCGGCCAAATTTTGACAGGTGGTCTGTTTTGGCCCCATTCACCTACATCCAGAGGGAAATCTGCAGGAAACTGGTTTAAATGGCTTTATAGGGACGGTTGTTTTTGATCGAATGAGCTCATTATCTTGTGATAACATTATCAAACCTCTCCAGCCGCATCGCGGCTGGAGCGATTTGATAATGTTATCACAAGATAATGAGCCCATTCGATTAAAAACAACCGTTCGCGATCCCTAGCATGGTCAAAATTAAAATGCATTCCGCCTTGATTTTCAATTTTCGCGAAATATTTTCACACGATCGACTAGATCACGACATGTTGTACATTTCGGCGTTTTTGAAATTGAAAACGGAGCACTTTGAGGCCAGTTGTGGTCGAAAGACGCTTTAGTTGCCCACTGCCCATTTCGCCCATTTTTCCCTTGGATAGCGGCGGTATTGTACATAATGGGTGCTCACCGACCCTGCTCGCCGTGCGAGGTGGTTCTGGACGGTGCTCTCATTCTGCTTTGCTCAGTTCGGAGATCTTCTTTATGCAGCAATAAAGTTAAAGGCAGCGTTCACGTTGATCATCCTCGGTGACTTTCCACAGTAAAATGATAGTCGAGAAGGATCCTAGGCTCTCAAAACCAAAAGAGCGGTAGAAAACGAGCCAGCAGTGGCAAAATGACATCCGCAAAGAATCGTTTTGAGAGTTCCGGAAATGCCACGTGCCCCATTTCCGCCGCCCCCTAGATTCAAGAAAGGCCTGAGAAGTGAGCCGATAGCTTGATTGCACTGATAGGCATCATCCTCCGCAGCGGTCATTTCCTCCACGGTCAAATGTCAGCGTAAACAAGGGAGGACCTATTTTGGCTCGAAAACACGGCTTTCGTGTCCTTTATAAGCATGCCTTGCACTATAGGGCACCAGACCCTCAGTAGACTATGGATATATGGGAAGTGATATTTATCGTGAACACTGTTTGTAAAAGCACAGTTCAACCTCAGGATCGTTTTTTGTTTTTCTGCCTATGCCTATCTTGATAATGGTCCCCCGCCGATTCCAATGATGTCTCTGGAATTGTACAAGACCCCCTGGGAACGGAGTTATGGCCCCTCAACGATTGAGCTGCGGAAGCGTGGTGGACGAGTTGTCCGAGGCTTGTAACTTCCGTCATTTGCAACCGATGTAAGCGAGCCAACCTAAATAAAGAGAAAGGCTGAAAATGAAGGGAAGAACGGGGATAGTGATCAAAAACCAACGCTCATCTGGCCACTGTTGAACCCGAAAGATCGTAAAAAGGGCGTGCCAATGTGGCTTCCTGCTGTGGACGACCCAGGGTGGCTTCCTCCTATATCTCGCTTATTCGGAGGAGCTGAGAGCTCGCCCTTGGCAGGTGTTACATATATGACGTGGATTTATTCCACAATTACGTGGAAATGTCGGATTTCGTTCCTAAGGCCCCTGTCAGAGTTAATGCTATTTGCATTGTAACCCACCGACACCCGCCGACACCCACTAACACCCACCCGGTCGATACGCATGATTAAAGTGATAGGGTGAGGTTCAGAAATTACCCGGTGCATTCGACTAGAGCCTACCGGAAGTGATGACGACGATTACGATGCCAACAGGATTGCACCTGTTCAGAGAAATAGTGAAGGAGAGTGAAGTGAAGAAACGGAGGTAGCAGGGTGAATAGCTTCTTAGATCTACGCAATTTTCATTATCGGCCCGCCCGCCGGCGATTTTTTCATCTTCTTCATCCACGTATTGCATGGATATCAACTACGTCGGCCACACCGGGTGATTTTCTCAACCTCACCCTATCATTTTATTCATACGTATCGACCGGGCTTGTGTCGGCGGGTGTTGGGGGGTGTTGGGGGTTGTCGTCGGAGTACACTAGGTGATTTTTGCATCCCATTTCCAATGCTTTCTGTGTGTATCGACCAGGCTGGATACGTCGGCTAAACCAACTCTGACAGGGGTCTAAGATTGGACTGTGCCTTTAAGGCACTGGACACCCAGGAAACTATTTTTCAGATTTTATGCTTTTCTTGGAGACGGACACACGCTGATCACAATGGTATCTCCGAAATTGTCTAAGACCCCTTATGAACAGAGTTACGGCTCCTTTAAGATTGCCTATATTTTGAGGGTGAAAAATTGGCGGACGAGTTGTCTCAGGCCTGTATTTCTCTTCATTCGTAATCGTTGCGCGAATGCAAGCCAGGATTACGAGACAGTCCGGCAATGGACTGAAGAACGCGACGCGGTCGAAATTCATCCATCCATTTAGCCGCTATCGAGTTCGGAAATCTGGTAGGGGGCCGGGCCTGTGGTGGTGAGCGGAGGGGTCGGGTCTGTGGTGGTCGCTTATATCTCGCTTACTTGAAGGAATTGAGATCTCGCACTTGGCACGTGTTATACAGGAAGGGTCTTCTACACAATTACATGAAAATCTCAAAAATCATGTCTGAGGGTGTACTGTGCCTTTAAAGTCTAGCTCGCGAAGATGACCCCGGCCGAAGCAGCAGAGCGGTCGGTTATGCCAGAAAATAACAGTAACAAGGAGATTTTGACATAGTAAGCCCGATAATCCTTACATCGACCAGCTCAAAATGAGGAAACTATGCCCGGCTCAGAGTTTTGTGACAAAAAGTGAAGCATTTGCCAACCGTGGTGAAAAAGCGTACGATCCTTGTAACTTTGTCAAACGAAGACTTCTTTTCGACTCCGATGCACGATGTAGTATCGTGAATCACTGGTCGACAGGTAGTCGCGCCGCTGCTGTGATGGATGTCGAGCGGTTTTTTTTTTTGAGAAAACGCAATGGTAGAAATGGAGAAAACCACCGCTCCGATTCCGAAATAGCGTGATATGAGTTCTAACGCGGCTACCTGGAGATAAGATACAAACCATACGTATAACAGCTCGAATTCCTATCTGATAATGTGCTTTGCGGCAGGCCTGAAAGAACGATTTTGCATGCGGCCACCGGTTGTTGTTATTAAATGGATATTCCAACAAAGGATACGGCTCCTATACTTTTCACACGGTTGTTTCAGTACTCAAAAGAGTAGAATTTGGACCCCATGTGGAAATTCCACGAGCCTTCACAAGCGATAGACTTTCGGGAAGTTCCTAAAGCTTTTTGCGCAGCATAATATGTTTTTTAGCAAAAGAAACCTATAGCTATAAACATCTTGAAAAGTTGAAATCGAAGAAGGAAGAGGAACAATCTATTAACTACCAGAGGCGGTTTCCATGAGGGGGTCCAGTCCATGAGCGGATGAAGTGCACTCGACAAACGAGGTTTACGCCTTCATTTCAATCAGCGGACTCACATTACATTCGAGCGGAAAGAACATCTCTAAGAAGGAGCGACCCTACTCCGGAGGTTCGGAATTCGGAGCCGATTAGTATAGCAGAAAAGGGCGATGAAACCTACGCAGCATGTCGATTCCTGGGCACAAAACGTGTCGAGAGTTTTCGCCTCGGCTGATACACTTTCTCCTCCTGAGAAATGACGAGGGACGACGGCTCACGTTAATGAATACATGCTGCGTCTTCGCGCGAAAACCTCGAGAATTGCGGTTTCGAGGAAAACAACGGACATATAGCTCAAAAGAAGCAGCAGCTTTGCGCCAATACAGCAAATCCTCAGCACATTGAATCCTTATACAGACAGACTCATGAAATGCTTCAGCTGAATTGAAAAGTCACGAGTGAGGTCTGCCACCAGCTTAAGAATGCTGACTAGTAGAATGTCTGTGGCTGTACATTTGCTTGGGGAAAGGGATCGGTTGTCCTGTATCAAACTTCAAAGCGTGCAGCAAAAGAAGCCCCGCTTGCCGCCTTCAACATAGGCCCTGATAACACCAATGAAAAACAATATGATTATTAACAAGAGTCACAGAGTGCAAACTTAATTTTCTTTTTTCAAAAGTACGCCTCTATGTAAAGGCACAGTCCAACCTAAGGAGCAAAATTTGACATTATAGTCGACCACAACGTATAGCACCCCTTCCAAGCGCGAAATCTCAATTTGATCAAATAAGTTAGAAACTACAGGGAAAACGTCGACCCCGCCCCATCCCACTGAAAGCATAATCAAGCGTTTCCACCCGAATAGGGAACAAAAATCTTTGCAAACGGAAAAATTGGTTTGTGTGAAGTTACTCAAAGGCAAAATGTACAATAGCAGAGCTCTTGGCTCTCTTTTTGGGGCTGTGTGCGCGGTAAGGCTTTGCGAGTATTGTGAGCGGGTCCGACTTTCTCCCTATTGTTTCTCACCTATTTGAGCAAATTGAGATCTTGCGCTTGGCAGGGCTGCTATTCACGGTAGGCGGACTATAATATCAATTTTTACCTCTAAGGTTAGACTGTGCCTTTAAAGTCCGCCTCTATTAGTAGTACTTTCCAAAATAGGACTAGATTAGAGTTTAAATTTTAAAACAGTGTTACTGCTCAGAAGAGGACGATAATATTAAACACCGTGTCCACGATGAACATCATATTCGATTTCGACTCAACAATGGGTTTGCTTGGTCGTGAGCTATCGAATAGTGGAGAGACTGCCAAGAAAAGCGCACATAATGAGCTAAAACAGCGGTTTCCAACGTACATAAAGTGTGTCCGAATGAGACTGGCCGACCATGCGGCCGTCGTACGTGGAAGGCTGCTGTCGCGTGCGCCGCTCTCGGACGTGCATGCGGAAGGACAGCGAGCCTTCCCTCGCAGCCATTCACTAGGAGCGGGGCCGGCAGCGGCTCTCAGCAAGCAATCAATCAGTTCTGCAGCCGTTTGAGCACTGGTCCGAGAGCGGCACATGCGACGGCCGCCTGCCACGCACGACGGCCGCATGGTCGGCTAGTCTCATTCGGACACACTTTACTGTCATTCTCGGAGCCATATTCCGGTACACGATTGCGGACTACTGCTTTTGCATCACGCGACACGATGAGAGTCGTGCTGGGAGAAGGGTGAGTCGTGCCCGTGCCAAGTGGTCCTAGCACGATTACTATCGTATTGCGTGATGCAATAGCCGTTGCCCGCGAACGCGGACCGGAATTTGGCTCCGAGAACGACACAGTACGTACAGGTTCATGACGCAGACGAACTTATGCGCTCTGCTAGTTTATTCTTCACTTCCGCACTACCGCTCAGTCCGCAAAGTGCGCGTTGATTGCGAAATCGTGCTGCGGCGCGGCTGCGAGTGTCCTCAGACAGGGATGTGGGATCACCCGGGCGGTGGGATCACCCGGGCACCAAAGGCCAAAAGCGCCCGGGTGATCCCACATCCTTGTCTGAGGATGTTCGCAACCGCGCCGCAGCAAGATTTTGCAATCAGGGTGCACTTTGCGGACTGAACGGCAGTGCGGAGGTGAACTGTACATTAGCGCGCACTAATGGCAAAATGTTCGCGAATCGATCAGGTTGGACGGGTTGCTCGGAAATTTGCCATCTAAAACGTCCGCGGCGCCACAAACTCGCCAGAACGGGAGGCGGGCATTGTCAAACAGGCGTACTACCTCACCAAATCTTCACTTCGCCACCGTTTTATCGATTTCTAACCCGTAATCGCTGCTTTCTTCGACACTATCCCCTTCCGAATCGGCAAGCATAGTGTTTCACAATGTAAACTCAAGAACGCGGTTTATTGTGAACCTTCAACGAGTGTGCAAGAGGTGTCTCAGTCTGACTTAATTAGCCGGCTTTTCATGATTGTTGATAGTGAAATCCATAGTTTTGCGATTAAAATTTCCATTATGAGAATTCAATAGAACAAGGCTGGAAATAGAAGTACATGAACTTCTAAAATAGAAAATACGGTGTGTTTGAGATGAGAAGCCCGTGATAAAGCTTCCAACATGGGAAATTATTACCACGTATGTAAAGGGTGTATGTACGTGAAAACTGCTTTCAAGAAAGTTATCCATGTGAAGTGAGGACGGGACACGCTTGGAGTATCAGGCGTTGATTTGGGTGTGTAGATCATGCCAGCGGTACTGTTTAAAGAGGGTAAGTATTAGTAGGACAGAAGGACGGAGGGAATAGCATTTTCTGATGTGAAATTGTTTTTCCATGGCTGTCTGTCAAACTCAGGCCACGTGTCTATTTTCCTGGTCACCTCACTCGATGTGTTCATACGCTTGTTACAAGTCTCATCAGCTGTTGAGCTGCACGAGATTCTTAACAAGCAGGATTTGCTAATTTTCTGAAGAGGTCGAAACTGCCTCACTGCCTTCTAGGAATAAAAAGTTACTCTTAGGGAATGATAGGGTGGTCAAAAACGCAGTTTCCAGCGAAATCCATACTAGTTAATGTAATTCCAATAAGGTTTTCAAATCAATGGATTGTAAATGCTTAAGACTTTTGCTAACAGAGTTGTTCGGGTTTCCTCAGTTGTGCGCAAGGTAAGCAAACACACATCAAACGAATTTTTGTATGTCCAGAAAGATTGTTTCGGATTTGGCTTGAAACTAGGCTAAGTCAGATTAGTCGACATTTAGCTGTAGTAAACTACATATGTAAGCCCTTAGTGAATCGAAAATCGACAAGTGAACCTCAAATTAGTGTTCGGCGCCCCGAGTGACCCCAAAGGCCCGAATATTGCACGCTACTTCGGGTATAAGGTACATATGTAAGTTGGCCAAAGTGTGGTGCCAAGCACGAATACGAAGTCCATTCATTTTTGAAATGCTGGGGTAGGTCGCTCCAGTTCAATGGCATTACATCTACTGCAATCTACAGTGAGCCTCAGAATATCGAAGACCGGGCACTGGATTCGTATTCAATACACCGGTTGACCCCCAGTAAAATGTTTTAAGCCAAATTCGAAGGCACATTTCGTTGCGAACGGCTGAGTGATCCAAAAACTTTCCCCAGTGAGCGAGTAGTCTGTCGTCAGGTCATTTCTCATGAATAATGCAGATGTAAAAATTCTAATAACGCTGAGAAATTTTTACAGGAAATTCGGGTCTACGAAAATATCTTTTCCATTTCGAAAATCGTTCAATCGGGTCTCCTTAGCCCTGCTTACTGCGTCACGAAGATCTTTGTTCTACAATTTCTTACATCAAATAATGTGTTTGCCACGATATTTGTTTTCAAAATCATGGATATACCACGGGAAAAAGACCGCTTCAGAACGTTGGCTTCCAGTGTATTAAATACTTGTCAGCGACAATGAAGGAGATGTTGGCATTTATCAGTGAAATTTGGGGTGAAATCGAAATTAGAATCATACTTTGCAAAAAGCTATTAAACAACAAATGCACAATGCTGAAAAAAGAGGCAGCAGAAATCTGTTGTTTGTGAAGGATACACTGTCGTCCCGACCAGGAGAAGGATACACTGTCGTCCCGACCAGGAATGTGCGTAAGTGGAAAATATTTTTTCGTTAAGCGTTAATCGTTAATTTTGGAAGAAACGGCGTTGACCCGTTAATGCGCTAACACGTTATTTTCGCAGCTAGTTGAAAACATTACTTGAGCACAGCGAAAATCAATAAATCATCAGAGGTCTATAAATATCAACCAGGGCCATAACTCCAATGCAATTAATGAACTGAATTAACTTGATTTCAAGGCTTTTCCGTTCAGCGTTAATAGTTAATTCTCAAAAGAAAACTGCGTTGACCCGTTAATGCGTTACGAAGTTAACGTTTTTACGCATAGCCCTGGTCCCGACAATCAGTTCCTCTGATGTCAGGGCAAAAATGCCAAGTAACAACACGGCATTTCAAGGAATTAGGGCTCTTTTATTTCAAATTTCTCCGTTACCTCAGGATTGCGCGGGACTAAGTATTTGTTTCAGTAGATAATCATAAAATTGAAAACCCTCGTGAAAACTGCTTTTGGCTTGTCCCGCTGAGCAACAATCAAAAAGCAGCATGTGATTAGCCAGGGAAAAGATCGGGAGCATTCGGAAGCCTTGGTTTTCTTGTGGAACTGCATTATAAGTCTTTAACTGGAGACCTGTTTGGCAAACCTAGAACCTCTCAGCTCAAGACGAAAGGTAGTAGTATAGAAGGTGATGGTTTTCAACGCAAATAAAGCTCGTCTCCCCGAGAGTAATTGGCAGGAAATAGGTCAGGATGCTGAGACATTCGACACCGCGCCCAAGATCCGGCACTCCAGTAGTGCACATAGAATAGACAAGAAATTATGCAGTGTCCTAGGCAAAAGTTGATTTTCTTGATACCAATCTTACCTCATAGCAAAAAGAGCATTTTCAGCTAGTTTAGAGACATCGTTCGCTCTTAAAACCACTTTCCATTTTTGAGGCTCACTTTCATGAATGAGCCTGGTAGACCCCACCGAAAAGGTTTTGCGCGTCAAAAACGAAGGTTTTTAAAGTTGAAGTGGTTAAAAATGAGGATCCGCCACCAGTTCTCACCACTCATCTAGGACGATGGATAGAAGTGCCATGTCAGGCGCCAACGATAGAGTATTGAAAACTGTCCCCTTGGAAAATCCTATCACATCGAATCTTGCACAGCTTAGGCTCCTAATCTTGAAGTTTTTTTTGGTAGAAGAAAAACGAAAGAAATTCACTCATCTAATGAGTTTGAAGAGCAAAACCACTTCCGGCGTTCAGACAATAACTTCTTATGTATTGCAGGGAAAACACCGAAATCAACGAAGGGGTTGGAAATAAATGGTTCGGAAGGTTTTCGTACCAGTTTCTTCTTTTCGAAAATTGAGCATTCTATGGGGCTTCTTCGTTATCATCATGCACCTCAAGAGGTCGCCTGCTCAAAAACGTGAAAAAAAAAGACAAAAATTTCGCGCGCACGATGCCTTTAAAGGCAAAGTACGACCTCAGAATCGTTTCTCTGTTTTTCCGCCTATCTTGAAAACGGTCCCACGCTGATTCCATTGGTGTCTCTAGAATCGTAGAAGACCCCCTAGGAAAAATATGAAAAACTACTCTACCAACATGTTTTCGCAGCTTAGTTTTCGAGGGGGGGGTATGGCCCCCCAAAAACTGACAAGGGAGCGTCATAGTAACCATTCCAAGTGAAATGTACTTTTCTAGAACCGATTTCGGACGAAAAGTCCGACTATGCCCATCGCAGCTGCCTAGACCCACTCTGAAAGGATTTATGAGCGTTTTCAAAGCTTCGCGGCAAGGTAAGGCACACATGGCATTTTTTGAGTGTTTTCAATTTTTGTCCCGGATTTTGCTAAAAACATGTATGTAGGGGTAATCTGGGGTGCTGAACATGAATCTGGGGTTCGCTAGTCCAAATTTTGAGGTTTTCTGTATGTTACGATAGGTAGCATGCCATTTAGGAGGCAAAACCTTCCCTAGTATCTCGAGAATCGACAAATGGACATCGAATTCGTATCCAGCACACCAAATAAACCCCACGTAGAAACTTTGAGACAAATCTGAGACTTTCACCAAACTACCGTATACCCACCGTGATCTACCGTAAACTGTCAAAAATCTATAGACTGACATCAGATTTGTGTTGAGCACTCCAAATAACCCCCAGAAGAACGATTTGAGCGACATCTGTTGCCATATTCCGGAAATCGTCAAAAGTCAATTTTGCCGTCAATTTTTTCCGCCGGTGGGAAGTTTGAACAAATTTAGTCGAAAACTTCGGAAAAACGACAAACGAAGTTCGGATTCGTAATCAGCACCGCAAATAACCCCAGGGCGAATTTTAAGTCAATTCTGGAATATTTTCCTAAAACGCTTCGAGAGCCCTCTAGTTGGTGTAAATAAACGCGCAAAAGAGAAAAGAAGGAAGATGTAGAGGAATAAGAAGCTGATAAAGTCCGTTTCGCCTCTTCCCGCCGACGAACTTTACTAAACAATTCTGCCGAGGCTCCTCAGTGAGAAACAGAATTGTCGATGAGAAATAAATGAGAAAGCTGAGCCATAAGCGGAAATTGTTAGCAAGAATAATGATAGGAGACTGAATCAGAAAGAAGAGGCGCGGAAGGTGGAAGGAAAATGAAAGTCCAGAATATGGAAAGGTCAGGTCCAAAATCAATGTGGGGTCAATAAAGTACCCTTTTCACGACGGAATCGAACCGCAGACGAGGAACACTGCGGACGAGTTGTACTGGGTAGAGCGGCTATTGGCTGCTGACAAGACGTTGAATCCAGGGGAAAAATTTTCGTTCCCGCGAGTACCGTAGCTAGCAGGAGAACAAATCCCGGCAGGACCCGCCTCCAACCGCGACGCACATCCGGCTCGACAGCGCTGGCTTGCGCTTTGCCAACTTTTTCCGGCCAGCGTATGACTCATCGCCTGGCGGATAATCATTAGCCGGCTCTCGTATTGATTAAGCGATGTTCATTCATGTAATGTAAAGGGAATTCAGAAAAAAAACTCCAAAAACTGTGAATAAAGAAACAAACTTCGAGCGGAAGTGCGAAGGACGATAAATAATGCCGGAAAATGAGAAAGTTAGAGAATTTAAACTTTAGATCAAAATTAGAGAAAATTAGGTGATTAGAGCAATTCTTCCGAGGAAACTTTGTTTATACCAACCACGTTCTACCCAGAAAACCAGTGTGCCATGACGAAAACCGATCCTTACCCCTTCCGTCGACTCCGTTACCCCTTCGATGCTTGCCGGCCTAACATCGATGATTGCCGGAAAGGCTGGCAAAGCGCTAGCCAGCGCCGTCGAACCGCATGTGCGTTGCGGTTGGTGGCGGGTCCTGCCAGGATTTGTTCTCCTGCTAGCTACGGTACTCGCGGGTACGAAAATTTTTCCCCTGGATTCAACGTCTTGTTTGGCTGCTGTGGGTTGCCTGAGTATCACAGGGGCTGATGGAGATACGCAGGGAAATTCCGGGAATGACATTCCATTCTAGGCTTTGGCATAGTCATAGGCAGTGACTTGATTTTATGTATTTATTTATTGCTGGCTATCCCGTTGTAGCGTTCCCTGTTTCATCGTTGCATATTTATTTGACGGTGTATTATTTGATTTTTTTCGCTTGATTAGTTGAAGGTAGCAGGTTTTTTTAAGGGATGAATTTCATTTTAGTTGTTTGCATTCTTGGAAAGAGTTAGGCTGGTGTGGGCTCTTATTCTTCTCTCTATTTATTGGTTTCTAGGGTTGCGTTTTTTTTAGTTTGGAGGGCTCCCATTTAAGATTTTGTCAGGGATTTCTTGGTTTCGGAGAACTGGTGCAAGGGTTTGGTCTGGTTTGCTCCTCATATTAGGTAGTTTTTTTTATTGGATGGTCTGAGCCAGAGGTTGGGTTGGTTTAATCGGGTTTTGATCCTCATATTATGTAATTTTGCTTCGGAGCGTGTTCTTATATTTTTTCTCGTATTGGTTGTGTCAGGCATTATTGATTGATTTTTAATCATTTCAGAACCTGTGTTTATGGAGGAATATATTGAACTGGCCACATTTGGTGTAGTGTCATCGCGCAGGTTGGGTCTAAATCGGTAATTTCTGATATTGCAGAGGTTGGGTGTTTGTGAATTGGTGTTTCGATTTTGGCAAAGGGTTTGTGTAGTTCTCTAAAAATTTCATGTTTGTTTTTAGTCTGTTTCGCGGTGGATATTGACATATATCGTGTGGCTTCTGTTTTCTGATGGTTCAGTTCTGGTGGAGCTGAATTGTACTTGGTTTTGTTTTCCGGTTAGTGAGTGCCCATTCTTGACGTTAGGGAGTGCAAGTTGATTCACACATTGCGTTTCCATGTGATGCTTATATAATTATCGCAGAAATGGAAGACCGATGGATGCGGCAAGGGTGGTGTCATGACGGAAATATTAGGATATGTGGATCTGTCGAGTCCAGTGGCTCAGTGAATGCTCATTTAAACTGAACATGTATCCACGGTTATCAATCAAATGTTTTTATTCGAATGTCAGATCACTGGTCAAAAATGCAAAAGAAATAGATTTTGTTTTTGGCTATTCTTATGATATTTATGTGTTCACTGAGACTTGGCTCAAATCTGTTCATACTATGTCATCCCTTTTTTGTAATGTATCAAATGAATTTGAGGCTTGCCGTTGTTACAGGCCGGGTAGCAGGGCTGTGCGGAACTGTTCCGTTTCCGATTCCGTTTCCGTATTTCCGGTGCTTTTTGAGCTGTTCCGTTCCGTTTCCGTTTCCGAGTTTTTGGGCCCGGAAACGGAAGAAAATAGTACTACAAGGTGAATGGTCTAGCCTTCCCAGCGCACAAAGCCGCGGTACCTCTACGATCATCACAACGTGAGTCTAATCCTGATCGGTTGGATCGGTGTCCCGCTCCTTACAATCGTCACACGGTATACGCCCCCCCCCCCTTCCACCAACGCACAGGACGATCTCAACGTGGGCTTGACCTTGGCGGCTACAGAAGGCATACTTTAGGCACTGTTGCGCGGGTAAGTGGTGTAATCTTGCAGTCGAACCTTGGTTATCAGTCTCATCTCATCACAGTTTGCTTTTACAACTCTTTATCAAAATTTTTTTCGGAGCGCTGAACTATTGGCTGATCATTACCCTTTCATGCATCAGTACCATACTTTGTTACAATCGAGTCGTCCGATTGAGGGACCAGAGAGGTAGAAACTTTTCCTCTTCGTCTCTCTAGCTACTCACGCACTCGCGGGGTTATACTTCAGCGCCATAGAATTTGCACGCCATAGCCCCCAACTCCTCGTTTTCAGCAGCACGTGCTGCCAACGCAGTTCTGAGTTTCGACCACTTCTCATCAGCAGCTTGTATTGCAGCTAGCAGCACCTGTTGCTGCCGACGAGGGGTTCAACTCGATGTCGGCCCGGAGTGCGGCCCCTCATTACATGTGCTAGCAGCAGCACGTTATTCAAATGAAGAGAGTCTCTGAGCCACCACCTCTTCCTACCGGAGCTAGAAATGCGATCCTTGTAATGGCTCGCAGCAAGGACGCCAATCTCGCCAAGGTACGCGACAAAGGCATGATCTCGGTCCACTAGAAGAATTATTTTCTCGTGATGCGCAGCAAGTACCATCCTTTCAGTGTCCAAAATTGATATCCGGAAAATCGAGTACTTGAGATCACCTTCTTGGATCGGCCTCAAACGGACATCTGCTCTCTCAACAATGGTGAATGTCATATGTATGTACCCGCAGCCGTCGTAGAACACCGATCGCACTGGAAAAATCAGTCGAAGGTAGAAACTCGACATCAGAGAGATCAGCAGCACTCTAGAAGAAAAGCTGCTCGAGCAGACTTGTTTGCAGCTCACTAGGAGAACCTGCAGCAGCAGCACGTCTTCCTTTCATGCTTTAAATCTATTTGTACTCGGCTTGCTTGCAGTTTTAGACCGTAGCCCCACTGGTGCTTGAGGGAATAGATTGAGATCACAAGCTACAGAAGTACATCTGCATGCCATGAGCAGCGACAGAGACCTACCATTTAATCATACTATAATTTTTAGTTCACTTCCGTTTCCGTTTCCGGATTTCCGTTTCCGGCGATTTTCAGCCATTTTTCTTCCGTTTCCGTTTCCGAAAATCTTGAAAAGATTTCCGCACAGCCCTGCCGGGTAGGCCGGGAGGTGGAGTGATGGTGCTCTTGAAAGAGTCTTTTCAGCACGCTACTGTGTTCTCGGAGTCTGTTTCAGATGGGTATGAAATTATGGCTGTTGACGTTTTTTGTTCTCCTAATCCTATTCGTTTTGTGGTTGTCTACCGTACACCTTCCTGCTCTCAGTTGAATACAGATCAGCTGTTGAATACAATAAGTGACTTGATTTCGAATGAGGGCCTTCAATTCTTGTTGGAGACTTCAACCTTCCAGAAATTAACTGGGATGACCCCTCTAGCCTACTTCCTAATCCGAATGATAAGTTTGTTGACTTTGTTGTATCACATGACTTCATTCAGCATATCCATTTCCCCACACGTGGTCAGCATGCACTTGATCTCATACTCACTGATGACAAACGTCTCATCGATCAAGTTACACCTCAACCTTCTATTGGCACCAGCGATCATATCGGAATATCCTTTCTTGTAAATGCTGAAACGGCTAGCTCCAATGTTACGTATCGTCAACAGTTTTCAAAATGTGATTACTCCTTGATCTGCAGCTACTTAGCGGATGTGAGATGGGTGGATTCGTTGGAAACAAACAAAACTGGATGAGAAATATGAAATGTTTTTAAGTATTTTGCACCATGCCATAGACATCTTTGTGCCATGGGATCGGGTTTCCGCTTCACGTTCATATCTACCGGTCTATCTAAGAAACATGTTAGATCATAGAGATTGCCTTTTCTCTCTGGATTTCCTCTCACAAACATCTTCTGACTGGGAACATTATAATACTTTCGCTTCCCACTTTGTTAGAAAATTGGAAAAGTACAATCAGAATTTGGAGAAACAGCTTTTTCCGTTGGCCGTTTTGCCGTTTGCCGGACATTTTTGGGGTTTGCCGTTTCCGTTGGCCGAAATTTGAAATTCTTTTGCCGCACAGCCCTGGAGGAAGCCCCGGATGGGTGTTATAATTGCTCGGCGGCGCGGAATAATGGGCGTGTCCTTGTGGGATGGCAATTGGTACCCCCCCCCCCTTCTGATGATGGCACCTATTTCGCTGAAACTTTGCCAAGAGGCTTTTTTGAGCTGTGGATTAAGAATCTCTTATCCTTTTCGCGATTTTTGAAGGATTAATGAGGATTAAGGGTAGCTTGTTTGCCATTCGGCTACTATAACTCACTTAAATATTTGGGAAAGCGGACGGAGGGTTTTTGATAAGCACACCAGAGAACCTCTCTAGGCAGAATTTCAGTCATATCGGAGACTTTGACGACTGGATTACCCTATACTTACCGTAATCTCTCCAAGCACCATAAGTGGACCTCTTAATCGTGTTCGGCACCTTGAATCACCCCCTTAGGCTACCTCAGAGCGTAAAACTTGATTTTGCAGCATTCGTCGAGGTGAAGCCCACCCAGATTTAGGGATGAGTCGTGCTTTATTAGTTTCATTTGTTGGTTGTAATGAAGCTTTGGAACACGAATTCACCTTTCTATTGCCGCTCACTACGTATTTGCGTGATATTGCAATGAATGCTTAGATTATTCGTCATTCGAATATTTGTTCGTTTGAAATGAAAAATGAAGAAATTCATTCGAAATGCGTTCGTTCGAAATAAAAAATTAACGAATTTAGTCGAAATTCGTTCGTTCGAAATGGAAAATGAACGAATTTATTGAAATTCGTTCGTTCGGTCTTTTTTTTCACAAAGTCTTCACTACAGAAGCTAGAGTTCACGTGATAAATTCAGTCTGCTGACTGGACGGGGCTTCGACGGTAGATCGCCGCGTGCGAATCGAAACCCCGTTGGCATGTTATGCCGCCACAACGCACGGTCAGCCGCCTGGTCCATGCGTCAGACTGAATCGAATGAGGAAACCATACAAGTGTTGAAAATCGCCTTCGTCAACTTCGTTTACTTCAGAATGCTCGAGCGCTTCATATTTATGACATTGATTTGCTAGATACTCAAGTAGACCATGTGCGCCTCCATTTCACGTGCTTAAAGGCAGCATACAGGCCATAAAACGGCCAAAGTCTCACCGTCGACTGCGTATTACGCGCTGCGCGACCGCACGCGCGTCGGAAGCAGACGAGTTTTGGCCGCCGCGCGACGAGTTTCGGGCGCCGCGCGGGGGCCGAAACGTCGCGCGGCGGCCGGAACTCGTTGCGCGGCGGCGAAAACTCGTCTGCTTCCGACGCGCGTGCGGTCGCGCAGCGCGTGGTACGCAGTCGACGGTGAGACTTTGGCCGTTTTATGGCCTGTACATGCTCGTAAACGTGGTTGAGATAAGAGGGTGAATCGAACCGTATGGCTTACAACATAATGCCTAGGCATTTTGAAGCGTCAAAAACGACCCAAAATGCTGTTACAAGAATATCAAGTTTGGCCCCGCCCGTATTTTCACGCTTTCTGTATTTGCCCTTTTCCTCTAATGCAGTGTTGCTGGGTCATCTTCGCCGTCAGTGACGTGTGTGGTTCACTTGTTAGGCAATCAATCAACAGTACCGACGGTTAAGATGACCCAGAATCCTCGAGTTGCAGGGAATTGGCTAATACAGGGGCGTGAAAACACGGGCGGGGCCAGAATTGCTACTCCTGTAACGGGATTGTGGGTCGTTTCTGACGCTTCAAAAGGCGTAGGCGTTGTAATCTGAGCCACACTATTCTATTTCCGTAGTTATCTCAATCACCCTTACGAGCATGTATGCTGCCTTTGAGAAAACAAATGAAGCTTCAGTTCTTCCTGACAGCTATCCTCTTTGATAGGAAAAAGAGGAAAAAGATGTCAGAAGATATCGGGGCGAGTCTTATGAACCAGACTCACAAAACTCCCAAGGGAGCACCACTTCTTGTGGACCCTGAAAGTCTCGAAACCATAATCAGTGATCATCTGAGGAGTCTTACCGGCATCTATTCAACGTTGGGAAACATGCGTTTAGAGTTGGAAAGCCAGCAAAACGCAGGTTGACAATGTTTAGAAGACGGCATGCGCGACGCTGTCTGAACGAGACCAGGACACCGCTAACATCGCCTCCCCAGTCGAAACAGACAAATCGGGGAAGGGTGACTTCATTGAAAGAAATGTCTATTCTATCGAAAAACTCAAGATCGACAGTGAGGAGAGTGAACCGCAAGTAAGCAAAAACGATCATTTGCTTGTAGATGGTCACGATGTTCATTATATAGAATGCCCCTATGGTGCGAATGAGGAGGAGGATGAGAGTTTGATCTTAGAGGCTGGTCGCAACGGCGCTCAAGACTTTCATAACAACGACAGCTGTGTCGCTCGCCGAAGTATAGAGCAGGAGATCATCAACGCGAGGCAAGCGCTGACGAACTTCGAACACATCACACGCCAGTTGGAATCAGAGCATACATGCCCATCCAGACGGTTCTCTCATGGTCGAATCAACAAGAAAGAGAAAAGGTTCATGAAGTGTGCATTTTGTGAAGCAAGGGGGAACGTCTATTCTGACTCCTACCCCAAGACTTGCGAAGCAGTAGAACGCCGAAGACTGACGAACACAAGGAATCTCCTCCAGCTTCCTCATAGGGGCGAACCGATAAACAACAAAAAGGCGGCCAACCTTCTATGCAAGCAGTTCAGCTCGCCATGCCCCCATAGAAGCCTGTAGTCATCACGACGGACCTTTAGATGGATTAAAAACTTTTCGTGAGACGACGTTCCCATGATTACCATCGCCCTCATTGACGCCGTCTTGAAGAAATGCAAGCCGTCTACTGCATTGGATACAAGTGGTGTGGCCCCTATAATGCTCGGACATTCAGGAACAATCTTGCGGGAGTGCCTTAGAACCATTTTCAACAGAACCGTGTCAACTGGACTGATCCCGGCGTCGTGGAAGGAGGCAAGAATTTTCCCACTGCTGAAGCCTGGAAAACCTGCACAAGATCTGAACAGCTACAGGCCTATTTCGATCATCTCATCTATGGCACGCACTTTTGAAAGAACCATTCTTCCTACCATGGAGGCGCACCAGCAAATCCCTGGGTGGCAGAATGGTTTTTGGAAAGGCTTCCCCATAACCTCAGCGTTGGTCCCACTTACCGGATTCATTACGGATGGGTTAAATGAGAAGAGACCGCCTAGCCGCTCAATTATGGTTGCACTCGACTTGAAGAAAGCCTATGACACTGTCATTATCTCCATTCTTTGTCAAAAGCTTGCGGAGTCGTCTCTGCCGGGAGGTTTAGCCCGCTGGATCTCTAGCTACTTGAAGGGCAGAAAAATACGGACAGAGTTTAGAGGCCAGATGTCCAACCTAAGATTGCTCCGGGACACCGCAAGGTGCGGTTCTCTCTCCGCTCCTGTCCTCTTTCTACATAGCAAATCTCCCGGCACCCCCACCCGAAACACGCCTGGTAGGATATGCGGATGACCTAACACTGGTTGCATTAGATCCGGATGTGGAAATCTGCGAAAAACGTCTGAACGACTATCTTCCGAAGCTAACAAAGGCCCTGGAAAATCTACATCTTTAGCTATCGCTCCAGAAAACTACTGTATCTCTTCTTACAACGCATTCTGCTCAAGCGAGATACGTGCCAAAAGTGTTTATAAAACGCTAATCACGCACGAAAGAAATTCGACGATTCTTGGCTATCATTTCGATACTATGATGACGGGACGACTTCATGCGGTGGATGTTCGTAAGAAGACGGCTAAAAGGACAATCCTTCTGAAAGCATTAGCGGGAAGGAACTGGGGACAAAGCAGAGAACTGCTCACATTGACCTACCGTGCGATCGGACAATCCGTGATGTCCTACGCGGCTCCAGCCTGGAGCTCGCTCGTCGCATCGTCTCACTGGTATCGGTTACAAGCTTGTCAAAATGCAGCCTTGAGGACCGCGACGGGAAGCCTGGCGATGGCGAGCACTACCCACTTGAGTAATGAGACAGGAATCATGCCAGTCCAAGCTCATAATTAGATGCTGACTTTTCAATATCGAATGGTTGCGACAATCGACTCAGAACACCCATCGCACGACATGATGAAAAATCCGGAACCGCCTAGACAGATCAGGAAGCATGTCAGAACTGTCAAGCCAATACTAGAAACCATCTCGAACTCGCGCGAAGATGATCTTCCGTACGTGTTTGTGTCCAACAAGCACGCGATTCCTAGGTTCTTATCCATTCTTTGCGTCAGCACAATGGAATCACCACCCTTATCGCTTACGCTGTATCGAAGCTCTCCCTTCAATGATTGGAGCTTACTCAGTCCACTTTTTTCTTGCACTGTAAGGCCCTAGTTATACACCGGCGGGACGCTGCGGAAATAGCAAGACAACTATCACTTATATGCGCCCTGCCTGCGCTCAGGCATGCCAAAAGGAACAGTAGTCGCAGAAAAACGCGCCGGAAGGCCGCACAGAGCAGTTATACACGCCGCGGCACCGTATACTGCATCCTTACGGGACCTGCCCTGTTGGAAATTTGCCAATTTCCACCAGCTGATTATTTTTCAGATTTAAGTTGTAAAAACATTACCAAAACGACATAACGAGCACTGTAATGACGAGAGGAATTGATTATTAGTGCTATTCTGCAAATAAACAGTGTCAGAAGCGAAAAAACCGATAAAATGCCATTAAAACGCCTGAAAATTTTTGTCCGCAGTATTGCGTCAAAGACGCCGAAGACGCAACATTGCAGACGAATCCCAGATTCACGCAGCAAGCGGCGGCAATGTCATCGCGAGACGTTTTCATTCCGCTGGTGTATAACTAGGGCCTAAGGTTTGAAGCAAACCTTGTCGTGGTGTGGCTGGTGTAGCACTGTACTAGGTTCATTTGAAGAGATGCTAATGCTGGTTCAATCGCAGGTGCAGGTTTGGGTGTTGATAACGACTTTCGGGGAGATGGTATTAATACGCGAAATGTCGATATCCTGAAAAAAACTGTTGGAGGTGAGCTTTCGCACCATCGCAGTTCATGGCCAAATTTGTGAAAACCACACAACACTGCATCTTAAACTTCTCGATTTACTGTCGTAGCGACCGCAAAAGAAGGGCCTAAAGTGAGGAGGAATCGCATGTCCTTGTCAACTTCATCAGTTTCGACTATTGTACACCCTGCTGGTGGTATAGCTTCCGGCACAATGAAATGCTCGTCTTGAGCCATCATATTGGAGCGTGGGTGGTAAAGCTTATCCAGCAGTTTTCCTCTTTCGTGGTTTCGAATGCGCAGGCATATCATTTGGTTTCTGCTTGAAACCTCTTGCCAAACTCCCGGACTCAATCTTGCTTGCAAAGCTCTTTTACATTAGAGAATGCCATGAATACATTGTCCCCTTCTCCGGCGTCGTTCTGCTATGCTAGCATCCAGTATTACGCGCTTAAAACTTAAAACTTAAAACCCGACATCGGGCACTACACAAATGACCCCCCCTCCCCCCCTGGAAGTCTCAGTGTTGCACCGCTCTCTCGAAAATCCCCTAGAAAGAAAGTTAATGGAAGCGCTTGCGTTAAGGCGACTATCCCTGGAGATAAACATTACGGATGAGATGATGGAAGCATTGAGATTGATTTCATAGCAGCTGCTGCATAGTCACTTCTAGTTGCTCTCGGATACAACTGAGGTGGGGTCGTCTGATTCCGTTGCTTGAGGATTACTGTAGGTGTGTCCAAGTAACAACTTTAAAGACTTTCTATGTGAACACCTCAGCGGGTTAGTTATACCTTACTTGTTGGGTCATTTTTCGTTGTACGCATGTTATAGTCGTCATAATTTAGGCAGAAGAAGGTGTTAATACACCGAAAACTCCCTATAAAGTGGATATATAAGCTGGAGTCTCACATACACAAAGGAATTATCTGAGAAAAAAAAAACAAAAACAAAAAATAAAGAAAAATAAATAAAATAAAAAAAAAAGAATATAAAAAAGGTTTGAATAACGCCCCATCCCGGGATCCTCCGAAGCAGAGGATCTCAGCCATCTGCTTCGATTATGTCGTCTACGTGTCTACGTGCCGGAAGTTGGATCCAGGATCAGTGTATATGTTTGAAGATGGGCAACAACAACAACAACAACACAAGGAATCTATATGCGTACTGTTTGAGATTATTTTATGTCAGAGTCAGAACGTTTGAGAAGTTCCAAACGGAATGTTATCGCTGCCGAAGACTAGGGCATCACCTCTGGCAAAAGTTTCCTTGTAGCCCCGGAGGAAGTTGCCGGTTCCGCTGACGTTTTCGTCAGCGCGTCAACTTCCAAATTTGCGCGACAGCCGACGAGCAATCCACACAATGGGCACTTCGTCGCGCCGGCGGGGCGTTTATGTGCACTTCTTCGCGCCGGCGGGGCGTTTATGAGCACTTCCTCGCGCCGCTTCTCATTAAGTGCGACGTCATTATTCAGCGTCTTCGTCATTGATTGATCACCATCTTAGCTGCTTTCAATGCAGCGTTCTGACTTGACACATTTTCGCAGCTCTTATCGGTGAAAACACCAAACTAAACAGTCGAATCGTTCCGAAATGGGTCGGTGGGCATGCTTTGCTTGGTGTTTTCAAAGATAAGAGCTGCGCTTGTGGTCTTTCTTCTTTCAAATTTTCTGACAGTTTATTTGCTCATTTCATATTCTTGCTGTTTTATCGTCTTTGTTTTCATATCCCTCGTTAACTCCTTTTTCCAAACTGATATCTCTTTGTATTCAACTTTTTTTGTGTGTTTGCTTATGTCAACTCTTCCAGTGCGCCAAAGTAGCCAGTTCGGGGGCCTGCGGACGTTGAAAAGTGATGAAACGTGATGACACCCAGGAAAAAAAAAACAGGGAAAGTTTCACAACAGGGGAGTTGCTTGTTCTAACTTATTTTCAATACCAGCTTAGTTTTTATTGTAATAGGTTTCGTTTATTTACATGAGGAGAGCGTCAAGGAAAAACATACAATTCTGAAAAAAAAAAGCCTAAAACGAGCACTTTTCGGAGAAAATAGAAACAAAACGTCATCTCCAGCAGTTCTTTAATCACCCTCTCCTGTTGTGAACGACATAACAAAAAAATGATCTCCAAAACCTGAAAAACACCACATTGTTGTGAAAATTATCAGACACTTTTGAAAAGGCCTTTTTTTCATCACCGAGCCGAATTTTCTTTTGGCGAAATGCACTATGTATAGTTAGGTCCGTGGCTTGCTCCCTCAAGAAAAAAGCAATCAAGTCTCACCGGTGGCTAGGGCCGGCGGTTTAAAATCACAAGCGGTTGTGGGAATGGTAAGCTGATCAGCAGCTCTTCTCTAGCCCTGAATTGATCAGTGGGCCAGCGCTGCGACCGCCGCGGATGAGATTTAACTGTTTCCTTGAGGAGGCAAGCCGTGGAACTAGCTACATATGTATATGACATTCAAAATCGCATGTCGCTTTCTGTCTAGAAATTTTTCTAGGGTTGAAACAAGTGTCGCTTTGAAGGCGGGAGTAAAGGAATACGTTGCGTTTTCATTAAGTTGAACGTTTAATTCCGGGGTAATTGTGCTTGTGGAGGGCGAGTCCCAAATGATCGTTTTAGGTTGAGATTCAGACAAATTGTTCATTACCACTGATCATGTAGAGTAATATTCCTGGCCTGGGCTCGCTTGAAATGAACCTATTTTTTAACTCCGCTATCCTACTTCACGTACCCATACGCCTTGCAGAATACCGTGGGAAGGAATGCAGTTTTATTACGTAACCTTCTTACTCAGTGCAATCAAAGTGCACTTCTCAACTATCGCGGATAATTAGAAAGGTGAAAGTACGGTCCTGAATTGATATTGCAAAGAATGGAACCAGATTAAAGGCAGTGTCCACAATAACTCTCGTTTTCAAGTTTTCAGTGTGAAACGCTATGCTGGCGGATGCTGGAGGGGATAGACTGAGAGAGCAGCAAACCGGGCCAGAAGTCGATAAAAACAGCCACGAAGTGAAGATTTCGTAAGCCCAGTACGCCTGCTAAGCTCGTCCCGCCCCCAATTCTGACAAACTTCGCATGCATCGTAATTTGAAGACTTCTCTTTTTGTTGATACATATTTTATGACGAATGGCTAGTTGTATCTTTCTTGCTTATGAGATGGTTCAATACGTTTAAGCCACGTCTTGCATTTCCGATCATTTCCACAATCGTCAAGCTCTGGATGAAGGGAAGCCTCAACGCTGCTATGATAGCTTTATCATAAAAGCCGAGCGGCGGTTTTCGAGAAAACACAATGGTGAAGTTGGAGAAGCCACCGCTCCGCTCCGAAGATAGCGTGATGATTCTTGCAACGCGGCTTCCTATAAGATACAAACCACATATAGATAGACGTTTTTGGATTAGGTGTGAAATCATTGCGAAAATGTTGAATAACCTTTGTTGATCGATAATTGAATTGAATTGATATTAAATAATATGAGCAGTAAGAATTATGTTTTGAGGTTGTTATTGTTCCATGTATTATATGAGTTCTTTAAATGACGGAGCCTTCTTGTTCTGAAATAAATTTTGTTGGGCTTTGCGTTCGTTTTTATCGTACAAGTTGCATTCACTGACCCTATAAGTATACTTTGTATTGTTGACATCGGACAATGTATCGTCCTCGAGCCATCTTAGGTTTTCCATATCATAGCAGAAGTCATGTTCACGAAGTTGAAAGACGCTCCAATACGAGTGTAACGCGACCGCTCCGCGTGTAACGAAGAATTTAAATGTCCGTACGGGGCCGCATACTATTCTTTCCTCCAACGGGAACGTCCCCCAACTGTATGGCGGCGGAGCATCTCCAATGAGAGTTCTCCATGAATGGGTGCTAAGCAAATCTCTGGGTGCTTCCAGGAGGACGGCAGGGATGCTGAAGTGGGCAGAGACGCAGAAAGTCAATGAACGCGGTGGGCGTTGCAGGACCTTCTCCGTGCAATGTTTATTTTAGGACAAACTATCTTTTGTAATCAGTTCTTTTCATCATGCACTCCCTAATCAGTATGAATTTTGTAATCGCGTTTCGGTTCATATATTGCGTTATCTTTCAATTATTACCTGTGAAGGCCATCTAGCTTGATTGTTTTTTGTTCCCGTCTTGAAAATGTAGTGTTCGGTAAGCAAGACGAAGCTTTTGAATGTGAAATAATACTTAAAATTCTAAATTTTGACGAGCTCGATTTCATCAGTCATTTTAGTGTGTTTTTACTATTATCATGGGTTCTTTTGGGACAGATTCATAGATTTCTTTTAGTACATTGTTAATCGTGCTACATTTCGGTGTTAGTTACCCTGTAACACCGATCGAACCAGTCACATTCAAAAAGTTTAAATGCCACGACCCCTTTGTGACTAAAAGTTTCGAAAATGTAGTTTTTCGCGAATCCCTAGGTACTATCGAACAAGTGGGGCACTACTGTATCGCATTTTTCTGTGCTGCAGCGCAATTTGAACACCGACACGGAATTTTTCCCCTCTTTAGTAATAGGGAGAGTCCTTTCCGCACGGAAAGGTGGTTGTGGCCAATCGTGGAACCGTAGCCCCCCCCCCTAGGCGGAAATTTCCTCCGTTTTTGACCAAAACACCGAATTCCAAAACAACCCAAAACCCAAATTAATTTTTTCGTGTTCAGCCGAATTTTCAGTGCACCCGATACGGTCAACAGGGGCCGTTGTGTAGGATCTCGACAGAGCTACGACTCCATCAGTAGTGGCTAAAATTATGGATAAATTTTCACGACCTTTACCCGTACACCACCGTTAACCACACTCTCGCGGAAGACTAACCGCTTGCACAGTCTAGCGCTGTTGTGTAATTTGATAGCTGGTGCTCTAGGGGTCGTAACAATTTGGCCGCAAAGACTATTTTCGGGTGGTTGTTCGTAGAGATGTCTATTAAAAATATGAAAAACTGGAGTTGTCTAGTGAACAAAGGCAAGAGATTATAGCTTGGCTGAAATCCTATACAGCGGCTCGATTGACTATGAGCCCCTCGGTCGCACTGTGGACTGTAGTCACAACCTCCCTGGACCTTGGATAGAGCTTGAATGCCGTGAGATTTTCGACCCAGGGACCCAGGGAATCGTGTTTTGAGCATCGTCCGAATTTCGCTTGTAGGGTGAATTTTCTAGGTTTTCCTAATAATAATAATAATAATGTTGCTTTGAAATTGGGCATTCAAGGGAGTGCGTCACATTCTTCTATGAAAAATTCTGTACCAAGGGGCATTCATCTCTTTCGAAGTCTATAACGACCCGTTTCAACCTGGTGTTACTACTCAATTGAAAGTAATGGACAAGCCGAAATTATACAATGCACCAATGAGAAGCTCTCACTGGGTCACCAACTATTCCATCAAGGGGAAGTGCGGCTGTATTGCTTGAGAACTACATCATGGGTTGTGTTTGAGAAAATTCACCAAAGAAGTTGAAAATATTGGTTGATCATGATATTTTATTGGTACATATGTAAAAAAATGTGGACGCGGTTTGTAAGGTATTGTAGCGATCAAAAAGCCTTTTTTGATGGCTTGTTTTGGAGAATTCTCAATGTGGGGTTAACCAGGTTCCGTTTGAACTAGGTTTGCCTGCGAATGATTTGCACGAACGTTGTTGAAGAAGAAAACTATAGGGATACATGACTGACAATGAGGGATCCTTCGTATGTGAGGTTGTCGGAAAAAATTTCGCCCTCTGAATTTCTCACTGTTTGCAAAGTTCAGTATTGGTTTTAAGAATAAGCGTATTATACCCTCCGCAAGCGTGGAATGTTCTCTATAGCCTCCTTCAGTTTTGGGAAAATCCTATTGTTTCTCTATTCAAGTGCTGAAATGCAGTGCTAATGTTCAGTAATTAACACCTACAATTACTTCTCATAGCTTGAGGCAAGCCATGACATCTGCCTGAGTTTATAGAACATTTTCACTCAAACGGCGAGGTAAAAGCGTTCGAAAAATCCCCGGGAAGCGATGAAGCGTGATTACTAAACCTACACAGTTCTATTCATTTTATCTACTAATTTTATCAAGTATTGATAATGTTCTGGAAAAACGAAAAATGGCCAAAATCGAAGTATTTGAATTTCCATCGAATGATCGGTAATTGACTATATGAATACTACTGCACAGACATTTGCCCGTGCTACTTAACTTCGGGCTTTCCCTGTCGGACGCTCGGAGCGGTGAACTACCGTTGATTTTTCGTAGAACTCGTGTCCCCCCCCCATAGTTCCACAGGATTTTCCCAGCAGGTCAGGGGATCGACCGGCAGTTCACACGGATTTCCATTGAAGACAAAAGGAGTTGCCCGTTTAATGTCAGTGGGAACTTCGCCCGGGTAATAAAGGCTATAAAACCGCGAAATTCTCATGGTTTTTACGCGTGCTGGTGCGGAGCGGCGGCTAGAGAGAGAGAGCGCATGCCAGACGGAGGGAGCAGAATCGCCCACCCCGCTCGCGCTATGATTCGTGAGAACTACGACTTTTTACAAAGGTTACTTGTGTATAAACACATTAGCACCACACTTGCAGTTTGAATACGTTGGCACAACATTTTACAGCCTTTATCTTCCGGTAAAACTCATCAAACATGTCAAAAAAAGCGAGAAACAGTTAGCGTGTTGAAAGTCCAGTGACCCATCGCGTTGGCAATACACTAAAACGTATAATAGGATGTATTCGTCACCCTAATTTCGGGTGTTTGAGATTGTTGTGTTTGAGAGACACGCCGTCCATTTTGCATTTTTGACCCGTTCACTTGCAACCGAAGACCTTAGCGGTTGCAGACACCGTATGCAGAATGGGGACAAACGAGCTCGCACCTTTTGGCCATAGCACGATTACCCGTGGACCTAGCACCGATTTGCTTGCACTGCGTGTCGTTGAAAGGCTGTTCGCAGCTGCGGCCCGGAATTTCGTTCCCATAAGGGCAGTATGTCACAATGTGCTCCTTCATGCTCAGAACAGTCTCCGTGCGAGTCTTTCCTTGTCATCTTCGCGAGAAGTAGACACGTCGGTTTCGATCCTGCAGTTCGTTCAGCTAAGTAAACAGTTTCTGGTTTCAGAATTTTTCATTTCTTTCAGAATTTACATTATTTCTCAGAGGTGTTATCCGCGACCTTCACGACTGCCAATTGCGATTAATGCCCGGATTGTGACTACAATAGTCCGATTGAGTTGTATCGGCACCTATTTAATACACACGGTTATTCGAAGGAAGATATAGATCGCGTTAAAATGAAAAAAAGTACTTAGAATAGTGGTTCTGGTTTCGCGATCGGTGGGAAGCCGTGTACGCAAGTGAATGCGCCTTGAAAAAACACGGTTCAGAGGAACATTCTCAGCTGTCTACCAGTTTCTTCCTCTGCCCACTTTGCGACGCCGAAATCAGGGCTAGAAAGTAGAGTAGATCAATGGTTTTCTTCAAAGATCCTGGTATATCCTCACGCACTTGTGATATACGTCGAAGACTATCATTTAGAGAGTCATGTTGATTATTCAGTTGATACGGTCAGGTTCCCAATAAAGATCAATTTCGAGATAGGTTCCCAATTGAGTGATAGTTTGTTTGGCTTTCTTCTAGATGTTGTGAAGTCGCATGATATTTCTCTAAACAGTGGAAGCAGGAGGCCGAAGAAAGCAGTATGACTAGTTTTGTTGTCTTTAGATCAAATACATATGGGGACAAACGACCGACCTACCTACGCTGAAAACAGAGCGACCTATCTAGGAAAACGACCAATGAGAACGAAAAAAGTCATACAATACTGCACGGCGTTTTTAAACGTAGACATGAGATTCATAATCAAAATGATTTTTCTCAGCTGCGAAGTTTTCAGGTGGTCGAGGGTGGCGAGGGAATCGAAGTGCAGCATTACCTTACTCATTCAGGTCACAAGACCCAACCTGCTCTTTTGACTAGTGAAGAAAAGTTTAGGAGTTATGTTATTCAACTTTTGAGGAAGGGGTGAATGCTGGTCAAACTCTGAAGAAAATCAGGTCATAATTACGAAACACAAAGCGCAACAAGCTCTGCATCCCGTAACCTCGAGATGTAAGGTGAAAGATATCGACGATTCATTTTGTTAGCTCAGTGTAGGTATTGCTCACTTGCAGGGACATAGCAATACAAAGTCACATCGATCGTGCTCGAAAGGATGTCGAAGACCTGACGTCTGCTGAAATCCGGATTGAAGAAAAGTTAGAAGACGATGGAATCGTGCTGAAGCACTATGCATGGGAGTCTATGACGGATTCACCTTAGGTGAGCAGTTTTCTCCATTTAGTGATTATCACTTCCGTGCAAGAAAATGACTGGAAAAGTACGGTAGTCGCGGGATTTTCATAGACGACATTTTCCAACATTCCATCTTACCAAGTGGGGTTTACGACTCACAACTGTTATAGTTGCTGATGAATGCGACCGTGGCTTGCCGGCCGCATTTCTTCTGGCGTATAGGTTACGTTCATTTTTTTTTCTCTTCACTTGTACTTAAGTATTTTGACTAAGACGCCTTTGGAGTTCAGCATGACAGAAACGGTGGTCGGCAAAATGTTTTTGGAGGTAAGGAAGTTTCTTCCTAACTACGAAACCAAGATATTTATGACTAGCAGCACCAGTTTTTTGCAATGGGTTCATTCGTGCCTTTACCGATTTGAAGACGACTAAACTTCTATGCACATTTCATATTCTTCAAGCGATCAAGAGAAATTGTGTATCAAAACTAACATGGGACAATTATGCCTCTTTGAAGACGTTGCCGCTTCAGTTCAGTGAAGCCTAATTCAGTGAAGTCAGAAGTTTCACAGAGATATGGTATTGAGTAAAAAGCGGTCACTGCACAGCAGCACAAACGACAGGGCGACGTTTACCAAAAACTACGCTGCTTCCTTTCTGGAACTATTCTGTGTTCCGAAGCAACATATTTAAGATGGCCAGAGTGGCTGACAGTGAGGTCAATAAATATCTTCAAGATGCTTTAATGTCTGCGAAAGCACTGCTAAGCGATTGAGCGATCCGGTTGGTTAGGTAGCTAGTTTTCCTATCAGTGTTGGTTTACTCACATATCTTGCAGTGATGGACACAAAAGAAGAAGTAGAGGGCCAAGGATGCATGCAAGCCAGTTGATGTCCCCGTTTATGAGCCGGACAAAATAAATTTCTGCGCACTATGCTTCGCAGGGATTCGGTGAATCCGTCAGACAAGGAAAACACTAATCGGCTGAAACGCAGCCAAAGCTCAAAATGGATTCATGAGGATCGGACTGATTGGAAGCATGCTGGTCGCACATATTGTGAGGGTTGTTTCACCTTACAATTAGCTCTTGAAGGCCCCCAATAGTTGTCTAGGGATTCCGTGGAACCCTGTTTCTCATTTCGATAAATAACTGATATGAAACCCTCGCGGGATCTGATGAGATTTGATCACGAACGGTAGTAATCCATACGAAACTACGAGTTTTATGTCGCGAGCTCGCTATCGAAACTCGCAGAATGAACTGATTGAAACCGGGACCTTACACGCATCGTCATGCGAGGTGTTGAGTTTCCTTGCAAAGCTTCGTCACTTCAAGGAAATGAACCGGTTAGGCTAGAGCCAAAGCGGCGATCACTAGCATTGCACCAACATTGTGCTAAGTGACAATGATTCTTTCATTGCACGTAGCCCTCATTTCATTCCATACACAGCATTGTAAGGTTCGGGGTTGCTTAGCAAAACTCATCGCCAGCCGCGGAATAGAACCTTGGACTGCAGCACGAGAGCGGGCAGCATTGCCACTGCGCCACGGCGTCACGTTTACGTGTGCGCGTTATTTGTTAGAAATAGCTCCGACAAACACGAAGAGGCAAGCATCTCCTTCAATTTGGTCGAACATTCTGTCGACCTGCACGACAGTTTGGGATGCCTCAGTTGCGTGCGGCTGCTGCGCGTTCGTTTTCGTATTTTTTAATCGATTTTTATCTTTCTGTTCTGATGGTGGACCTATTTTTCGCGGTTCAATCCCCCTCTATGCAATCCTGATCCTAATATTTGCTATTCAATCTTCTTCTGAGATAGTCTACTATCCTTGAACAGCGAACAAATTTTTCAAAAAACTGTTCCCAAACTGTTTTATCCTTTCTCCAACTCTCAGGGCCTCTACTCTATCGCTGCGAAAATAGTGAAGGATTTTTTCGTGTTTCGTTCAATTGGAAAATTTCAAAATGATGAATTTCGCCTTTCGCTCCTTCAGAAAATGTAAATGGTTTTTTTTCCTCAGCGAAATGTAAAATTTGGGAAGACGTTCTCCTCTATTTTCGCGATTTTCCCCATATTTGACGACATTAACTTCAAACAATTGTTCTGAGTCGTGCCCTAACGAGTTAAAGAACGACTCCCTTGGAATTCCTCGACTTTTTTGGGTGTTTCGATCGCCCAAGGGTTTATACACTGCCCTGGATTTTTTTTGGTAGACTGAAATTCAAAATAAAATGCATCCAATTTTCGTGTTTAAGAATTTTTCGCTCTGTTCAGAAACTAGTTCATCGCTCAATTTCCTTGTAGACGAATTTTTCGACAATATCCAAAGGAAATCCCTCTGTCGAAAATGTTGCATCCATTAAGCGTTCAGCGACATTTTCAAAACTCGTCAAATACTATTTTTTTGCGAAGCAACTTTCTCTTTGCCGCAATGGAGCACGCCCTTGAGATTTTCATGTGAACAAACATTTGTTTTTGGTTGATTTCAGAAGTGTTGAAATAGATATTTCTTACTCTTCCAACGTGGACATAGTTACGCGAACACCTACGCATTTTTAAGATGCCTCTCCATTTTTTTAACGTCACCCGCCGACACAGGAACATCGCTTATCGGCGTCAGAGTCCGAGGATTTTCTCCTCAAACCAAAACCTGATAAGACAGCGGTACAGATTTAACGATGGGCAGATCGACTGGATCACCCAGCTGCTGTCCCCTATGCTGGATGATGAAAGCAGCTCACCGTGGGCCATCTCGAAGAGAATGCAGGTAGAAGAATAAAAATTTCGAACGAGGTGATCGAGCTGATGAAATGAAGCCTATAAAGTTCAGGTGCTGCTTGGAATTCGATATTTATGCACTAATGCATTCCAAGTAGTAGTGGGTAACACTGGAGGGTGCTCACAGAAGACGGTTTCGGACATTGTGAAGCGGATAGTAGATGCCCTCGCGAGTGCCGACATTGTGAGAAGGTTCATGGTATTCAGACCAATGGATGAGCGCTGGTGTGAGGCAAGAGCCAACGAGTTCGCTCGGACTGGAAGACTAAGCAGTAAGCATTATACAAGCTCAAAGTACTTTTAGAAGCTCATGCGACTGCTTCCAGATATCGTTGGTGCTGTGGATGGAACACTGGTCCGGATAAGGACACCAGCTGTTGACGGCTTCCAATACGTTAGCCGAAAGGGAACTCCGTGCCTCAACGTCTGCATTATTGCAGATGCAGTAGGCCGGATTCTCTACGTCAACAGCGGCTCCCCCGGATCAGTTCATGATTCAACTGTTTGGCGCAACTCCGCCCCAGCCGCCGCATTCAATAGTGGAAGAACTGTGGCTGGTTATCAACTCATAGGAGACTCCGGCTATGCCAATGGAAGAGCAATACTGACGCCATTCCGTCCTAGCAGCATTCGTGGAGACCACAGGAAAAAGCGTTTCAACCGCCAGCACTGCCGGATGCGCGCAATCGTGGAGATGACCATGGGTCATCTCAAATCACGATTTGCTGCGCTGCATTCTGGAATCAGAATGCACCCAGACCGAGCCGCTAAGGTGGTCATTGCCTGTGCAGTCCTGCACAACATCGGGATTTCCCTTGGTGCAACAGCGACGAGGATGCTGGGGAGACGTGGGGCGAAGATTCCACGTCCACCCGCAGGGCAACATGATAAACGCACCTATATTGTTAATCACCTTTGAATAATAATTTTTTCACAACTATGTACGCACAGAGTTCAAGTGTTTAGTGTAGCGCACAAAAAGTCGGAAAACTACAGGCACCGGTCAAATGGAGATCTATAGTCCTGTTCCTGAATAGCTACTTGGTGCTGAACACCTACACCGCAATCGTTCTTGTGCTCGTACACTATTGATGGCGCGTCGAGACCCATCTGGGGGCAGAGCCAGCTACGCACGGACTCCCCCCCCCCCCCACAACATTCAACAGACCATTTTTCGCAACTCCAGTTTGTGATGGTGTCAGTTCCTAGTACGTGTCGTTAAAGTCTTAGCAGGTTATAAGTGAACCCCGCTGCGCACAGATATGCATTTTCATGCCTAAACTTCGCCTATTACAAGAAAAAAAACAAGTTTATAAGACGAGATGCAAAAAGCACAGAACCTGTATTGTGGACAGCCATGGGTTGGATAAGAAATCAAAAACCTGATATAAACGTGCACACAGCCCTGAAAGGCTGCGCGAGCACTAAATCAAAAACCTCACATATAAACCCTGACACGGCCCTAGTGGGCTGCACAATCGAGCCTTGCCGGCTGCGTACCGTTTCATGTGAGCACGCGACGTAAGCACGCGCACCCGGCAAGGTTCAATCGCGGAACCCACTAGGGCTGTGTCAGAGATTACAAGCACCAGCAAGAAACTGACAGCATCCTATTAGGAACTCGAGATAGATAATAACGGCGTTATTACACAGTGTGCCTAAGACAATGCGGTGCTCAACTACCAATACACCACAATTATTGCACTGATATCAGAAAATAACTATTAAACATAACATAACCTATTAACAACATTGAAAATGCTAAAAAAAAACTATGCAAATGCTAAAAACAAGCTAAACGCTGAACACACTTGATTCAACATTGGGATCCAGAACGACTGTCGGCTCGATCTTCATCCGGGTTGGAGAGCACCTCAAATTCGCAGCATCACAGCATTTTGCACATGATGAAGAGTTGGACATACAGACCTGAAAATCAGTCATTATTTATTCAATATCTGCCACGCATTGAGATTATTCGCCAGGTGTTAGGGAATGACAAAATGCATGATTCTCTCAAAACTAAATGTATGAGCCTAGGTTTGAAGTTGTGTAAATTTTGTCATTCCCTCACACCTACCATTTTTTAGGAATACACCTTCACTAGGGCCAAGATTTTACAGGTATATCCCGTCTACAAAGGAAGTTATGAGAATTTCAGTTGGCCAAACTATTGTTAGTTATAAAGTTTTTGTCTCGAAAAGCAGTTCTCAAAATGCTGCAAATGTCCCAAAGATCATGTCATTATAGCTGGGATAACATTCCCTTCCACCTCCACAACAATTTTTTACGAGATTACCCAAATATAGTGCGGCCATTACCTGAGCAATAGCGACGATTTCCTTCAAGAGAGCCATTTGAGTTTCCATCATGCCTTCCAAAGTTTTCGCGTGTACACCGGCTAGATGTGTCCAGCAATCAAACATCTTCTTCTCACTCTGAAATCATTATGTAAACGCGTTCCACATATGGCTTCGATGGGTGATGGACCACTTTGTTTATGTAGTAGCCGACTACTCACAGTCAACATAGCCGCCTGAAGTCGTCGTACTTGCGCATCGGAAACATTGTGGCTTCCGTGAGTGCTAATACCGTCACGGATGTTGAACATCTCCTTATCGATCGGCTGAACAAAAACGATTTGTCCCTAGGTATTGTATGGTATATGATGCTTTATACCTTCTCTCCAACTTTCTTCGAACTCTTCTCAATACTCTCATTCTCCGACACCTCCTCGGTTACGGACCTCTCTCGATAAGGCTGGAAAAAAGTGTTTTTCTTGTAGGTTGAGTATGGTATATGATGCTATATACCTCCTTCCGAATTTCCCTCATGTTCTTCCGAGCACTCCCATTACCCGACACCTCAGGGATCGTGACCACTTCACGATGAGAAGGCTGAAGAAAAGTTTTTGCTCCAGGTTTAATATGGTATATGATGCTATATACCTCCTTTCTAGGTTCCTTCGGATACTTCTTCCCTTTTTTTGGATAACACCGCTTTTTTGCACGCACATAGTAACACTCGGTGGATGAAAACTCGGTTAGCGTCTCCAATGATTTGATACTTGACGTCGATTTTCCGGTGTGTGCCTACAAGTTGAGGGATTCAAGTCCAAAGCAGGATTCCAAATAGGCAGTGGTCTTACTGGCGAGAAACTGAACGTCTCTGCAGCTTTGTTTTTCTTGTACGCAGTGGTGCCGGCGAAGTAGCGGTACAGCTCTTCATCAGCGTCCGTTCGTTCTACCCTGTTTCTTTCGATCGCTCTCTCGACGACGGGCAAACGACCCAGGCCGGACTTGCTTCGATATCTGAGGGACGTCGTTACATACCAAGAAAGAAGGAAGCTAAGTGAAGTCCTCCTGGGTTCTGAGGTAGTTGGGAGGGTAGGGAGCACTCGAGATTCATCAATAAAAATGAAGAAGTACCATGATATATGCCTTTCAGCGTTATCAAACATTGTTTTCGCGAAGAAACGCATGAAAAACTTCAATTTTCGGATCGGTACGACACTTTAATCTGCGGTGCCCCCTTCCAACTAGGTTTGCACCCACCACGAGAACACTTACTTTCTTTCAAGCTTCTCTGAACTCATCACTTTTTTTCTTCGGTTATTGAAGTGCGTCTGGAGTTGGGCGGTGGTGAGACACACGTTGAACCTCCGATGTACGCTTGACGCAATTAGTTGCCACCCTTCTTTCCTAGCGTAATTTGAGTTCATCATCCTATTTTTTGATCCCCGGATCAACAATTCTTCATCGCGTAGCACGGCGACTACAATATAGTCAGAAACGGCCTCTGGCAGAGGAGGGGACCTTTTTAAGGCCATCTGAACACTTGTGACTGAGTACCACTTGACCTCTATTGAAATCTGCCTTTGAGAGAAATGAGCATTCCTAGAATATGCCCCCTCACCCGTTAAATTACTAAATTATTATCCACTACACATTCCCTGACTAGTTCGCAACTTGACGATGAAGGGGCGACATTTTCACATACAAATTCGGATGGAACTCTCAACCCCTTGCACAATAACGTGAACTTGTACGTGCGGTTATTTAGAATGCTGAACGGGGGGGGGTATAGTGCTATTTAGCTGGACTAATGTACAACATTATGAGCATTCATTTTAATAATCAATTGAGATGGGGCTTAAAGACCGAAAGGTACCGAAGCGAAAAACGCTCTTCTTTATCTTCCATTAGAAAATCCAGGTATGCAACACATTTATTCACATTTTATAAAACACTGCCTCCGGACTTCGAACGACGCAGTATCTTTCTGTATGAGCGCACACATTAACAACCTTTGTGAAAAGTACATCTCTATACAGTCATTCTAATAAACAAAACCCTACTATGCTATTAACGTTCATTAAACGAAATCACGAGAAATTTCCACACCAATTAATCAAAACTACCCGCACATATTGTAGATCCAATAAGCCGAAATATCACAAGATTTGGTACTTTTTCGGATTGGAGGACCTACTCTAAAAAAGTCTTCCCATGCATTTAGGGACTACGTGTTTGGAAACAAAAACATGTCGTTTTGTTTTTGCTTCTAAACATGTAGATGCATATAACTGCACGCAGAAATGATGCAATACGCATATATTGCACAAAGTGCACACCCACGCCGCTTGGCGGCGTACTTGTGGGCGTGTCTCATAGGGTATCGATCATCAACTGTGCGGATGAGTAAGATATGAAATGCCAAAAATGTTCAATCGCACACAGCCTTTCCCCTCAGTATGAGCTGCCGATCAGAACGAAGCTCATCGGGCTTATCATCTCAAAACCTTATCGTTGATACAATTTTGCCATGGTTTACCGCACCGCTGCTTGTTACTCAGACTCATCTGAGGGAGATGGTCTTTGTGCTCTGCTATAATTATTTAGCACTCATTAGGTACTTACTCACCGACACGGGCAGTAATAGCCAAAAGTCCTTGTGGTTCTTCACTGAGTAGAGCTCAGTAATTCCAGGCTTCCGTTATCTAACACCTCTTCGCCGATCGCAATCACTTCACGATGAGATGCCCAGACGAAAGTGTTTTGCTGCAATTTTAGTATGGTATATGTTACTATATAGAGTTCGCGCAATCATTTTAGTCTGATTAATGGACGGGGCTGCGATGGTAGATCACACCGCGCGAATCGAAGCCCCATTCTCCAGTGAGGCCGCCAACCCCGCACGGCCAGCCTCCTAGTACATGCGTCAGACTAAAATGAAAACGGAAACCATACCTCCTTCCTAAGTTACTTCGAATTTTCATCCCTTTATGCGTAACATAGCTTTTGGGGCGCACCTCCTCGCACTTGCTTGATGAGAGCTCGGTCACCGTCGTTAACGGCTCGATACTTGGCCTAGATTGTCTTGTGTGTGTGTGTGTCTAGAAGTTGAGGATATTGAAGCCCGATCCAGGATTTGGAGTAGGCAGAGGTCTTATCGGCGAAAAGCTAACGGTCTTTGCAGCTTTATTTTTTCTGTAAGTAGTGGTGCCTACAATGTATCTATGCAGCTCTTCATCCGTGTTCCGTTCATTGTCCTCGGCTTCTTTCAATTGCTTTCTCGACGATGGGCGAACGACCGGGGAAGGATTTGCTGCGATATCTGAGGAATGCGGTTGCAGCCCAAGGAAGAAGGACCGCTTTTCTGAATTCATCGTTTTTTTTCTTCGGTTGTTGGAGTACACCTGAAGTTGGGCGGTGGTGAGGCCTTCGCAGCACATTTGAGACGATTCGTTCATCCGGCAAAGAGAATTATGAAGCCCATTAGAGAGAGGTCGATTAGGACGCCGTTCGCAGATGCTCCTCGTAAAGTTGATGTACAGAGATGGACCGACTCCAACGTGGAAAGGCTTCGTCTTCTGCGTGAGGAGCACACCCAGTTTGTTCAAGAATATCTGGAGAAGGCGGCTGTCGCTGCGCCGAGGATGCCAACAGGGAGGGGGTCGTAGCTGCGCCGAAAATGAGCGCAACGGCATGCTCAACCCCGCGTGGTGGTCACTCTATTCTGCTAATGTCTTGCGTCAACAAGATCGACAGCAGTAGACCAGACGCATGCCCGGATTGTGGTGCTCCCGGACAAGACACGGCGCACTTGTTCATGTGCCCGAAGAGAACTACCTCCTTAACAACAATGGACCTTTGGACGAATCCTGTGAAGGCCGCCCAGTTCCTCAACCTATGACAAAAACCACTTTGAGGCTGCAGAAGAAGAAGAAGAGACGATTCGTTGCCACCCTTGTCCCCTTGCGTGAGATGGGGTCAACGGCCTGAGGTTAATAACGGTTCTTTCCGTGGCGTGTCAGCTACAATAGTTAGAAACTGCCCTTGCCAGAAGAGAAGAACTTTTTCAGGCAATCTTAAAACGTCAGTTTTCAAACAGAATCATGGATGGGATAGTGCAAGGCCTTGCATTATAATGAAACTTGTAGATATTGTTATTTAAGGTTCTAAACGGGGGTCTTGTATTATTAGGCTGGCGTAATCGTACACATTATGAGCATTCATTTCAATACCACAAGGACTTTTGGTCATTACTGCGCGAGTCGGTGAAGATATCATATCCTCATATGTTACTCATCCGACCAATTTATGATCGATACCCCATGATACACGCCCACAACCACGCCGCGCAGCGGCGTGGTTTAGCACTTTGCTAATGCAATACGCATATATTAACGATTGCAAAAATCAGCATTTATGGGTGGTCATCTAATCCAAAACAGTGCCCGAAATTTTGATGCTATCGCAGAGACGGGGTCATGCGATGCCATACCGGCTCCCTTGCAGCGACAGCACCAATGATTTTCTCGAATGCAATCAGCATCAGGATTGGGCAGGCTTGCGACCGGTCGCAACAGGGGGTCGTAAAAAATTGGGAAATTTTTAGAAAAAGAACTAAAATTTGTGGGGTTCGTAAAATTTCCGGAAAAAAATGGTGTTCATCTTCAAACCACTCGGAAATGTAGATTGAGGCAAGAGTATTAAGCCGCTTTTTTTCGTCCCATGAAGGGTCGAAAAAAATTTGTTCACCAGGGGGTCGTAAATTTTTTTCACCGGTCGCAACAACCTGCTCAACCCTGATCAGCATACTATCAGTCAAGGCAACACCTGCAAGGTTGCAAACGCTCCTTCGCACTGATGGTGACATACTCATATTTGCTTAAAACCAGGGTGGACCAGAGTTGAGACACTGAGCAACAGGGTCCTGGAAGTTTCGGACAAAATTCCCAAAAAAAAATTAAAATTGGGGGAGGCTGTCATGAAATTGTAACGCTGGGTATACGGTCGGTTAGCTTGGCAAACGATCTCATTTCAGTCAAAACTTCTTTCTATTCACGACTTATTCAGTGTGCTGGGTACACGTTTGACGTCCATTGTCGGAGAGGAATAGTTAAAAATTCCATGTTTTCCAAACTTTTGGTCAACAGGGAGGGTCGTATCTCCGCTGAGATACGGCGCAACGGCGTGCTCAACCCTGCTCAAAACCTAGTCAAGGAACACAGCAATGAGGTCAAACGAAAGAGGAAAATAGAATAATGCATGAGGCAGGAAAATGAAAAACCTCTCCACATTTCTGTGGTCTCAGCACAGTGAGTGTGCGGAAAACTGCCGTCATCCTCACGCTTATTGATGAGACGAAGACGAAGAAAAAGAAAAAGAAGAAGAAAAGAAGAAGAAGAAGAAGAAGAAGAAGAAGAAGAAGAAGAAGAAGAAGAAGAAGAAGAAGAAGAAGAAGAAAGAAGAAGAAGAAGAATAAAGAAGAAGAAGAAGAAGAAGAAGAAGAAGAAGAAGAAGAAGAAGAAGAAGAAATAAATAAAGAAGAAGAAGAAGAAGAAGAAGAAGAAGAAGAAGAAGAAGAAGAAGAAGAAGAAGAAGAAGAAGAAGAAGAAGAAGAAGAAGAAGAAGAAGAAGAAGAAGAAAGAAGAAGAAGAAGAAGAAGAAGAAATAAGAAAGAAGAAATAAAGAAGAAGAAAGAAGAAGAAGAAGAAGAACAAATAAGAAGAAGAAGAAGAATAAAGAACAACAAATAAAATAAATAAATAAATAAAGGCAATAATAAATAAATAACAAAGAAATAAATAAAATAAAATAGAATAAATAAATAAATAAAGAAGAAGAATAATAAATAAATAAATAGAATAAAATAAAATAAATAAAGAAGAACAAATAACAAATAAATAAATAAATAAATAACAATAAATAAATAATAAAATAATAAAATAAATAAATAAATAAAATACAACAATAAATAAATAAATAAATTAAATAAATAAATAAATAAATAAACAAAATAAATAAATAAAATAAATAAATAAATTAAACAACAAATAAATAAATAAATAAATAAATAAATAAAATAAATAACAATAAATAAATAAATAAACAATAAAATAAATAAACACAATAAATACAATAAGAGCAAATAATAAAGAAGACAAATAAATAAATAAATAAATAAATAAATAAAATAAAATAAATAATAACAAACACAAATAAATAAATAAAATAAATAACATAAATAAAGACAATAAATATAAATAAAATAGTAATAAATAAATAAAATAAATAAACAACAAAATAAATAAATAAATACAAATAAATAAACAAATAAAGATAAATAAATAAATAGCCACAAATAAATAGAAGAACAAATAAAATAAAATAAATAGAACAATGTAATAAAGAAGAACAAATAAATAGAATAAATAACAAATAAATAGAATAAATAAGAATAACACAGTAAATAAATAAATAAATAAATAAGAAGAAGAATAAATAAATAAATACACACAAATAAAATAAATACAGATTAAAGAAATAGCAATAAATAAATAGAATAAATAAATAATAAATAAATAAAGAAGAAAGAAATAAATAAATAAAGAAGAAGAATAAGAAATAGCAGACAAAATAAGAAGAATAAATAAAGAATAGCAAGTTAAATAAATAATAGAATAAAGAAGAAGAATAAAGAAGAAGAAGAAGAAGAAGAAGAAGAAGAAGAAGAAGAAAGAAGAAGAATAGCAAATAAAGAAGAAGAAGAAGAAGAAGAAGAAGAAGAAGAAGAAGAAGAAGAAGAAGAAGAAGAAGAAGAAGAAGAAGAAAGAAGAAGAAGAAGAAGAAGAAGAAGAAGAAAGAAATAAAGAAGAAGAAGAAGAAGAAGAAGAAAGAAGAAGAAGAAGAAGAAGAAGAAGAAGAAGAAGAAGAAGAAGAAGAAGAAGAAGAAGAAAGAAGAAGAAGAAGAAGAAGAAGAAGAAGAAGAAGAAGAAGAAGAAGAAGAAGAAGAAGAAGAAAGAAGAAAGAAGAAGAAGAAGAAGAAGAAGAAGAAGAAGAAGAAGAAGAAGAAGAAGAAAGAAGAAGAAGAAGAAGAAGAAGAAGAAGAAGAAGAAGAAGAAGAAGAAGAAGAAGAAGAAGAAGAAGAAGAAGGAGAGATAGAAGACCGCGGAATGAAAATTTTGGGTGAAATGAACAGCCTCAACTTTGCAGGCCTCCAGAAAGTGAACAATCCCACCAGGGTTAAGCAATGCCTTGCGATAACGTTTGAGATGTTACTACCCCCCCTCCCACCCTCCCCCTCTTGCCGGGCCTCTGTAATACTACCCTCCCCATCCATATCTCGTGTCATAATTCAATCATTCAGGCTCAAAAGCGGATTACTTGTTGAAAAAATTTTGTGGCTCCCTGAATCCAAACGCTACTACATATTTGAGCCGGTCTTCGACGTCAAACCCCATCTTCGAGCTGGAGTAGTTATTTCTGTCATCTATTAGAAAACTCACCTTGGGTTCATTCGAAAATTAGTTTTTTCATGAGTTTCGGGGTCCCTCACCTATATGGGTGGAAAAAATGTATTAAGGACCATCTTTTACATGCTTTTTGGACCCAAAGGAGTATCTGAGAACCAAGTTTGGTGAACGAAAAATTTTCGACTTTGCCGGGACTCGATTTCCGTGTGGTTTGTGCACAACGAAACAGCATATTGAGTATCCTGGCGATGCCGTCGGCTGCGCATCGGCTAAATTAGTATGTTGCAGAGAAACTGGCTGGCAGTCGACAACTATCGTTTTCTTTTTGAATATACCTACTGCCGGGTGCTACTACAGGTGCGTTCATATAGTATCTTGCTTTACTATGTACGGTGCACCCATTTCAACACGCCAGTTTTTTCCAAAATCGAAAAAAGGCATTTAATTCACCCATAGCGTACTCCATAGTTCCCCACTAGTTCGATCGAAAAAAAGGCAAAACATTTTATGATATTCTATGCGAGGCTTGATAAGGATAAATTTATTAACACCCCCTTTAGAAAATCATTTTTAGAAGTATAGGAGTTATTGCTGAAACCCAAAAAATATGTACACGGAGCAATATTTTTGGATGCAGCTTGAATTTAGAACAACAGAACATATTTAAACGAAGTCTTTCAAAATATGGGCTACAACTGGCTTCAGACAGCACCAGAAGTTCTGACAACTGCAAAAACATAAATTAACAGAAGAACACGAAAATTTAAACCACGAGAAAACATGAAGAAATTAGTAAAAACTGTGACTACTAGAATGAGAATTCAACACTAGCTGCCCGAGAAGAGTGGAAAATGCGATATAAGGAATTAGCCAAAAATAAACTTGAGTATTGATTGGACGGCAACTTCGAGGTAGACGTCGCGAAAAAACGTTGTGCATTCGCAGACGCCTCTCGTGTCAACAAAAAATGGGTTTGGGGAACCAACCCAAGATTTGCGCTGATGTTTCAAAGGTGCTGGGTTATCCCCAATATCCGAACCCAGGTCTGGCGAACCCAGGGCAGGCGCTAACCCGTTCTTCAATAATGAATCCGGCCTATGTTCTTGTGCTCATGATCCTCATTGAATGAATTGTTTTTATTAATTAATTTCGTCTTCACTTATGGTTGCGCACGTCGATTAGCTTTGAATTTACACAGCATGGGACTCGGATTTTTTTTGGGCGGAGTCGTGCGCCTATGCACGGATTAGGGTAGTAATAATTTTAGCGCGTTTTTTGGCACGTAACCTTCACGTTTTTGAGCTGTGTTCAAACCGAACTGCTTTTCGTGGTTTCCTCAGAAGCTTTTTTCCACCGCGACCACTGCCGTTTACCATCGATGCTAAGGCATCTTTCATAGCTGTCACAGGCCTCTCCATCAAAACAGGTCGCTATGGCGGAGAAGCTGAAAGCAAATCCAACCCAGGGTTCCTTTCCTCTTGGGAGCTGCAAAGGCTGGTTGAAGCCTCCATGCCAACTCCAAAAGTTCAATCCACGTTGGCATGATATGTCGGCGTTGATGTAAAAACTTCGAAAACGGGGAGTACCTGAATCTGAAATCCTTCTTGTAGCAACTGCTCCCTATGACTTTCTTGTGAAGTATGATCCCTTCCTGAGATTTTCGTAGAGATTTTCTTCTTTTAGATTACTATTTCCGAAGGTATTCCCCTAGTTAGTGCTTTTATGAAAGTTCTGTCTAATATGCATTCCAGGCTGAGGGGTGTCATGTTCGCAGGCGCTAATCAATTAGGGATATTTGTTTATTAGGGAGGCATGGGACGAGTAGCGAAAATACATTTGCTTCCTACTTATCACGCACGCATCCAATCCCACCTGTACTATATACTATGTAATTCGCTCTGATTTTGAAGACTTCTTACTGTTGGGGTCCTTGGGGATTTGCTGCTTAACCACATTTTGTGGCCCGGAAAGGTATGATGTATTAGGGAATATCCAAATACCCGAATTCTTCCATTCCTTCATGATTTCCAAGAGGATGTCAGATCTTATAACAAAATTCTCATTGTAATACCTTAGCATTTTCCAATCTCAACCTTACTTTTCCGAGCTTTCTCTGTGTGACTTGTCGCCACGAACTCTCAACAAATTGTAATGATCGCCTCCCGAAGATCTTCATGCCTCGCGCTAAGTGTGTTTGCTTTCGGCCTCCTTCAAAGGTGCATGTATGCACGATGCATATTTTTTTTCCGAGTTTCTTTGCGCAGATTTTGAAAGGTTGCAATCTCTAATTTACATGAGCTGACCAAGGAATCGCTAAGAACTGCTTCTCTGGACAAAAATAGATTCGCCATAGTTTCAACCCGATCTTGAGGGCGAAATAATGGGCCGGTGGGTGAAAAAATGATTCTAAATCAGATCAGGTGGCTTATCTCACCGACGCTGACTCAAGAAGACTATTTCTCTTGACGATATGTTGCTTTTGGTATTCGTAAGGAGGCCGCGAAATACAAGGGAAGAGAGGGGATGATTGATAGAAGTGCCCCATCGGCATCGACCGGTATCGCGAATGTGATACTTGGGCTACTGCCCTTCGGAACCGCGGCTCCACAATTGTGGTGCTGATGCGGGTCGCAGTTTCACTGCAACGCCACTCCAATCCGATCAAAGATATTCGTGCCCCAGTGATACCGGCGAGTGCCGCTGACGCACGTTTTCTCAGGATCAGTATTATCTATGAAATGTCACTGCGGTTGGTTTGGCACTTTCGACGGGGTTGGCGTTGGGATGAAGGCCATAATGTTGGACTTATTTTGTTGTGTCAAGCACGCTCACGAGAGTGTATCGTCGTTCTCTAGACGGCGGGTAGCCGCGTCGAATCCGACGTTGCGCGTGTCGAGCGTGTGCGGTCTCGCCGTCATGGAAAAGCGACCGGTTTGGCGCAGCGTTTAGCTCTCCCCATGACCAGCACTCCTCGTCTTTCTTTTCCTTTTATTCCCTTCTATCCTCTTTCCTCATCTTCTTTTATGCTATATTTGCGTGAAAAGGAAGACTCACGAAATTTTTGCAGTTTCTGCGCTTTCCTAAAATTAAAGCTATCCAGCGTTGGAGATAAGCGCAAGTGAGCAGCGAAATATGCAAACATGAGAACCTATCAGAAAGTTATCAGGTAATTAAGAAGATGAGGAAAGAGGATGGACAGGAAAGAAGGGGAAAAGAAAGATGTGGAAGGAGTGCTGTGGTGCGTTCCAAGAACATTCCCATGGCAAAACGCGTCCATGGAATCGTAGCCACGGCCACGTGGGAGCAATTTCTAGTTATAATTCGCATCCATGGAAAGAAATTTGTCCATGGTGAGGTTGCTTTTCCTTTCACAGCGTCGTGGGAACGTTCTTGGAGCGCACCACTGGTCATGGGAAAATTAAACGCTGTGCTATATCCATAGTTTTTTTTTCATGACGGCGCCACCCCACCCGCTTGACACGTTCAACCCCGGACTCTGCGCGGCTACCTTCCGTCTAGAGAACAACTATATCTGCCCTGCTCTAAAATATTCGTACAGATCATAAACACCATGTGCGACTCTCCATAAACCTTGGCTTGATAGCAGCCCAGATGTTTGATAGTGTTGTACTCGACACGAGGATGATAATAGATGTTTGTGGCTAACGTTTTGGACAACCGCCTTCTTCAGAGCCTGAAACATCAAATAAGAACTGCGTGTACCCGGCCAAACATCTCCTAAACTCCACTTAAAATCGAGAACCTCTTTCCTCACGTAAGTAAGAGAGGAGACCAGAGAAAATACCTCACCTAGCCAAGAACTCGCTAGTGACAAGAGCAGCGTGAATCATCGATGAAGGAAATTGTCGCAGACCACCCGTTGAGATGTTAGAAGGCGAGTCTTACGTATGGCTTGAGCTCCCGGGTTATATAGAGGCCTTCTCCCTTCCGGTTAATTTGCGGATCATGAGCTTGTATGAAAAGTGCCTCTAAGGTTTTTCGCGCCGCGGTGTCAGTCTCTCGGGCGATTATCTCGACCATGATATCAAAGTTGTCACCATTATGGACAGTGACCCGATGCGCTCCAAGCACTATAGCTTCCCGCTGCCTCTCCTTGCCGTCCAGGTGTTCTTTGATCCTGACATGCAGGGGCCGCGATGTTTCACCAATGTGTTTTCCCCCGCACAGCTGACATGAGATCATAAACAATTTGATTGTTGTAATACAATGCGTTGGAAAATTGTACTATTGTATATACCCCGATTCCTGCGATCCAAAACAACATAGCATTCACCGCTTGTCAGCGAAATTAACACTAACCGAAGCAACACCAATAAAAACCACCGGATACGATTTTTTGAAATTGGTTCAAGCGGTAGGAAACCAGTACCGGAATTTATCGAAAATCACTGTCGCAGAATTATATGGCGTATAAGCAGGCAATATTCTGGTAATTGTTCGACTTACTCTCACTTTAGCTGGCGAAATTCATCATTCCCTGGGCGTTGCTGAGCACGAACATTCCTTATCCTACTGACGAACCTCGAGGAGTGTCACTATCTTTAATCATAATCATATCATGCTTTCTATAACCCTCTGTGTTGTATAGGGTTCAGAGGCAAAACAATATGTACATCTGTCACTTTTGTTTTATTGTTTCCATACGCACTATAAACTTGTTCGTTCAGTAGGCTTCTCAGAAAAGAAACGATGCCAAGCTCGGCTCATGAGACGGAAGGGTCTGAGCGTTCCAGCTAAGAACCATGGCATGGGACCCACTCGAGACTGCATTAATTTATTTGATTATTAAATTGAGTACATCGCAAGCGACGATCTCGCTTGAAAGAGGATTAGCACTATTTAATCAGAATCGGTAATCAACAAGAGGAAAGTGACAAGTATGATGAGTAATAAGTAACAGAACAATGGCAAATGGTGTAAAGCGGCTATCCCAAAATCATTGGTGAAATGAGGAAGCTCAGCCATAAAAAAATTGAATGAGGAATCGGCGCTTATAATAGTAGGTGCGGGAGTAAGCTCAACTTGTGAGCTGTAGAGCATCGTTAAGTTCGACAGAGTTAATCTGACTATGCTGTACAGCATTGATAGCCAGAGTTCACTGTAGTGTCCTTCACTGTAATCGGCTTCCATTATCCCATAGACCTGCGCGATTTGGAGATGCTAAAAACAGACTGAAAAGAGGGACTGTTAGAAAATTTAAAGGCAGTGGTCGCAATGAAATATGCCTGTCTTCTTTTCCTCTCTAAACCCTTCTCTGGGTTTCGAGTTGTAGGACCTTTAAGAAAAGATCGCTGAAAACCGCTGTTTTGGGCCAAATTTGAAGCCTGAACTTTCTTGTCATTTGATGGTGGACGAGCCCACTCCACATCATCGTCATCGATGATCTCCAGTATCAAGAACAGGAGCTGGCTTGAAATTGAATTTCAATATATTCATGTACTCATCTAATCGAAAACATTGACAGAGGTGCTTGCTTTCATTGTTCAACTGTTTTCACTAGATAAATTTGCATTTATTTCTTCCTCTGAATGTTGAAGATTTTTGACTGCTCGGCATGAGACTGCGATCTTTTTTGACGGCGCTGTGCACGTGTGCACGAACTGGCATCTTTGGGCCCTAAAAACTCTAATTCTGGCCCGTTTTTCACTGCTTAGCCTTCCTAGTTTTCCAGCTGCTTTGGATCTAAGCTGATTTATGTAGTTTTTTTCAGTGACCTTTGACCACTGCCTTTAATCGCGACAACGATGATCATCACTGAGCATAACTCCGTGAATTTGTAACAGCTTTGTAATAGCTAAAACATAAATGTGATACAAGAGACAAGTTAAACCAAAACCTCAGAGAAAACTTGAAAAAAACCGAAATCAATACAGAGCCTGAGGCCAGGCACGTACACAAAGCCCAATGTCGGTGAAAAAAATTCTAACGAATCGTTAAAAAGCAGAAACGCTAGTACAGAAGATGTCAGACAATGCGGTCGGCGGCCCGCTGGCAATCAGTTGATGGGTAAGCACCGCTGCCGGTCGGGGCCCTCTCTTAACCAGCTCGCCGCCACCACGCTGGCGAACCGCCGGCAACCCACCGACTGCTCGATGTCATCACGGTTCGCGGCCAAACCATCACCAACGATTCGCCAATGGACTGGCGAACCGCTGGCCGCCCTTCCACCACCGGTTGGCATTCCGGTTTGTGGCCTTCCGACACTCCTGCACACAATTTTAACAGTTTTGTCCACTTTTCTCAGAGTCTTGCACAACATCCCAGAAGCCGTGTACACCTTCTTGCCCATCCTGAAAGTAGTATGTACGATCACCAGACCCTGAATTCACAGCTGGAAGTTGACAACTGAATGCCAGTTTGTCTCCGAGTTAAAAGCCGATAGCCGCCTGCTCGCCTTGGGCCTAAGACAACTGCCATCCAGTCACGTCACCAAATCGCTGCCATCTGCACTTTCAAATACCAGATGATCGACCGCAGTCAACCCGCTTTTTATGCAATTCCAGCTCGTCTCCAACTAGCCGCCCTCCGTTTGTCCATCACCCGCTGTACACGCGATGGTGGCCAATTATCTGCCCGGAATACCCTACTTTTGCCAGCTCGCGTCGCGCTAGATTGCCTGAGCATTTCTAGCTAAATATTGATCGCGCTCAACAGAAGGCGAAGAGCAGCTCACATTACATCCATTCACCACTAACCATTCTTAATTGAAGATGATACCACGATTAACCAAAGGACGAAATTCACAATCAGTCTATTGAATAGAAACTATATGGAAGTCAAGTAGTTGATGCATCACACGGCCGCGTAATAGCCGCGTAATATCCGTCAAATAATGCTCGCCGCGAATGAGCAGCGAAAAAGCGAGAAACAGCAGAGAAATCAGGGGCCTCCTAAACAGGCAGCAGCGACCGTTTAACCATATCGTTTATCAAGCTGAATATGCATGAAATTGGTACGTTGGTACATGATAAAACTCGTAGAACACCTCCACTTGCAAAACAGTGTGATGGAATTCGTATGGATAAACGGTCGCTGCTGCCTGTTTAGGTTTTCTCGAGAAATTATGCTCTCAGGTAGGTATACTGCGCATTCCAGAGGCATGATTTGGATGCCAACAGCTCCGTCGGTTCAGTTAGCCAAGTTGAGGTACTTGGACCTCTTTCAGCCTCTGGAGGCCCCGCCCAAACCTCGCCGGGCCCCCATCCGAGACCCGATGGCGGCCCTGGATGGTGGCCCGGCGAGCCGGGGACGGTTGCGTTTCTGTAACTTTTGGCTACTTCTCGTTTTTTCTCGGTTATATCTCGGCTGTTTCTCGGCTTATTCTTTCCCGTTATGTAAAAGCCGAGAAATGGCTGCGAAATAGCCGGGAAATAGCCCACCAGGAGTCGCTGCGGAGCCCGGTGGGCTATTCCGCGGCTATTTCTCGGTCAAAACTCAGAGTAAGCTGAAAGGTCCGAAAAGCTGAGCGACCTCAAAAGTGAGCTCTTCTGGAATTCGCTCGTGCAACCATGAAACAAATTTGTGTATATGCTGAATGAAACTTAAATGAAGCTTCTGATTGATTTACTTTTCCGGATGAGATGATGAAATTTAGACGGATCGTTAGACACCTTACTGTAACTCGCATTGTATAAATTAACGCCAGCGTTCGCTCTTACTTTTCATATAAGAAGAGATTTTGAAGAATAAAGCAGATGTGTTGTGTCGCACTAAAAAGGTTCTTGTGGATGCATCATGGGGGTTAGCCTCATTTTTGTGATATCAATCTCATTTTTGGGAGTCAGAAAATCGAAAAAGTTTTTGCTCATACTTTTTCCAGGAGGGGAATTTGGGGCGTTGAACACAAATATGAATCCCGCTTCCGTTGTTTCGGACTTTTGTGTAAGGTGACATTAGGTAGAATGTCATTTTAGCACTGCAACCAATCGTTTCGAGCCTATAACTTTTTTCAAATAGGTTTAGGCCGGAGTCACTCACAATTTTTCTACTCTTAGCAAGAGCACTCTACATGTGTAATTCATTTTACTATCCTAGGACTGCGCTCTAATAGTTTCCCTTGTAAGTACAATGCGGACCATACGAGTCCGTGGCTCATCTTAACGTAGTAAACTTTGAGCTTTCATAATTGGTACACTGCCCTATACCAACAACATTTAAAGCGTAGTTCTTCCGAAGCATCATGGCGAATGCAAAGCAACGTCTAGTTACATAGTGACGGGGAAAAGGCTTTCTTTGGGCACAGCCTCGACTAAAATTGGCGGGTGCTTCGCGCGTCAGGTTTTTTACTACATTAAAAATAATTTTGATTTAGCTCCATTTGTTAAAAGGATGAACTCAACTGACTTTCAAAAAATTGAGTGTTTTCAAGCATCTTGGGAAACGCTAGAGTTATTCATGTGAAGTGGCATTTCTATTCCCTTAAAGGCAGTGTTCGCGACGATTTTCGTTCCTGAGTTTTCCATTCAAAACTAAGGGTTGACAAGCAAGTGTCACCAAAATTACGAAGACGGTGAGAAACGCACTAAAACGTCATATTTCAGTGACATTATTCTCTGGTCTGGACTAGTTGTCCGATTGGATGAACATGTTCACGGTGGTTGTCACCGGTAAAAAATTTTGTCTAATCAAAAATGGAAGAATATTTTAGGTAAAACAGGATTAATTAGAGTCCGAAGGAAAGAACTGATACACAGAGAGTAGAGAATTGGAAAAGACGGGTCCACAAGGGATTTCATTGTCACAACGAACAGTTACTGTGAGAGTAAAGAGACGGGGTGAGCGAGGAGTAAAGAATTTAATGTCCTTCTGGTGCGTTTTTTCCGATTCCATCGTCATTTCGGTTTTATCCCAGGTCCAAACAATCGATCTAGCGACTAATCTCAAAATCGAAGATTATCGTGAAAACTGCCTTCAACTTAAAGGCAGCGTACACTGAGAAAACTATATTTTTAATGTTTTTGAGTGTGTATATACCCTAAGTAAATGACAAGGGCAGAAGAATTCCTACAATACAACCAACTTGTAAAAAAACAAAGGCCAACGTAGCTGGCGACGGTGTTTAACACTACAGTGGCGGCCAGTCCCTGTAGCGAATCGGCTCGCTCCACGGCCAATCAAATCTGTGAATTTTTAAACTGATTTTTTGTTGTGAATGATCTTGCCGAAAGGAGATAAATGGCACCTGATATGTGCATACCAGTTATGCAAATTGTTTTATGTATTAATAATCAGCAATAATTAGAAGGAATCCATTTTTCTTGAAGTCAAACGAAAATTCTAATTCATGGGGTGGGTGCGCAGCATAGCTTCGTTTTGTGGAGCCATGTACTCCACCAACCTTCACCCCTGGGCAGGAGAAGTGGGGAACCTTCACCATTTTGAAAACAGGTGACAACCAGTGAAACGCCCCGAAAAGGATTGAAAGTGGCCCAACACTTATGCAAGTCATTTTCAAGATTGGGTGGGTGTCACTGCTGGTTTTTGGTCCATAACTTTTTGACCCTAAAAGATAGCCCTTTGGTTGAAACTGTTTTCGGAATATCCATGAAATTCTGCATCGATTAGCGTTCCCAGTTTCAAAAAATACGCTTCCCTTCTACCAGCCGATTTCAGTTTATAAAGTGCATTTTTTTCGCCTGAAATTATCGGTCTTTCGTCCATAACTTTTTTGTGCTTGGAAATAGACCTTTGGTTGTTTTTGAAATTTAGGTGGAATTCTTCATCGGCTGGTGTTTCCAGTTTAGAAAAATACTTTCTCCATCCTTCAGTCTAATTCATTTTACAAAACACCGATTTTTCGCCTATAAGTCTTCAACCGTTGAAGATAGGGTTCTGGTGAAGGTCGTTTTTGAAATCTACGTAAAATTCTGCGTCGAATGACATATCGGGTTCCTAACTTCGCTTGCTCCATAAGCCAGCCAGGTCGGTGGAACCGAGCTCCTTAGTTATCTCCATAGGGTGCTCTCGCCTCTATGGTGTAAGTAGGAGACGCAGAGTTCTCCTGGAGCCTACAACGGGGCTCGGCTCCACCGACCCGGCTGGCTTATGGAGCAAGCAAAGTTAGGAACCCGATATGTCATTCGACGCAGAATTCCACGTAGATTTCAAAAACAACCTTCCTTCACCGAAACCCTATCTTCAACGGTTAAGGAGTTATAGGCGAAAAACCGGTGCTTCGTAAAATGAATTAGGCTGAAGGATCGAGAAATTAATTTTTTTTCAAACTTGAAACACTAGTCGACGTAGAATTCCATCGAAATTACAAAAACTACCTGCGCCAGAGGTCTATCTCCAAGCACAAAAAAGTTATGGACGAAAAACCGATATTTTCAGGCGAAAAAAATGCTTTTTATAAACTGAAATCGGCTGGTAGAGGGGGAACGTATTTTTCAGAACTAAAAATGCTATTCGATGCAGAATTTCATGGGGATTCCGAAAACAACCTCATCTAGAGGGCTATCTTCCAGGGTGAAAAAGTTATGGACGAAAAACTGATTGGCTTTGGTGAAATAAACGTTATTTCATAAATTGAAATCGGCTGAAGGATTAGAAACGTATTTTTCTCAACATGAAAACATTGTTCGACGCTAAATTCCATGGAGACTTTGGAAACAGCTCCGTTTAAAGATTCGTCTTAAAGGGCGAAAATTCTATGAGCGAAGAACGGGTAGTTTTTCCAAAATCGCTTGGGAAAATTTTCCGAAAAAATTTCACTCCACAGCTCAAAGGAAATTTTCATGACCTAGGCAGATCATCTCATTAAGATTAGTGAATTTTAAAAGAAGGTCATCTAACGAAAAAACTGCTTCAAAATTTATGACTAAAAAGAAAAATATACTGATGAATGCAAAAAAAGAGGATTGAGAAAGCGTCAAATTTTGCAGTTGCAAGTCTATAGGGAACCGTCACCATTCTCCACTCAGGTATCCTAAACAACCTTCACCTCTCGGACCGCTGTCTCCACCCCAACGAACCTATGGTGCGCAGAGTGGACAAACGGTCTCCTAAGTGTTAAATTACCGCCAAATCGATTTTTTTAACAGTTGCGCTGGATCAATATTGAATCGATGCAGGACAAATTGTGATAGATGAATGGTGAAATTTGGTGAAATGCTTCACATTAGATTTTCTCATATTTTCGCAATTGCGTATTTTCCGAACATCGTCTTTAAAATGGACCCTAATTATCCCGCGTTCATGTTCTTATGCCAAATCTTCTCAGAGGTGTTCAAACATCCCGAATATTTTTTGTGTAAGATCTTTTTATGCTATGAATTTCATGAGTATAAGAATGCGGGCGAAAAAGAAACTCGTGACGGCCAAGGAAATCCGGGAAAATGATGCCAATAACGATGCTTGTCGTCGCGGAGAGAACAAACTAACAGCTCTTGGGTAACCACGCAATAGCTCGAGTTCTTCATCCTTTTCTTTCACAGGATTGAGACGTCTCTAACTCCTCATTTTAAAAGGCATATCATGGTTTGTTGTAATTGGTAAGGTATGTATGAATGTAGAGCGTGGCGTGTGAAGCATGTGAAAACGACGTGTGTCTAGGTATTCTTTGCTATACTCAGAACATTTTCGTCTACTTGATTTCAGTTTTAGAAACAACTTTCTGCTTGTCGCCGTAACTAACCACGGTATAGTTGTTTGTATGTTGAAAACAACTTGAGGCTCACCAACTTGCCAACAACAATTGCCCATACTGTAAGAACAACTGTATAACAAGGTACTGAGGTACTGGGGAAAGCCGGCCTGCGGACCTTTGCCAGCTGGCCGCGATCTTCGCCGCGCTCAGAGGTGAGGGACCACCCTCACCGCGGACCGCGGCCGAAACCGCCCCCCCCCCCCAGCCGTGGGGATGCCCACCATCCCCGCAGCCGTCAAAAATATGCCGACCTCCGAAGAATGACTCGAAATCACCCTCTAGGCCCGGTCAGAGTTGGTGCTATTTGCATCTGTAACCCACCGACTCCCCCAACACCCCCGCACCCCCAGCACCCACCCGGTCGATACGTATGTTTAAAATGATGTAGTGAGGTTGAGAAAATCACTCGGTGTATCCAACTTCCAACTAGATATGACGATGATTACGTGGCCAACAGGATTGCACCTGTTTAGAGAAATAGTGAAGGAGAGCATAGTGAAGAAACAGAGGTAGCAGTAAGGCTAGCTTTCTAGTGATACGCAATGTTTTATCTTCGACCCGCCCACCCGGTGATTTTCTCATCCACGTATTGCATGGATATCGACCGCGTCGGATACATTGAGATTTTCTCATCCCCCTTCCATCATTTTAAACATACGTTTGGGCGGGGTGGGTGTTGGGGGTGTTGGGGGGGGGATACACCGAGTGATTTTTGCATCCCATTTCCAATGCATTCTGTGGGTATCGACCGGGCTGGAGACGTCGGCTCATCCAACTATGACCGGGGCCCTAGGGCCGGCATGAGAATGCCTACTGAGGAGTCGAGCAAGATGAGGCACCTTTTATACCGGCCGTGCACGTGATAAGCACATTACGACTTGATCACCACCAATTGATAAAGCAATCGACCCATTTGGAGCTAGTTACCCGATTCTCGAGTCTTATGCTGATATCTAGTTGATGATACCGTATCGCTGAATTTGCCTGAATCGAAGCTTGTTTCCACCGTATAGCATCCCTAATCGGCTGGAGAAAAGGAGCTTCGACTTGCTTTCCCCAGTGATTGAGCGCAATGTAGGGCTACAGTTGTTTTGAAGTCAATTCATAGTTTATGGTTTCCGACATAAGTCAATCCTTAGTTGAATTAAAGTGGTTTCAAGCTAAATTAGTTGAATTAGAGTTGATTTTGCTGGTTATTGCTGGGAATCAAGTTATTTAAAAAGTTCTGAGTAGACACACTTCACTTTAACATGCAGCTCATTTCGTTCGCTCAGATTGCATTTGGAATTCCTAGTGAACAGGACAATCTAAAAATTTATAAAAATGCAGCTTTTAAATCGACTGTATAGTTGATAATTATTGGCGAGAAGAATATTTTCCAAAGGTTTTCTACAAAAAAAATCCCCTTTATATCTTCACTGGATCTCCACCCGCCCGGGAATGGAGAGATACCTATGAATGCGAGCCTTGCCGGCTTTAGTTTTGCTTCTAAAATAGTTAGTAGCCCCCTGAAGTTGGTGGCAACGACATCGAGAACAAAATAGAAATAGGAAAAAGAAGCATTCAAAAGGATTTAGTTGAAAGGGGGCGGGCGGACACCCGGTAATTAGCCTTACTAATTGGTTCTTGCCCGTTCTTTCGACTTTTGACTAGCATTATCTTATTTTCACCTTTGTGATGATCACAGCAACCTTCTCATGAGGGAAACTCAACAACCGTCTTTATGGCAAACCCTACCTTCAAAGACAGTTTTTACGGTCAAAGAAAGTTTCGGGTATTTTTGCGAACACGTGAGTTTAGAGTCCCTGAAACGCAAAAAAAAGGACTGAAAACGCCCCTAATGTGGGTGAAGATCTCGTCAATACCAGTTGTCCACCTAAAAGAACAGCTGCTGAAATTCTAACAGTGTTTATCCAAAGAGATTCGTAGATCCAATAATGTGCATCAAATTCACCTTATTTTTAGGAAGTTCTCACTAGAAGTGACAGGAATCAAAGTCGCGCAAAAAGCTGGTTTACCCACCGAAAAATGGTTTGGAACGGGTTCATTGGTTTTCAAGAGAAAGGTGAAAAACTGCTCGTTCTTGTTTTTAACTTCCTTTTTTTGCAGACGGTGTACACGAACTTGATTTTACACTTTAAATTGAGCTAGGTAGCAGATTATCAAGCAGGAGGCTGAAAATGGACGCAGGCCGCTCCTATTTCGATTTGAACTTGATAACCTAATTTTGAAGGGTACCTTAAAATCGTGGGTTTACATACTAAATTAGCCGTGGAGCACGAAAACTGCTTAGGCATGCTACGGCTGTGGAGACCAGGATGTGTTGGCGGATCTGCAGCCAGTTAACACAGGTCGTTGGAGGTAAGTACTGAACTTGTCGGAATTCGCACTCATGACACGTCGATCGATAGTCAGTATTATCGATTTTCGCGTTTTTTGCACAAAATGCGGCGAGGAGCGGTGATTACTGATGGGACTGATTTTCTTGGTTGGGAAATTTGCTCATCAGTCATTAGATAAATATCAATCAAGAGTATCGATTTTTTCGCCTGTTGCACAAACTGCCGCAGTCATTGTTGATTGTTGATGGCTCTAAGTCCCTTGTTTGGACAATTATTCTCATCACGCGAAATCGAATATTAATGATCAATAATATCGTTTTTCCACATATGTTGCACAAACTGCGGCAATGAGTGGTATTTTTATGGTTGTGGGTCATAAGTTTCAAAAATTGTACTCATGCGACAATATCGTCTGTTAGATGTTTCAACGTTCCAAAACGGAAATCGTGGGGCAAAATTGAAGTCAGAAAGGGAACCTTCGAAAAAAATACGTGAAATTTCTGAAAATTTTGCTTCCCGGCAAAGATAACGATTTGGCAATGTCATTTAGAAGTCAAAAAGAAGTTTCAAAAATATCTTGAAATATCTTAAAAATAGTTTTGCGTAAAATAGCCTGGAGTAATAAAAAAGTTAGGAAATGAAGTGAAATAACCAAAATTACGATTTGGTGGTCGATCATTTCACAAGCTTCTCCGTTAAACTTATCAGAACGAAACCAAACCCGCAACCGAAACATTAAGCCATTTTTGAAAGCTGTAAATAGGGAATCAACATAGGTAGATACGTGAACGCGACCCTCCGATTCATATCGTGCTTGATTTCGCTTTGATAAGTTTGACGGAAAAGCTTGTCAAATTATCGAATACCAAATCGCATTTTTAGTTATTTCACTTCATTTCCTAACTTTTTAAATTTTTCAGGCTACTTTAGGCAAAATCATTTTTTAAGATCTTCCAAGACCTTTTTGAAACTTTTGTTTGACTTCTTAATGACATTGCCAAATCGTTACTTTTAAATTTTTTTCAAAGCTAAATTTTCAGAAATTTCACATATTTATAGCTGCGAAATTGATGAAGGACTACTTGTTCACATTAAAGAACCAACCAACTGCAGAGATCAAACTTTAGCGAGCCAGACACGTCATTTTTCAGTAAAAAGCTCTCCAACGACAAATTTGTTGCTCGCCAAAACATTAAATGTTTGAATACTAGTCTTTTGCAAGAGTGCGAAAAAGCCGGCCAAGGCAAAGATTTGAACTAGGTACTGTCGTTCTCGGGGCCAAATTCCGGTCTGTATTTGCGGACTACGGCTATTGCACCATGCAACACGTGATAATCGGGCTGGGGCCACTTGGTCCCGGCACGACTCACCTTTCTCCCAGCACGACTATCACGTGTCGCATGATGCAACAGCCGTGGTCTGCAATTGCGGACCGGAATTTGGCTCCGAGAACGATAGTACCTAGCTTCTCCCTTAACTGCGGGCTCTACCACTGCGTCAATGGGTCACGCTTGTACGGCATCGAAAGGTCTCAACTGAGTGCTTTCTTTCGTTCATCATCGCAACACATTTCCGTATACAACCACACTGTAGGACAATTTCTGGTCTAAGGTTGAGATCGGTGCATTACGGGATGCTCTAGGGATCCATGAATATCAAGCTACGATGATCCTTTGAGTCAAACGCTAAAAACGCTTATAATTCTGTGGAGAGAAACGGAGCGCAGCTAGGATTTTCAAATTTGAACTTTGTTTCAAAAATTGACTCTCATACGTTGTATTTGGTTCACAATGGACGCTTTCTCCATGTGCCCTTGCCATTTTAGATACTTTCTAGATATGCAGTGTCCAACGCCGTGAACCGAATTATGATCACCTGTCTTGCTGCCATCTTAGTTTCCTTAGGCCATTGTTGTACTCCACGACAGGCCTGTCGTGGTCGCAGAACACCCCGACGTCGCTGTCGCTGCGTGCCAAGAAACCCCAGGCACGATACTGGATTTCGCTGGGTCGCTGTACTGACACCCGTGCACTGCACAGCAACGGACAGCCGCGGAAGCGACCAATTATCGCACGGTTTTCACGCTTCAGGCATAACATCCCTTTTCAAACCAGCGACCGCGACAGGTGCTGCAAAGTATTCTTGTGACAGCACTTTTCTACTGTGTGGGCCCGGTCCCAGCACGATTCGTAACAGATGGCCGAACCTGTCGCTGTGGAGAAGTTTTGGTATAACAATGGCCTTACTATGTTGTCATAGAATCCTCCTGATGAACCATATAAATGCGTTGACTGAAGGCCGCTGCTGTTCAGAAATTCAGTATAACTAGCATCACAGACTTCGTATATTGTGAACATGGCGGTATCTAGTCGTGACGCTTATTGTTGCCATTGGTCGTGATCGAACACTTGCCTGCGTGATTCGGGATATTGGCGACCGCGTCTGAATACACGAAAAGCGTAGAATTTGGGACGGCTGATCAGTTAGAGTGTTCCATTTCGGACCATTGCGCAAAGCACACATTGAAAGTTGACACCGTGGTTGCGGTCGAGAGGAATGATTCTGAATGGAATAACCTGGCCAACACTTGTCACCATACCAACTCTTCTCGTGTAATCGTAGAAGGAGTCGGGCTCCGCGACAAACTTTTAAACGTTGGCTGTAATATACCATCTTGTGTTCCGAGTCCGAAGTCTTCAACCGACACACCCTGGTTGAAATAGGGTAGGGTATAAGCTTCAAAATTGCTTAGAACTGTCCAGAAGCTTTAACGGTTAGGGCCCCTCACACTCATGGACATCTTGGTGAAGAAAGTGGTATTGATTTCCGCAATCATAATAGAAGCGTGAGGCTTAGCCTTGGTTTCCGCAAACGGCGACATACTGGTTGAAATCGATGCGCGTCACTTTTCCTGCCGAGTATCGTCGCAGCTTCGTATTTGAATGACACAGACCATACATTCGAGCAGTCTGCCTCTCTGTGTGTCTATATGTAGATGGAAGATCGCTCCAACTGACTTGCAATGAGGCATCAATAAATGTTTTGCTACTTTCGTCCATACGATGCCTCTGAATACGAGAATCATTCCCATAGATCGTGCTTTCAATTTGAGAAGCCGCGACGCCGCTATCGGGAACAGTGGCACGCTGTAAAACAAAGGGGTGAAGAGTAAAGGGCTCTGCAGTGTTGCACCGCTTCGAGACTCTCTGTGGCGGGGCGATGATGGAGAATGGGGGCGCCACGCAGCGGGCGATGGCGGCGACGTGTCGCGCGGGAGCAGCGACTTCGTACCCCACAGTGTTTTCGCCGCCGCGACAGCGGCGACTCCCGGTGCGACACCGTCAGCGAGCGGCTGTGGGGAATGGTCTCTATCATTTCCATCGCCTGCGATGAACGCTGCCGACTCTCGATCCGAGCTTCATTTCTGTTCCCTTCATGAATGCAACCTTCTGAAGACGTTTTTTTCAGCAGAAATTGAGGGTAGAACAATCGGAGCATATTCTTAACGGTACGAATTCGCAGTTTTATTTCGAATTATTTTTTGTGTCCAGTTTTATTAAGGATTTTTTGTTCCAATGTGGTCTAGTTCTATGGAGGTCAAAGAAATAACCACAAATCGAACCCTTATTGTACTATCTCAAAAACTATTTGTTAATGCATCACTTTACTGAACGCGAACTTCAATGTTTTTTACGGCTTTTTGAGCATGATATTTTTAGAAGTTGTTGGCGGGGATTTTCTCAAGCTTTGAAGTGAATCAAAGCAATAAAAAATTTGGAGAGCAAGATGCAAACTCAAATGGATGAGAGCGTGCGCAACGGTAGAATGCGATGCTGACGACAACGTCGCTGCAACTCTGCAAGGTCTTGGTACCCAACGCCGCGGCGGGTTCGGACTACGCCCCAAAGCTCTGGCTCTTCGGCGTGCCGCAGGTCCTTGCAACTCTGCGGAGCCCTTAAAGGCAGAGTCCAACCTCAGAATCGTTCCTCTGTTCCTGCCTATTTTGAAAACGGTCCCACGCCAACTCCAATGATGTCTCTAGAATCGTATTATACGAGACCCCCCTAGGAACGAAGTTATGGCCCCTAAAAAATTGAGCTTGGAAGCATGGTGAACGAGCTCTCCGAGGCTTGTAACTTCTGTCATTTGCAACCGCTGTATGCGAGCTGACTTAAATGAAGCGAGAGGCTGAGAATGAAGGGAAGAACGGGGCTATTGATCGAAAATAATCGCTCATCTCTCCACTGTTGAGCTCGAAAAATTGTAAAAGGGGCGTGCCAAAGTGGCTTCCTGGTCTAGGCGAGCCAGGGTGGCTTCCTCCTATAACTCGCTTACTCGAAGGAATCGAGAGCTCGCACTTGGTAGGTGCTATATAGGGTGGGTCTACTTCACAATTACATGGAAATCTCAGATTTCGTTCCTGAGCTTGGACTGTGCCCTTAAGGATAAATTTATCGGAATGAGGCTAAGTTGTACGCAGAGCGAATGGACAGAGGCAGATCAAACACCTTGTTGAACGCTTTCCGGGCTAACATCTTCCCACCTACACCACCGCTCAGGTACTTGTCATCTAGTTGACACGCAGAGGTGTGAACACATCAGCACTCCCCCGTCCTCGGGTATGATCGCGCGTAAAGCGTTCGATGTAGGTACGAATCCTGCCTGTGCCCAACAATTCGCGCCCTTGCGATAACTTGTGATCATTTGTCATGCCCTTAAAAACGGCATAGCCCTTAAGCACTCATTTATTGAAAATAGGGATCAACTTGCCGAATACCCGAGTGTGGCTTCCCCGTTGAATGACACTGACGACACATTAGAATTGAAGTTTTTAGATGGAATTTCTAGTCATAACCATAAATGGCAGCCTTCTTCGTAGACATTTGTTTGACGTCCCTCTCAATCCCTCCTAGTCCGAAACTAATTTGGAGAAGTGGAATGGTATTTGAGAAAGTGCGTACTTTCGAAATGCTTCTCTGGCATTTCTATCCGCATAAAATTCTCCGCACTGTGACAAAGTTTTTATCAGTACGTTATGCTTTGTCTGCTGCCGCCGATGATCGTTGCCTAGGAGATCCCACGGCCTCCTCGTTCACTGCCGTCGTTGTCGTATCTCCGTCGCTATCACTGCTATCACGGCTTCTGCTCATTATTTCTGCCCTTAGGATGGGCATATGTAGCACATTCTGTAGGCTTAGCCAACTTTCCTAAAGATGTTGTTCGACAGCTGTTCTAAGATTTTAGTGTTACGATCCACTGCTTCAGCCTCGTAGGCTGCCGTGTTGTTGATTTTTGTATCCTTACATATAATAAGTACATACATATGTATTCACACCGGCTTTGATCGATGAACTTCTACTGACAATTGTGATACGGACTATTCATACATATGGATTTTTGTGAATGTATGTGTATTTCTAGCATTAACACTTAAGAGACCGCATATCCTCACTGCGCAACCATGCCATAAAATATTCAGTATTTTACTGAGACGTGGGGTCTTTCTTGAATACCAATAGATCCTTTATAATGCAACCTATTCACAGTTGCAGTGTTCAGCATTTCCAGCGTTCCTAGTTTTCACCAACATCTCCGGAATTGACACTTTTCGAATTTTCGAGCTTCTGTGGTTGCTAAGAAATTGTCCCAAACTACGCTAGGGGGGATTATAATTATGCTTATCATACCCCTGGTGTTCATTAGTTGATTTTCAGCGCCAGCTATTTGAGAGATCTGTAGTAGGTGAACGTTCCAAATTTTGCTGCCTTGACCCCAAGGGTGATTCGAGTTGCTGCTCAAGGATCTGGTGTTTACTTTAGAATTTTCAAGGAAATTTTCATCGGGTGCGGTGAGTTAGCCATCGTTCAACTTTATATCAGATTTCGCAAAACTCCCCGAGGAGGGTGGGGAGTGGGGGAGGGGGTAAGTTTTGGGGGGCTGAGAGCCTGATGTAGTTCAATGCTCAAGATTTTGCTGAAACTTTGCTAGAGGAATAATTCAGGGTGCTGAACAATGAAGTTGTGTTTGATTCACGACCAGGGTACGGCACGAGGTGTAAGGGGTGGCTCCGATAGTGGTTAGACCACCCCTCCAGCAAGGTCTCCCTCAGCCCCCTCCCCCGTCGCAACTATTTTGGGCGTGGCGAACGGGCGGGGAGTGAGATATGAAAGCCGTTTTCTTGCCTAAACAGAAATGATTTTTTAGATTTTTAGCGTATTTGCAACATTTTGAGACCTACTTTTTTGGTACCAAAATTTTTCTACAACATTTTCTTTACTAAATTTATTATAACATTCTTTATCAGAATTGTTCTGTCCCGAAGTCTCATGATAGTTCTAAAAAGTTTATTACAAAAGTTCAAGAATGAGGCTCCAAACGAATTCAAACGACTGCAAAAGCTTGTCGGCTAGCTTTCGGTGCGTAGCACCTTCTTCAGACCTGAAAGAAAACATGTCAGTGTTGCATTTCGCATTGTTGAATCTATTTAGCTAACCAGAGTCTGCTTTGCGGTACGGATGGAAAATGGGCGAATGGGCGAAACCCCACGCCGGTCACAAACACAATAAAGTACAACCACCAAAGCAATTTGCGTGCTTAAATAGCAGTTGCATCGCGATTAGGAGTAATCTTACCGTAACCCAAAAAGAGCTTTGGCGATCCTGCCTTCATACAATGAGCTGTAGTATATCACCCAATTCCTCTCGGCTGTTTATCTCGGGTGATAAACGCTTTATCTCCAAGGCCTCTAGAATTTTCCGTTCAACAGCGTTTTCAACCGAGCGGTGGAGAACCGTAACTGAAAATGATGGAGCAGCTTCTTGGGTATGCTTCTGTGTTCTGTGTTTGGAGAAACTGCTAAGTGGATATGACGCCGGATTTCTAAGTGCCCTGCGGTGTTCATCCATCCGTTTGTGCAGAGGCCTCATAGTTTCTCCGACGTACTTCTCTCCGCAGCTTTGACATTACACAAGATAAACTGTTCCCTTTAGTTGACATATCTGACTGCTGTTGCAGTACTCACACCCTGATCGGCCACATCTTTCCTTATAAAGCCTGGACGTTGTAAGCAGCTGCTTGAGATTTGGTGGTGGTCTGAATACAAGCTTGACCGGGAGCGATGAATTTTTCACAACCGTATTCACTTCTCTAGCTACATTTTCATTTAAATACGGCATTACTAGAGCAATGCCGTCCGGAGTAGCGTGAGGCCTCTACGTTCGCGGATGTCTCGTTGTGTATCCATTCTCGCTGAGGATGTTCTCAACCATCAAATCGATGTTTTCAGATCGTTGACTACAAATCTTGTCCTTAGTTGTTTTGAAGTTGCGAACCACCCCGGCCTTGACATGAATTGGATGACAGCTTCTCGAATGGAGCAGGATATTCCGAGAAGCTGGCTTCTTGTACCACCTTATTTCTTTCATTCCTGCATCTATCCTAACCTTGGTGTTCAAAAAGGCAAGGAACCCTTCGGCGTCTGCTTGTTCGGCAGTGAATGTTATGTATGGATCCTGTAAATTTAGTGTACGAAGTGTGTCTTCCAAGTTTGCCTGAGTGTTCCCGATAACAAAGACATCATCAATGTAACGCCTATAAAAGAGTATCCCGGTTGTCAACGATCTCCGCTCAATGCGATCAAGGAAAACTATCGCCAATAACGGAGCTATCCTTAATCCCATTGCTAATCCACGGTGCTGTTTATAGAAGCGCCTGTTAAATTGAAATACATTGCATCGGAGAGTGGCTTCAAGGAGATCCCGTATGTCCGTTTCTTCGAGTCCAATGGTACAAACTTCTCTCTCATGTTCTCTCCAGAGAGCAGTTAGTGCATCCACAGCGTCATGTGTGTTAATATTAGTGCAGAGTGCCACCGCATCAAAACTTGCGTAACTGACCCTTCGACCGATTTGACACTGATTCAGCGCTATCACGAAGTCACCGGTATTTACGACATGGGAGGCAACGAACTGTAGGAGGGGAGACAGTAACTTGACCAACAGCCAACTGATTTTATCAGATGGCCCCCCACAACTAGAGATTATCGGCCTGGTTTTGATGTCTTGCTCAGTTAGTCGATCAAAAGCGATGTTTCCAAGTTTGTGTGTTTTTATTGAAGAATAGTATGTCGGGACAGTTGGATGAAACGCGATGAATCTCCTTGCCATTTCTTGCCCGAACTTTTTGCACACTACAGTTTTTATTCTTGTCTCCAGTTCTTTAGAAACCCTGTCGAATTCACTATGTGAAGAATCGACGTAAATGCTTGTGTCTTGCAGACTACGATAGGTGACGGCTTTGTCCATTGTTTTGCTCATTACCACTAAATCCCCACTCATGTAACGCAGCTCTTGTTTCCTAGCCATGAGTTTCCGAAAGCCTCTCCGTTCACAGTTTGTAGGATTTTCTCCGAATGTAACCGAACGGGCAGCCATATAAACCTCTTTGAGTCTTACGAGCGTTGCTGTTAAAATCGGTTCAAGTGCTGGAACAGGCTTTGGAGTACGGATGTTGCTTTTTGAAAAAGGCGAATTCGAGAGTACCAACGATCTGAAAACATTGATTTGATGGTTGAAAACATCCTCAGCGAGAATGGATACACAACGAGACATCCGCGAACGTGGAGGCCGCACGCTACTCCGGACGGCATTGCTCTAGTAATGCCGTATTTAAATGAAAATGTAGCTAGAGAAGTGAATAGGGTTGTGAAAAATTCATCGCTCCCGGTCAAGCTTGTATTCAGACCACCACCAAATCTCAAGCAGCTGCTTACAACGTCCAGGCTTTATGGGGAAAGATGTGGCCGATCAGGGTGTGAGTACTGCAACAGCAGTCAGATATGTCAACTAAAGGGAACAGTTTATCTTGTGGAATGTCAAAGCTGCGGAGAGAAGTACGTCGGAGAAACTATGAGGCCTCTGCACAAACGGATGGATGAACATCGCAGGGCACTTAGAAATCCGGCGTCATATCCACTTAGCAGTTTCTCCAAACACAGAACACAGAAGCATACCCAAGAAGCTGCTCCATCATTTTCAGTTACGGTTCTCCACCGCTCGGTTGAAAACGCTGTTGAACGGAAAATTCTAGAGGCCTTGGAGATAAAGCGTTTATCACCCGAGATAAACAGCCGAGAGGAATTGGGTGATATACTACAGCTCATTGTATCAAGGCAGGATCGCCATAGCTCTTTTTGGGTTACGGTAAGATTACTCCTAATCGCGGGGCAACTGCTATTTAAGCACGCAAATTGCTTTGGTGGTTGTACTTTATTGAGTTTGTGACCGGCGTGGGGTTTCGCCCATTCGCCCATTTTCCATCCGTACCGCAAAGCAGACTCTGGTTAGCTAAATAGATTCAACAATGCGAAATGCAACACTGACATGTTTTCTTTCAGGTCTGAAGAAGGTGCTACGCACCGAAAGCTAGCCGACAAGCTTTTGCAGTCGTTTGAATTCGTTTGGAGCCTCATTCTTGAACTTTTGTAATAAACTTTTTATAACATTCTTTGTAGAAAAGATCTACCCATGAAACTGTGACTGAGTAAGGTCTAGGTCCAGTGTAGTAGTCTAAGGCAATTTACAGCCCCAGGGAAGGGTTTTTTCGAAGAAATTGCTAGGTGTAAGGGAACGAAAAAATCGACGATTTCCTCACACCTAGTTCAAATTTTACGATTTCTGGCTTCATCATGGGTTGATTTTAATTCAACAAAGGTAAATGGTCGAAAACCTGCGACTTGACTCAGGTCTAGACTGAATAATGGTGCGGAAATTCGCTAGGTGGGTGCGTCAAGCCTACCTCGCCGTTGCTCCATCCTATCCGATTGGATATTTGCTTATTCATGGCTTTCGAGGAGACCAGTCCTGGACGAAATTCTACGTAGATCGGAGCGTTTTTCCACCATCAGAACACTTGAAGGACTTGGTTCAATCAGAACTCGACAAAGTTGATGATCTGCGCAGAGCAAAAGTGAGTGTTTGCTTGACGGACTACAGGGAACCGCGCGTTTACGGGAATTTTTTCTTAAAATCAGGTGCGGAATCTTAGTTTCCCATTCGGTTCTCCTTTGATGATGTTGAGTAGGCTTGCCGTTTAGTCCAGAATGTCGAGCTTTACTTGGGTCTAGTAAGAACTCGGCGTAAAATCGATCTGAACACGAAAGTTGGCGAGGAACTCGTGTCTAGGATGTTGTTGTCGGATGTGGCGAAAATGTTCATTGTGCAGTGGCAACTTCAGTTGGCCAACAGTGGAGTCACATTTTGCGCCCCGATATTGTTCGGAATCTTTTCTGCAGGATACGCTATTGCAATCGGCATCTCAAGTTCTCTCGGAGTAATCGCTAGCTCTGTTATTGGCTTGGTAGTTAGTGCTGGTGACTTCATGCAGTTTTACAGGTCCTATAAGGCCCAAAAGATGAAATGGGCTGATGAGGAGACAGATGAAATAGGTGAAGCTATCTGAAAGGAGCTTGCGATTATTTCGCGTCCACATTGAAGTTCAACAGGCTGTTACGGGCGATACTAAGAGAAGAAGGAGAACGAAATATCGTCACAAACGGCGATGTCAAGTTGGATCCGACCACTCTATCAGCAAGGCTGGAAATCGTTGAGAAGCACTGGACGTCGAAGACATCAACACCAGCAGATTCTAGCCTTTCTAGATTCTATTACTAGACTGAATCATTAGATAACAGAAGTTGTTCGGGTACTTCGCCAGTTTTGTGACTATTTGTTGACCTTCATTGTTACTATGTAGTATTAATCAATGTGGATACACATGAAATCCGTCACGAATTGCTCTCAAATTGTATTCCATGCATTTAGTTGTGAGGGAATCGTCGATTTTGTCGTTCTCTCACACCTAACAATTTTCTCAAAAAAGCCCTTTCCTGGGGCTGTCAAGTACCTCAGACCACTACCCCGGACCTAATTCTTTCCCATTTCACGGGTAATTCTCATTTACAAAGAATGTTATAATAATTTTAGTAAAGAAAATTTTGTAACAATTTTTTTGGTACCAAAAAAGTAGGTCCCAAACTGTTGCAAATGTCCTAAAAATCATTTCAGCATAGGTAGGAAATTACTTTTTTTACATCCACCACCACGACTCGGACCACCTGCGGAAAAAAATTGGTACCAAAAAAGAAGGTTCCAAAATGTTGCAAATATGCTAAAAATCATCTCTGTATAGATGGGAAATTAACTTTTTTTTTGACCTCCTCCACCACCTGACTCGGATCACTTGCGAAAAAAAATGCGGTACCAAAAAAGTAGGTCCCAAAATGTTGCAAATGCACTAAAAATCATTTCTGTTTAGGTGGGAAGTTAACTTTTTTAAAATTTCTACCACCACGGGGCGCACATTTTTCGACCTCACCCACCCTCCGCATCGACCGTTGACATGAAATTTTCTGTGCTGTAGCACAGGTGCATAGTCCACTGTTTAAGCCTAACAACAGGTCTCATTGCCTCGGTTCAAATAAATTACACCAACTTTTCCTAAAAAGGGGTGAGTGCAATTACACCATACGTCATTAATCCGCCACCGAATAACTCTCCCGCTTCCCTTCCATCATTTAAAGGCATTGTTCACGATAGGAATAGTTTTCTCTGCAGTTCCGCCTATCTTGAAGACGGTCCTATGCTGATTCCAATGACGTTTTTAGAATCGTACAAGACCTTCTAGGAACGGAGTTATGGTCGCTTAAAAATTGAGCTAGGGAAGCATGGTGGACGAGTCGTCCGAGGCTTGTAACTTCCGTCTTTTGCAGCCGATGTATGCTAGCTGACGTGAGTAAAGAGAGAAGTTGAGAATGAAGGGAAGAACGGGGCTATTGATCGGAATCCATCGCTCACCTCACAATCTCGAGCATTCATTTGTTCACGTCGGTGGGCGTGGAAAGTGCATCTGGTGTGAGACGAGCTGGCAGGTGTCCAAGTTTGGGGCCGTAGGGGACCGTTCCAAGCTCATTTTCCTTAGTTTTTTCAATGTGCGCTAGGTCCCGCAGCTGAAGATCTCCACCAAAAAATCAGACATGGTTTTTATCGTGGACACTGCCTTTAAACCTCTTTCATTTTCACTTCATCCGTACGTTCGAGCCATTTGTTCATTTTCTGTTTAAAGTAGGCTCCGTAGTTTCCTAATGATCCAACTGGTCGGAATGTTTACCAAGTTTCTCTACTGGTTTTTCTTTTTCCTTAACCTGGAGTTCAAATATCTCCGCACTGGTTTCATTTAATATGCCTTTATTTAAAACGTGTATTTACCAACATTATTTATTACAAGAAACAAAATTCAATAAAACACTTATCCATAAACATATATCAGTTGATTATAAAAACCACAATTTTATAAACATGCCGCGCATGTTCACTTCAACCTCCTCCTTCATGTGATTAACTCCTGAAAAATTTATAAAATCTTAACATTTCAACATCAAAATGACTATCAAAGTCTTCATTACATCGCATTCCATTCTTATGATAATAAGAGTGCTATTTTTCATAGCGCAACAAACGACGACGACCGGGGGGGGGGGGGCCGGCCATGGAGGCAATGGTAAATTCTGCATTTTCTACCTCTCAGCGCCCCAACCCCCACTCCCCAGATCACTGGAGCTCAGACCCCCCACTGTGAGGCCTCACACCTCGCACCGTACCCTGCTCACGACTTTAGAGGCAGGGTTCTCGATAAAATTGGTTGTTGCGATATTCCCATGGAATGGTAGGTCTGGCCATCACAAAAGTGAGAATAAGTAAAAATTGGAGAAAAAACGCTCACGAACAAGTTATTCCTTGGTGTCCTCCCGCCCCCAGTTACCGAAGTTTGTGTAAAAGCCTGGTTTGTCAACTTTTATTTTGGTTCTAAAGTAATTTCTGCGCAATTCTGGAGACTACTGACCACTTTGGCAACAAAATGAAAGGCGATAAAGAATGTATTAATGATGATCAGCCGTTATACCTTATTTTTTAGCATTTTGCGACAAATTTCCAGGTTTCTTCACTTACTTTCACTTTTGTGGGGACCAAATCTACATTCCCATGAAGAGAGCTCAAAAGTCGTTTTGATCGCGAACCCTGCCTTTAAAGGTAGGGTTCGCGATAAAAACTACTTTTGAGCTCTCTTAATGAGAATGTAGATTTGGTAATCACAAAAGTAAAAATAAGTGAAAAATCCCGGGAATTCGTGGGAGAAAACGCTTAAAAACAAAGTATAACAGCTTATTACCGGTGTCGACCGGCCCACTAATTAACGAGATTTTCATTAATTCATTCTTTATCGCCTTTCATTTTGCTGCCAAAGTGGTCAGTAGTCTCCAGAATTGCGCAGAAATCACTTTAGAACCAAAATAAAAGTTGACAAATCAGGCTTTTACACAAATTTCGGTAACTGGGGGCGGGAGGACACCAAGGAATAAGTTCGTGAGCGTTTTTTCTCCAATTTTTACTTATTTTCGTCTTTGTGATAGCCAGATCTACCATTCCATGGGGATAACGAAACAACCGATTTTATCGAGAACCCTGCCTTTAAATAAAATTGACGTCGTCTACAGTCCGTTGTCTTCGTAGATTGGTAAACGCTTCAGTTTTTTGTGCCACTTCGCCCACGTGTCATTGGGGTGGGGTACTGATCACGAATCTGATTTTTAGATTACTGATGGATTTTTCGTCGGTTAAAACACACAACTTTGTATGTCAAAGTGTCTAAGTTCGCCGAAAATTCGTCACAAGGCATACTACGGCATCACGTATCTCATAATCTTTTTAAAGGCAGTGTTCACAATAAGAATCGTTTTTCTGCTTTTCCGCCTATCTCGAAGACGGTCTTATGCTGATTCCAATGATGTTTTCGGAATCGTACAAGTCCTTCTATAAACGGAGTTATGGTCCCTCAAAAATTGGCCAGGGATGCATGGTGGACGAGTTGTCCGAGGCTTGTAGCTTCCGTCTTTTGCAGCCGATGTATGCGAGCTGACCTGAGTAAAGAGAGAAGTAGGAAATAAAGGCAAGAACGGGGCTATTGATCGGATACCATCGCTCATATCACAATCTCGAGCATTCATTTGTTCACGTCGATGGGCGTGGAAAGTGCATGTAAGTGTGACGAGCTGACGGGTGTCCAACTTTGGGGCCGTAGGGGACCGCTCCGAGCTCATTTTTCATAGTTTTTTCAACGTTAGGGTTGCGATAGGCCCCGCAGCTGCCGACATCCACTAAAAAATCAGACCTGGTTTTTATCGTGAACACTACCTTTCACCTCCAAGCATTTTGGGTTGGTTTTGGACGGTTCCGTTCTACCTCTTGCTGTAACTTATTACAGGAAATTCTGGAAACAGATGTTCATATAGTGACCAGAACGCCCAAATTTTGCGAAAAGTCGTGTTTCAAAGCATATTGTGCGTGCAAAGTTAAAATAGCTTCCAACAATGAAACGCACCAGATCTCCGCGAAGATGAATAATAATTGCTACACTATAGCCTTTCTTCATTTCTCTGTGGAGCTATCACGAGGTAGCTGAGTTAAACGCAAAGTTCTGATGTCAGGCAGGACTCGAACCTGCATTGCACGCTTTCCGTCGAAGTGTTACCATTACACCACCGACACCCCGTTCTGCATTTCTCAGCTATTGACAGATGAACTGTGCAGACACAACAGCATAACGGGTAAGGCCTCTGTGAAGTGATATACTCTCAGGTCGAGTGGAAATGGAATAGTGGTTTGTACGATGTAAGAAAGCCTGCGCCAATAGAAGCGGTGCCCAGCGGACCGCGTGTACACTGGGCACCCACGGAAACTATTATCCGTGAAGGCACCGGCCCGCAGCGTAGATTCGCCGTGGAGCGGGCGAACTCTCAAGTGTTGAAAGTGCCATTGTATTTGCTGGCTCCTAAAATTTCTTTCTGTTTGCTCTTTTTCGCTTGATGGCAGAGTTGACGATCGTATTCCATGACCAGATTTTTAGCTGGCCCCATTCTGAAAAAACTTCTTGCGCTCCAGTGCAGATTCTGAAAAAAATCGATATAGCACGAATTCAATCATAGTTGCCGACTGAGCACTTTAAACCCGTTTATTATTTTATATTTCAAAAGTTTCCAACGTCTCTGCTATTTTTATTCAGAGAGGGGATGGTGATACCCACTCGAGAACGTAAAACAAACTCGAGAGAGTGAAAATTATAGTATGGTTTCGTGCGTGTACGGTTCCTTTAAGGTCTGTCCGAATGGGACGCGGTCGGCGTGCGTGTCGAGCGACTGTCGCGAAGGCCTTTTTCTGGATAAGCATTACCACGGCTGCAAACAGCTGATTGAGATATTAGGCCGCCGTCGGAGGTGGTGGATGAACTGAGTCCCACCCGGTCGATACTCAGCGAAATAGTAACAAACGGGTGCAGAAAAATCGACCCTCTAAGTCCAACTGCGACCGTCTGCTGCCAACTGCAATCAACCCAGTCGATACGGGTGTATCGCGCCCGCACACGGGAAGATCCATTGCACCGAGGTCGGTTTTCCTACCCCGGACTCAGTCGGATTCGGTCGGTTTTTCGACCAAGTCTGACGGTGGCCTTACTCATCATTTGCGTATTCCTCCTGCTAATCGATTCTACATTCTGAAGAAAGCCTTCCTAAAGGCATCGTAAGCGCTGAAAACCACTCACAGTTTTTCGAGTTTGAATCGTTGGTTGGGCCCGCCTGAGAACGTGGGTAGAGTTTCTCGGGTCACCGACGCATCATTGTGAAGATATGGGTGATCGATTGCCTCGAATTGCGCCAAAGAGGCCGGCCTTATGACAGCCATGTGGCATAAAATAAAAAAAGAAAGAAGCCTCTCAACATGCTCTATCACGTAAATGAGTGGAAGTTGATGTATCATTTGTTGATAAGCTACCTTCTTTTCTCATTTGAGGCTACATGGCTGTTGGAAGGCCGGCCTCTTTTGGTGGAATTCGAGGCATTCGATCCCCACATCTTCCCAATGATGCGTCGGTGACCCGAAAAACCATACCCACGTGCTCAGGTGGGCCCAGCGAATGATTCAAACTTTAAAAAAAACGATGGGTGCTTTTCAGCGCGTACGATGCCTTTAACTGCTGTTAGACACGCTCGGCGACTGACTGGGCGGATAGCCGCATTTGAACAAACTTTAAATACAGTAATCTTACTCCATTTCTTTGATCCCAGAGGGGTAAATGGTGAGACTACGAAACAGCTCATGGACTCAATCATTGTTTCTTATTTTTTGAACACTTTTGTTAGTATCAATTGGTATCTATCTTAGCAAGCATTCCTCAGCAGAGCTTATCGGTAGCACACCGTATTTTACTTCACTGTTATAGACAAATAAACCACATCTCAAGACATCTAAACTGAGATAGACGTCCTTGAAGCATCTTTTGACGTTTCTTCCTGACTTTGCTGACACATACTATCCAGGAGACTGTTCCACAAGCAAAACTCGGTTACGAGAATTATCGTGAAAACTGCCTTTAGAGGCCGAGTAAAACCAGCAAATTAGTTTTTATAGGGATGATCCAATGGGTTGGCTGGTCAACAAAATTCTAACCCACCTGCTGGCAAATTTTTGTCGTTCCTCCGTTCCTACATACTCTTTTAAGAGATCCAAAGCTCACATTTTTGCTAAAGAACGGACAACTTTTCCGTCATGAACACTGCCTTTTAAGTTTTAAGCACAGTCCAAGCTCTCCCAAGATTTCCAGGGATGAAATCTGAGATTTCCTCATATTTGTGAAGTAGACCCACCCTATATAACCACTGCCGAGTGTGATCTCTCAATTGCTCCGAATAAGCGAGATATAGGAGGAAGCCGCTCTAGTGCTTCCACAGCAACAAACCACGTTGGCACGCCCCCTTTGACTTCTCCATTCAACAGTGGCAAGAAGAGCAAAGGTTTTTCGATCAATAGCCCTGTTCTGTTGCGGATGACGAAAGTTATAAGCCTCGGACAACTCTTCCACCATGCTTTCGCCTCTAATAAAGATAAAAATATTTTTTCCCTAACCTATTTTGAAATGTATTACTAGTGGAGGTGCTACTGGTTGTGCCGGTGATCTCGCATTCCACAAAGCGATGTAGGAGGAACAGTTTTGATGATCATCTGCTCGTTGCTGAAGCCATGCTCGAAAAATGAAAAATATTAGATGTAATATAAAAGTCCTGAATCAATATGCGAATTATCTCGACCGAGTAGGCTAAATGTGATATATCGGCCCCTGGCTCGCAGGCCAAATGTCGCACGTAATATGTTTTTGAAGGTGAAAACATAATACTTGTCCCTTAAGAGACGATTACAATATACTTGTAATACATCTCCGTCAATGTAAGTTACATGTGAATTGTCTCTACCCATGTAAATTACATGTAGTATAAGTGTAACATAGTTCAAATACCCTCAGCAACTGTGGGCCTATCCTGAACACTTTCTCCAAACCTGCACAGCATACAGGCCTTCGATTATCTTGGCGATGAGCGCAGGTCCATTGGATTGGCATTCGACAGGGTGGTCACTCGCCCTGCTCAGAAAAATGAAAACAAATTACTTGTAGCATAAAAGGCCAAAAAGAAGTTGCTTGTAACATATCTGAGCCGATGTAAGTTACATGCGACTAGGTCATTCAAGTTGCATGAGCCATATCGGCGGGATACTGCGTGCGGTGCGCCGCCGATATGTTACCTGTAACATAAATGACCTGAGATAAGTCGCATGTAACTTATATCGGCTTAGATATGTTGAAAGTAACTTGTTTTCGATTTCTGAGAGGATACTGCGTACAGTGCACCTCCGATGTTACATGTAACTTAAATGGCTTAAAGGCATCGTTCGCGCTGAAAACCAATATCCACTTTTCAGGCTGAATTTCATGATTGAGCCCGGCTGACCACGTTGGTGAAGTTTTGCGCGTCAAAAAACATGAGGTTCTGAAGTTAGAGTGGTTCGAAATGACGATCCGCCACCAATTTTCACCAACCATCTAGCACAAGGAACAGAAGCGCCACCACATGCGCGGATGATTCAGCATTTGAATTTTTTAATTCGGGAAATTCAAACATCCAAACTTGCCCAATCGATACTTCATTTTTCAGAATAAGTTCCAGTGAACAAGAGGTAACAGGAATTCACCCACCTAATAAGTTTGAAGCAAAAAACACATCCGACGTTTGCGAAAAAAACTTCAGACGTATTGCACCAGACACACCGAAATCGACGGAGGGGTGGGATGTGAATAATTCGAGACATTTCAAAAATGAGTTTTTTCGCAAAAGTTGATGGTTTTGTGGAGCATTTCCACTCTCATTCTCTACGTCGGAGAATTGCCTGCGCAAAAACATAAAAAAATGAGATACGGTTTTTTACGTGTACGATGCCTTTAATATAAGTCGCAAGTAACTTAAATCGTCCAAGAAGATATTTCCATGGTTGATGTACGACGCACTCGCGGGGTCAGGCTTACGACTGGCGTTGCTGTTGGTTCAATTGCCCAAGTTTGAGGCAGTTTACCCCACACCAGCAGGGAAGGCCCCGCACAGCATTTTTCTGCGCAGTGCGTGGTCTGGGACGCACCCTCACCGTCGCGTCTCGTCTGCGTCACGTGATGGCCACCCATAGTGAAAATTCAAAAGTAAGTTGCATGTAACATTACTGTAAATTACATGTAATATAAATTTAAGTTACATGTAATATAAATGTGAGTTACTTGATACATTCAAGTAGGTAACTTTTATATTACAAGTAACTTGTTTTGGCTTTTCTGAGTGGTCAAGTCGTTGATCTATCGCTCCTCATGGTTCGTTTGAATCGTGAGGAGGATTAGAGGGAGCGAAATGCAGTATTTTTGAAGCAAGAGCAGACCCACTGCTTCAAGTCATAAAACTGAGGGTTCAAAGCTTGTTGCTTCAGATATAGAGCAGCAATCTTTAAGCTCCGTGGATGTCCAGGAGAGCTTAAATGCTGCTGACTCGTACCTGAAACAGCAATAGGGAACTTCCTGTTCCAACCCATCGAGCTTCAACTTGCAGCTCTGTTCGAATTAAAGGCAGTGTTCACGATGATTTTCGTTCACGAGTTTTTCACATAAAACAATTCGTTGACCCCCAAGTGTTACCAAAATTACGATGAAACGGCTCTAAACGCCCTGAACCGTCTTATTTCAGTGACATTATTCTCTGGCCTGGACTAGTTGTACGACTGGATGAACATGTTCACGGTGGTTTTCACCAGTAAAAAGCGGGGCTAATCAAAAATGGAAGATTATTTTAGGCAAAGCAGTATTGGTTAGGGTCCGAAGGAAACGGCGGAACAGTAGAAAGTAGAGAACCGCAAGGGACGGGTCCACAAAAAATTTCATTGTCACAACGAACAGTTTCAGTGAGAGTAAAAAGGAGGAGTGAGAGTAAAGGATTTGGTGCCTTTCTAGCGCGTTTTTCTCGATTTCTTCGTCCTTTCAGTTCTACAGTACCGAGCAAATTTTTTGCAAAGAAAGCGTTTTGCGGCGTTTTTTGCGCTCACAAAGCGCCGCAACGCCATACCTTGCTTCAAAGTGGTCCAATTTCAATTCTGAAGTTATTTCTGGATTGCTTTCATTTAGTCCTATACGATAGTGTTCCAAAAGAATAGATTAAACTCCGAAAGTTTATCGAAATTTGCATATTTGCACCTCTAAACCTCTCATAATGAACTAATCAGACGGTCATGATAGCAGAAATCTGTCATTTTTTGACCTGTGGTCGATGTGAATTTTAGAAGGAAATACACATTTTTCAACAAAATGCTAGAGTTAAAAGAGCTTTCAACACATACCATTACATCCGCCTTACTGAGAGGAACACAAAAACTATCTGAAAAAACTCATTTAGTCAACTTTGAAGTGAGTTATGGCGATGCGGCGCTTTGTGAACTCAAAAAACGCCGCAAAACACCGTTTTTGCAAAAAATATGCTCGGTACTGTACCCGGAGGCCAAACAATTGATTTAGCGGTTAATCTCAAAATCGAAGATTATCGCGAACACTGCCTTTAAATGAAATACAAGTGTATGTTACGCGTTCAAGTGTATGTTCCATGTTATATAAATGTAGGTTACATGCGATATAAAGGTAAGATACTTGAATGTCTCAAGTCTCAAGTATCTTACACTACATTACATGTAACATGTTTTCATTTTTCTGAGTGAGTGTTGAGTTTTCGATTCTGATCAAATCAAGAGAACAACATAGTTCTGCTATACTCTAGTTTGACGCCACTCTTAGCCACTGTCAATCTAATCTCAGAAATTTGTGGGGAAGTTCCTGAGGACAATAGACCTGATTTGGTCGTTATCACTCGGTCGAGGGGAGAGGAGCGAGACGTCCCCCGGAGGGGGACGTCTCGCCCCTCTCCCCTCGAATTATACTCAACGATAAGGCGCTCGAAACAGTCAACTCAGGGGGAGGACAAGGGAAGTTCGCTTCACGGTTGTTCCCATGGCCTCCCCCAAACATGATGAACGCGAAAACAAAGCCGCAGCGTATACGGTGATGCAGACGGGCTAGTCGCGAGGTGGCCTCGCATTTCGCATGTTGAAGGGGTAGATCTGCCACTCAAGGACAACATAAGGCATCTCTGTCTGGATTTCAGGGGAGCTAATAAGCTTCTTTATAACCTTTAGTCAGAGGTGAAAATGTTTGGACCGATCGCAGTTTTTCAATAACAGGAGACTGTCGAAAACAGCGAGTTCTAGCAAGCTGATTATTGATCAACCATTGAACAATGGGAAGATCTGCAGTCTGAAGGTCGCGGGAAGAGCTGCAGTCGGGAGAACAAGAGAACTCCTGCTGTGGGAACTTCCCCTATTACTCTGCTGTCGAAACGTCCCCTTCGCCTCCCCCAATTCGGAGGAAGTTCCCCAGTTGTTTCGAGGGAAGTTCTGCTGTCGTTCTCGGGAACTTCCCCACGAATATCTGAGATACGACAACGGCATAGTATGATATTTCCGTCTTTCACAGAATGAAAGATTTAACACCAACTCACTACAGCCACCATCATTCACCTAGTTAAACCCGCTAAACAACTGGGAGTTGCAGAAAAGGAGTTGAGTGTTCGTACCGAAATGATGGCGCCAATGTATGTAAATCTTCTGCAGTGTAAATGTTCATAGTGTGCACAAGTTTGGCTGAACGGAAGCCAGTTGAAGGAAATTTGTGATGACACATTCCATGTTGTTTGGTACTAGTTGCCGAAGAGAAAACGTTTTTTTTTGGCTAAAAACTGTTTACATCTTACTAGAGAAATAATAAACCACATCCACGTCTAGGATAGAACATTTCTTATTTTACGCAATTCTGCAGCATGTGGCAACTCTTGTATACCTTAATTTAGCTTGTCACGATTCTTTGATACTGGAATAACCTCAATGCTTTAATGCATGACATATGATTCGTTACTCGTCTACGACTAGGACTCTGATTATGCGTGACGAAGTAGAAGTTCGTGCCGGGATGTGCGGAACTTTTGACTTTCCAGTTTTGCCACTCTTGTTGTTGCACCTAGTCTACGCGAATAAAGGGCATCAGTGGTTTGGTGCGGCAAAAGCGTGGGGATTAGAGTGCCTACACACTCATGTACGCACGTGCGCTGATTGAAAGTGGCCTAGTCCCGTTCATAATTAGCCCTGCGAGGATGCGTACGAATAGTGACTGGCTTCCTATACGAGTATCGATCAATACACACAGATATTCTCGATGTTATCAACATTCGAGATTATAAACGACGCATTTGATTAATTCATCATGTTTGATCTGCATAATCAATAATTCCATGTCGGACCAAGGCACAATTGGCAAATATCAGTTATGGCGGTCAGGGATGAGCGGAGTTCCGCGTTTCGCGTTCCGAAACCCGCAGTTGCGCGCATTTTCGGCATTCCGCGTTCCGCATTCCGAGAACCGCAAAAAACGCTGCGGAATGCGAAAATATCGGGTCATTTGGAATGAAGAAAACATTAGATGATTTCTGAATTTTTAGGCGTTTTGCGTTCCGAAAACCGCATTTCTGCGCATTTTCAAGCGTTTCGCGCCCGATTTCCGAAACCCGAGAAAAAATCGTTCCGAAACCCGAAAACCGATTTCCGCAATTTCATATTTTTGTTCCGCTCATCCCTGATGGCGGTAGATAAGGATTAGTGAACAAGCGACCCGATTCTAACCCACAGTGTTTAACTAAACAACAATAACCATCAGTTTCGAGACGAGATGTTGGGAGAATGCGAAATGGGCGCGTCGATCGATGACGTGGTGATACACGCGGGAAGATCGAAGGTGGTAGGCGAGAGTTGATGCGACGCCATGACAGGTTAGATGGTTAGAGAAGAGTGGCGGACAGCCGAATATTGGAATTCATGGAGCACTCGAGAAAAACTCTGAGCTTGGCGGCTGGTCCATCGGACGCGGTCGATACGGGACGAGCAATGGCTTGCGAGCTGGCTAAACTAGCCCCCCCCCACTGGGACGGCGGCCTAAGGTAGATCAAGGGGCAAGACAAAGCGTGCATGTTAGGAGTGCGTCCTTTAGATGGTATCCTCCGAACAGCTCAGCATGTGTTACGTATCGCAAACTCAGAAAAATGAAAGCAAGTTACTTGTAACATAAAAGGTCGTAAACAAGTTACTTGTAACATATCTAAGCCGCTGTAGGTCACTTGCGACTTATCTCAGGTCATTTAAGTTACGCGCAAGTTATCGACAGAACACCGCGTGCAGCGCGCCTGCGATATGTTACATGTAACTTAAATGGCACAAGATAAGTCGCAAGTAATTTAAATCGGCCAAGACGACATTTTCTGAGAGTATACGACGCACTTTCGGGGTCAGGCTTAAGACAGGCGTTGTTGTCGGTTCAACTACCCAAGTTTGAGGTACTTGACTCCACCTCAGATACTCGCGGCTTAGTAAGGCAGCACGAGGGGATTACTAACGCATTTTCTCGTCGAGGTGTGAGCCCCTTTCGTTCCCCCAACTGCTGCCCAGGGCAGCACGTTGTGTCCTGTTGCTCCGCTCACTGCCCCAACTGCTGCTCGTATAGTGGCCCCACATGCTGCTACAGTCGCCCCAACTGCTCCGGTCGTCTCCCCAACTGCTGTTCCTCATTGTAGCCCCAACTGCTGCTCCTCATTGTGGCTCCAACTGCCGCTGTTCTTTCCCCAATTGCTGCTAATCATGGCCCCAATTGCTGCTCTTCATTTATGATCATTCCTTTCTTTCTCATAACCCTTTTCCCGCAGGGGATATGTCGAGCTCAGCAGCAGCGCTGGGTCGACCTATCAAAAATTGAGACCTCATTAAAGGCAGGGTCCGGGCCGAATTTCGATTCTGAGATTTTCCCCTGAATCTGTGCTCATGGTACAGGTAGTCCGAAGGAACATGCGAAAACTGCGTTAAAACCGGACTTCTTCAAGTTATTAAAGCCACTTCCAAGAGCCGATGATCCAGAAAAGTCAGAAAAGTGTGGCCGTCGTCCATATTTTAGCCGTTGTCCACGCATGCTTCGAAATTGCTGCGTTATTATTGGTCATTCCAGCCATGATTATCATGCTGTGAATACCGTAATCCCTGACTTTCAGGCTGTTTTATCCAGAAATACGGACTTAGAGTTCGTGAAAATCTTTGACGGTGTCCAGCTAGACCAGCCCAATCTATCTAACCCGAATTTCGGTGGTGTCAAAATCTGACCGGACCTTGCCTTTAAGGCTCATTCATATCTAAAATGATTGATTCATCCTTGATTATATCCATTGATCTTCGCCACAGTTCGAGGAAATGATGCTGGCGCTACGGGCTGTCTCATGCCCTCCTAGGCGGCCTCGTATCTGGCACGAATTTTCGAGAGCCGTTCAAAACAGGCCTCGTTCAGTAGTGATTGTGAGTCTCCAAAAACATTTCTTGACACAGAATTTCCCTATACCTTGATCAAGAATTGATTTTCACTCGGTTTCGTGACTGTAGAGATGTGAATCAGGAGTGATGACGTGTTTCTCTCGTTTCGAAAGAGGAATTATGACTTTCTTTGTACAAAAATGTATATCCACATATTCCAAGAATAAAGCTATCCTCAAAATATTCTTAAGTCGCTGAAATTCGCACTGTTAAGATGAATGTCCAGGGTTAAACGGAATTCAAATATCAGAGTTTTCATCATTTATTGATCTCCCTGTAAATGGTGATTTCTTCTCTTCCACAAAACAACAATTTTAGAATTTCTTGAACATTTTCTCTTATTTCTAAATTATTGTCGTGAACATTTTTTGGAAGGATTCAAATTATTAGTTTCATTAGAAAGTTGTTTTTGAGAACTGTAGGCTTCTGTGAGCATTGTGCTTTTCGTGAGAAAATGTATTCTCCATTTTGCTCAATTTTGCCGCTCAGCACTTGAAAAATACAATTCTTCAAACCAAAACAATTGGTTTTTCTGTGGAGAGTGCGAGTAAAGTTAGAGTTCAAGGAAACGCATTTCAGAGTGAAAAGGTGATTTTTTGAAATTTCCGACTTACGCCTTCCAGATTAAAAAAAAGGCAAATTGTTGCAAATATGGAATAACACGCTAAATAAATCATTTTAGAAGAGCCGACCGCCTCTCAAATTCTCGGCTGGTTTCACACATTCACCAACCGATGAGAATGACGATTCATTCCTTTTTTCCAGAACAATTCATCAGTTTTTAGCCGAGCTGAACCGTTCAATTGCTCTCAAGGAACTACTTTTCTCGAGGCTGCCATTTTCACATGACATTTTCTCCAGAGTAAAACGACGTTTGATTTGATAATCAGTAAAATGCCAGAAGTTTTTTCTGAAGACTCCATGGAATGCGAATCCTGCATAAAAGTACCACGTTTGAGAGGTGAGCTCTCCGCGCAATTCATTGTCCGCCACCGCGCGTTTAGCCTGAGATTGAGTCATAGAAAGGCGACCAGTCAGAGATGAAATGAAAGTGTTGAAAAATGGCTTCGAGCAGTTGGCAGTTAGTAGCGTCAGGTCGCGGCGATTTGGCGATTGGATGGCAGCGTGTCTTGGTCGACGCTGAGCGGGCGGCGCCTGGTCTTTGACTCGAAGACAAACTGAAGACAAACTGGCATTAAATTGACAAACTTTTGCTGCAGAATCATGAGTTGGGATTGTCTGACTTCAACTCCCTCTATTGTTTTTTTGCGAGCAACAGATGTTAGTACAGTCGACATGATAACAGGACTGTCGAAAAAGTGTGCAAAAATCATTCTGATGCACACACTGAACCAGAAATTCGAAAACACCAGCAATGTCGGAGAAAATGGCTACGAACGAGCAAAAAAAGACCTGTGCGGCCCTAAACCTGAGTGTTCCGCTCACGCCACGCCCACTCCTTTCAACCGGTACCGATCCGTAAACCACTGAAAACCCGGCCTCAGGGGACGAGGGCAGCACGTGCTGCTAAGAGCGGCACAAAGGCAACACGTGCTGCTCGAGCAGCAGCTCTTTCCCTCGTACTGCTCTCGCTATCCTCTTCGAGGTGAAAGCCTATTGTGCTCCATTACGACCCCCGATTCCCTGAGACACTAGCGAGGAAGGTCACGCACAGCGTTTTGCGCTCAGTGTGCGATCCGGGATGCTTGGGGATGCGTTTTATGCGTCACGTGTGGTCTGCCTCGCGTAATGGCCACGCACGGTGAATATATAAATGTAGGGTAATTGTAACACAGGTGTAATTTACATGTAATATAAATGTATGCTACATATAATATAAATGTAAGTTACTTGAGGCATTCAAGTAAGATACATTCATATTACAAGCAGCTTGTTTTCATTTTTCTGAGAATAAGTCGCACGGAAGTCGCAACACTTGTGTATTTCCACTTTTTCTTTACCATGTGTTCGTTCGGCACTGCTCAGAAAAATCAAAACAAGTTACTTGTAATATAAATGTAACTTATTTGAATGTTCTTGAATGTTTCAAGTAACCTACATTTATATTACATGTAAAATACATCTATACCAGGTTGTCCAATAATTCTTGTCCTAAAATTTTCAAAATTCTATAATTTTCTTCAGAAGTGCAAGTGTCAGGCAAGTGTAAGAACCTTCTAGAAGGTTCCCCAAAGTTCTACGCTAGGGGTATTTAAGGCGCAGTCGTCGCGTCTAGCTACCAGTACAAGCTAAAATGGACCAAGGTCGAATTCGTACGTTCGTGTACTACGAATGGCTGCTGGGCAACGACACGGGCACTGAGGACCTGGTCACTGGGGATGAGAGCTGGGTCCTCTACGACAACGTCGCCCATCTGGATCCCGCGCTGAGAAGAGCCGCCGACGACGCCGAAAGCCGACCTGCACCGGCTGAAGATCATGCTCTGCTGCTGGTGGGACACCAAGGGCATGCTGTACTTCGAGCTGCTCCCAGGACGGCCACCGCCTCCATCTACACCGACCAGCTCGAGAAACTAGCCGCCGCCATCCGAGAAAAGCGTCCCCGACGGACCTCGGTCCACCTGCTGCACGACAACGCGCGCCCCCACGTGGCGAAGGAGACCCAGCAGAAGTTGGCGACGCTCGGCTGGGAGACGGTTGCTCATCCGCCGTCATCCCCGGACCTCGCCCCCTCCGACTACCACTTGTTCCGCCCGCTGAAGCACAATTTGGCTGGAAGAAAATTCACCAACTACGAGAACCTCAAATCCGACATCGCGGACTTCTTCGAGTCGCAGCCCCCGGAGTTCTGGGCGAAGGGCATCGGCGACCTGCCCAATCGATGAGCCACTGTTGTGGATAACTGTGGTGATTATATTGTTGATTAGACTTGTTTTTCAATAAAGTTGAAAAAAATTAAAAATGGTGAAATTTTCGGACAAGAATTATTGGACAACCTGGTATTACATATAACTAAAATTTATCTTACATGTAAGAAACTCTTATGTTACATGTAACTTACATTTTAATTTTCACTATAGGTGGCCATCTCGCGACGCAGACGACTTACGACGCAGACGGCGTGTCCCAGACCACACACTACGCAAAAAAGTGCTGTGCTGGGCCTTTCCTGCTGGTGAGGCGTTATGTACCTCAGACCTGGGTAATTGAACCAACAGCAACGCCAGTCGTAAGCCTGACCCCGCGAGTGCGTCGTACATCAACCTTGGAAATATCTTCTTGGCCAATTTAAATTACTTGTGATTTATACTGTGTCATTTAAGTTGCATGTAACATATCGAAGGCGCACTGCAAGCAGGATCCTCTCAGAAATCGAAAACAAGTTACTTGTCACATATCTAAGCTGATGAAAGTTACTTGCGAGTTATCTCGTCATTCAAAGGCAGTGTTCACGATGATTTTCGTTCCCTAGTTTTCCACTCAAAACTATGCGTTGGCTACCAAGTGTTACCAAAATTACGACGAAACGGCGATAAACGCACTAAATTGTCTTATTTTAGAGATATTATTCTCTGGACTGGACTAGTTGTCCGGCTGAATGAACTTGTTCAGGATGGTTGTCACCGGTAAAAAAATGGGTCTGATCCAAAATGGAAGAATATTTTAGGCAAAACATTATTAGTTAGGGTCCGAAGGAGAGAACGGAGCAACACAACATAGAGAATTGCAAAAGACGGGTCCACAAACGATTTCATTGTCACAACAAACAGTTACACTTAGAGTAAAGAAGCGGGTTGAGAGTAAAAGATTTCGTCCCCTTCTGGTGCGTTTTTCTCATTTTCTTCGTCATTTTAGTTCTAACCGGGGGCCAACCAATCGATTTAGCGATTAATCTTAAAATCGAAACTTATCGTGAACACTGCCTTTAAGTCACATGTAACATATCGCAGGCGCACCGCACGTAGTATCCCGCCATTATGGTACATGTAACTTGAATGACCTGAGATAAGTCGCAAGTAACTTACATGGACTCAGATATCTTACAAGTAACTTGTTTTCGGCCTTTTATGTTACAAGTAACTTGTTTTCATCTTTCTGAGTGGCTGACGCACATATGAGACTAATAAAAAAGGCCTGCTTACCCTAGAAGCGACGAGAACACAAATTCGTTCCAGCTTTGCGGTTGGGCTTTGTGCTCAAACATGAACGTTCGAAACGGATTGCGGCAAGGTCTATAAACTCTTTTAAAAGCCAATTCAAAAGTAATACTACGGAGGGCGGTTTCAATGTAATGTTCGGAGCAAGTCGAGGTAGACAACAAAGTTTGAGACCCTAATATTGAGGCGCCAAAGAAAGTTCCCTTCAACGGCTTTAGGAACCACTTCTGACGTTCTAAATTCTTGAATATCAAATATACTGAATAGACGTGGGCGGTGGTGATTCCAAACATGCATACATCGAACTCCCTAAACAAAGCAGAAAAGTGGTAACAAAAGGGCGCCTGGCCGGTTTTCGGAAAGCGTCGGGAGCACCGTTTGATCTGAGCCACGTGTGGTACTAAACTGGCTGTGGAATAAGCCCATAGCCAAGAAAGTCAGTATATGTAGACTCTGGCGAACCACTAGTGACCTGTGGATTTCGATTATCACTAGCAGCGGAGCGGTGAGCCTCCGTGAAATAGAACTAGTGATAAGGAGGTTCCGACGAAAAAGCCACCGCTCCGCGCTGTGATAATCGAAAACAGGAGATCACTTGAAATGAACCAGATGCGTTCGTGTTCGGTGCAACCGTTTGTAATTTGAACGGAAGGAGAAGAAGTGTATTTCAAGAAGTCAGAAGCTCTAGGTTTCAATCTCATGGGTAAGGTGATGTAGAGCTGCTACTGAGTAACGATTAACGTTCGCCTAGAATTTCAAAGTAGCTACATCAGATTTTCTTTTGCAGACTAACCGAACTCCATTATTTTCCGATTATCCGATCTTCGTTCTATCGGTAATTTCGGGGCTTACAAGGGAGGGCTGCACATATAAGATGGAGTTCCGAGATGCCACTTTAATATGTTCTAGAGGGAGCATAGTGCTCCAATATTCTATACTCAGAATCGGCTAAATGCCTCAGAGCTTCACAGGAGATTTTCAAAAGTGGGCATTTCCATAGCTTTGCCTATAGAAAAGGGGTCCACGACTGACAATTTCTAGAGCGTTCAGAAAAATTGTCTCGGATTGAGCCTAAAACTTGTTTCTGAAGGTTGTTTTAGGTGCTGATTACGAATCTGAGGCCCATTTATCGATGTTTCGAAAAATACGTCTGCTTCGGGTCGAAGCTTCAAAATAAGGGAAATTTTGCTGCCCAAACGCGGCTTTTGAGGATTTCAAGAAACCTACGACCAAATCGCCTCAAAATTTGTAAATGGGAGCTATTTGGGCTGCCCAAAACGGATCTGCAACCCGTTTATCGAGTTTCGATAAATTGAGGTAGGTTACGGTGCGTATACGTTAGCTCGGTCAAAGTCTCAGATTTGACTCAAAGTTTCACTGTGGGTGTTATTTGGAACGCTGAACACGAATTCGAGGTCCGTACTCGATTTTTGAAATTTCAGGGCAGGTATAGCCTGTTAAAAGGCATTATGCCTACCGTAACCCACAGTGACCCTGATTCTTGCGCGGAATAGACCCCAGATTCGAGTTCAGTGCCCTTAATAACCTCCAGTTGAAAGTTTTGGGCCGAATCCGAAAAATGTATTCTGAACGCCCCAAAATATCCCTGATGGGTAATTTTTTTTGAAGCAATAAAAATTACGTTTCTGGAATCCCCTTAGCCATTTAGCCAATTCCAAGCACGGGTCATTTATATACTCTCACACCTACAGCAACGGCAACACACCGGAAGGTAACAAGCCTCCCTTGTTGGATTCATGAACGCAAAGCCTGGACTACAGTTGGGTTCCTCCCCAGATGTTGCGTGCTATTTCCACAACAAATCGTGCTGTAGCCCCTTGTTTTGCCATTCATTGAACTTGGTCCAGATGTACTTATGGTGTCCTCATCAGATCTAGTCTAATGAATAGAACTTCATTTCGGCTGACCGTAAGGTGTGCCCGATACCATCGGCCAACGGGTTTTGGACTATCTATGTACCTCGGCAGCTCCGTCCACTCACTACACCAAATTACACAGAGACTCTACACGTCTTCCAATGGTTTGTTCCTTTGATGAAATTTAGTGGGAGTCGCATCGAAAATAGCACCCTAGCTTTGGAGGCGAACCCAACTGTAGCGGATGGCTTGTTTTCATGAGTCGAAACCTTAAAATTGCAGGGGGAGATGTCATATACTATCAAGAGAACTTACTCATTATATTTCACTCGATCGTTATAGGGATGCACTCACTGGTATGCTGACATTCGCTCTTTACTTTTGCAATCTACTACTTGATCTTTCGCATGCTTCGTCCTCTCACCATAGACTTTTCCATAGCTCCATATATGCTGAGGAGATCGATGATCACATGGAATATGAATTGTATACAGAAGATAATGAAGTGAGTTTCCATTGCTTCGCCATTCAGTCAAGAAATCGTTCAAATCATGAACCTACATATTCACCCATACTTCACTCCATAGGAGAGACCATGAATTCGATAAGAAATTATGTACATATGCGGCTAACAGACTTCCATAGAACAGCCATTTCAAGACAGTTGCCTTATCAAAGTCATTGAGCACTATAAAAGTTGATTCCTAGTTACCAGCAGGAATGAAAGGAGCATGGGTAAGTATCAATACTAAAAAAAACGATGACGAAAAATGCAATGAAGCTTGTGGGCGTCCAAATGCTACGACGTGTGCCGTGTATAGTTATTCCGACAACGTGTGGAGCTCAAACGTCGGTGGGCTAAAAGTGCTCCTAGATTTCCAACTTTGTAGGCGTATCGGACCACATCGGGCCTGTTTTTCGCCGGTTTTCGGACACTGCGGTTGCAATAAGTTATCCAAATATCATTCTGTGCCAAAAAAATCGAACACTTCTTCCATAACCCATTTTCCCTCCTTTCGTTAATATCAACAGTTCATCATCGTAGAAACGTTTCAACATACTACAAACGATCCAATATAGTACACACATTATCAGTAAATACATTTACCAATTCACTTTACGTGAAGCGAACTGAGACACTTTTCGGCAATAAAGAGCGGAAGCGTGGCAACTGACTACCCTTTGCCTCATCGAATTCACACAAAGATCTTATTAATTTTCTGGCTTCTTCTCTTCTGCGGTTCGACTTGTCTTTGGTGAGTGAGGCTGGACAGAACTCCTTTAGCTTGAATGTTCGATGGTTGAAAAAACAGGATAATATTCCTGCAGCTGCTCATTCTGTTTTTGTTGACTTCCAGTGTTCCCCTAGGAAAAATAATACCAATAATATGAATTTATCCTTCCAATATTAGAAGCAAATATCACGCAGGAAAATCGTATTGCTGCGTTTGAGAAAATCCCGCACGAACCACGTTTTCAATAGCTTACCTATGATAGTTCTGCTACGTTCGATGTCATGTGGAAGCCAACGTCTAATGTATTCTACACCCCTGCATACCGTCAATCTCTACATGGGGGGAAGCCGCGATGCTGCATGGCGGGAAAACTTGCGCGCGAGAAAACAAAGGGAAGATGGCTTTTAATCGAGTGACTTCGCGCCCGATTGCTGAGCGCGGCTTTCTGTTTGCTAGAGGCCGTTCATGAGTTCTGTACCATTGTTTCTCCAAGTACTAAAGAAAGGCTTTTACTTTATCGTGAGCTGGGTGCCCATGAGGCGCCGGTACTCTAAGGAATGAAAGTCCTTTAAGCGTTTCGCACCATTTCACATTATCTCTTTTTATTTCTTTACTGTGGATAAACTTTTTGAGCCCTAACTCACACAGGTTTTATGCCAGACGCGAGATTGGTGAAACGTGCACCTTTCGAGTTGAAAAGCCGATACCAGAGCATTCTCAAAGTCGACCACCATTGGATATGGTCTCGAATGATCCAGCGCACCTAGAAAAGATGCATTCATTGAGTAACTGATTTGATTGCTCGAAGAACTTGCGACGCTTTAATTGTGTCAATTTTTAAACGTTGTTTTCTATGGCCAGGGCTGTTGTTGGCTGCGCCACTACTGTTGCTGTTGGCGGAAATATCCTTCTCACCGCGGATACCAGAGCATTCTCAAAGTCGACCACCATTGGATATGGTCTCGAATGATCCAGCGCACCTAGAAAAGATGCATTCATTGAGTAACTGATTTGATTGCTCGAAAAACTTGCGACGCTTTAATTGTGTCAATTTTCAAACGTTGTTTTCTATGGCCAGGGCTGTTGTTGGCTGCGCCACTACTGTTGCTGTTGGCGGAAATATCCTTCTCACCGCGGATACCAGAGCATTCTCAAAGTCGACCACCATTGGATATGGTCTCGAATGATCCAGCGCACCTAGAAAAGATGCATTCATTGAGTAACTGATTTGATTGCTCGAAGAACTTGCGACGCTTTAATTGTGTCAATTTTCAAACGTTGTTTTCTATGGCCAGGGCTGTTGTTGGCTGCGCCACTACTGTTGCTGTTGGCGGAAATATCCTTCTCACCGCGGATACCAGAGCATTCTCAAAGTCGACCACCATTGGATATGGTCTCGAATGATCCAGCGCACCTAGAAAAGATGCATTCATTGAGTAACTGATTTGATTGCTCGAAGAACTTGCGACGCTTTAATTGTGTCAATTTTCAAACGTTGTTTTCTATGGCCAGGGCTGTTGTTGGCTGCGCCACTACTGTTGCTGTTGGCGGAAATATCCTTCTCACCGCGGATACCAGAGCATTCTCAAAGTCGACCACCATTGGATATGGTCTCGAATGATCCAGCGCACCTAGAAAAGATGCATTCATTGAGTAACTGATTTGATTGCTCGAAGAACTTGCGACGCTTTAATTGTGTCAATTTTCAAACGTTGTTTTCTATGGCCAGGGCTGTTGTTGGCTGCGCCACTACTGTTGCTGTTGGCGGAAATATCCTTCTCACCGCGGATACCAGAGCATTCTCAAAGTCGACCACCATTGGATATGGTCTCGAATGATCCAGCGCACCTAGAAAAGATGCATTCATTGAGTAACTGATTTGATTGCTCGAAGAACTTGCGACGCTTTAATTGTGTCAATTTTCAAACGTTGTTTTCTATGGCCAGGGCTGTTGTTGGCTGCGCCACTACTGTTGCTGTTCAGGCTACTGCTCTTCGACAACAGTAACCCGTACATAAGAAGAACGAACCACACTCTCAGACGGCCCCGTTTCACTTTCGGTGCGGTTAGGGTCAAGAATCGTCTGAGTATGTCATCGCGTGGCGATAGCAATGTGCGCTAGTATGTCGAGTACACGGAGATGAGGCCTGCTGCAAATGCACGCAGGCGATTCGGCCGTTTCAAGGCGGTTTACAAAATTCACAAAGTCAAATGTCGCAAGACTCTCCACAACACCGGAATATAAAAAGGAAAAACTTACTTCGCAGAGGGCACATGATCGTTTCGTATAATATTGCCGTCTTTCCTGACATGATGGCGCACAAGGTTGGAATATGAGTGTAGTTTGTTCACGCATTAATCGTGTATAGGTGCACATTCTTCTCGTTTTTATCCGAGTCAATTCTCGAGGCCCAGTTGAGATGATTTCTGAAGCTATCGTACATCACTGGATGAGGGATCGCCGCGACGCTGCTTGGTGGGAAAAATTGCGCGCGGGAAAACGAAGGGAGAGTAGTTATTGATCGCGCAATTTTTCCCGCCAAGCAGCGTTGCGGCGATCCCTCATCCAGTGACTGACGATAATAATTACCTTGAAACAATCCAGCGTGCATTGGAAAGCACCTATCGTCCATCACTGGATGAGGGATCGCCGCGAAACTGCTTTGCGGGAAAAATTGCGCGTGGGAAAACGAAGGGAGAGTGGCTATTGATCGCGCAATTTTTCCCGCCAAGCAGCGTCGCGGCGATCACTCATCCAGTGATGGACGATACCTTAAAGGCAGTGGTCGCGATAAAATATGCTTGTCTTCTTTTCCTCTCTAAACCCTTTTCTGGGTTTAGAGTAGTAGGACCAATGAGAAAGAATCGCGAGAAAACAGCTGTTTCGTGCCAAATTTGAAGCCTAAACTTTCTTGTCTTTTGATGGTGGACGAGCCCTCTCCACATCATCGGCAGCGATGATCTCTGATATCAAGAACATCAGCTGGCTTGAAATTCGATTTCAATCAATGAACATCATCCTTCGGACTCATCTAGTCAAAAACATTGACTGAGGTGCTTGCTTTCATTGGTAAACCCTTTTCATTACGTAAATTTGCATTTATCTCTACCTCTGAATGTAGATGATCTTTGACTGTTCGGCATGAGGCGACGATCTTTTTCTGCAGCGGTGTGCACGTGTGCACGAATTAGCGTCCTTGGGCCCCAGAAACTCCAATTCTAGCCCGTTTTTCACCGCGCTATCTTCATAGTTTTTCAGCTGTTTTCAATCTAGGCTGATTTTTATAGTTTTGTAGATAACGCTTTTCATCGCGACAACTGCCTTTAACAAGTGACCCGGTGAAAAAAATGTGCTCTCACATTCGCTTGGGAGTTGCCTCGATGGAAAGTAAGAGTTGCCTCGTGACATCGAGGCAACTCCCGCCAAATCGACTTCGGCGTAGCCTTATTACGGTGAAATTGTGGTCCCCAGCTGGGAAAAAAGTGAGGCGACTCTAGTGACTGGTCGATGAGATGCCATCTCGCCTCACTCTAGCCTCACATTCTTCTCACACTACGAACTCGGTGGTGAAATCGTCGCCTCACATTCTTCTCACATCACAAAATTTGTAGTGAAATTGTCGCCTCACATTCTTCCCACACTGCGAAATTTGTCGTGGAATCGTGGATTTTCCTATACCTCAGCACCTATCGCTTCTCATTCCTCTCACAGTAGTAAAAATTCATCATATACAATTGTTCATTGATCGAAACTATAACTTCAATTAATCCAACAGCGGGAAGTGATTACGAAAACAACAAAAGACATTAGAAAAACTTAAAAACTCTAACAATTGTTCGTCTTCAACTAAGCGGTAAGAGAGTACCACATCCTTCCACGGTATTTTGAGCACAATCACCACACTCAACATCAGAATAGGGAAAAAATCACAAACCAATGGTCTGCAGGATCATGACAGATTATATCTGATTCGTTAGTAACAAGAGGGTTAGCAAATTCTTAAGTAACCATAATCTTCACAGAAAAGGAGGTAAACTCAATGACATTCACACCACCAGTATGAGGGATTTAAAGCCAGAAAAACCGGTGTTGAGAAAACCGTAAGAGAGTATGCAACTATAACAAGGAGGAACAACAACTACAACCAGAAATCCTCACTGCGACCTAGTACAAAAAAAACATAATAAAGCAATGATGATGTGATAACAGGAAAGCGTATGAGTGTTACCATGCGCGGGCAGTGGTCGTCGTAAAATTATTGACAGCCGGCCTCCAAGTATACTGTCGATCGACGAGAATCGCCAGATCGCTCGTTTTTGAGGCAAAAAAGCTGGTATTCTGCCATGTTAGCAAGAACGACTTGATTGTAGATCATTTTAACACTAACCAGGCACTGTTAGCCTATCATAATCAACTGAGAAAGTGAAAACCCCACGATTTCGAGAATTTCGGGCTGGGAAACAGAAAATCATGTTGACACGGAAATTGCAGAGTTTATCCATCTTAACACAAATAAGGAACCCCACGCACTGATAAGGTCATAAGTCTGCTATTTTCGTTTTTCAGCCCCTAAGAGAGGGGGTTTGCTCCAGATATACTGGGTATAGCAAAATTGATCTTGTTCAACACAATTCAAGTACTGATACCTTATCAAACTGGGCTGATAAGATCATAACTCTACGACTGTCAGGTTTTCAGCACTGAGGAACAGAAATTCGCTTTACCGCTTTATTCCGAGAAAACGGATTCCTTCAAATTGTTGTTGGAGTATCCATCAACAAAGCAACTTGAATAGCTGTGTCTTAGTTGCTAGAAGGACCAATCCTGCATCGTACACGGTAGAATTCGGACTTTTCTGGCCTGTGAAGTAAGAAATAAACAATTGTGTCCTAAGAAAGGGGATAACTCCGCATTGCTCACGTTAACAAGAAGAAAACGAAGCTCCTCCGGGTTGAAAACATGAAAAGCGTAAATATGACATTATCAGTCCGATTCGGTGATCTATTAGCCTCCCATCTGTTTTGAAAGGGAATCAGCTTGCAATTCGCAACGTAATCGAAGCTAAATCCAGACTTTCCCGTTCAAAATGCTGAAGATCCTAGAGCTATGGCCTCATCTCAAAATGCTTGTAATCGTGGAGTTTTCACTTTATCAGTTGATTATGATAAGCAAACAGTGCCTGGGCTGGGATTCATGAACGAGCATGGGTCCCAGCTGGGTTTGTTGCGAAGTTTTCACATATTAGCAACGCGCCAACACCTGTTCCGGCTAGCGCTGGGCTACATTTGGTTCTCACGACACCGCATTTCCGTGCTTCTTAAGCAAACCCTAGCCAGCACCTCGCAGGTGCGGTCCCGTGGGACCCAAATGTAGCCAAGCGCTGGCTGAAACAAGTGCTAACGCGTTGTTGGATTGCGAAGATTTTGCAACAAACCCAGCTGGGACCCGCGTTCGTTCATGAATCCCAGCCCTGATTAGTGTTAAAATGATCTACAATCAAGTCGTTCTTGCTAACATGGCAGAATACCAGCTTTTCTGCCCCAAAAACGAGCGATCTGGCGATTCTCGTCGAGTTACAGTATACTTGGAGGCCGGCTGTCAATAACTTTATGGCGGCCACTGCCTGCGTGCCTGCTGACACCCTGTGCAAAACAGCAAATCCCCATCAACAACAAAAAGAAGAGAAAACTGTAGTGAAACAAATAGGGTTGGCTTTACAATGAACTGGTCATCACTGGTCCCCTGCGCTCTTCGCACATGCATTTTCGGTGGCCACGTAGATAATCTTCCGCTTCTGAAACGGAAAAATTGAAGGGTTTCCAGAAATTCAATTAAACAAGAATTTAGAATTGATACCTTGCGCACAGTTTTTTTAATTCTATTTTTCTGCACCTGTAAGTTTTCACTGTTCGGTATTTTTGTCCAGATAGAGTAACATCTTCGTTTTTAGAGAATTTAGCGTTAGTTGTGATGTTTTTTTTGACAAAGAGAAAACAATGAGCTTCCGGAATAGGATCACTGAACAGGATTTGGGAGCTACACCAAGCAATTACCACTTCATCTCGAAAGGAGAACCTGGATACCTAGCTCTGAAACCTAGGAGTAAGACAGAAAAAGCAAACCAACAGAGAAAAAATCAAATAGGAGCTTTTCTAGAATCAGAATGACTCAAAAACCAAAAAAAAAATGAAAGCACTATCTTGGCGGGATGACGAGCTGGGGGGACTTTTTTCTGGAGGTCGCCTCATATTTTCACCAATTTTTCCCACTTTTTTCGGCCATGGCTTTGGCGCGACGTGAGAATAATGTAGAGCAGCCGAAAAAGGTGAGCGAAATTGGCCCCGCCCTACGAGGCGACTTCCAAGCGAATGTCAGAGTGTATCGTTGGTGTGTCAGAGGGAGATAGCCGCGCTCAGCAGTTGGGCGCGAAATCGTTCGATCAATAGCCACTTTACCTTCGTTTTCCCGCGCGCAATTTTTTCCGCCAAGCAGCGTCGCGGCAATCTCCCATCCAGTGATTGACGATAGAGTGGCGCTTTTATATCGCAAAAACAACTCTTTCCAGTCGCCTCCTCAAATAAAAGACAGATCATAGGCACGTGTTCCCAAGACGCGGGCGCGTCACGATCATGCACTAGATTCCTAAAGCACAATAAAATTGACAAACACAATAATCTAGCTCAAAGGCGCCATACACGCTCAAAGAAGATATAAGCTCTTCAACATAAATTAAAGGTCTGGGGCCGGTAGTGTAGGAAGTTGACGACAAACTCGGCAAGACCTGGATGAAAATTATGCAGTAATGATCATAGATTGTGGATCATTGATAATGGAAAGGAATGAATGCACTTACAATAGTCGTTCCACCCGAAACAGCAAAAAATTAACTATTAAGCTACTAAAAAATCGCGCCGATACAAAGAGCACAACAATTAAGGGAATGATTGAACCTTCTCACACTAATCGTGTTCAGGGGTTAACAGTTATTCCTAAGCAGCGATAGGGTTAGACCTAAAACAGTGAGATGAGTGAAGAAAGATATCAAGTGGCTAAAAATGTGTCAGTACGGAAGACAAGCTGATTATATGAACGAGTAAATATACTTACAATAATCGTGTTCCGGGGGCGAACTGGTCTGCAGACGCAGCGATGCTAATGTGCCTTAAGTCCCTTTCACAGTTGTGTTGTCGCCCGACGTCGGACAATGCTATCTGACCTCGCGCGCGGCAGGCCTGTGATAGAACAGTCGATAATGTCGATAACTCACCATGAACGGAGAAATTCTGCAGCGACGTTGAACGCCGCGGCGCGACGTCGATCATCCGGCCTCGCACAGCGGCTCTTAACGATGTAGCAGCCCTATCCTATGAAATTTCGGATGGCGTCGTGCGGCAAACTGTCAAAGGGGCTCAAGGCGGTGAGAAAGTAGATATTAAACGACCTAAAATTTCACAGCAAAGCAAAGAAAACAAGAATTTTGGGAATAATAATTGATTAAGCTTACAATGGACATGTTCGAGAGAGAAACTGGCTCTCAGCGGCAGCGCTGGCATAGGGCATGAAACGGTGAGAAAACAGGAAAATAGATCTTGAAAGAATAAAAAATTGCGCCACTTCAGAAGACACATGGATTTTGTCAATGATTTAAAGGCAGCGTACACGCTCACAAACATGATGGTCGATAGTATTAACAGCACAAACAGGACCGCACGGCCCCAACCATGTCGTCAAAGGCGTTTGAAGCACTGAGAACTATCTAGGATGACAGTATTTGAGAATTTCCACTTCGCAAGCCTGTATTTTCCCACCCCTTCGAGGAACAGAATGAGAATTGATACTTGCGAAAACATGTGACAATTGAGAGTGATAGCACTATCAAATGGTTTAAATGAATATAACATGTCTACATACCGATTAACTCTCGTCCACTTTCGGGAACGGCGCTCTACTCCGGCTGACGAGGAAATCATCGCTGCACAAACATGTTGTATTCACGTAAATCAAGCTGTTTCTCTCGTGCACTCCTGTTTGATAGTCGATAGTCTTTTTGATCACTCTAAGTAATCACGTAATTTCTAAAGTTTAACTTTTCATTCTGTTACTCGAAGGGGTGGGAAAATACGGGCGTGCGAGACATGATTGCTCAGATAATGTCAAGTATTGTCATCCTGGAAGATTTTCTGCGCTTCAAACTTGGTTCACGACATGGTAGGGACCGTGCGGGCCTATTTATGCTGTGACCCCGACCATGTTTGTGAGCGTGTATGCTGCCTCTAATATACTTGCAGTAATCCTGTACCAGAGGCAAACTGGTCCGCCGACGCTGGTATGGAATCGTACCTGAAGCGGGGAGAAATAGGTACCATTGGACTAAAAGTTTCAGAGCAATACAAAGAGCACAAGGATTATGGGAACGAATCAAAATACGGTGGCGCAAAAGCGAGGACTGCAGGAAATTCGCGATTTATCGGCTGCAGGGGCTATAAAAATCAGTATCAGCGACAAGGGCGGCGATTTCGTGGTTCTGCCGCAAGATCTAGACAAGGAAATAACGCGCTTGCATCTCCAGGATACCACTGTCTATAGCCTTACCACTGAGAAGGAGTTTGCAAAGCAATATAGGCAGTTAAACAAAAGGTGGAGTGAGACGGCGCGATCAGCGGGTCTGCCTACTCAGATACTCGCGGCTTAGTAAGGCAGCACGAGGGGATTACTAACGCATTTACTCGTCGAGGTGTAAGCCCCTTTCGTTCCCCCAACTGCTGCCCAGGGCAGCACGTTGTGTCCTCTTGCTCTGCTCACTGCCCCAACTGCTGCTCGTACAGTTGCCCCACCTGCTGCTACAGTCGCCCCAACTGCTCCAGTCGTCGCCCCAACTGCTGCTCTTCATTGTGGCCCCAACTGCTGCTCCTCATTGTGGCCCCAACTGCTGCTCTTCTCTCCCCAACTGCTGCTCTTTATTCTCGCCCCAACTGCTGCTCCTCATTTTTGATCTTTTCTTTTTCTTATAATCTTTCTCTCGCGAGGGATGTGTCGAGTGCAGCAGCAGCGCTGCAGTGACTTATCAAAAATAAAGACCCCGGTGAAGCTCATTGATATCCCTAACGGGTTTTTCATCCTTGCTTCTATCCATTGATCTTCGCCACCGATCGAGGAAATGATGCTCGGATTGCCGACTGTCTCACGCCCACCAAAGACTGCCTCGTATCTGGCACGAGTTTGCGAGGGCCGTTCAACACAGGCCTCGGTCTGTAGTGAATGTGAGTGTCCCAAAAACATTCCTCAACAGAGAATTTCTCTATTCCCTAAACAAGAATCTATTTTCACTCGGTTTTGTGACTGTAGAGATGAGAATTGAGCGCGATAATCTATTTTTCTCGACGATTTGAAAGACGAATCATGGCTTTATTTGGTAAAAATTATATCTACATATTCCAAGGATTAAGATTCTCTGAAATTGTTCTTCAATCGCCGAAATTCGCTCTGTTTAGATGAATGTTCAGGGTTAAACGGAATTCGAATATCAGAGTTTTCATCATTTATTGATCACCCTGTAAATGGTGATTTCTTTCTCTTCCAAAAAAGACAATTTTAGAATTTCTTGAACATTTTTTCTTATTTCTAAATTATTGTCGTGAAAATTTTTAGGAAGGGTTCAAATTATTAGTTTCATTGGAAAGTTGTTTTTGAGAACTGTCGGCTTTGAATTCTGTGAGCATTCTGCTTTTCGTGAGAAAATGTATTCTCCATTTTGCTCAATTTTGGCAATCCATCGCCGCTCAGCACTTAAAAAATACAATTCTTCAAACCAAAACAATTGGTTTTTCTGCGGAAAATGCGAGTAAAGTTTGAGTTCAAGGAAACGCATTTCAGAGTGAGGTGATTTTTTGAAATTTCCGACTTACACCTTCCAGATTAAAAAAGGCTAATTGTTGCAAATACGGAAAACACGCTAAATAAATTATTTTAAAAGAGCCGACAGCCTCTTGAATTCTCGGCCGGTTTCACACATTCGCCATCCGATGAGAATGACGACTCATCCCTTTTTCCAGAACAATTCATCAGTTTTTTAGCCGAGCTGAACCGTTCAAATTGCTCTCAACTAACTACTTTTTCTCGAGGCTGCTTGTCGGTGGGCGTTACCCATTTTCTCTTCCATGGGGGCGGAGTCGACTTTTTCCTTGCCTTTTCACGCTTATTTGAGCGAATGGAGATTTCGCGCTCGGCAGGGTTGCTATTCACAACGACCGGAGTATAATATCAAAAATTACTCCTGAGGTTGGACTGTGCCTTTAAGGGACCACTTTGAGCAGTGTTACCACACTGTGCTGGCCACAACACAGAGCAGTAGCTGAGGCGACGAATGGAGAACGAGGGCAGCACGTGCTCCTCGAGCAGCAGCTCGTCCCCTTGTGCTGCTCTCGCTATTCCAGTAAAAATGAGAGCTAGTTGTGCTCCTTGACAGCTTACGATCGTCTGAGATGATAATCAATCGATTGCTTTAATTCCATACACCTTGTTTGGGGGAGAAAACTGAAATGGTGAATTGACATACAGTGCGTTCGGAAATGATAGGGACACCCCTGAAAACCAGAGTCTTTATGTTTAAATTGCGTGCGGCGTTCGGTAATGCTCATAAATGAATTCAGCAAGGTAAATAACCTGTGTTCACTTGTTTCCATAACAATAGCATAATAATGTAATATTAGGTTGTCCGATAAGTTCTTGCCGTTTTTTTAAATTAAAAAATTAGCGATCGAAATGAAATTTTTTGGTACAATGTTTCGTGTTATTCGAAAGAGAATTTTTCGCTCTACAAGAAAGTCTATTTGGTTTTTTTGTTTCGATTAGTTTTTGTTAATTTTTAGAGCATTTAAATGGAGTGTCAAGTCGACAAAAACGAGCATTTTCGACACCATCTACTTTTTGCGTTTAACCGAGGTGCCAAAGCCACGGAAGCTGCTAGAGAGATTTGTGCCGTATACGGAGAGGGTGCCATAGCTGAAAGAACTGCTCGATATTGGTTTGCGAAGTTCAAAAGCGGCAATTTCGAGTCATAACAGTCATAACATAACAGGAGCAAGTCATAACATAACATAACATAACAAGTCATAAGTCACACAGGAGCAAGTCATAACAAACAACGGAGAATACATTATTGATTAAATTGTTGTTATTTTATGTTTAAAAATAAAGTTATCAAAAATTTTAAAAAACGGCAAGAACTTATCGGACAACCTGATATTTTATTTTAAATTATCACATTATTCGTCGTTCGGAAATGATAGGGACACTATTAAAACAAAAATTATCAAACAAGGATCAACACATACATGAAATATAATATGATATCGCACCTCCAGAGTAGGAAGCAATTCAAAAATTCTATTCGGCATAGAAGTGATCAAATTGGATATCACATTTTTATCCAAATTTCTCCAGGCTTCGAGTACAGCGGCCTTTAACTCGTATACGGTCCCATACTGCTTGTTATTCGCGTAAATCTGGCGCACAATTATGCCCCAGATAATCTCTATCGGGTTGCAGTCAGGACTACACGCGGGCCATTCCATCACGCGAACTCGGTTTTGTTGAAGCCACGCCTTTGTAGATCTGGAGACATGGACGGTAGCGTTATCTTGCTGGAAAATGTAGCGTTGACGCCTGTTTCCAGTGAAAAACGGCAGAAGATGCGCACGCAATGTTTCTTGATACTCCTCCGAATCCATCCGACACGAAGTGAAGGCGATTTCCAAAACACCTTCGCTGCAGAATGCTCCCCAACACATCAGCGAATCGCCTCCGAAATTTCTTCGACTAAATACCATCGGATCCTTGTGGAGATCTCTCCAGTAGCATCGAGCACCGTCAGGTCCATCAAGGTTAAACTTCTTTTCGTCGGAGAAAATTACCTGGAACATGTCGCCTTTATCTTTTTAAATTTTATCGGGTTTTTAGAGAATCCCATACCTCTGACCAGTCTGTTGCCATGTTGTTCGTTGCAAACCGGAGTCGAGCTAATTTGTGGGCTTCTGAGAGTGATGGAGCCTTCTTCATCACTCGACGGACGATGTTTTTGTCTGCGTTTACGACGCTCCAAACAGTAGTCTTCGACACATTGAGCGACAACTGAGCCCTCATTTGGTTGAAAGACAGACTACTGTTTGAGCAGAGTCGGCTTATCCTCCGTGCATCCCTGCCGCTGACCTTTCTTGGGCGTCCAGGACTCTTCGCCAAGCCGTAGGAGTCTGGATCTGGTAGGAACTGGCTGATGCAGTTGGGGGAACGTCCGAGCTGGGAGGCAATTAGACGTTGGCTCACACCGGCAGCGTTGAGGGCACGTATTTGGGCTTGTTCGGAAACAGTAAGCGATGTACCACGGCCCATGATTGGAATAAAGATGTTGGGTGTCCTCGTGTTGCGTTCATATAGTGAACTTGTTACGGGAAATTTTGTTCGAAGTGAAAAATTCCATTTTTTGCAAGGTGTCCCTATCATTTCCGAACGGTGAAATTTTTTAAATGTAAAGGAAAAATCTTATGAAATTAGGCACGGTTTCAAGGAAGTTGCGAACAGAGGTTTTTTATCACGCTGAATTCATTGATGAACAGTATTCATCACCATTCCCAGAAATGTTTTGAAAATCTCATTTTTTAGAGGTGTCCCTATCATTTCCGAACGCACTGTATAACTAATCAGATGTCTATATGTGCATGCTCAAAACAAAAAAGCTCCCCATGCTGACTGTAAATATGCTCGTAGCTGTCCAAATGGACCACTTTGAGCAATGTTACCACACTACGATTGCCACAAAAAAGAGCAGCAGCTGAGGCGACAAATGGAGGACGAGGGCAGCATGTGCTGCTAAGAGCGGCACGAAGGCAGCACGTGCTGCTCGAGCAGCAGCTCTTCCCCTCGTACTGCTCTCGCTATCCTCGTCGGGGTGAAAGCCTATTGTGCTCCATTACAACCCCGCGATCCCCTGAGTAGGAGCGTGGTGGTCAGGTCAAAATGCGATCTACCCACTTGCCCTGTCCTCTATGTCCTCATAAAAACTCACAAACTTCCGCAAGACGGGTTATCCGGTGCCGACCCATCTTGTTTCAAAGTTCGACCCATAGTAAGTAACGTGGGTGAACCTACTGATAGGGTTTCTTGGTTTCTAAACTTGGTTCTCGTCCAATTATTCAAATTCTTTCCTGCTCACCTTCCTAATACTAATTCATTCCTACAAAAATTGCGGGACGCAACACTGGAGGAAGAGTACGTTATGGAGTCCTTTGATGTAACATCTCTGTACACCAACGTCTCTAACGAAGGTGCTCTGCAAGCTGTTTTTGAAATCCTTACCCAGCATCAGGCTAACATAAACTTGCTTGGGCTCACCATTTCACAAATCATGTATCTACTGGATAGCTGTCTAAAATGTAACATTTTCAGATGGTCTGGGAACTACTACAAACAGGTCAGAGGGCTGGCGATGGGTCAGCGTCTTGCCCCAGTACTCGCTGTGGAATTTATGTCGAAGATTGAGGAGCCCGTACTGGGTCGCAGGCCGCTTCTTCTTCTTCTTCTTCTGCAGCCACAGAGAGGGTCCTGTCATAGATTGAGGAACTGAGCCACAAGCGTCGGATTCTCCCACAGATCTACTGGTGTTAACGATGTCGGTCTCATCGGGCAGTTGAAAAGGTGCGCAGTAGTATGCCCTTTATTACCACAATCCGGGCACTCGTCAGGTCTGCTGCTATCGATCTTATGTAAATAAGACATAAGCATGGGGGAGTGCCCGCAGCGCAACGAGGCAAGGGTGCACCTGGCACGCCTACCGAGTTCCATCTCGGTTTCGCTGACCTCAGGCGGCACGACTCCGAGAATGGAGTTTACGGCGGTCTTGCATAAGTGATCCTTGACGAATTGGGTATGCTCAGCACGTAAGAGACGGAGGCGTTCTTGTTGTGCGTTGGTCCATCTCTGTATATTGATTTTCGTGGGAGCATCGGCAAACGGCTTTCTTATACTTCTCTCTCTGACGGGGTCTAATAGTCTTCGCGACGGATGATTCGGCTGCTTCAGGATGTTTATGTACAGCTGTTGTGCATGGAGTTGGCAATGGTCCTTAACTGGCAGGATGCGAGCCTCGGCGTGTAGGTGCTCTACTGGAGAGCTTTTAGAACAGCCTGTTGCGATTCGCAATGCTCCATTTTGAATGCGCTGCAGCTTGGACCAGGATGTGTCCGACACGATATGCTGCCAGACTGGTGCAGCATACTCCAGGGCGGGCTGTACGATGGCCTTGTACGTGGTCAGGATCGTTTCTTTACTGCACCCCCAGGACGTTCCGCCGAGAGCTCGTAGGACGTTATCTTGCTATCGAGAAAACATTTCAACTCGATCAAGTAGTCATTGATCTTACTGGCAGCTACATTTATGTCGCGGTCCCGGCATAGTATAGTAATATCATCCGCATATGCTACGACCTTGATGTCTTGGGATGGAACGGGTAGATCTTCAATATACAGACTGAAAAGAGCAGGCGATAGAACTCCTCCTTGAGGTACACCGGCGGCAATTGGGATGCTATTGGAGACGTGCCCTTGAAATAGCACATTTGCCCGACGTCCTTTGGTGAATGCGGTTATCCACCGCTTCTGCCAGGGCGGAATGGTAGACCTTAATAGGCTCTCCGACAAAATGCCCAAATTTACAGTGTCAAAAGCCTTCGTTAGGTCGAGGGCTACACCTACGGTACGCTGAGGTTTCATGGCATTGAAGCCGTCCAAAACATAGCTCACAATTTCCAGCAGGGCCGTAGTGGTGGAATGTAGCTTACGGAAACCATGTTGATGCTGTTGTTTGCTATTATGTTCGGCAAGCTCCTCCACAGCCAATTTTTCTGCAACTTTGGCAATAGGTGAGAGAAGACTGATTGGCCTGTAACCTTTTGCCGTGGATGGTGATTTACCCGGCTTCGGCAATGGGATGACGCGTGCTACTTTCCAATCTTGAGGTAATGTACAGGTGCGAAACGATGTATTAATGACGTCAGCGAGCAGGGGTAGTAGTTCATTTGGCAGTCTCTTTAGAACTGCTGGGCTCAAACCATCTGGCCCTACTGCCTTCGAGTTACTCATTTCCTTGATAACCTTCTCGACCTGAGCGGGCGTGACTGCATCATCTTCAGCCATGAGTGGCAGTTTACAGAGTTCCCGAACAGTTATTCTATTCTGCTTCTCTCTTTTTGATTTAGTTATGAAAAAATGCTTCCCAAGAGCATTTGCGGCCTCTTTCCCTGACTTGAAGACTCCGCCGTCGAATTCAATCGTGGAATTGTCGGCGGAGGTGAACTTTCCGGAGATCCTTTTCAAGGCCTTCCACGTTGCTGCTGCATCATTTCTGAAGTTCATCTTCTCAGTGAACTTTTCCCAAGATTCTTTCTTGTGCCTATCAAGGTCCATCCTGATCTCATTATCCAGCTCGGCAATGTCTGGGTCAAGATGATTAGCAGCTCTCTTTGCGTCCCTTGTCCTTATCTTCTGCAGTGTCTCCTGGTGACATTGGGAAAGAAGGTCTTGACACGACCTTCAGGGATCGCAGCTTTCATCGCCTTCCTGATGGCATTAGAGAGGTGGCGCTCCTTCTGGTGTACATTGCCATTCCACGGATATTCGGCCGCTTGGCGAAGTGCAACTTCCCTGAACAGGCTCCAGTCTGCAAGGCCTAAATTGAGATAAGAACGATGACGAACACCTGTATAGGGAGCAAGAGAGTTAGAGAGATCGATATTGACAAAGACCGGTATGTGATCACTGGAAAGAGTTGTGGATGTAGACCAAGAGCAGGCGTTAGAGAGATTAGAAGAGACAAGGGAGATGTCTGGGCTGGAGGATCGACCGTAGGCAGGGAGACGAGTGGGCTGGCCATCGTTAAGGATAACGAGGTCGCACTCATCCGCCCAGTCTTCGACGTCATTTCCTCTAGCATCAGAATCGAGCGACGAGCAGAACGTGTGAGCATTGAAGTCACCCGCAAAGACAATTGAGGGAGATAGAGAGCAGTCATACAGCTGCTTGAGTAGAGGGATAGGGTTGTAGGTTGGTGGACAGGATGTGGGAGGAGGAATGTATATATTGAAAAGAGAAAGTGGAGTTTTTAGAGGTAGATGGATGGGGATGTACTCGAGAGTGCCATCCACTGGAGTGTTTGGAATGATGTGAGAGGGAAGAGACGACAGAACAAAAGTAGAGACTCCGCCTCCCTGAGATGACCTAGGAGTATGATAAGCAGTATAGCCCGGGATGTTTGGATGTCGAGAGGTAGCAGAGGGAGAGAGTTTGGTTTCCTGAACCATGATAACATCCGGGTGATGAGTACGGGCAAAGAGAGATAATTCAGAAAGCTTGGCGCGAAGGCCGTTGAGATTGATATGTACAATAGAGAGGGGGCGGTTGGTAGGTGAGGAATTGGAGTTACTGGAGGCGGAGCACACAATACAACGAAAGGAAGAATCGTGGTGCCTCACAGAACTGAGACCCGAACAAGAGAAGTGCACCCACCTTTGGCATCCAAAACACTGGACGCTGGTTCCATACCAATTGACATCTCTGTCGCATGTGGCACATGGGTAGTTCTTCTTCTTCGCGGGTCCTGGGTTCCTCTCGACGCCGGCTCTTTGCAGTAGAAACTTCAGGAGAGCTGCGGCCAGCCAGCACCTCTCCCATGACAAAAACCCTCTCCGCGGAGGGATTGACGTCGGTTTGCACGGAGGTGGTCTTCTTTCCTCCACACTGCCACGGCACGAACGTACGACATCTCGGCAGCGCAGGCCGCTTATCTACTGCAGGTACATTGACGACTGCTTTATTGTGTGTTCTACTCAATTAGAGATGGACACTTGTTTCGAATTGCTCAATCAGCAATCCGAAAACATAAAGTTAACTCGTGAAGTACCTACAGATAGTTGGCTCTCTTTCCTGAACGTTCAGGTTCAACTTTCCCAAGGGTTAGTAAAAACTAGGTGGTACAGGAAACCAACAAATAAAAACATCATAATTCATTTTACCTCGGCCCACCCATCCAAAACCAAGCATGCAGTTGTTGGCAATATGTTTCGTACTGCCCTTGCAGTCTCTTCGGATAGCGAGCAGAAGAGTGTTTCTGCAAATCTAGCCCGCCGCATAGCACTCGAGAACGGTTATCCATCGATAGATGGCCGCCATACGGGACGTCCACGGCGGACCGCCCTCTCAGCTGTACACGAGGAGGAAAGGACGAAAGTAGCGTTCCGCGTTCCTTTCGTCTCGGACCACCTCACTTCAGCGATCAGGGCCTGTATCCGTAGGGCTAATCTTCAAGAAATGGTCTCCGTTGTCGAAATCCCTCCTGCCAACCTTAGGGGGCGATTAGTTCGCAATCGCTTGTATGACCGGGTCTGCCTTACTCCCTCCTGTGTAATTTGCCCATTTGGTAAGGAGGATGACTGCATGGCCTCTGGAGTGGTATATCGCATAAATTGTCGTCTGTGTGGGGAGGATTATATAGGGGAGACTGGGAGACCGCTATGTGTCAGGATTAAGGAGCACCTGGATGGACTGAACAAGTCTAAATTGTCTACTCCGCTTGGGGAACACAGCGTGCGCATTCACGACAACAATTGCATTTCAGTTGCTGTTACGATCTTGGCACGTGAAACCGAAATCTCAGCGCGCAGAACTCTTGAAGCCTTTTGGATTGCCGCAAAAACACCCAAAATAAACCGAAAGGACGAATGTGTTGCGGTGACCCAGGAGTTGGCGCCGTACGTTGACCTCTGCGGAGTCTGACCAGTCGGTCATAATCTGAGGGCGGGTCTGAGCGTGGGCGGTCCCAAGTCTTCGAGGGTGATTCTGAGGGTTCTTACTAGTCAGTCGCCTAACAACTTCCACCCAAGGCTGTCGGACCTCTTGGTCCCCTTCAAAGGTTGGTATAATCTGTGACTTACGTTCTTTTGGTTCACTTCCGTGTGAATCCTTCTCTGTAGAATGAAATGGAGTTTGGGAGGGTAGTTTCTTGGATCTTAATTCGGTTTTTCCAGGCTCCGAAGAAGGCGAAAATCGCCGAAACGTCAGCCAAATAAAGAGGTTTTAAACAATCATGGTCTCGCTTCAACCACCGAATACCACAAAATACTTATCGTTGATCACTGATCGAGAGATAGCCGCGGCGCAGCGATCTAACGTGATATCTTTTTATCGATGTTCATAAATATCATTACCTCCTCGCTCGCGTGCGTGCCACGTGTGTTCGTCGCGGCGATCTTTCAATCAATGATCGATCATACAATAGTCATGATCCAAGGGCGAACTGGTTTTCGGCGGCAACGATCCCGTCACTAAAATGTGCCCGGTCGAGATTGGCTAACCAGCGACAGCGCGCCACTCTCAAACGAGCATGCGGAACGACGGCAAGCCTTCCTCCGCAGCCTCTGACCAGGATCGGGCCGGCAGCGGCTGGCTGCAAGTAAGCTGTGTTGATCAAACAGATCTGCAGCCGAGGAGGGAGGAGTGGCAGCTGTTTGAACACTCGTCCGAGAGCGGCACATACGACGGCTGCCTGTCACGCACGCCAGCCGCGTGGCCTGTCAGTCTTACTCTGACACACTTGACATCTGGAGCGGTGCTCGGTTTAATACTTTGTTACACTTTCCACAAATATTGAGCGGGACACTGACACAAGAACAAACAAGAACTATTAAAATGAGTGTGCACGATAAGATACTGATAGGAAAAACTAGGAAACATGAAGAAGGGTCATGAGAGAATCAAGCAAAACATGAAAAGTCATGAAATCTCGCGAGCTTTTGGCAAGCACGCTCTAGCTTGGAGTAAATGGATCAGGTTTCCACCGCGCGCGTCGCGTCAGAACGTGAATCTCAACCGAGCCCCTCCCTTGTTTTGTGGAGAGCCCCTGTCCCCAAGATCGGTAGAACTATAATAGTGGAAAACCCTTAACAGTGTTAGCTACACAGCCACAATTATGTTAGCGCGATCTTGCTATGGCCCCCACTTTCTTGAGATGGTTGCCCTTTTCGTGGATCAGCGGATGAGTTGTTGACCACAGAATGATGCCTAATCGAAGTCTAATTTTGTTATTGATTTGCCCTAGGCTAGGCTCACTTGCAAATATCACGAGCTTCAGCATCGTGCAAGGAAAAGAGCGGTACAGTGGACAGTACGTTACACCGGACTACGAGGAATACTGGAATATTACTAGGCGCAATCCGTTTTCGAAGGCGAGAAGCATTGTTCTAGGTATAATTCTAGGTCGCCATTAATTTGAGCTGATTTACTTTTTCGTGGATCTCAAGACGACGACAGTCGTCAACTGATAATGCAAAACCGAAGCGTTATCCTAAGAACAATTTCCACTAGACTATGCTCCCATGTAAAGATTACAAACTCTCTGCCATCATGCTTTACAGAGCGAGAGCGTTAAGATAAAAACAACAATACATTCCTTAACCATCCACGATTACAACACCAACAGCCTACAATTTGATCTTAGGGCGAGATAGTTCCGATGTAGAGCGCAGACACCATTTAGCCCTGAGATCAAATAGATCGATCCTAGAGTCCTAAGCCTAGATTGAACAATCTTTGTCACGAATCGGATAAGTGTTCTCTAAAAGACGACCATTTCAGGAAGCGGTGAAGGATGCTCGTCAAAGGATGATTTCATTTCTCTACCCTTGTACTGATAATGGTACAGGACAGATGAATGACTTGCAAGATGAGAGAATAAGATGTGAAGAGATTTCCACCAGAGCTGGAGACGGATACGTGGAGCGGCATTGTGTGATCGAAGAGTAAGCACCTTTTTGTTTTTCACTGGAAATATTTGATGATTTCTATTATGAAATGGCATGCAGGATATTTGGAAATCATGTTATAGCTGTTAGAAGAAGGCAAAACTCAAGAGCGAGGCCTGGTTCGAAACTAATTATATGGATCACTTGCTCACAGTTTTAGTGCTACTACTTCACAACCAGTCATTTAATAGGCAGCACCACCATTCCTCTGCGTATTCCTGGGCACAAGACTTAAAAAAACGGCCTCATAAGAGCTGTGCTTTCTTGGTCGTTAGTAGCATCCGCGGGCAGGGGAAATAAATTAGGACACTTAATCCAGACAAATTGCGACGCCAAGATTTCTACAGAATTCTCTGTCTCAAAAAATGTAATCGCAGAATATCTGCCAAATTAATAATTCTATGTTTGAGGTGTTTAGTTTCCTTCTAAAGGCAGCATAGGTTTTCGAAAGCATGCCCGAGGTGAGAGCCCAAATAGGCCTTTAACTTCCCACTAGCATTCAAAGCCATTGAAACAGCCGGCGAGGACCCAAGATGTTCTTATCTGAGCAGTACGTGAGCAAGTTTGGTTGTTTGCCCGGTTATTCTACATGGCTTTTTAGATATGCCAGCTTACGGTGAGGAGATCCAGCAGGTCGCAGGACGTCGGGGAATAGGGCACGGCCGTCAAGAAATGCGTAGGACGTCTGGGAGATGGACAGGACCTTGAAAGGAGTGCGCAGGTCGCCAGGGAGGAATCAGGACCCGTAGTAAGAGTGGGAAGGACACAGTGGAAAGGTCGCAGGGTCGCAGGAGGAGTGCGCTTAACGGAGATAAAGTACGCGACCCAAGAAGGGGTAAAACTCTGTTTGTAGCCTTCAATATATTTACTTAATCCTAGTTAGCTTTCGCAGCTAAATTGGAGAACATTGAGTATTCGGGGCTGGGATTCATGAACACAAACCATTGGCTACAGTTGGGTTTGTCTCCAAACATTGCATGCTATTTCCGCGGCAAACCCAACCGTAGATCACGGTTCGCCGTTCATGAATCCCAGCCCTAGTGGTTTTTCTCCCACGAATCCAAAAGGATTTGAAAAGCGCCAGGCGTTGTCGGAACACTTCCCAGTGAATTCCTTTTCTAAGTGAATAGGCCTGTGTGTAAAAGCAGTTGACTGAAGGCCACATGACTGGCTAAGTTGGGAACTGCAGTAACATTGTTTGGGTCAAGAAACTAACAGAATTGTTACAAAATTGTTGCTAAGAGTTGCAGGAATACGGCAGGAAATCGCTCGGTGTTCCTCCGTAAGCTTCACTATGTGGAACGGAATTGTTCATGCACTGTTCGATGCTTAGATGGGAAGGAAATGTTCCGTTTCGCTGGATGTCAATGCCGACGAGACGAGTTGACATTCCCTGGTAGGTTTGGTGCTCATTTCTCTGGGAGTTTGACAATGACAATAATATACAATGCTTTCCATAATTTGACACGATGTATCTTTATAGGCAGTGTCCACGATAAATTTCGTCCACGGTTTTCGGTCGGAAATCGAAAGTTCAGGGTCTCATTGGAGCCCTGGGGCCGGAAGAACGAACGAAAACGAACCCGAAAGAGCTCCATACGACTCAGAAGTCCACTTGCGCTAGCCCGTCCGCTCGCGGTCGAGTTTTCCGAAGAACAGTTTGGTCCGCTTCTACATTAGCATTGGAGCGCGAGCGCGGCCGAGTTTTAGCATTGGGGTGCATTGGCACGCTGTCTACTTCAGACCCATGCCCGCGCAACTGATCCACCGCTGAAATGTGGCTTTCGAAGAAGAGCTGATTTTGGATGTTTTGCAGCGTTTTCCATGATTCTTTCTTCACTGATGAAACAGTCAGACTCTAAATCTTCGTTTTTTGGTGGAAACTCGAAAACGATTTTTATCGTGGACACTGCCTTTAGGAAAGTTTAGTTTTTCGTAAAGCGTCAATTTGTGGTTGCAGAATCCGGATGTCTGGATCCGGACTGTGTTTGGAAGGTCGATAACAGTGGATGGCAACTTGCCAGCACCCATGGTTTGTTGCATCGTTTCTGTTGAAGAGCTGCTGCTGTAGACGATTGAAGATTGAACTTTATTGGCTACCGAAAATTTCTCACAGCAGAATAATATAACGCCCCTTAAGCTTTTATCGTACACACACGGGTGTTGTGATAGGCTTTATCATTGCGATACTGTTAAAGGTACCGGAAAGTAATGTCGTTTCTGCGCACGTCAACACTTGAGTTTAGAGGCGTGCCGAAGACATCGTGAGGTTATACAGACTTCTTTACTTACAGACAACTGAATTAATTTTTTGTAACTTCGGGTAAAATGGCCAGCCAAATACCCTCTATAAAACGTCGTAATTCGCATCATCCCGGGCGCGAGAGGCCCGCGCGACGCCTCGGCTTCGGTCTGCCCTACGCTCTCTCACTGTCTCTAAGCTCCGCTCCGCCCCAGCACGCGTAGGAACCAAGTGATTTTCGCCGTTTCATAGCCTGTACCACAAGAGGTAACATCGGCATGAACCTTAATACACTTTGTGTTCCCTACTGCAGGTTGGCGCAAACTCTGTGCACCTATCCTTCGTTTCCGAGCTACTCGCAGTCGTACTATCACTATCGTAGATGCGAAGCGGATGTTTTTCGAAACAAGCAACTATAGCCATGTTTTGACTGCATCGCTGCTGTTTTTCATTGCAGCGATTTTGCACCCTCTGCTACAGCGATGAAACAGCGGCAGCGATTTTCTTCATAGTGCATAGCCTCACGTGTGATCGAAGAATTTCAATCAATCAGTGAAATTGATGGCTGGTGGTCATTAACAACACGTTTCGACTCGTAAACACTGATCTTGTCATGTGAAACGGTCAAGGTTCACTAGAAGAAACGTGTCAATCGCTCCATCGCTGCCATACTGGCAGCGATGGAGCGAATGAGCGATTACAAGATACCATTAAGAATCGCTCTTTCAGCAGCGAAGCAGCAAAACATAGGATTTCGTCGCCACGACCCAGCGATGTAGGACGTCTGCCACGAAGCGATCACAATTAGACAGGGTAAGGCACCCTCGGTTACCGTAACCAGAGAGGTGGCCGCAACTCTGGGCTCCAGGAGGGGGGGGGGCAGGCCCCCGGACGGTCTCAATGCGAAAGCTGTTGGGACTTAGTAAAACAGAAAAAAGCGATGATTTGAATTTATTTACAAAATAACTAATAGAAAGTTGGGCAGGGCGCGCCAGGGTGGCTTCCCCTATATCTCGCCTATTCGGAGGAATCGAGAGCTCTCATTTGGCAGGGGCTATATAGCGAGGGTTTACTTCACAATTCTGTGGAAATCTCGGATTTCGTCTTTGAGCTTGGACTGTGCCTTTAAGAGTGAGATCAGGCGACTCATAAGGAAACTCCATGAGGTCATAAAGAGACCAGGCTGCTGTGCCCACGGGGTCAATCCAATCAAATACCCTCGTAAGGCATGTAAAATGTCTTCTCCAGATTCACTTTCTACTTTTAAAGTCATGGGACGATTTACGGGAGATACAGTTCTCAGCAGAAACACAATCCATTTGACTCCATTACCTGTGGTACCATCCGTTAGAAGTGAGATGGGCAAGCCGTTATCGATGACATATTTGAGGAGGTCGTATTTCATATTAGTGGCGAACTGCTTGATCATACGTATAGCACTTCTCGCGTCGTAATGAGCTTCCGAAGCAATCGCTCCCGTCTTCGTTGTTGTTATAAGGAGTGGAAATTGTTTGGCAAAAAAAATCTCTCCTTGGCTATTGTGTATGCTATAGCAGTTGATGTAGTTGTAACTCCTGCTGCTTTCTTTAGTTCGTTGTTTTGGTAGTCCAAGAATCTATCGTGGATTACTTTGAGCTGGCCACGCGAATTATTCAGCCAGAGAGTTTGTCGCCACATATTCATGCCTGCTTTCGGGTCGATGTAGTCATGAATTAGTCTTTTGAGACAATACACGACGTTATATCCGAGATAGTTTTTATCGACGTCCTTGGTTGGTTGCTCTGCGATGATTCGACCGGTGTGAGTTCTTTTGCTACCTCTCAGTGATCTTTCTGATTGAGTTGTAGTAGAAGGATGTGGAGCCTCAGTTTGCACTTCCGTATTGTGCACACAAACTGAAATTTGAAGTAGGGTCGTCAACCTCTTCTCCGTTTGAATCCATTTCAATATGAGCATCACTCTCGTCTGGTTAATCCATACGGTTTTTTAGTACACTGTGACGATTATCGTAAAGCTTGCAGCGAAATAAGCCAGCCTCGGGGCGGCTCCGGTCCTCTCAGTACTCCAGCCATTTGTAGTGTTTAACCACGGCTTCTATGAACACATTCGAAAATGGAATGTTCCTAACATGTGTGCGGTATAGCCGCGATCGGAAGCGCAGGTCCTCGTTGTTCTCGCGGTTTATTTCGTAACGTTTTGCGACGTAAATATTGATCATTTCGATTTCCTCATCAGCCATCTCGTTTTTTTCTCAAATTAATCCTAACATATTAACAACCAAGTTTTCGAGAACTCCGAAATGTCTATCGTCGCGCGCAGAGTGGGCATGGACTTTGCTTTCAATCCTCGCCATAGCTTTACAAAAGGCATTATCAGTCATTTTTTTGAGCTGGTTAGGATCAACCACCACGGGAGCCGCTTGTGTAGCAGCAGTCATGTGGCGTCTAGTTGTGTCTGGAGTAGGATCTTGATCTGGAGACTCAGGTCGTGTGTAGGTGTTTGCGGAAGATGAGCAGGAGAGTGTCGATGTGGAGACGCCGAGTCCTGTGGAGGTGGTTGCGAAGGAGAAGGGGTACGATTTTCATGCGGAAAATGTGGCGAGTTCAATAAATGGAAGGCATCATCGTCTGACCGATTGTCGTCGTTGGGCAACTCGTCCACGAGTTTCTAGGATATATCTTTGGAGACTCGCAAGCGTTTGTAGTTCACGGGCTTTGTTCTGTAATAGTAAGACTGCTCACAAAGGATTTATCTGTATAGGACCTGAATTGTCCATTTCAGTGGTCGGTGAGAGGAAGGCCTGCATTCCTGCTTGCCCTTTTGGCCTTCCAGGATCTGTACATTTAATCTAGTTCATTCGCTCTTCAATAAGCAATCACAAATAGGCAAATTTTTCAGCCAACTTTATATATGCTATTTCTAGCTTGTCGACCTCAGCAAGAACGTTGAGCGAGTTCGAGAGGCAAAATAATTGGCTTCTCATTATTTCAACATCATGAAATAACGAGAAGTGCTTCCGAAAAAGGTGACTAGGCGAGTTTACCGGCTTGGGCTGGTGCATTGCTTATTTGGAAGAGGATCACAAAAAAAGTTACTGCCCGAGTCCTAGGTCGATTGGTCTCATTAGAGCCGAGATCAGCCGGGTAGCCGTGGCATACCTATTGCCGCTCAGCGATTAATCGATATTATTAGGAAAAGGATCTCAACAAAAAAATTACTGCTTGAGTGCCAGGTCGGTTGGTCCCGTTGAAGCCGAGAACGGGACTTCGTAAGTTCCATATGCAAATCCTATGTCCCGATCAGCCGGGTAGCCGTGGTATGCATGGTGCCGCAAAGCGTAAAATAATAAAAAAACGTCGTTGATAAGTTGGGGGGGGGTGGTGGCGCCAAATTTTCTAAGTTGGGTGGGGGAGGGGCACTTCCGATGGGGCCGGTATTCAGGGCATGCCTTACTCTGAGAAAATCTGTGGTGACGGCACCGCAATGCAGCCGTGTAGGCGCCCTATAGGCACCTACACGGCGTCACTGAGGTGCCTTCATTACAAATTGCCGTGTCTGCACGCCGATGGCGATGTAGGCTCCGCAATCGCACGTCGCTGAAGAGCCGATTGCCGCGTCGGCTAAGCGTTGACGCCGCGTAGGTGTTTTTCAAGACACCTACGCGACCTCGCTGTAAAGCCTCCGAGGTGAGTCGAATATACATGCCCTCACCATAATAAGGTATATCGAATAGTTGTTTGTTAAGCAACACACCGCTACAGCTGATCATACAGCTCTCCAGTTTTCGCCAGTCACCCATTTTACACCTTTTTTCGGAATCCTTTGCTTTGAAATGGTTCTCGAACCATTTGCTTCTCTATGCACTTTCGCTTTCCGAACCCATACCAATGCGGAAGTCGCCAAAACGTAATCCATATGAATTCCATGCTAATCAAAGACAAATTGCATACATCTACAATACCTGCACTTATTTACTCAAGAAAGCCGCAAAAGTCGCGAAATCGCGACTTTTGCGACTTCTCGTCATAACACGGCTCAAATGACCGGTTCGGGGGAGCTAGGGGCATATTTGGAATCAGCATCGAGAGCTCTTCATTTTGAGAAAGCACATTTCTTGACCTGGTCCCGTTTGAAGCGAGGATGGACTTGGCTTATATGAAGGGGATGAAAAATCGACTTTCCAGTATTGGGCTGCCACAGTGCCTATTTGAAAGAGGATCAGAAAATAAAGGTGTAGGTCCTAGGTCGATTGGTCCTGTTTGAGCTGAGAACGGGTGGTATTTTCGTTCACTCGATTTTCCTACTAACCTTATATGCCTTGTTTGCAGGTCAAGGAATGTGTGTGGTCAAAATCAAGAGCTCTCGGTGCTGATTCCAGAGAGCCCTCTAGCTCCCCGAACAGGTCACTTTGAGCCGTGTTATAACGAAGGGTCGCAAAATTCGCGACTTCGACTTCGCGACTTTTGCGGCTTCTTTGAGTAAATTAGTGCGGGTTTTGTAGCTTTGATACTTAGATGTAGAATACTCGATGAAAACCTTACCCAGGTTAATCGGAGAATAAATCAGTTTAAAGGCAGCATACACGCTCGTAAACGTATTTGAGATTACTACGGAAGTAGAATCGTATGGCTCAGAACACATCGCCTATGCATTTTAAAGCGTCAAAAACGACCCACAATGCCGTTCAGGAGAAGCAAGTTTGGCCCCGCCCGTATTTTCACGCCCCCTGTATTTGCTCTTTTCCTCCAACGCAAGATTGCTGGGTCATCTTCACCGTCGGTACTGTTGGTGGAATGCCTAACGAGTGAGCCACACACGTCAGTGACGGCTAAGATGACACAGCAGCCCTGCTTTGGAGAAAAAGGGCAAATACAGGGGGCGTGAAAATACGGGCGGGGCCAAACTTGCTACTCCTGTAACGGCACTGTGGGTCGTTTTTGACGCTTCAAAATGCATAGACGATGTGTTCTGAGCCCTACGATTCTATTTCCGTAGTAATCTCAAGTACGTTTACGAGCGTGTATGCTGCCTTTAAGAAGTCTGCATGAGAGCTGCGTTGAAAAACAGACACAGAATCTTGCGAGAACCATTAGCGCTGAGCATATAGCTACAGATTTTGAAAGTGATGGTTTTCGCTGCTGTGTCAAAGTTCGAGTCTTTCAATCGTTTTGTTCCAAGACTGCTTAGCAGTCAGAGAAGTGTTCGCCATTCAGGGGCGCGATGCCAGGATGAAGTGCGATACCGTTGATATCATTTGCGTTTTATGCACAAAAAGGCGTATTTATGCTTCTTTGTCAACACTGTTCAAAATACCATTCGTTGATAATTTGAAATCAAAATCGAGAGCCCTTTTCAAAAGACACATTGCTAACTCTGGACCGAGGTATTTAGTAAAAGTTAGCCATAACACAATCAACACGAAAAACGCGCTTTCAAACTTGAAGCAGTGATTAGTGAATGTGTCCATCGTCACGCCTATCTGCCAGAGTGAGCCATGTGCCATTTTAGAAAAAAGGCACTCGATGTTAATTGCTAAAGTGTCTTCACATTCTCCAGCGAAGACCGAGAACGTAAGAAAATGTGGTTTTCGAGTAATTCGAGCAGTCGATCATATGAAAAAGCACGGCTTTCGAAACAAACAAAAATTAAAACAAAGTCTGTAACTCAAATGAAGCGAATTTTTGGCGAAAAATCTTCAAGTACACTGCGTATTAGACATGGGATCGGATCGACTGATTTATCGAACAATAATCACATTTCATTGTTTTATACTCGAGTATTCGAACATCCGATTCATCAGGGAACTAGAATTTTTGGATTTGTCGAAAATTCGATTAATTTATGAAATCCAAATATCCGCTTCCTTGAGGATTCATTTAGAAACATTTAAATGTTAGGTTTCACGCTTATTTCGATAATTGTAAAAAAGTTTTAAAAAAAGAACCTCAAGTATTCGTTCATTTCGGGTCACGGGCTTCGAATATTCTGTCATTGAAAAGAAATGTGCAGAAATATCTATGAAAAATTTGAAAAGTCAAATCAAATAGGCCGAGTACTTTTCCGAATATTAGAACCAAACGGATAGGGTAAGGTTTTCAGATTAATTATTTCATTCGGAAATTTTGAAAAGTTTTTATTTAAAATTTTCCATCAGTCGGGCAATTCAAAAACAGCCAATTGAATTGCACTCCCTCCTTCATAAGTCAAAAAAGCAATATTTTGAAAATTCAGTCTTTAGAGACTTTCTGACAGTTGCCATTTCAATTTTGAGTTCTTCGAGAACAACATGCAATTGTTTTCTGAAAATGCAATATTCTTCTGCTTATTAGAAAATTAGTGTCGAATGACCATGTCTACTCGGCCCTCTACCTAAGGGATGAATGAACTCCGAAATTCAGGTTGACTCCAAGAACACCCGAAAATTTAAGGAATGTAACAAATGGCATTGTTTTTTAGATCGTGGTTGCTGCAGTTTTGAAACCGAAATCTCGAAGAATACAAGAAGCCTGATACGCGGAGACCTAAGAGCACAAACACGCGATCAAGATTATATTACTTAATGCGACAATATAAAAAAGACTTATTGTGTGGGATGGAAACTCAATATAAAGGCAATTTTATTACATAGGCGGGGTATGATGTGGTCAAAATTTAAATAACATAAAAAACACGAATCTGGACAGCACCGGAATAGAAATCGGCGAGTGTAGTTGGAACTTCGATCGATACTGCAGTATGACTCATTTGCGCCAATTCGGACGTGCGTTGAAAGCGGAGCCGACGGGAAACTGGAACCCTGCCCACTCATCGCGGTGCCGACACGGTTTTGCCGAAGAGCCGTGTTGTCGACGCTACCTCTTTACCGGATTGCGGAGCCGACATATGGCTATCGCGGGGCCACTGCGTCACACACCACTTTTCCTCGATCGCGGGGCCGCCAATAAACTGCCGATACCCCATCGCGATACCTGCGAGAATCTCGGGGCTATCGCGAAACCAGCGATACAGATTTTCTCACAGTACCCTGCAATTAGAGTGCCTTTCCATTGCGCGCAATGAAAAAGGAAGACACTGTCAAATAATTTTAACCAACATTGGCCGAGCATACAAGAACAATTTAAGAAGAATGGGAAAGTAAGCAGTGCAGGTGTTCGGGTCCCGCATAACCTGGCCGACCAGAACGAGGCTAACCGATCATTCAAATGCAACTTATTGCTTTGACGACACAACACAGAATCGTTTTTTGATCGCTTGATCACAGAAGATGAGAAATGGGTGCTGTACGATAACCAAAAACGCAAAAGGTTGCTGTTCTCTCCAAGTGAAATCGCTTAAAACACTGCTAAGCCAGTTTAACACCCCAAAAAAGCGCTTTTGTGTGTTTGGTGAAGTATTCGCGGCATTGTTTATTTGGAATTGATAACCCTGAACAAACTGTTACTGCAGACCTTAAAAGCGAAGATCTTTTGCGAGTCAATCAATCTTTAATCGAGAAGTGGTCAGCGCATGCCAACCGAAGAGACGCCATTCTCCAACACGACAATGCAAGACTGCACTGCTCAAGGAGAAACCTAGAAAAATTTAACGAGTTGGGGTAGGAGGTGCTGCCTCTTCTACCATATTCACCGGATTTCCACTTATTCCGAGTGCTGCAACACTTTTTAAATGGCAGAACATTGGCAAATCTGGATGATATCCTAATAGCCATCTCTAGATATTTTTTCCGAAAGACCAAACTTTTCGCATGCTCGTCCCAAAGCGGCGAACGCGACGGCCGCCTGCCAAGCACGCCGGCCGCATGAGCTGCCATTCTCATTCGGACGCACTTTACATATCCTCTGGTTTCAAGCCGAATTTACTCTGTTCCCTCGCGCGCTTGTGCAGAGCGAGGGTAGAGACAGCGAGGAAGTATGGGAAGAGGGAGATGCAGCGTACGCGCGCGGACGCACTCGATGAACGGAAATAAATTTCAATCGGAAACAGAGGGTACTTCAACCATGCAAAAGGCAGTATAACATTAGGAAATACATCACAATAACTATACATTAATGTTCCTACGACAGTTTCAAAATTATTTGCCCACTTATATTGGGTGCTTCGGAATTATAGCGATTGACCGCATAAATTCTGATGCTGCTATGCTATCTAAGGATTTTCAATCATGCAGGTTCGCGAGCGGCTTTCGCCTCTATTGTGTTGCCCTATGGGGTTCACTCCGCCTCTCTTTACAGCCCATACTACCAGCACATTTCTATCCAGGTTGGCGAATACGTCTGAATCCGTTTTCTAGAAATCAAATTTCTCGTTTTAGTGCGTTCTAGAATTTGCGTATCGATTAAACAGTGCATCGCATTCCTCCATAGTTGTATCCACAGAATTTCTGTTGTCGGACGGTAAGTGAGAAAGTCTGGTGTAATGGCACCTGCACAGACCACCCCAACGGAAAAATGCTGTAGTGCGGTCGCGTATTTTTCATAGGTATACTGTACCCATCAGGTCTGTGCGTTATAACGTTAACGCTTTAAAGGCAGCATACACGCTCGCAAGCATAGTCGAGATAACAGCATAGATAGGTCCGCACGGCCCGTACTATGTCGTCAACGACGTTTGAAGCGCTGAAAACTGTCCAGGGTGACAATATTTGACAATGTTTGAGCCCCTTCGAGTAACAGAATGAGAATCGATACTTGTGAAAACGTGTGATAATTGAGAGTGACAGCACTATCAACAGGGAGTGCACGAGAGAAATTGTGGTGAGCGCGAAGCGCTCACCAGGATTCGGCTTTGATCTCTTCCCGCGCGGATGCCCTACAATGAGATCACCTATTCATACCGTCAACAGAGGTATGAGCTGTACACTATTCGACGCGCTGCAAGAAATTACATATGTGTGCAACTTTTCATCCAAACTGGTCCCCGCTTTCTAAAGTTATGACCTCTCAAAGTACGCAAAAACGTTCTCCACCACCGCCTCCGCCTCCGCCTCCGCCACCGCCTCCGCCTCCGCCTCCGCCTCCACCTCCGTCCGTCGAAAACCATTTTTTTGGAAGGCGTCGACCAAATCGCTCGAAAATTTGTGACTAGAGGTAATCGGCCACGGGAATGACGAAAATAATTGTCAGAACTCACCATAATGACTTCTGGGCCCCTAACGGGCGTTTGAAAGTCGGAAACCGGCCTCTCAAGAATAGTTTATGAAAATGGTGGGTTTTTCGTTATCAGTCATTGTTTTCTTAGACTCCATATAAACACCTTGCTCTCCAGGGTGGTGTACTTTGAACGTCCGGCTCGGAAGAGGACGCTGTGCGGGTTGATGTACTTGACCGCGGCGCGTATTCGTTCAAAGCGCACCATCGATAAGAAGGCGTCGCAGGATGTGCTGAAGTGTCGGTTGACTATGTGAGACCTCAGTAGGGGTGTGCAGGACGTCGTAGAATGTGGGCAGGGCCTCAGTAGGAGTGGGCAGGACATCATGGAACGTGTGCAAGACCTCAGTAGGAGTGTGCAGGACATCATGGAACGTGTGCAAGACCTTAGTAGGAGTGTGCAGGACATCATGGGACCTGTGCAGGACCTCAGTAGGAGTGTGCAGGACATCATTGTACCTGCGCAGGACCTCAGTAGGGGTGTGCAGGACGTCGTAGAATGTGGGCAGGGCCTCAGTAGGAGTATGCAGGACATCATCGAACGTGTGCAGGACCTTAGTAGGAGTGTGCAGGACATCATGGAACGTGTGCAGGACCCCAGTAGGGGTGTGCAGGACGTCGTAGAATGTGTGCAGGACCTCAGTAGGAGTGGGCAGGACATCATGGGACGTGTGCAAGACCTTAGTAGGAGTGGGCAGGACATCATGGGACGTGTGCAGCACCCCAGTAGGGGTGTGCAGGACATCATGGAACGTGTGGAAGACCTTAGTAGGAGTGTGCAGGACATCATGGGACCTGTGCAGGACCTCAGTAGGAGTGTGCAGGACATCATGGAACATGTGCAAGACCTTAGTAGGAGTGTGCAGGACATCATGGGACCTGTGCAGGACCTCAGTAGGAGTGTGCAAAACATCATTCTACCTGCGGAGGACCTCAGTAGGAGTGTGCAGGACATCATTGTACCTGCGCAGGACCTCAGTAGGAGTGTGCAGGACATCATTGTACCTGCGCAGGACCTCAGTAGGAGTGTGCAGGACATCATGGAACGTGTGGAAGACCTTAGTAGGGGTGTGCAGGACATCATGGAACGTGTGGAAGACCTTAGTAGGAGTGTGCAGGACATCATGGGACCTGTGCAGGACCTCAGTAGGAGTGTGCAGGACATCATTGTACCTGCGCAGGACCTCAGTAGGAGTGTGCAGGACATCATTGCATCTTCGCAGGACCTCAGTAGGAGTGTGCAGGACATCATGGAACGTGTGGAAGACCTTAGTAGGAGTGTGCAGGACATCATGGGACCTGTGCAGGACCTCAGTAGGAGTGTGCAGGACATCATGGAACGTGTGCAGGACCTCAGTAGGAGTGTGCAGGACATCATTGTACCTGCGCAGGACCTCAGTAGGAGTGTGCAGGACATCATGGAACGTGTGGAAGACCTTAGTAGGAGTGTGCAGGACATCATGGGACCTGTGAGGACCTCAGTAGGAGTGTGCAGGACATCATGGAACGTGTGCAGGACCGTAGTAGGAGTGGGCAGGACATCATGGGACGTGTGCAAGACCTCAGTAGGAGTGTGCAGGACATCATGGAACGTGTGCAGGACCGTAGTAGGAGTGGGCAGAACATCATGGGACGTGTGCAAGACCTTAGTAGGAGTGGGCAGGACATCATGGGACGTGTGCAGCACCCCAGTAGGGGTGTGCAGGACATCATGGAACGTGTGGAAGACCTTAGTAGGAGTGTGCAGGACATCATGGGACCTGTGCAGGACCTCAGTAGGAGTGTGCAGGACATCATTGTACCTGCGCAGGACCTCAGTAGGAGTGTGCAGGACATCATTGCATCTGCGCAGGACCTCAGTAGGAGTGTGCAGGACATCATGGAACGTGTGCAGGACCTCAGTAGGAGTGTGCAGGACATCATTGTACCTGCGCAGGACCTCAGTAGGAGTGTGCAGGACATCATTGTACCTGCGCAGGACCTCAGTAGGAGTGTGCAGGACATCATGGAACGTGTGGAAGACCTTAGTAGGAGTGTGCAGGACATCATGGAACGTGTGCAAGACCTTAGTAGGAGTGTGCAGGACATCATGGGACCTGTGCAGGACCTCAGTAGGAGTGGGCAGGACATCATGGGACCTGTGCAGGACCCCAGTAGAGGTGTGCAGGACGTCGAAGAATGTGTGCAGGACCTTAGTAGGAGTGTGCAGGACATCAAGGAACTTGAGCAGGACCCCAGTAGGGGTGTGCAGGACATTATGGAGCGTGCGCAGAACCCCACTAGGGATGAGAAGGACGACATGGAATGTGTACAGGACCTCAGCAAAAGTGTGCAGGACATCATGAAGCTTGTGCAGGACCCCTGTAAGGGCCTATTCGTACTTCCAACCTCTCGCTCTGCCAGACCGGTCCGCTCGGCAAAAGGAGTGAGTATGAATGAAAACACGACCACCCGCTCCTGCCGCTCCGCCAGTGAAGTATGAATACTCCAGAAACATCGCCATGGCAGAGCAAGATAGCGGAAAATCGGTGGGTTTGTTTTTAGAAATGGAGCTATGCGGGTGGTCTTTGATAAGTTTGATAAAACATGTTGGTTTTGTTGTATGTAAAGGCTATCCAGGGATGAATTCTACAGATTTTCTAAATAGACAATGACTGATAATGCTATCGGAAAACCCATATCAGAGGCAACTTTCATTTTCAGGATTGAATCTTGGAAGGCACCCTCCAACTACATTTGAGCCAAGATTTATAATCGCACAACAACCTTGTCGGTTTCTTGCGTATACAGACGTGCATTTTGATCCTAGTATTGCACATTCAAATCTAACTGCAACTCTGCGAACGCGCACTCCTATTTTCATTCTGTATACTTTCTGCGACGTCCTGCGCACACCCACTGGTCTACCGTACCCTTTCTGCGGTGTGGTGCGCACTCCTACTTGGGTCCAACATGCTTTATGCGGCGCCCGACGCACTCCCACTTGGTCCCACATGCTTTATGCGATGCCCGACGCACTCCCACTTGGGTCCCACATGCTTTATGCGACGCCCAATGCACTCCCACTTGGGTCCCAGATGCTTTGTGTTGGGCGGCGCCCGACGCCCTCCCACTTGGGTCCCACATGCTTTGTGCGACGCCCGACGCACTCCCACTTGGGTCCCACATGCTTTATGCGACGCCCGACGCACTCCCACTTGGGTCCCACATGCTTTATTCGACGCACGATGCACTCCCACTTGGGTTCCGCACACTTTCTACGGCGTCCTGCGCACTTTCATTTGGGTCCCACACACTTTCTAAGGCGTCCGGCGCACGGTCACTTGGGTCCCACACACTTTCTACGGCATCCGGCGCACGGTCTCTTGGGTCCCGCACATTTTCTACGGCGTATTGCGCGCCTTCACTGAAGCCCCGCTACACTTTAAGGATGTAATTTAGTGCAACAAGTAATGCTACCAACAAATGCCCCGGCGGTGCGAGACGGGAGTATGAATGCTCCAGAGAAACCACTGTGGCGGGGCACGAGGAACGGGAGAGGCGGGAGGCGCGGGAGGTCGTGTTTTTATTCATACTCACCACTTTTTCCGCGCGGACCGGTCTGGCAGAGCGAGAGGTTGGAAGTATGAATAGGCCCTAGGGATGAGCAGCACGTCATGGAATGTGTGTAGGGCCTCAGTAGGAGTGTGCAGGACATCAAGGGACGTGCGCATGACCTCAGTTTAATGTCCAGGACACCATATGCAAGCCATGCCTCCGAATAAACAAGAACGAAAGATAAGTGCGCCAGAACAGGGCTACCGTAATCTCACTCGAGTTGACTCTAAAATTTTCTAAGTTCTGACTCAGAATTCGCTACATCTTCACCACCGGTAGTGCTGTTTTCCTGCTTTGCAGTCCAGGCAGCTCCTCAACTGCTGACCTCTGGAGAAGGACGGTGTGTGAATGAAGACACACCGCTCTTTCACTTATTTTATACTTTAAACTTGATCAATTGGGTATCACCAAATTTGTTTACGAGAGCCGAATAACATCATTCTCAAGATTACGGTAGTCCTCTTCGGGCGCACTTAACTATCGTTCTTGTTCCGAATCAGACATATGGGCCGGCACAGACGAGCCACATCAGCATGAACCGATGAAGTTTGGCTAGAGCGGCTGACCCTGGGTCTATCCTAGACGTGGTGGGGCCACCAAAGATTTACTCATAGAAATGATGAAAAACTGTGATAAAAGATGCCTGATACTGCGCTATCAATCATTGTTTTTATAAGAGCTCTATGGAAATACTTCGACTGGTAGCCTTACCAATTGGCGGTTCATTTCATTTCTGTCTTGAATGGTGGGTGGTCCCCCCCCGTCTAGGATAGTGCCTAGACCCTGTACAGTTGGGTCATTTTAAAGCTCATTCCTTCATTTTTTCGACTTTTAAATTCGAAAAGTAGCTATCTTATTTGTAGGAAGCCGCGTTGCAACTATTACATATCTTGCAGTCTTAGCAGAGGAGCGGTTGTTTCATCATTTCTACCACTATGTATTCGAAAAAACAACAACTTGACTTTCAGAGCTTGACGATATTGTAGAAGGGAAACCCTTGTAAAAAGTTGTGAAATTTCTGAAAGTTGGGCTCCGCAGAAAAGGTCAAGGATTTGGCATTGCTCTAAAATGTCGTGAAATTGTTCCATTAGATTTGGCTATCAAACTGATTTTCTAAATGTAGTGAAATTGTTGAATCGATTTGGCTGTTGTTGGTATATGCAGATAACATAATCATTAAATGTAGTGAAATTGTTGCAAACGGATTTGGCAGTAGCTCTATGAATTATCACAGTCAAATCACGCGTCAGAAGGGGTTTTTCTTGGAGCGCATATTGAATCAAATAAGAACAAGAATAAGTCTAGCAGCAAAAACGTTTCCATACAATGTAAATCGTGAAAGCGTTGAGGACACGAAGACATAGCGTAAGTAGCTAACAAACTGCGTTAGATTTCGTTTTCATGACTTTTATCTAATCGGTGAGGGAAGTTCTGGTACCTTAGTGGGAGCTGCACTGAAAAGGCAGATTAACATTCGAAAACCTTATTTCTAGCTCATAAGGCCACGTTTCGTTCAGCATTGTTGGCCGAAGATTATTTTTTTCTTTTTGTCTTCATTTGCTCGCCAGAGGACCTTCTGACGCGTGATTTGACTGTGATAATTCATAGAGCTACTGCCAAATCCGTTTGCAACAATTTCACTACATTTAATGATTATGTTATCTGCATATACCAACAACAGCCAAATCGATTCAACAATTTCACTACATTTAGAAAATCAGTTTGATAGCCAAATCTAATGGAACAATTTCACGACATTTTAGAGCAATGCCAAATCCTTGACCTTTTCTGCGGAGCCCAACTTTCAGAAATAGCTCGGTTTACTTGAGTATAACATGTCTGCATACCTATTGACTCTCGTCCACTTTCTAGAATGCCGCTCTACTTTGGCTGACCTCTTGAAATGGAGGATTTTATCAGTGCACAAACATGTTATATTGAGGTAAATCGGGTTTCTTTCTCTACTGCACTCCCTTTTTATAGTGCTATCATTCTAAGTTATCACATGTTTTCTCAAGTATCGGTTCTCATTCTGTTACTCGAAGGGGTGTGAAAATACGGGCGTGGAAGGCAAGATTGCTCAAACATTGTCAAATATTGTCATCCTGGACAGTTTTCAGCGCTTCAAACGTCGTTGACGACATAGTACGGGCCATGCGGACCTATCTATGCTGTTATCTCGACTATGCTTGCGAGCGTGTACGCTGCCTTTAATGAGTTAACGCGGTTTTTTTCGAAGGTTAACGATCAACGATTAACAAAAAATCTTGGAATCATGGTCATTTAGTTCGTTAATTATAGTGGAATTATGGCACTGATTGATATGAGACCTCCGATCATTTATTGATTTTTGATGTGTTCAGGTAATTTTTTTAGATTTAAACGAAATGCTAAATTAACGGCTCAAAGGCAGCGTTCACGATGATCAACCTCGGTGATTTTCCAGAGTAAAATTTCTGAAAATTTAGCTTCCCGGCAAAAGTAGCGATTTGGCAATGTCATTAAGAAATTAAAAAAATTTCAAAAGTATCGTGAAATATCTTTAAGAAGTGATTTGGCGTAAAATAGCCTTGACTAATAAAAAAGCAGGGAAATGAAGTGAAATAACCGAAAAAAAACCATTTGGTGGTCGATCATTTCACAAGCTTCTCCGTTAAACTTATCAAAACGAAATCAAGCGCGCAACGGAAACATTAAGCCATTTTTGGAAGCTGTAATAAGGAAATAAGCATAGGTCAAGCTAGGTGAACGCAACGCTCTAATCCATATCGTGCTTGATTTCGTTTTGATAAGTTTAACGGAGAAGCTTGTGAAATGATCGACCACCAAATCGTATTTTTTGGTTATTTCACTTCATTTCCCTGCTTTCTTATTACTCAAGGCTATTTTACGCCAAATCACTTTTTAAAGATATTTCAAGATACTTTTGAATTTTTTTTTCACTTCTTAATGACATTGCCAAATCGCTACTTTTGCCGGGAAGCTAAATTTTCAGAAATTTCACATATTTTTCCCAAATGTTCCCGTTCTGACTTCAATTTTGCTCCACGATTTCCATTTCGGAATGATGAAACATCTAACAGACGATATTGTCGTATGGGTACAATTTTCAAAAGTTATGACCCAAAACAGTAAAAAATACCACTCATTGCAACATGTGAGAACACATCGATCATTAATACTTATTTGATCTTGCATGATGATAAAAATTTCCCAAACAAATGACTTAGAGCCATCAACAATCAAAAATCATTGCGGCATTTTGTGCACTAGGCGAAAAAATCGATATTATTGATTGGCATATATCGATAATGACTGATGAGCAAAATTCCTTAACCAAGAAAACCAATCCCAGAAGCAATCACCAATGTTCGCCGCATTTTGTGCAAAAAGCCCGAAAATCGATACTATTGGTTATCGATCGATGACGTGTCATGAGTACGAATTCTGACCAGTTCAGTACTTACCTCCGACAACCTGTGTTGATTGGCTGCAAATTCACCCACACACCCCAGTCTCCACAGCCGCAGCAGAAAAAAACAGTTTTCAGTCTCCACGGCTAATTTAGTATGTAAACCCACGATTTTCAGGTACCCTTCACAGTAAAGGTATCGAGTTCAAAATGGAATAGGAGCGACCGGCATCCATTTCCAGCCTCCTGTCCAAAAATGAGCTCCCTAGCTCAATTTTAACTGGTAGCACAAGATTGTGAACGCCGTCGGAATAAAAAATTGAGATTAACAGAGAAAACTTGCGATTTCTCGCGTTTTGGTGTTCCAGAACCGCCCCGTGCTCCAGTTCCGCCCCTTGGTATGAACAAATGAAGATTCAGATCACAGGAATAGTCAAGTGAAGGAAGTGCTGATAAGTGAGCTGATCGCCTCATTGCACTGGTAGGTATCATCCTTCTAGCGGTCCCTTCCGTAAACCGTGGAGATATTGGAAATGAAATCTATCGTGGACACTGCCTTCAACGCATTAAAGAGTTAAGGGGGGCACTCTCAAGAATTAGCAATTAACGCCAAACGAAAAAATATTTTCCTTTAACGCACACCTTTGGCACCCATGTCTGGTTCAGCACCAAGTTTGCAACTCTTCGACAAGGGCGAACAGCTGATAATTTTGGGTTGGTCTTTGCTTTCATTGTTTCCCCGTTTTTTCAAAATAATTTCTTATTGTGTCTCTGAAACAGACTTTAGGTGTGATGATATAGTGGGTGTGGGAAAAAACTCACCGGTTCTTTTATCTCCAAAATTCGGATAAAAATTAAAGACTCGCCGTCGTTTATGGTGGGGAGTCCACAAAGACGCATCAAAGACCTTAGGCGACGACAAATTTAATTTTTTTCTCTGAATTTTAAATGGCAAAACACCGGAAACGTTTTAAAACTTTGAGTTTTTACCACACACTATATCATTCATTACACCTAAAGTCTGTGCTAGACACATTGAATTAAATAACGCAAGTAAGTGAAGGAAACAATGAATACAAAGGCACACCCAAAATCATCAACTGTTCCCCTTACCAAGTGATGGCTAACTTGGAGCCCACCCAGCCGTGACGACAGTGAAGAGTGAAAATACAGCGAAAATACGTGAAGTGAAAATGAAATTACGCAATCGCTCCTCCGTGTTTTTTCCATTGGGGCGTAAATACCAAAGGAGCCAGATGTGCAGCGTTTCCGTTATCTTTTTTTTTCAGGTGAGTTACCACAGGATTCTGTCCGTTCAATGGAGTTTCGAGAAGAAAAGGACTACTATAGCAGGTAGATATTTGTTTTATGATAACCCAAGAAAATCAGTAGCAGTTCAGAAGGCCTCGCCTTGGACGATTCGAGCCTGGCCATTTCACCAGGCCAACAAGGTTGAGAATCGAGTGTCGCTCAGAGGTCAAGGGTCAGATGTCTGGCAGTGATATGTCCACCGAATGTCAAATAGGGAAAATCGTATGGGACGAGGAGTGCACAGGTATTTCATCTCCTTTCAAAAGGAAACACGATGGTAAGACATTCTCTTGAAGGACCCTATTTCAGCGGGAAGTTCGCCTTTGGCAGCCTGTGAACTGGAGTCACGTTTCTGCGACGTACCTGGCCATATGCGCTGCATGGACGACGTCTCCTGCGATATCGCTCTAGACTGTCCCAACGGGAAGGACGAAGAGAGCTGTGGTTAGTTCTTGTTGAAGTGCATACCATATTTTAAGCATTACATTACCACAGATGACCAGCCAGCCGGTGCGAAATGCGATTTCAATGATGAGTTGTCGTTTTGCGACGGCTGGACAATGCTGACCGTCGAGCAGTCCAAACCTGTTGCCGGGCATTTGCTCCAAGTGAAACAAACTATGGCAAAAGCTGGTCCACTGCACCAGTCAAGACCTGGAGGAGGTACTCATTCTTCAACGCACTATCGTAATTCTATTCACTACTGTATAATCTTTTAGAGAAATAAGCGTAAAACACTAACAGCGGGTTTGCTACAATTTATTTCCAAAGACGTAGAACTCTTCATTCAAATTCGTTCCTGTGATCTAATGGACTAAGCCATTGGAAGAAGATCTAAAAACAATCGGAAAAATGTTTGTTTTAAACGTTTTTCAGAAAACCTTCTTTACAGGCAGCTTCCTGCTGTATTCATCTGAGCTGAACTGGAATCGATCGTTATCGACGAGAGATACTTTTTTCACCTCTCCTTTTTATCCACCAATCTTCAACGACGACGGAAGGTGCAAGGTGGCCATTTGTGAAATGAAGCAAATTTTCACGAATTCTATGACATAGATAGCGTCTGATTTAGTTGAGATTTTACATCATCCAAGCAGGCATAGATGTGGAGTACTCAATCTCAGTTATTCATCCGTTATGGGTTCAAGGAGCAGCACCTACGCGAATTTCTATGGAGGACGAGGCAAAACGGTATGGTGCCATCTCTAAGAATACATCCTGCGTTTTTTGGAACGTATTCTTTCAGAATCGAACGGTCATGGCATAGAATGTCGACAAGTATAGGGCAACTGGTTTGTGTTTTCTCCAATTATCTTTCTCTATGAAGAGCCATGGAGTATGTAATTATGTGTCTTTTTTTAGCTGTTCCCATTCGCCGTTCAAATAGAGGCTAACTGGGTGACTATGTCGTCGGCTAATGGGAATTCGTTCATAGCCGTCGATGATATCTCGTTGAGCGTGGAATGCTTTGACAAAGGTTACTACGAGATTAGACATCCTTCATAGCTGGAGCACAATCATTGCAATAGACTGGAATGGAAGATCTTAATTTAGCCGCTCAGCTGTCACCAGTTGGCAACTGGACTTCGATAGTGATTGATTCTTGTGGCGCTACTGGAACTCAAAAAATCACCCAGGAGAAATGTTGGACTCGTGGTCACAGAAGGGGACCATACCAGTATTTATACACAGACGATCAACAACAGATCTGGAGTGTGCCTGAAACTCTGCATTACCGGTAAATTCTTGTTTTTTTTACGTACTGTGCTTATCTGGGCCAAATTTCGGTCCGCAATCGCGTCTCGACACGCTTTGCAGCCGCACGCGCTCGAGTGAGTCGGCTTTCCAGCGCCAAGGCCGACTCGATGTGGCTCTTTTATACAGTTTTCTCCAATTTTTCTTAGTTTCCAGCTTCCAAAACCCACCTAGAGTAAGCAGATTGGCGGCTGCGGCGCTGGGAGCTCTTCTGACTCGAGAGTGTGCGACTGCAAAGCGTGTCGAGACGCAATTGCGGACCGGAATTTGGTCCAGATAAGCACAGTAGTTGCGTGGATTTGACGCTGAAATGCTGAAAGCAGAAATCTAGTTAGAAACTTCCTTCTAGGGCTCGCTCAAGCGGTAGTGTAGACTCCTTCACTGGTTAACATGGGAGTGGATATCCTATATTCACCGAATACATTTAAGGCGATTTTATAGACCAATCCGGAGTTGGTTACTCAAGGGCTGCAAAGCTAAGGCAGTCTCAAAGATCCTCTTTTCTTATTTTGGGCTACTGCTTCGAGCGGTGTCACCCTGCCCGTAGGTTAGTCAGGGTTTTGCTCTGTGAACCATGTAAACCCAAGGGTACATTTGTTCGTACGAAAAGCATGAGCGAATCCAAGGTAGTGGCAACATTTCTCATTGAATTTGTAAAAGCCCCTATGTCGCAAAAGCTCATATGCCATATTTCATGTAGATTTGTCGCATGTGGAGCGGAGGGTGGTTCGTTCCCATTCCAAGAAGTCGAGAATGGTGGAGGATGCGTTATAGCTGACATAAACTTGGTCATTGGTACAAAACTACACATATCGATTGGTCAGAGAGGAGAATCGCCTTGTGATAAGCATGTCAAGAATTTCATGGTTAGTTTTTCCAAATATGTAAAAGTGTTTGATAATACATGAACAACTTGCTTAAAAGTCTAAGATTGGAACACTAGTAAAGGCGGTGGATTAGCTCATTCCAAAAGAAATGTCTCTGCTCAGAATCAGCTCTGGTGATTGCAACCATATGAAAACCGTGTATTTCTTCGAGAATTTTTTTTCGAGGAACGATTCAATCGGAGAGAATTCAAATTGGAGACAGGATGCCTACAAAATTAGGACCAGTAGAATCAATGAAAATTAGGGCCTAAACGAAGGAATCAGTCAAGCTTAGAGATTTCGTATCGCCCTGACAGGGCACTTTGCCAATTTTGATCGATGGATGGACGGGGCTGCGGCGGTAGATGGCCGCTCGCGGTGGAAACTCCGCTCAACAGCGAAAATCGCGATCGCAGCACGGTTCACTGCAGTGGCGCCTCGTTCAATCGTTCGATAAAATAGGCGAGAGCTTTATGCATGACGCAACTGCAGACTAGGAAGTGCTATGTGTACCATTGAAAGGATGAAACTGATATGTGGAGGAAAAAACATAACTCACGAATCAATTATTTTCATCGTACCAGTTCTTGTTGACAGCGTTTGAATCCGCCGTCAGTTCAGCACTGTAATTTTCGGTCGGAACTGTGGAAGCTGCTTTCCAATTCGTGGGTTTTGGAGGCGGAATCGGCATAAAGTGATAACATCGCATATTGTCGCATTGTGATTACCACAAGCGGGAAACCCAGAAAACAAGATTGATCTGTCAAGGGTCAGGTCACAAAGCACATTTATACGATCCTCTCAAGAAATTAGCTTGAGCTGTGTTCCAGACTGTACATTATGGCGCGCACCAGAACCCAACTGTGTTATTCCCTGCGTGGATTAATGACTTCTCCCAAGCTATGTAGCTAAACGTTTCAGCTGATAGGTTTGAGTTCCGTACAGTCGTCAGAGGTCGCCCTGATACTTTGCGTTCCTTATTGAGCGTTGGCGCAAACTTGGTGGGTGTATGCTATAACATTCATGCACCGAAATTGCGTCAGCGCACAGCAAGGAGCGCAAAGTGTCAGTGCGATCCTCGACAACTGCTTGTTATCCACAGATGGGTGTAAGAGGCACCCATGAACACGTCATGGTGAAGGAAACAAAAAGATCTTTAAAAACCTGGATGGTGGCTCGTGGTTGTTGTTCTTAGATAATGGTATGCCGGTTTCTGCAGGACATTGCTTGAAGTGCATAAGGCCCCGGTCATAGTTGGATGAGTCGACGTCTCCAGCCCGGTCGATACGCTCAGAATGCATTGGAAATGGGATGCAAAAATCACTCGGTGTATCCCCCCCCGCACCTCCCAACACCCACCCGGTCGATACGTATGTTTAAAATGATAGAGTGTGGTTGAGAAAATCACTCGGTGTATCCGACGCGGTCGATATCCATGCAATACGTGGATGACGGCGGATGAGAAAATCACCGGGTGTGCGGGCCTATGATAAAACATTGCGTATCACTAGAAAGCTAACCTTACTGTTACCTCCGTTACTTCACCATACTCTCCTTCACTATTTCTCTGAACAGGTGCAATCCTGTTGGCCACGTAATCATCGTCATATCTAGTTGGATGCACCGAGTGATTTTCTCAACCTCACTCCATCATTTTAAACATACGTATCGACCGGGTGGGTGTTGGGGGGTGCGGGGGTGTGTTGGGGGGAGCCGGTGGGTTGCAGATGCAAATAGCACCAACTCTGACCGGGGCCTAAGATTGCGGAAAAAAATCTGCCAAAATCCGAGGGCAGACGATTCTGTGGAAAGAATTGCAAGAAAGAGTTTTTCAAGCATGGCAATGCCTCGTACACTCAATCAGGCAGTACTTCTGGAGAAACAACACTACAATGAGCGAAGAATCATGAAGGTCTAGAAAATAAGAGAGAAGCAATCAGGTCAGAGGGTTGTTTTGAGCAGGTTGGCAAGTGATGAGCTTTCGCGAGTAGAGAACACTGCCGCGCGTGTTCATCAATCGATATTTTTCAAGACGAGGTACTCTGAGAAAATTTGCTCCGGCGGCAGACCAACCCTGCCTTGAAGGCTCCTAATCGGTGCCTGCAGGGTAGTGTCTCTCCAGAGTCCCTCCAACAGCGATGCCATTGCATCAACTCCTCGTCGGTGTCTCAACCAGGACGCGACGGCTCCCAAGCCCGGTCTGGAATTACCTCAACCCTATACCGACGATGCTTGATTCGGGCCGCGACGGTGCCTGAATCTGGCTGCGCCCCCCCCCCCCCAGAGAAAGCCTCGCATAGGCCCGGACAAGTTCTTAAAGGCACAATCCAGCCTCAGAATCGATTTTTCGTTTTTCTGCCTATCTTGGAGAACATTTCACGCTGATCACAATGGTGTCTCCAGAATCGCTCAGAACACACCACGAACGGAGTTACGGCTCTTCAGAAATTTCGATTTTGGACGGCTAGAAGTTCGCGGACGAGTTGTCTCGGGCCTGTATTTTCTCGTTGTTCGCAGTCATCGTTCTGAAGCAGGCCAGACCGAAAACAAATCGAAGAACATAGGTTATAAATAAAATCATTCGCGCATCTCTTCCCTATTGAGGTCGGAAACCTGGCAGTGGGCGTTACCCATTTTTTTGAAGGGGGCGTGGTCGACTTTTTCCTAGCTTTTTCTCGCTTACTTGAGCGAACTGAGATTTCGCTCTTGGTAGGGTTGCTATAGACGGCGACCGGACCATAATATCAAAAATTACCTCTGAGGTTGGACTGTGCCTTTAACCTTCGCCGAGGTCTGCGGTGAGGAACCACCCTAGCTGCGGACCGCGGCGAAAATCGCTCCACCCCCGCCCGTGGGATCCCCTATCCCTAGCGGTCAAAAATATGCTGGCCCCCGCAGAGGGACTCGAAGTCACCTTCTAGGGCTGGCATCAAAATGCCGAATGAGAACTCGAGTGAGATGAGGCGCCTTTTATACCGGCTGGGCATGTGATAAACACATCAAGACGTGATCATTCTCTTTACCATTTTTTCATGTCTGCCACTGTAGCAGTGGCGTTGCGGCGATATCGCGAAGCCGGCCCGAATCTGTTGCGAAGCCCACGCTTCGCTATTGTGGTACTGTTCATGATTGCGGTGCCGCCGGTGTACTGTTACGGAAAAGAAGAAATCTTCCAAGATTCCGGAGGCGTTGTTACAGTGTCGCGGTGCGGACCCGGGTCGCTGTGCCGCTGCTACATCGACCCGGCACAGTCCCGGCTTGTGGTGCCGTCCCGCACCGTCAACGCAAATTTTCTCAGAGGAAGCGTTCACAACCTCCGCCTCACCTCAAAAAGGCTCACAGATATTGAATAATAGGAAGAAGTCGGCCTAAAAATTGGTCTAGCGCGTAGCCAATGCGCGACTGCAGATCCGTGAGTCCTGCAGCGAGTAAGGACGTGCTTGCCACCAAGTTGCAATTAGGGCACGATATATAGTGTAACTTACAGAAGCAAATCACGTTTCCCCGACGCCACCAAGTTCGATATATCCCCTCACACCGCCATTTTCCCCATTATAGTGTCTGCTTATGAAATGCACTTTAGAACAACGATGCTCTCGCCAGTTTGTGCAAAGGGCAACATGGAGATCAACGACTGAACGTAAGATTTTAGATCAAGACTAGCTTTTTTTTCTCTCACAATTCCTCGCGCTGTATAGCAAGCCGTGATGCGGAACCGGAGGCGCTATGGAACGTCTCCGGATAACCACTTTAATCTTTGATCAATAAACCAGTTAATTCTTTAGCCATTTTTCGTAGTCCTCACCGCAAGCGCGGTATGGGCGTAAGGCGGCGTTCAGAGGCCGGATTCATCAAAGCATTTCCCGTGGTGAAATAGCATTATCAGCTAACCGAAACCGTTATCAGTTATTCACAGGCTTGCTGACTCACTGATAACGATCGCGGTTAGCCGATAACGCTAACTTACGGATGAAAATGCTTTGATGAATCCTGCCTCAGATTTCATTCGTGACGCGACGCGACGTTAAAATTAGGCCATGTATCGACCAAGCAAGGTGTTCATAGTGAGGCGCGATAAAAAAAATGATGCGCATTTTCCCGTCGCGCGACGTTTGCCGCGTCATCTTGCAAAACAACGCAACGCGATGGCTGCCGCGCAGAGGCAATCTAGTTGCTGCTTATTTTTCAGTGTTTTTTTAGCACAACCAAGCTTATTAGTGGAAGCAAAAAAAATAAACATTTTCACAGTACCGAGCAAGTTTTTTGCAAAGAAAGCGTTTCGCGGTGTTTTTTGCGCTCGCAAAGCGCCGCATCGCCATAATTTGTTTCAAAGTGGTCCAATTTCAATTCTGAAGTCATTTCTGGACTGCTTTCGCTCACTCCTACACGATAGTGATGTTTCAGAATGTTTTTACGCCTTTTTTAGCATGATATATGATCTCAAGATGTAACAGGGTGGCTGAGTTAGACGCAAAACTCAGATGTCAGGCAGGACTCGAACCTGCTTTGCACGCTTTCCGCGCGAGAGTGTTACCATTACACCACCGTCACCCCGATCTGCATTCCTCAGCTACTCACACATCAACTGCGCAGGCACAATAGCAATCGATATCGATTTAATGCCGATATGTGCTTACCATATCGTACCCGTTAACACTTGACGGACCGCGCGTCCACACTGCGCACCCACGCCATAAAACATTCGACATTTGTTTTAAAGTTTCAAGACTTGGTGCCTCTCTTGGATATGACAAGCTTCTCTGGTCGGAACGAAATTGTTCAAAACATGGCTAAGGTGGGGTTACAAACGATGCTTATTACCAACGTGATGTAAACTAGTTGATTTTTGAAATAACAGCGCCAGCTAATTGAGGTAGCTGTGGTAGGTGAACGTTTCAAATTTTGCTGCCTTGGCCCCGAGGGTCAGTCGAGTTTCTGCACAGGGATCTAGTGTTTTCTTTTCAATTTCCAATGTAATTGGCGTCCACTGCGGAGAGTTATATACCGGCCAACCTTGTTTCAGATTTCGCTCAGTTCCGACAGGAGTGTAACTTAGGGGAGGGGCTGAAAGTCTGCCGATAGTTCAATACTCCAGGTTTTGTTGAAACTTCCGGGGTATGTTCGGAGGTGCTTATCAATGAAAGGGTGTTTATTTCACAACTTTCTATGAAATTGTTGTCTTCTGCCATGCGGTATCCGTTGGTAAATATTTCAGGTTTTGGTGTACTTCGCCCACGTGGTCATTTGGGGGGGGGGTTAGGGGTGCTGATCACGAACCTGATTCCCTTTTTCAGATTTCTGATGAAATTTCTTGTCGGGTACAACAGACAACTTCGAGGATCAAAGTCTCTGAGTCCACCGAAAGTTCTCCATGAGGTTTATTAGGGCATTAAAGACCTGAATTTCGTTCACTTTTCGAATTTCCGAAACTTTAGGTTGGCTTTGCACGGTACAGTCTTAACCGTTTACTGTAACCTACGCAAAATCATACAAGTCAAGAGACAAACGTATCATTCGAGACCATCACGCTTGAAATTTTGTGAAAAGCCGTGTTTCGAAGCACCTTGTGCACGCAAAGCTGAAATGCCTTCTAAATCAAAGCACACTACGACCGTAAGAAAGTGAATAATCGTTGCTTCACCGTGGCTTTTCTCCAACTTTGTGTGGAGCGGTATACTCCCAGGTGGAGTGGGGATGGAACAGTGGTTGTGTATCATGTAAGAAAGCCTGCTCCAATCGAAGTGGTTCCCAGCGGACCGAGTGTTCACACATGTCACCCACGGAAATGATTAGCCGTGGAGCGCACCGGCCGGCTGCGGGAATTCGCCGTGGAGCAGGAGGTCTCTTAAGTGTTAACGGGTGATTGCTGTTGGGCATAAACAATCAGTGTGAATAGCTGAGGAGTGCAGAGTCGGGTGTCGGTGGTGTATTGGTAACACTCTCGCCCGGAAAGCGTGCAATGCAGGTTCGAGTCCTGCCTGACATGTGAGTTTTGCGCTCAACTCAGCCACCTTCTGACATCTTGTGATCCTATACGATGGTGTTACAAAATGATAGATTCGACTTCAACAGTTTATTGAGGATTGCATATATTCACCTCGTAAACACCTCATTATGAACTGATCAGACGGACATGATAGCATAAATCTGTCATATGTTGACCAAATCTGATCAGACGGTCATGATAACATGAATCTGTCATATGTTGACCTGTGGTTGATGTGAATTTTAAAAAGAAGTACACATTTTTCAACGAAACACCAGAGTTGAAAGGGCTTTCAACACATACCATTACATCAGCCACACTGAGAGGAACACGAAAACTACTTGAAAACTCATTTCGTCAATTTTGAAAAGACTTATGGCGATGCGGCGCAAAAAACGCCGCAAAACGCTTTTTGCAAAGAATATGCTGGGCACTTTAGGATCACTTGAATCTAGGCAAACACGAAATAACTGCTGCTATTGCTGCAAAAAAAAACTATCGTTGGTTTACGCGAGATCGCGTACATACGCAGTTGCGCTTGAAAACTCTGAACGCCTCCAAAGACGCTATTCATACTCCTCAATGCACGAGCGTGACTCCGTAATGACTTTTTCATCATTTTGATTGGTAACTCATCATCAATTTTATTTCGATTCATGATAATTAACTCCAGAAGTACCCTCTGCTACCATGATAGTGAAAGAGGGGGGGGGCAGATTTTTATTGTTCGGCAGAGTCAAGACCCTTTTTTAAGCCGCTCCGCCGTAGCGTGGACGCTTGAGCATATGTAGTCTCCGCAAGCGCGTCACGTGCGTGACGCGCGTTGGAAGTATTCATACTCCATGGCCACGCCCGAGCGTTACGAGCGTGACGCGCTGTCGTTGAGGAGGATGTATAGCGCCTAAGAGAGGTGAACCTTTCAGTTTTGATAGAAAGTGGCGAAGTTGGGCCTTAACAATGGCATGGGCACAAAACATCTGTGCACGCATTTTCCAATACGATTCTGTAGGATGGCATCGCCCTTATCAGAAAAGTGAAATTTTGGTCCACAGTTGCAGACTGCGGGACGCGATACAATCAAGGTCGTGATGGGACCGCAGTCTCTGCGAGATAATGATCGTGCCGCGTGCTGCCGCTGCGATTGTGCGTAACTACACAGCGGAATTTCGTTTCGATAACAGCAGTACTGAATTATTATGAGACGGATCATTCGTCTCAACATACGCGCGCCGCGTTTGCGATAAAGACTGTGAGATGTTCTTCAACATCGTGATTCTCGGGAAAAGTTGCGTACACAGGGATACTATTTGAAGGGTTCGCTTGTATTCGGAGCTGGAGGTGGTGGTGCGACAACTGTGTCTATAGGAGCCGCCTACATAATCGTTGCAGCTGGAGGAGGCGGAGCATATCCAAAGAACTATATCGAGGGCAAGCCCAACAAGTTAGTTGTTTACGTGTTCAGTGGTGAACAGGATATTTTGAGTGGCCGAACAATTTATGATATGTATCAGTGGGATTAGATTTTTCAGAACAGAATTCAACAGAATTTTTCCCTACTCTTTTAGATGAGAATCATTTTATTCTATTTTTCAGCCCTGCCGGAGGATTGCTTGACGAGAAACAATTAGATGCTAATTTTGGCGTCCGTCTAAATGCAGGAAATGGAATAGCAGTGAGCTTAATTACGTTAGAGCAATATTTCTTCACCAATTTCGGTTATTACAGAACAAATTTCAGACATCTGCATCATCTGCTCCCCTTTGGTCTTGTGGAGGTTTCCCGAACTCCGGTGGTGTAGCATTGCCGTGTGACAGAGCTGCTGGAGGAGGGGGAGGCTATTACGGTTGGCACTTTCTCAGTGATGAAATAGTCCTGTATAATACCTGCCTTTTTAGGAGGCCAAGCTCAACTTCGGAATCACGGTTTCGGAGGTACAAACTGGCTTGGTTTCAACGCGTCGTTTTCGTCTATGAAGTCCGGCAACCATAAAGGGGATGGCCTTCTTACCATTTGTATGCTTCTCACACATAAGTTTCTTTTTATTGTTAGCTCATTAACTAGCCTCGAAATGAATGACGACAATTCAGACGCTTGCCGTCTTCACTGTCCTCCGAGGTCCACTTGCATCTTTATTGGGTCTGAATCTGCCGACCAAATGGAGTGTCTGTGCGAACACGGTGAAACTGTGTCTACTTCAGGCACCTGCGCCAAATCGCGCGGTAGGCTCTTTCGATTGAGTTGAACTTTCAGATTACAAAATTCATGCTGATTATACTAGCACATGCCAATTTTTGTCTACCACTTACCGCATTTCCTCTAATAAATAGAAGTATGTCTCTATTTGAAGTACACCTCTATTAGAAGTACAGATAAAGTATAGGTCTGAGTATTAGAAGTACCCTCTATTTGAAGCACACCTCTTTTAAAAGTACACATCTGTCCGGAATGGACCTCCAGTACCCATCAGAATGTGGCATTTGAGAGAAACATGTGTGCACGAGATGTTTTTTTCAATATTGTTAGGTTTACATGTTGATAAGAAACTTTCGGCTACCCCTTCCTCGGCCAAAGAATGCTGGTATGGGACAACTTCCAATAAAACTTCAGCGAACTTCAAAAGGCCAAGAAAAAAAAAACAGCGCTGAAAAAATGCCGTTATTCACGACGAATACACAGAATTCATTTAGGTAATTTACAAGATGATTTGATTGGGTTTTATTAATTCAAAGTTGACTTGTTTTGGTCCTAGACGTTGACTTGAACAGTCCTTTTGAAGCCAAGCCTCCGAGGCGTTATGAAAATTGGATCATCCCTGTAGAGGAAACGTCTATACGACGAGGAAATCAGGAACCACCAATGGTAGACTCGACCTACAATGGATTGTAGACGCAAAAGAAAAACTCGCCTCTGGAAGAGCCGTTGGCAATTCGTTCAAGAACCGCGCTTTTTCAATCGCTCTGGACGGCTCAAAAGGCAATCGGTTCCATTGAGTTTAAGCCTAACGAGTCGACTCCCATTGCTGTCTCTCCCTTCTTCATAGAGATTGTCAACTAAAACGATACCGAACCTATACAATTTTTGGAAAAAAAAATTACTTGGGAAGAATGTGAATAACGGTTTTGAAATATGGCATCAGTGATTGTTGAATCCTCAATTAGCTTGAGCCTATGTAGTTAAGTTTTCAAGGTTGCGATCCGAAATTTCAATACGTACAATAGTTTGATGTTGTACTGGAGATCTTTATACTGGAAAACTCGAAAAATCGCGCCGAATAATAGAAGTACAACCTCTAATGAAAGTACACCTTTAGTAGAAGTACACCAGAGAGAGACATCTGAGAATTAGCAGTACATCTTTCATTTGAAGTACACCTCTAATAGAAGTAACTTCTGAAAGAGAAAATACGGTAATTGGGATCGTTCCATAACCACGCGTGTGGATATGATCTTGTTAGCAGATCGACAAATCCTATCTACTGTACTTTAACAACGCTACGAATAGCTAACCGTACAGTAGTTTGTAACCCGAAGCGATGTTTCAACGTCAGTCCTTATTGAGTAAACGGAGAGCGGACGATGTAATTGTAAAACTTGAAGGCAATGCTCACGATGAAGACCGTCTCCGTGTTGTTCAATGACATTCGAGTTTAAGGGTCTTTTCGTACGATTACCATAGAAAAAAGAACAGAGAGCACGACCAACTTGAAGGCTCCACCTTCGTAGGGTAATTTAAATGGGACGAGTTGTGAAGCAAGGAATTATTATAGATAGGATGAGTTTCCGCGGCGCATGCACCAGCTGACGGTCTCTATGGACCGCGCTCTATTATGTATTCAGGAAATTAATGATCTTTCTTTGAATTGAAATTTCGATCGGAAATAATTTAAGGCAGTGTCCACGATAAAATCAGTCTCCGAGTTTTCACCGGAAATCGAGAGGTCGTAGTCCAACTTCACCAGTAATATAAAAAAACCGGCTAGGAACAAGCAGAGAAGAGCCCTATACGGCCCTAAACTTGAGTGTTCCGCGCACGCAACGCCCACTTCTTTCGACCGCCTCTGATCCGTTAATAACTGGAAAACCCATTTTAAGGAAACAGCATACATTCAAGAGGCTACAGTCCACTCCGCTTCACTAAACTTACCCCATTTAATGATCTATTACTTTCTCAAACTAAAATTTTGAGTTGGGAAACTTTAACGGGAGTCATGGAGGGAGTGGGCGTTGCGTGAGCGGAACACTCAAATTAGGGCCGTATAGGTCTCGTTCGTGCTCGTTCTTAGCCGTTTTTTTTCAACGTTTCTGGTTAAGTAAGGCTCGAACCTCTCGATTTCCGGTGAAAACTCGGAGACTGATTTTATCGTGGACACTGCCTTTAAGGAAAAAAAGACAATGCATTCTCGAAAGAAAAAGAACTAGATAATGAGATTCCGAGAGAAAATGGGATTTTGAGTTGCTGTTTAGAAAAAGACTGAAAGGAGAAATTCTTTCATAAGTTAACTGAATTTTACCTTGATAAGGCCCTAGTCATGCGTCGGCGTTTCGCTGCCGCTGGTTTTTGCGGGACTTCTGTAATTAATGAGATTTTGAAATTGACGAACAGCAGACCGGCTACTGAAGTCAGCGGCAGCGAAACGTTGGTGTATAACTAGAACATATGGTAAACAAGAAGAAATGCAAAAAAAAAACTCGAACAGTAAAAAAAAAGAGAAAACTCACATCACAGTTCGCGCCTCCTGAAAGGAAACGGACAACTCGTCCCACATCAACTAATTTCAAGATTTCTCTCGCCTTCAACGGTTTGGAAGCTTACAAATTGCATACGCATGCATGACGTGAACTCACATATAGTTAGGTCCGTGCCTTGCTTACTCAAGAAAAATCATTCAAATCTCACCCGCGGCTGGCGCGGCGGTCGCGTGCGTAGGCCCGCTTATCGAATCAGTCAGAGAGAAGAGCGCACCAGGCCACAGACCTAACTGTGCAATCTGGGGTTTTCAACCTCTTCCCTAAATTTGGGTAAAACTTTTCACCGATGTGGAGGAGTTGCCCGCCACCCACATTCATCCACCGCGCGCAGCGTTGATTGGTGAGTGCGGCGGTACCTTTTGGCGATTTGTCGTCGAAGTCGCTGGTTCTCGTTAAAAAGCGGGCCGGGCGTGACAGGCATGATGGGCATACAGAATCTCAACTTGGCGGCCGTTTCCATCGAACTCGGGTTCGTTTTTTTTTGGACCCTTTCCCCTCCAGCATCCACCAGCGAAGTGTTTCACACAAGAAAATTGAGAACAAAACTCATATTGAACCTTTAATGCCAAGGTCTTTTCTGAATTGTTTCAAACAATAGCTCGCGCGGCTCGTTGATCACTGTGGATACTGCTTGCTCTGTTATTCTGTTGTTTTAGTGCTATCTCTGCTGCTGCAACACAAGTTGGCCGTGATCGTTCTAGCCTTCTGCCTATCCATGTGTTTCCTCGGTTTCATTCGATGTAAGTAATCAGTTTCAATATTAAATCTGAATTTGACATTGAAACTGTTAAGAGAATACGATAAGAGAGAGTCAGTACGTAATGGAAAAATAAGCCTCGCTCAGCTACCTACATACAGTAAGCATCGGAACACCACATTCTATGGGGTTCAATCTTTCCTGTAAATCTTTTTGCAACGTGAACGAGAATCTTCTAATCTAAGATATGTTGACCAGCATGACATTAGGATTCTGACACCTTTTTGAAGTTGATTTTTTTCGATATAGTTTATGAGTTGATTATTCATGTATTATTGCAAGCAACTTGCCGAAAATCATGTATTTTCCCGAAGCGACATCCGTCACTGCCCAAAGTTTTAGCATTGATTGGCTATGAGATGAACTCCCTGCTCACTTTTTGTACAATTGTTAGAGCAGATTTTGTTCCAGTTCTCAGGGCAGGCATCTTCTAGGCGGCAGTGAGATATTTCGCACTTGAAAAGTTTTACTACTCAACGGGAACGAAAAGCCTCATAATTAACACTTTCAAATAAGCTTTGCGTCTCATGTACAGCGCTGATGCTGGAATGTTTCCATATTGGTTCATTTTGATTATTTTATTTTTTGAGAAAATCCACGAAAATGCAACCTTTTTGAACTGATGACCGTTTTCGTTGACAGCTTGTCACCTTTCTTTCTACATTTGATTTTCGAAGTCCATTCAATATCAAATCAGTACCCAGAGTTTGCAGTTCCATCAAGATTGTTCCGAAGAAATTGAACCTATGTGAAAAAAAACCTTCAAATTTGGTTCAAAAACTGATAACTTGTGAATCAGGGATTTAAAAGCTAAATCAAAAGCATAGCTTTTGATCTTTCACAGTTTCATGATCTATTAAGCTTTGGAAACTTGTTTGCTAAAGTATCATTGTAGTCGAGATATGCGCGGAAGACTGAATTGTTCGGGAGTAGGTGCTGCGATATTTTTGCCCGCGACTGTAAGCACGTAGAGAGCTATTGCTTAAAGGCGGGGTTCTCGATAAAATCGGTTGCTGTGCTATCACCGTAGAATGGTAGATCTGGCCACCACAAAAGTGAAAATAAGTAAAAAATTGGAGAAAAAACGCTCAGGAGAAATTTATGGCTTGGTGTCCTCCCGCCCCCAATTATCGAGATTTGGGTAAAAGCCTGTTTTGTCAACTTTTATTTTGCTTCTAAAGTAATTTTTTAAACATTTCTGGAGACTAGTGATTCCTTGAACAGCAAAATAAATGCCGGATAAGCAAGCATTAATCAAAAACGCGTTAATTAGGGGGCCGGCCGACACCGTTAATTAGCCGTTATACTTTGTTTTTAAGCGTTTTTCCCGCGAATTTCCGGGTTTTTTCACTTACTTTTACTTTTGTGATGGCCAAATCTACATTTCTATGAAGAGAGCTCAAAGTCGTTTTTATCGCAAACCCTGCCTTCAAGTGGATTTGCTTACCATGGCTGAGAACGGCTTTCTCTCTCATTAAAGGCAGTGGTCGCGCTCAATTATGCTGGTCTTCTTTTCCTCCCTATACCCTTTTCTGGGTATAGAGTAGAAGAACCTATAAGAAAAAATCGCGAAAAAAACGCTGTTCAGGGCCAAATTTGAAGCCTGAATTTTCTTGTCTTTTGATGGTGGACGAGTCCACCCCACATCGTCGGCATCGATGATCTCTAACGTCAAGAACATCAGCTGGCTTGAAATTGAATTTCAATCAATGAACCTCCGGATTTATGTACACATCTAGTCAAAAACATTGACTGGAGTGCTTTCTTTCATTGCGCAACTGTTTTTACTAGGTAAATTTGCAATTATTTCTTCCTCTGGGTGTCGATGATTTTCGACTGCTTGGCATGAGACTGTGATCTTTCTGTGCACGTGTGCACGAACTGGGAATTTAGGGTCTTAATATCTTAAATTCTAGCCCGTTTTTTACCGCGCTACCTTCATAGTTTTCGAGCTGTTTTTAATCTAAGGTGATTTTTGTAGTATTTTTAATAACTTTTTTCATCGTGACCACTGCCTTTAACACAGAAGACACTAGCTAGGTATGAGGTAGTCAAAAATGCTCTCTGCTCCTTTCTTGTTCGATAGAGGAAGCTTTTGACGCACCTCCCATACTTGGCTGGGAGTACAACGCCGGAATTTCCCCTACGTCACGCAGAAGTATTTAGTGGCCTTTCCCAAAACTCTCAAAATCATCCTACAATGACTAGAAGTTGAAGACATTCTGAGAATTCGGATACCTATTCCTACCGATCACTAGGGAATAAATCTTAACATTTACAGTGGCAAGAAGAAATTGCAAATGTCAGACGACAGCATCAGATCAGATCAAATTGGTAGTGATGGTAGGTTATGATAGCTCGCGAAATGAAAGAGGACGACTCTAGTGACTTCAGAACTCCGACTACAATAATGTCGACATTGGAGAGCCCTACTGGAATCAGATCGCATCACTACCTTGTCTTCCGTGGAGTGAGATCGTTATTGGCAGGTGATCCTCATTAAGAAACCTTTTGGTGGTTATGAATGATTTCTAACGAAGGATTAGCTGCGGATGACGGTGTGCAATTGCTCAGGAACAATCCGAACCATTTGCAGCCAAATTCAGGAAAGAGAAACGGGACATTCCTAACTGCATGTGGAAGCCAAGGGTATACAAAAAAGAGAATTAAATGTGCATGCAGTTTCTAGTCAGCTAATAATGCTTTCAAAAGTTTTTGGCTATGAGCTCGGCGTTGTTTTTGCTATGAATTAAAATTGAAATGACATTAAACAAACTTTGCATCATACACTGAATTTGATAGAGTCCCATTGAGTTCAGAAGGAATCTGGAGCTCTGGCTATGCCAAGGAATAAAAACTCAGGAAAACTGATTTCGTCAGAACAATAGTGGGATGAATACATATCAAGCGTGTCAAAACAATGGAGGTAGTGTAAGGTGTGTCCGAATGAGAATGGCGGCCCATGCGACCGGCGTGCTTGGCAGGCGGCCGTCGCGATCGCCGCTTTCGGACGAGCATGTGAAATGTCCCACACAGCCATCGAATACGAACGGGTCTGGCACCGGCTGGCAGCAAACACTGTGCCGATCAATTAGCTGTGCAAAGGGGGGGAGGGGGGATGGCTGCCGTTCGAATCCAACACTCGTCTGAGAGCGGCAGCAGCACGTGCTGCAAAAATTTTATCTCGGAACACGTGCTACCTTATTCTTTCCATCTTAAACGGAAATGTTGTGTGGTTTTGTGGTTCATACATTTCGTAGTAGCATTTATTCCATAAAAATGTGTTCCTACATACAATTTAATTGAGGAAAACAGTATTAGAAACAAATTCACATGGTAGGAAAGCGAATGTTGGAGCAGGTTTTGAACCTGGTGAGCGAACGAAAACGGCTAGTGTTGCAGATAACTTCATCATTTCGTTTGAACTCGACCCCACAACTATGGCGAATTCCTTCATCAAATTGAAACTTAGGAGTACACCATATTTTCAGTGGCTTTTCTGGTCTTTTTACCTAGATTACAGCAGATGTCCTTGGTCGCGATAAGGCCGCGTAAAGCTACCGATGAGAAAAAACGTCTTTTGGGAAATATATGTCTACTTTGCTAAATGGCTGGTTCCATGGTCTGTTTATAGTCGTAGCAAACACGATCCTGACAGAGAATTGTCCTCGCCGAAGCCGACAGGGTGTCCTTGTGTCACAGAAGTTGTTTGTTCTATAAATCACAACGAATATATCGCTTCTTTGTTCGCAAATAGATCTCGTATTGGTCCGTGCCGTTTGTCTCTCCATTTCCGATTTATAGAAGGTGGCTACGCCAGTAACGTCCTGCGTACAATGCTCTCGTTTGCCCGCCCAATGGGTGGGTGTTGAACAGCGGCCAGCAGTGTCGTACATAGAGATTTTTCCACTACCTCTTGGGCCGTTGGCAAAAAATACACCTATTGAAGAGCCTCTTCAAAACGCCGAGAATGTCGTCTGCTGCCGGCTTCTATCTCTCAGTCAATTTGCCGTATTACGGCTGCCCGTTCAGCTGGTAACACTCGTAGCCCACAGTAGCTGTGTCCTTGCTGGAACAAATGGGGACAGGGGCTCTCTACACACCGAGGAGGAGTTGTCTGGTCTGTACCGGCTCTAATTCCACTCGGGACCACTTCTCTTGCATTGAGTAGCGTGACGTTTCGAACTGCAAAAACGGGAAAACTCCTCCCTCGGTGTGTAGAGAGCCCCTGTCTCGAACAGGGATGAGCGGAAATTTTTGTCGGCATTGCGGAAATCGAAAATCGGAACGACCTTCGAATTTTCGGAAATCGGAATTTGGAAATCGGAACGTCAAAAACCAGCGGAAATCGGAAATGCGTCTAGCGAATTCTTTTACCCTCCCTTCTTAACTGTGCCCACCAAAAAAAAACCTTTGCTTATCCTTCTTTACTGAACAGTTTTTATGTGAATACTCTTTCGACGGAGCTCGAGCCATACGATATCCCATATCTTCACAATAATGCGTTGGTGACCCAATAAGCTCTACCTACGTTCTCAGGCGGGCCCAACCTATGATTCAAACCCAAAAAACGGTGAGTGGTTTTCAGCGCGTACGACGCCTTTAAGGGGTGATCGGATGCAATGACGCGTGTTTCTTGCGCTTGCTTCTGATGAAGAGTACTTGAGCTGTCGTGAAAGGCGTTCAGGACGTTAATGAAGGGGCGTAGGACCTCAATGGGAGTGTGCAAGATGTATTCAGTATGGTCGATCACTGGTCGAGAGAGCGCCGCGTCGAACACATGTGGCACGCACGCAAGCGAGAAGGTAATGATCCTATCACTACCTCCTCGCTTGCGTGCGTGCCCTATGTGTTCGACGCGGCGATCTCTCGAGCAGTGATCAACGATACCTCCATAGGAGTGCGCAGGTGAGCGGGATCCCGAGGGAGCGTGCAGATTGCGTGCCGGATCACTGTGATTGTGCAGGGGTCATGGAATTTGCGCAGGACACTTCCAGGAGCGTGCAAGAGTTCGGGGAATGTGTGCAGAGCGTCGTGGAATGTGTGCAAGACTCAACTGGGAGTGAGCAGGAGGCCGAGAAATCCGTTCAGGACTTGAGTGGGAGCATGCAGGGCGTCGGGGAATGCAGGCAGGACTTCACAGGAGGAGCGCAGGGCGTTGTGGAAAGCGTGTAAGACTTTACTGAGAAGTCCTGCTCACACCTCGCACAGTTCCAGTGGAGTCCGACACACATCCTGCCCACTCCCACCCGAGTCCTGCACACTGCCACTGGGGTCCTGCACACATTCTGCACACTCCGACTAGGGTCTTAAGCTTATCCTGCACACCCCCACTGGGATCCGGCACAGATCCAGCACACTTCCAGTGGGGTCCCCAGCACATCTTGCACGATTTCATTGGGGTCCTGCACACTTTCTACGGCGTCCTGGATGTCCTCCTTTCGAACTGAAAGATTGGCAAGCTTGCACAAACCTGGGGCCGAATTCATCAACGCGTGGGTTAGTGTAGCGATACGGGCGTCGGCACTTTTGATGATAAGCCGCGAGGTCGGACCGTCTCGTAACCGAGCAGTGTCTCACTTGCCCCTGCCTCTTAGCTGGGTTAGAAATGGGCACGACTGGTTAGCGATCTCCCGCTTGCACAGGGTAATGATGGAAGTCCTGACGCCTTTACCGCTGACCAAACCCACGCTTTGATGAATTTGGCCCCTGGCGGTTCACTCGCGTAAGGTTGGTGGTAAATTCGCGTTCGAAGGTGGTGGTTAACTCACGTCGAAAACCTATTTACTATCAACTCTGGCTTTGCGAAAAGTGAAGACGAACCTCGGGTTCGAATTCAGCGCCCGAAATAACCCTCTAGGAATTTGGCAAGGCAAAGTCAAAATAAGTCTGATTTCGTGGATATTTCCGATTTTTTCCGCATTTTTAGGCTTTTTTCCGAAAATCGGAAAACCAAAAACCATCGGAGAACAATTGTCTGCAATCTTTTCCAAGAACATATGCCTTATGTTGGCGCGTCCATGTGGGCGTTTATGGAAAAACAAACATCAACCCGGTGTGCGACGTCGCCATGTGATCGATCAAGAGCAGTTTTCGAGTTCACTCGTCTATTGACGTATGGTTCTTGCAATGCAGCGGCGAAGTCACTCCACAATTCCTATCCGTTCCTCGCCTTGCAGGAACTTGTGAAAAAAGGCAAGCAAACTGGATTGGTACTGTTCGGCTCCTTCCAAGTCTGCATACAGTAGGCGTCATCGTCTACGAACCCTGCGACCCCGACTGCATCTGATTTGTTTTTCAGCACGCTTCCTAGCTCTCCATATTTCGTCGACCGAAGGTGAAAAGTTCAATAAGTCAATAGTAGAATAACTTTTGTTCGGTTTCAAAAATACACTAAACAGAGAATTTGAGCCAGAGGTTTGATAAACACTATGGTTTAAAGAACCTTTGGACCAGAACACGCGCTAACAAAGTAAAACATTTATAAAACAATGAAAAATCTACAACACAACGGAACAACAGCAATAACAACACACGTGGGTCAGAATGGGGTAACAACCACCACCGGAGAGAAATTTCAGTAGCCGCAACCCAACAAAAAAACGTGGAGGATCCCAGCGCCACCAACCCAAGAGGCGCAGACAGGAACAGCAACTGTGCGGACCTGATCGAGGAGCAAAAACGGGGTATGAACTTTCCCCCGGTGGCGAAACGGATGGTGGGCGAAAAGCGATAACTAGAATGAACTCAGAAAAGAAATCGCAGGGACAGCGAATAGTGGGACCGTGAAGAGAAAGAGTAAGAGGAATCAAGTGCACCATCCTCTGTTGCCTGGGCTGAGTGATATTCGTGTACACGTATTTACGTGTTTCCACCTCGCTCTTGTCCATACACGTTTTACTTGTTCTTACCTCTCCCCAACGCTTTCTTGCGTCGGTTGAAAAAGTTTTGTGATACGTAAAATACCCTATTGGCGTCGTGCAAGCAAACCGCGCCCTGTCGAGGTACTGCTGCTCACGTCCAGGTTGAAAATAAGCACACCATCCTGGTTGAAAACACACCACCAACGTCCTCAAGTCACAGTCTCCTAGCCCAACTAATAAGCACCAACAACTTATAACGTCGGTGATAATCGACGTCCTAACAAGTAATTTTTCTGCTCGTTTTTGTCTCGTTTGTCAGAAAAATGTCGGTCCATCGTGAGCAGGTAAAGCTGTAAGCATCCGCAAAAAGCTTGTTAGACGGCTGAACTGTCTCTCAAAATTGATAGCGCTCAATGATATGAAAAATAGAGTCTATGTTCAAAAATAGTTCTAGAAATGCGCATGCTGTTTGGATTGACTATCAATCAAAGAAGTTGTTCCCTTGTCTGCGCCGTGGGAAAGTCCAAGAGTGCCTCACTATTTTCGCCCGGGGTATTACTAGCCCTCTTATGGATGGGGCAATGATTTTAAACTAATGTTAATGAAGTAGCTGCTTGTGCGGCTTCGAACACTTTGAAGACTCGCATTTTTCAGAGAAATAGGTACTGGCGCGTTTGGCACTGTACACGAGGGTCGCACTCTTGATGGGCAGGCTGTCGCTGTGAAAACGATCTGCATGAACAAAAGCACATCAGCTGAAGCACAGAGAGAGTTTGCTTTTGAAGCCTTATTCATGCAGTGAGGAAGTTCTCCGTTTCGAAATCTGAATCAATTGACAATGTGATTGACAGCTCTTGTGATTTCAGCAAGTTTAACCACCCAAACATTGTACGACTCCATTGGATTCAATGGGATCCACCTCGATTGCGAATAATTCTTGAGTTCATGGGTGGTGGTGACCTACGGTCTTTCCTGAGAGAAGCACGTCCAACTCAGGTGAGGCCTAAGTTTTCTAGGGCAACATCTCACCAACTTCTCTCAGACACTTTAGGAGGATTTGAACCCTTGGAATCTTCACATATTAGATCTCATTAATATCGCTTCAGATGTAGCTAGAGGTCAGTGTTTCTTTAATGTTGGGTGAGCCTATTGCACGTGCACATGAAAGTTATATTTAGGTTGTGAGGAGTTGAATCGCCAAAAGTATATTCATCGTGATCTTGCTGCGCGCAACTGCCTTCTCACAGAGAAAGGCTCAGGTAGAAGAGCCAAGATCGGAGATTTTGGCATGGCAAGAGATATATACGAGTAAGTATTTGTGTAGAAAAAAATTGTCCAGTTGTTAAACGTCCTGATGCACCGTTGCGTTGCCGCTATAATCGACATATTGCACTAAGCTGTCTCCCATGGGTTACTTAAAGGCAGTGTCCACGATAAAAACCATGTCTGATTTTTCGGTGGAGATCGGCAGCTGCGGGGCCTAGCGCAACCCTAACGTTGAAAAAACTAAGAAAAATGAGCTTGGAACGGTCCCCTACGGCCCCAAAGTTGGACACCCGTCAGCTCGTCACACCCAGATGCACTTTCCACGCACACCGACGTGAATAAATGAATGCTCGAGTTTGTGAGATAAGCGATGATTTCCGATCAATAGCCCCGTTCTTCCTCTCATTCTTAACTTCTCTCTTTACTCAGGTCAGCTCGCATACATCGGCTGCAGAAGACGGAAGTTACAAGCCTCGGAAAACTCGTCCACCATGTTTCCTTAGCTCAATCTTTGAGGGACCATAACTCCATTTTCATAAGGTCTTGTACGATTACAGAGGCATCGTTGGAATCAGCATGGAACCGTTTTCAAGATAGGCGGAAAAACAGAAAAACGATTTCCATCGTGAACACTGCCTTTAATAGTTTGACCGCCTGCGAAATCATACATTCCCCGGCAGACGTTTCGGATCGAATCCTCTTCTGTTTGAAGCAATATTTTCACAGAAACAACTATTACCGTAAGGGAGGTCGAGCCAAGTTGCCTGTCCGTTGGATGCCTCCAGAAGCTTTTCTTGACGGATTGTTCACTACACAGACCGATGTTTGGTCGTTCGGTGAGTCTCTACTTATGAATAAGTTGAGCTTCAAAAATCTCTCCTTTTCAACCGATCCGCTTGAAAACTCTTGTCCGCTTTGCTACTTCAATAGAATTACAAGTGAATATTTTTCTTTCTTCTCTTACATGAAGGACCGATATTCTTCTCGCACGAAATCTTTATTTATTTGTAGCACGAAGCGGACTTGAGCGGTTTAGGCGTGGTGCTGTGGGAGATATCTTCTTTCGGAATGCTTCCTTACTTTGGCGTCGACAACTTTGACGTTATGGGGCTGGTAACGAATGGTGGAAGGCTTGATCCACCCAATACGGTACCTTCGGAGGTGAGTACATCTGTCATTTCAGAAGTGGAGGATTTCCGACTCAAACGCCATAACAATTCCAGTCTCTCAGCTGATTTTTCATTTCCTTCCCACTTTTCTTATAACATGTAGTTTTACCGTGAATTCGCTCCCTTCTCTCGTAATAAAAGCTTATTTAGTTACACGATTTGATGAGAAGTTGTTGGAATACGAGAGCAGAAGACCGTCCTTCCTTTACAGAGATTGTTGCCGCATTAGAACTTCTTTCTCAGGTGAGCACTAATTCATAACTGTCAAATGCTAATGAACCGATTTGACGTAATCGTTGCGGACATCTTAAACTACTATCTGATCGGATAGTTAACCACTCATTAAGGCGGGTTAGCAATGAAAGGGTAGTTGTGCTTTTATTATTATGTAGAAGGTAGACTTGATACCTTGATGGTCCATCTTCATCGATTGTCTTCTCGATGGGGACCACATTCTCTCTAGGATTTCCTGGAAATAACAATAGTCATTCGGTGCGGTAGACCTATTCGTTTGAATGACTTGTTAAATATGTCAGCCGAACGAGTTCCAGGGCGGCCAAGGGTTTTTTTAACGCCTCGTGGGTACCAGTACGTGATTCTGGTGCTGCATCTATGGTCGTTACGGCGTAAAACGTGTCCTGCAATTCTGTTTTGCGGACTCAATATGTGACAACGCTTCTCAGATACCAGACTCCTTCCGAACCTCCTGACTGCTCTGCCCTTGCTGCCACTGCCTCCGTCGATTTGTATTCAGGAGACATCTCTCCAGTGCCTTGTGTGTGGTCCTCACGGCAACAGAGGTCCCCTTATTGTGGGACCATAGCAAAGAGCTGGCAGCACAGTGGAGTCGAAGAGCCCGCAGCTCTTCTCGGCCACCTCTCAAACACTGCCCATTGCTGTCCAGGCTGCTCTTCTTTGTCGACCGATTCCGTTCGCCAAACCGTTTTCCATGTTCACAACAGGTTGATAAGCTGTCATCTCATAAACCGCTACCTGTTGACAAGTCGAATTGCGCGCAAGGTCAGCATGAGACATGCCCATTGCCCATCGACGTCCGCCTGTTGTCGGGCTGTTCACAACTCGATGTGTCGCGTTTAGCGGTCTGTTTAGCAGCAGTTCACATCCTGCAGGATTGTTTCATCTAGCTTAGGGACTACTTTACACCCACACGCGTCGCGCTCGGCACGCCGATACGCGTCGCGGTCGGCACACCAACACGCGTCGCGGTCGGCACATCGACACGCGTCGCGGTCGGCACACCGACACGCGTCGCGGTCGGCATACCGGCACGCGTCGCGGTCGGCATACCGGCACGCGTCGCGGCCCTCCACTCGGGTCACCACAGGATAGGCAGGACCTCCAGAAGCTGGGCGGGGCCAAAGCACCGCAAACTTGGGTAATTGATTCGGCTGAGCTATCATCATTCACACAATGCCTGAAAAGTGCGTCGTATACTTGCCTAGTATCTAGAGCGCTAGCTGCGCAATAGCTCGACATCGAGCAGATCATAACTCGCGGCCAGGGTCACGCCGAATATCGGCGCGTTGGCCAGCGGTGACTCATGGTGGGCGGATCAACCTGTTGTCGACGCCCCAATTTGCCTGAGCATGTAATCGTAGCTGTCGACTTTGTCTAGTTGGTTTTCGCCGAGGTAAACTAGCCCATCATCGCACCACTGGTCCGCCATCGTCTGAGTTTTCTTCATGAGCATCACTAGAACAACTCCATCAGCATCTCATTCATCTCCGTCGTGTTGTCGCTGATCAGCACAATGTCGCCTGCGCGGCGCAATTTCGAGAGCTTCTTTCCATCAATATTCAAGTCTTTGTCGTCCCAGTCAAGTTGACACATTACATATAGGAGGGCAGACTTGAAGAGCTTCGGTGATATTGTGTCACCTTGCCAGACACCCTTCTCAATTAGAATTTGAAGTTTGCGTTCGAACAACTGATTAGTTGTGGATGTTCCTGAGTTACACTTTACATAAGAAGGCTTCCCTCCGGCGTGTAACGAAGCGTTGAGTACTTCATTTGTCTCCACCGAAACGAATGCTTTCTGGTAATCGACAAGAGTGAGCACAACGGTATTTTGCATTCCCAACATCGCTCGATCAATTCAGATTCTGTGTCGCTGTTATCCATACAACAGAAACCTTTTCTAAATCCGGCTTGCTCTACTGGTTGGCATGCATCCATAGTGACCCCCAAACAATTGAGTATAGTCTTGGTAAAGACTTTGTCTAAAAACGACAGTAGAGCAACGAGGAGCAAGATTCCGATATCCTCTTCGTCTCCCTTCTCGAAAATCAACATTGTTCTGGAGCACTTCTATTGATTTGGTATGGACGGAGCGTTGAGATAGGAGTTGAAGAAATCAGTAAGTATTTTGCATTTGGCTTCGCCTCCTGGAGTGGAATTCATGATTCGCCAACCACGTTCTAAACATGGCTAGCGTAACCATGGTTGAGAAAATCGTGTGCAAATCGACTGGCCTCGAACCATGGCTAAAACGCGGTTATCGCTTCGTGAATTCCAGCCCTGCTCTCACCAAGTCTGCAGGAACGCCATCGAAACCGAAGGCTGTTCTTTTCTTAAAGGCACAGTAAAGTGTGCCCGAATGAGAATGGCGGCCCACGCGGCCGACGTGTTGGCTAGCGGCCGTCGCATGTGCCGCTGTCGGACGAGTGTTGGATTTCAACGACGGCCATCCATCTCCCCACGTCTCCAGAGTTGATTGATCGGCGCAATGCTTGCTGCCAGCCGGTGCCGGCCCCGTTCGTAGTTGATTGCGGTGGGGACGTTTCGCATACTCTTTCAAGAGCGGCGAACGCGACGGCTGCCTGCCAGGCACGCCGGCCGCATGGGCCGTCATTCTCATTCGGACACACCTTACACCATCAGATATGATTTTTGAGATTTTCGTTTAATTGTGTAGAAGACCCCTCCTGTATAACACGTGCCAAATGCGAGATCTAAATTCCTCCAAATAAGTGAGACATAAGCGACCACCACAGGCCCGACCCCCTTCGCTCACCACCACAAGCCCGACCCCCTAACAGATTTTCGAACTCGATAGTGGCTCGATTGATGGATGAATTCGAATAATTCGTCGATCTCCAGCTCATTTCTGGGCTATCTCCTTATCCTAGCTCGCTCTCGCGCAACGCTTACGATTGAATAGAAATACAGGCCTGAGACAACGCGTCCACCAATTTTTCACCCTCAAAATCTAGGCATCTTTGAAGAGCCATAACTCTGTCCATAGGGGTCTTGGACGATTTCATAGATACTACTGTGATCAGCGTGTGACTCTCTCCAAGATAAGCATAAAATCTGAAAATTAATTTTTTGGGTGTCCGGTGCCTTTAAAGGCAGCACATACACGCTCGCAAACGTATTTGAGATAACTACGGAAATAGAATGGTATGGCCCAGATTACAACTCCTACGCATTTTGAAGCGTCAAAAACGACTCACAATGCTGCTAATTGAGTAAGAGGTTGGCCCCGCCTCTGTATCTGCCCGCCCCTTGTATTTTCGTCCTCCTCCGAAACAGGGGTTCTGGACCATTCCCACCGTCGACGATGTATGCGGTTTACTTATTGTACTCATTGTATATACCACCCACAAACGTCGCTGATGGTAGAAAAACCCCTGTTTTGGAGGAGGACGCAAATACAGGGGCGGGGCCAACTTCCTACTCCTATAGCAGCATTGTGAGTCATTTTTGACGCTTCAAAATGCGTTGGAGTTGCAATCTGGGCCATACCATTCTATTTCCGTAGTTATCTCAAATACGTTTACGAGCGTGTATGCTGCCTTTAAAGGCACAGGACAGCCAAAAAATTAATTTTCAGATTTCATGCTTTTCTTGGAGAGAGTCACACGCTGATCACAGTGGTATCTCTGAAATCGTCCAAGACCCCTTTGAACAGAGTTAGGGCTCCTCAAAGATGCCTAGATTTTGAGGGTGAAAAATTGGTGGACGAGTTGTCTCAGGCCTGTAACTCTCTTCATTCGCAATCGTTGCGCGAGAGCGAGTCAGGAAAAGGAGAAAGTCCGGCAATGGACTGAAGAACGACGACTTGATTAGATTCATTCATCCATCAAGCAGCTATCGAGTCGGAAAATCTGTTAGGGGGTCGGGCCTGTGGTGGTCGCTTATATCTCGCTTATTTGAAGGAATTGACATTCCGCCTTTGGCACGTGTTATACAGAAGGGGTCTTCTACACAATTAACTAAAAATCTTAAAATTCATATCTGAGGGTGTACTGTGTCTTTATGCGACCGCAAAACATCCTTGATCTCAGATGGGAGAAGAGGAGGTACTGGATCTGCCTTAGGAGAATAACGTCGTGGAACCACAGTTGTTGAACTATAAAGATCCGTATAGTAGTCCGCAACTATGCGCTCCATGTCATGTCTTGCAGTTCTGTATTTTCCTTGCTTGCCCTTCAAACAAGTGAAATGAAAACAAATGAAAAGTCAGGGAAAAGAAAACATGCAGTAACAAGTTAGAACGGGTGATTAGTGATGCCCGCCCACAGACAATTGACGAGATTTTTTAGTTTACCGCAATGTTGAAAGGACATGGTGCGGTTGCGGTCATACACTAAAACTACGGTAGAAGACGCCAGATTTCATTATCGATCGACAGCACTGCTGATTTTCTGGGTGAGTTACGGTCTTTCTTTTTTTTGCATGTTTGTTTCGGGATTATTGCTGTTTTTGAATGTTTAATTATTGCGAGTTGGAGATATTCTTAATGCATGGGGGAAATTAGCCGTTTGTTCGGCCTTTGAAGTGTTTTTCTTCAAATTTCTGTTTTGAAAAAACGGCAAGTTCTCCCGCACAATAAGAAAAGCCCCTATTCGTAATATAATAAGAGTCAGAAACAAAAATAATTCCGAAGCACACAAGAAAGAAAAGAAGAACCGCAACTCACCCAAAATATCAGTTGTGCTGTCGGTCGATAATGAAATCTGGGGTCTTCTACCGTGGTTTTAGTGTGTGACCGCAACCGCACCATGTCCTTTTAAAATTGCGGTAAACTGTAGAACCGCTCGGTTTGCTCCTAAAATAGTTGCTAACTACTTCAAGAGTCCACCAACTTTTGTCACAGCAAGACTGCGAAACAGGAAAACATCAAAATCTCGTGATTTGAGGACGGGTTGAGGCCCGTAATTAGTCCTCCTAACTTTAAACCACTCAGTTTCGAAGTTAATGAAGACCACAACAAGTAAATGGCCATAATCAGTACTGCGACCAACATCGCCACAAGAAGTAGGCGAATTACACCATTGACATCACAAAGACATATCGGCATGCCCCTTGAAGAGATTTTCGTGAAAGGGAAGTATGGGGAATTGCATTGGATTGGAGCTTTCTCAATAGAGGGAGGCTAAGAAATTTTTTGAGCTTTTCGAGAGAAAAGTTCGACTGCTGTTGCGATTAAGAGTCTCAATAAACAATAAATAAGCTTGTTCTTTGCGTGTTCGCGAACTCCGCCTTTAACGTCGTGTGAAGCTCTTTTCATGGCTGGTGGCTTCGACTACATAGAAGTCGCCAACGACACTGCTGCGATCTCAAATCGCTCGATGTCGCGACTTGAGATCGCTTGATCTCGAGCGGACGCAATTTAGCGTAAAAAAAGAACGGACATCTACGGACGGCACAGCGGAACAATGGATCATTTCCAGCGAGTTAGATACTTGAAAATTAGTAGTGACAGTCGATTGATGATAACCGTTTACTAGTTTTCCGGCATCGAGGTTAGAAAAAGTTCTGTGAGTCTTTCGCTAGTGGTAATAATGAAATTCTCATGTGTATTGATAAACTCCGCATCAAAAAGAATCCACTGAAACTGACTGGAATGCAAGAGTTATGCACGCGAAGGATTTCAGGAAAGCAAGAACGATACAAGGCCTATAACAGTGGAGCAAACAATAAAAAATCACGTCAAAAGCTTGTGAGGTCTGCAGTGAGTCGCGACGGATTGGAACAATTCGCTGTTTCAGTCGCGATCGCCGAGCGACTGAGGTATTTCATAGCTGGTCTAAGCGATTTGCTTGATTTTGTTAGGTCGCTTCGACTAGTTGCGTCGCTTCCATGATGAAAGCGATTCGTCTAGTCGAAGCGACTAGGTCGTAATCTTTCGTGGAGACGTAGGGTATTCGGCGCCTATTTGCAGACTCCACACTCAATCTCGCATCGTTGTAAGCAAATCTCCGCCACGTTTCACGCAGAATTGCGTCCCCACGAGCGATCCCAAATCGCTCGGCGATTTGAAATCGCTGGAATCCAAATAGCTTCGTTTAGCGATTGCAGATCGCGGCAGCATTTTTGGTCGCTTCGACTTCAAGTAAACTAACGGAATGGGGCTCAAAAGCCAGAAAACCTAAACAGGCAGCAGCGGCAGTTTATCCATACGTGTTCAAATGTGTTCTACCAGTTTCATCATGTTTCCACGTCCCAAATTTGTGTATTCAGCATGCGTTGGGCCAACTGTAGTTTAGTTGCCCGACAGTCTTCACTTAACGGCTGTGCAGAGTTGCGACAAGCGGCAGCACATTGCCGAGCGAGAGGCCTGGGGCGTGCTCTGAACTTGAAGCGGCGTTGGGCGCGAAGGCTTCACGGGATCGCAGCGCCAGTACCGCTAGCGTCGCCTTTTTACCACTACGTTCGTCCTCATTCATTCGACATCAGATTTCGCTATGAGTACCTTTTTGTGCTTTGATATGCTTCAAGAGTTTAGGAAATGCCTGAGATCAACTCCTAAAAAATAATATGCTCAGAGAGCAGTGAAGTAAACTTGGGAATTGCGTTCAGTGAAGTTATTATGCCTTAAAATATAGATTTCGTGGTATCAAAAGTAGCAGATAGTTTGCGGTAGTCGCATAAGAAGTATAGTAACCATACTGAGAAAAAAGCTGTCGAGTCAAGTGATAAACATTCCTTCTTCAGATTTATCAACTCTAAACTCCGGGAAAAACCAGGTGTTGGAGTTCTCAAAAACCCCAATGGGGCATTGGTGAGGAATGCTAGTGATAGAGCTGAGTTGTTGGCGGACGTATTTCAAAAGTCGTTTTCTGACGTCTCTTCTATGGACAGTCTACCTGTCTCCAATTCTTTCGCGGTTATGGCTGATTCATGTTGGTTTTACAGAGATGAAATTATCAAGGAACTTCTTGCCTGGCCCTCGTCCAACTCTATCACTCCCGACGCCATACCACTCAGTTTTGTCAAGCAGATCGCTCTTGATATTGCAGGTCCCCTGGAGTTCATTTTCAATCTGAGCTTCATGTCTGGTGAAGTCCCCATCAAATGGAGGCAATCATTTGTTACCCCCATTCCAAAAAAACCCCCTTTCACAGACCCTGCTAATTTCAGACCAATCAGTATAACATCTATTTTCCCACGGCTGTTCGAAAAAATTCTGAAGAAGAGAATCGTTTGTCACTTGGAAGCGAATCAGGTTACCTCTCCCTTCCCACATGGTTTCCAGGGAGGGAACTCCACTGTGACGGCAACCATAGAAGCACTAAACAAGTGGACGGCTTTCCTAGATGTTGGGAAGAGTGTTGATGTTGTGTATTTTGATTTTGCTAAGGCTTTTGATAAGGTTCCTCATGACAAATTATTGCAAAAACTCTCAATGGTTGGTATCCATCCGCGAATAGTTTCATGGGTACGTTCGTTCCTAACTGACAGGACGTTCTCGGTCTGTGTTGACTCTTCTCACTCAACTCCAAGGCCAGTCCTGAGTGGTGTACCACAAGGCGGAGTATTGTCGCCCATACTTTTCAACATATACACTCACGAAATCGCCAGTCTTGTCACTTCCCGTGGCACTGGTTTCAGTGCATTTGCGGATGATATCAAGATCTATCGGGACGTTTCCCAACCGGAGAACTGTATCCTGCTACAACAGTCTATTGACATTGTTAGTACTTGGTCTCGCGATTGGAATCTCCCGTTGGCAAAAGAAAAAACGAAGGTTCTCCACTTGGGTAATAGCAATGCTAACAGTAAATATACTGTCAGTGGCTGTCAGATCCAAGAAGTTGACCAAATAACTGATTTAGGGTTCACTATTACTACAAGTCTGAGTTTTGATAAGCACTGTGAATCTATCTCGAATAAAGCAACTTTTGCCATGAATAATATTTTCAGGGGTTTGTCAACTTGCAATCCCTCTGTGCTTATCAGAGCTTACACCACGTATGTAAGGCCTCTACTCGAGTACGGTACCCCGGTATTCAACCCCGCCAAACTCAAGAACATTAATAGATTGGAAAAGATACAGAACAATTTTACTAGAAGAGTTCTTATCAGACAGCATGGCTTCATTTATGGGCAATTGCCCTCCGCTGCTGAAAGAAATGCACTCTTTGGCCTTGAGCCTTTGGCTCTCAGAAGGAAGAAGAATGATTTATTCCTGTTCCATCATCTCCTTTTCGATGGCAAGTTTGGTCTTAGGCCTGGGGATTTCGTGAAAACGAGAGATTCGGTAACCCGGGGGGGGGGTCCGATTAAATTCCACGGTACCGTGTCAAATCTTGAGTGTCGGCGCTGCTTTTTCACTAATAGAATTGTTCCGGTATTCGAAGATCTCAGTAGGAACGATACTATTCCTATAAACTTCGGCGCCTATAAGAACTTAGTGCACATGAAACTGGCTTCCGGGGAGCGGCGGAGTGACCCTCCGTAGTGCTGGGTTGCTCGTTTCCCTGTGCTATTCTTCGGACTGATCCTTCGTTGTTCTCCTTTCATTGGTTTACAGTACCTTTGTTTGAATATTCCGTTTGAGGTTGATTGTTCGTTTTCCTGTTTTCTTTTTTTTCCACACGAGTGTAAACTTGTGTAAATATATATATATATATATATATATATATATATATATATATATATATATATATATATATATATATATATATATATATATATATATATATATATATATATATATATATATATATATATATATATATATATATATATATATATATATATATATATATATATATATATATATATATATATATATATATATATATATATATATATATGGGGGTGTGTATACAAGTCTGTTGGTACCTGCTCGTTGGTGCCCCTGCTTCTACTGAACCCAGCAGACGTTTGAGTGTACACAGGGAACGTTCGAGCGATATAGCGTGCACAACTATATCGCGAAAGTATCCCGCACATTGCATAAAGGTGTCGCCGTCCGGCACACTAAGGCCTCTGGTCCATAACACCTTAGGATCCGTACCTAGGGAGTCATGGAGTCTTTGGCCACAAGCCACAATTTCGCCACCCTGAGCTGTCGATCGCTGTCGAGTGATATCCAAAAAACTGCGCTATCCAGACTTCTGAGCTATTTCCATGCACCGTTTGCTGCTTTGCAGGAAACCCGCCTCAGGATAGACCCGTCATCAGCGTCGGAGAGTACACCATCTACTGCGGCAACGCTGACGATAGGAGAGTGGGAGGCTGTGCAATAGCTGTAAGGAAGGATTTCAATGGTATGGTCAAGGAGTTCGGCTCAACGTCGTGTCGGAATGCATTCGTACGACTGCGGGATCACAGAGGATTCAATCTGTGGATAGTGAGTGCTCATGCGCCCACTGAAACCGCCGAAGACAATTCGAAGGATGCGTTTTATGAGGAACTCAATACGTTGCTGGCCAGGATACCTTGTCAACATGCTGTTGTCGTGGGGATTGACGCAAATGCGAAGATGGGACTTGATCAGGAATCCGAAGTACTCGGTAAATGGTTCTACCCAGTGGAGCAAACATCGGACAATGGCTACCGCCTTGTCGACTTTTGTGAACGCAGTGGTCTGATTATTGCATCGACATTCAAGAGGAATCATCGCCGCCATCAGCTTACGTGGCAGGGACCAACCCGGCTATCTCCAGAAGAGCAGCGGAAGCGGAAGATGACAACTTTGAAACTACAGCTTGACTATGTCCTGACGAGGAATATTCCAGTATCGGACATTCGAAGATCTAGAGCTGTGTGGGATGTCGCATTCGATTCGGATCACCGTCCTGTTCTGTTGAACTTCACTGCGAGGATTCATAAGAGGAAGCGAGGGGCTCAGCCTCTCCAGAGGATTGACATGACAAGTCTCAGAGATGAAGAGTGCAGAAGGAATTTCCGACAACGCGTTTCTATTCACATCGGAGTACGGACTAAGAAGAAACTTTGCGACGCGGATTCTTTTGTCAAGTGCATCCAGGACACTTCAAAAGAAGCTTTTTCAGTTGTGCAGCCCAAGAAGAAGCTTATCTACGCCTCAGAGGGAACAACATCTACCTACAACAGAGTATGTGCTCTCCGAACTGCAGGAAACTTCGTGGAGGAGAAGCGTCTGAGGAGGAAGTTGCGTCGGCAGCTTCAAAGTGACCGCGAACGAGAGTGGACGTGTAGAGCTAAGGAGTTCGAGAAGGCTTGGGAGGAGAAGAATCCGAGGAAAGCCTACACGTTGCTGCGACAGTATAGCGGGAAGATGAAGAGATGTTCTCCTGTCTTGAACACTACCAATGGAGTTGCAGTTGGTGATGCGACGCTGCCAATATGGAAGGATTACTTCAGTTCACTACTGAATCGTCCAGCGCCATCAGTACCTGAGCTCCCGCATGTTCAGAGAGCACATTACGATGTCAGTGAGGAACCGCCGACTGAGTCTGAAGTTTTGGATTGTGTCCGGAAAATGAAGAATGGAAAGGCAGGTGGAGATGACAACATCACTGCTGAAATGCTGAAAGCTCTTCCTCCGTCTGGGATTCGTGAAATGACCAACACCATCCGTGCCATATGGATGAGCGAAAGGATACCCGATTCGTGGAGACATGCGATCATCGTACCTCTTCACAAGAAGCTATCCGTCACGGATCCTAAGAACTACAGAGGAATCTCTCTACTTCGTGTCATGTACAAGGTTTTAGAACGTATCATTCTCGAGCGACTTATCAAACATCGTGAAGGAACGACCAGAGATGAGCAAGCCGGTTTTCGACCTGGAAGATCGACCATCGACCAAGTGTTCGTCGTGAGAAGAGTAATTGAATCGTGGCAGCGGTTTTCGAAGCCATTACAGCTTGCTTTTTGGACTTTGAAGCCGCGTTCGACTCTCCTCATCGTGATCGATTGCTCAATGCTCTGCGAGCAGATGGAGTCCCGGAAAAGTATGTTCGGTTAATCGAGGACATGAACAAAGGAACAACAGCAGCAGTTCGTACACCTGTCGGATTTACGTCAGCTTTCGAGGTTAAAACAGGAGTAAGGCAAGGAGCCGTTGCAGGACCTTTTCTTTTCAACTTCGCCGTTGATGACATCATGCGTAGAGTTGCAGAACAGTTTCCTGCGGATGTGATCCTAACACCATCAGGACGCTCCTTGTCGACCTGGAGTACGCCGACGACATTGTGTTATTCGCTGAAAACAACGCAAAACTGCAAAGGATTGCGAACCTCGTTTCGAAGTATGCCGCAGCCTATGGACTTCGTCTTCGTCCCGACAAATGCAAGCAGATGTGGGTCTCTCAGACGCCTTCAACTGGAGTTTGTGTGGACGGACAACGTATCGAACTGGTGGACGATTTCTGTTATTTGGGCTGTTTGCTGAAGAACGATGGTAGTTATGCAGCGGATATTCGACAACGATGTGCGAAAGCTACGTCTGCATTCAATTCTCTAACCAAGTGTTTGTGGTCTACCACCATCGCGAAGGAAGTCAAGTTGCGCGTCTACCTATCCGCTATTCGCCCTATCATGATGTACGGATCGGAGACGTGGGCAGCACCGAAAACGCAGATGGAAAGGTTGGATTGCACGGAGAGGAAGCTTTTCAGGCGTTTGCTTGGATATTTCTGGCCGCGTGTATGCCATAACGAAGACCTTTACAAGGAAATCGACGCAGTACATCAACGCTTGACACGAGGGAGGTGCCAGCATCTCCTAACCCCATCTCAAGCAGCAATGGAAAGTCGACTTCGACTGCTCGGGCATATACTAAGAAGAACGCCGGATCGTCTCGTACAACACGCTTTAAAAATGCTTCCAAATCCTGTCTGGAAACGGCCACCTGGGCGTAGGCGAAAGTTCTGGACGGATGTGGTTAAAGAGGATTTAAAGTCACTCGGCATCGAAAGACAGTTCAGGCGCGATGTTTCGTTTCGCAGGAAATGGAATAGTGACAGCTGGATGGAATGTGTTCAAATTGTGGCTGAAGACCGTGAAAAATGGACACGGCTGACTACTAGGACGGCACACCTCGGTGAAGATGCGGAATGACCGCGTCAGGCGAAAGCCAACCGATTAAGTCAAGTAAGTCATATATATATATATATATATATATATATATATATATATATATATATATATATATATATATATATATATATATATATATATATATATATATATATATATATATATATATATATATATATATATATATATATATATATATATATATATATATATATATATTCATAGCAGACGACCTGGCCCCAAGTGACGCTGGGATTTTGCATCCTTAACATTCGTTATTGATCTGACTCCCCAACGACCGTTGCAGCCGCCCTGTCGCTGACGGTGGAGGCATAACGGCAGTAGCGGCTGTCATTATCGATATCACCGATAACCACGTGCCGTCCTCGGACACGTTGCTTGCGCCAGCCGTTGAGCGTCATGCGGCAGCGTTTCAGCGCTGCCGCATGATGCTCCCCGCTGGTCATCTGCTATGAACGGAGCCTAAGTCACAACTGTCGCACGTTGGAACAAAAAACCATTAAAACTAAAAACCCAAAAACCATAGTTGGAATAGAACGCCAAAAGGTCTTCAGAAGATCGAATTTATGGAGAAAACTCGATCGACGGCAACATTTCACGCCGGCGATGGAAATGGTTGAGACTATTTCCGCCGCCGCTCGCTGACGGCGTCGCTCAGGGAGGCGCTGATTTCGCAGCGGCAAAAACACTGCTAGGCATGCGCGTCGCTGTCGCACGATACGATGCCCACCTCGTCCGCTGCTTGGCGCACTCCCCCATACTCCACCATTTCTCTGCCGCAACGAGACTCGCCGCGGTGCTATTTTGCAGAGTGCTTTTTGGTTTAGGCAAAGAAGAAAAGCTTTACTTGCTGCCGAACACGTCGTGACCTGTCCACTGGCAACAAACGTGATGAAACACATATGGATAAACGGTCGCTGCTGCCTGTTTAGGAGGCCCCCTCAAAGGCAGTGTTTACAAGAACCTTCGATTTTGAGATTAATCGCTATATCGATTGTTTGGCCCCCGGATAGTACTGAAATGACGAAGAAATCCAGAAAAACGCACCAGAAGGGAACGACAACCTTTACTCTCACCCCGCCTCTTTACTATCATAGGAACTGTTCGTTGTGACAATGGAATCTTTAGTGGAACCGTCTCTAGCAATCCTCTACTCTCTATTGCTCCGTACTTTGTTTCAGACGCTAACAAATACCATACCCGCACTAATTTACTCAAAAAAGTCGCGAATTCGCGACTTTCCGTCATAACTCGGCTCAAAGGGAGCCGTGCGGGGAGCAAAGGGTATATTCGGAATCAGAATCTAAAGCTTTTCATTTTGAGCACACATATTTCTTGACCTGCAAAAAAAGCATATAGAATTACCAGAAAAATCGAGCGAACGAAAACACCACCGACGTCCCGTTCTCAGCTTAAACGGGACTAAACGACCCGGGACTTGGCCTACAACTTCACTTTCTGATCCTTTTTCAAATAAACGCTGCGGCAGCCCATCATGGAAAGTCGATTTTTCATCATCTTCACATATGCCAAGTTCATTCTCGCTTAAAACGGGACCAGTTTAAGAGACGTACGTGCTCAAAAAGAAGAGCTCTTGATGCTGATTTCAAATATGCCCCTAGCTCCCCGAAACAAACCCCAGTATCTCATCGGTCAACGCAGAAGGATTACGGTAATTGCGTAAGGTGTACACGGAGTGTGCGACCTTCCTCTGCATCCCTGCCCGCAGCGGCCGTGCGAGAGCGCAGACATGGTGGCGGCTATTCAATTGCATTGATTGGTCTCTGCAGAACATTCAATGGAAATCACGACTGATTCATCGAAAACTTCCTCAAAGATAGCGATTGTTCATGATTACACGCAGTTGTTGACGTATGATCTCATCAAGTCATGGAAATTCACTATATTTCAGGTATTAGCGCAGCTTTTTATGATTTTTCGGCAAGAAAACGAAGGAATTCAAGTTGTAATAGTTCTCTAGTGTTTTTCACGCTCATGCATTAACTTCAGTGGTAAACTAGGCTGTACGGGCAACAATTAGCAATAAAAGATGAGATCGTGCGAGATTTTCTTCAAAAAGCTAGACGGGAAAGGCGAAACAAATACCTGCAAAATGAGCTTCGAGTTTTTGCAGTGCGCCAGGCTCGATCCGAAAGGTAGATCACAGTTAGAGCAAAGAAAAATGGATAACTGCTCACATACTAGGGAAAGATGAAAAATGAGGAACAACTCTTCATATTCGCATGTTTCTCACTGTTGGGGGGAGGAATTTCACCGCTCAGCTATGCTTAGAATCGCCATTTTTACTGATGACTAAGAAAATTAGTTTCCTCTACGTATTCATACCAAGTTGAGACCAAACGTCCACATCTCGTTTTTTTTTTCTTCGGAGGCAGTTTTGACTTTGACAAACACCACTTTTGTGTTGACTGGCAGGGTCGAGCAGAACTGGATAGCTTGCCGATGAAAGGTGGCAAGCTATCCGGAACGGTCGTGAGAAATGAAAGGGAAAATGAAAATTTGGAGTGGGATAAAATTTTTTTGGTATGAAAAAAAATTTTATGAGTAGTTTGTCTTTAATAAATAAATGTTCGTACAGGGGAAGGGCTCGAGCAAGGAAACATTTCTGCTGAAATTCGTAAATGGTGAATGTTTTTTTATTCAGAAAAACTTTCAAATTGGGAATAATTTATAGAAACTTTCAAATTGAAAATAGGATTCAGCAAGCTCTGCCGTTGTCAAAAAACAACAAAAAAATGGCTCAGCAATTTTCGCCTGTAAGATAAAAAATTCACGCATTAAAGGGCGATCGTATTTTATTTAATTTTCTCCAAGAAAAAGTTCTAGAACGGTCGTAACTCCTCCAAGGATTGCCAGAAGGCTCCCGGGCCCTGCACAGTGGTGGTTTTCAACCCTGCACAGTGGTGGTCTGATTCTTCCGAAAAACTCGTGTACGGCTAAAATCTGACATGAAAAGCCTACACACTATACTTTTACATTTTAAGATTTTTTCCAATATTCAACTTTTCGAATAATTTGGAATGTCGCCTTTTTCGAATATTCGACTTTTCGAATAATTTGAAGTCGACTCTTGCAATCGAATGATTTTTCGAATCATTCGATTGGGTCAAAGTATACTACACACCACTGAAAGGCAGCGGTAGCGATAAATTATGACGGTCTTCTTTTCCTCTCTAGACCCTTTTGTGGGTTTAGGGTAGTAGGGCCTATAAGAAAAAATCGCAAAAAACCACTGTTTCGGGCCAAATTTCAAGCCTGAACTTCCCTGTCTTTTGATGGTGGACGAGCCCTCTCGGCATCGATGATCTCTAATATCAAGAACATCAGCTGGCGTGAAATTGAATTTCAACATATTTATCCACTCATCCCCTTCCCCTGTACGAACATTTATTTATTAAAGACAAACTACTCATAAAATTTTTTTTCATACCAAAAAAATTTTATCCCACTCCAAATTTTCATTTTTCCCTTTCATTTCTCACGACCGTTCCGGATAGCTTGCCACCTTTCATCGGCAAGCTATCCAGTTCTGCTCGACCCTGCCAGTCAACACAAAAGTGGTGTTTGTCAAAGTCAAAACTGCCTCCGAAGAAAAAAAAACGAGATGTGGACGTTTGGTCTCAACTTGGTATGAACACGTAGAGGAAACTAATTTTCTTAGCCATCACTAAAAATGGCGATTCTAAGCATAGCTGAGCGGTGAAATTCCTCCCCCCAACAGTGAGAAACATGCGAATATGAAGAGTTGTTCCTCATTTTTCATCTTTCCCTAGTATGTGAGCAGTTATCCATTTTTCTTTGCTCTAACTGTGATCTACCTTTCGGATCGAGCCTGGCGCACTGCAAAAACTCGAAGCTCATTTTGCAGGTATTTGTTTCGCCTTTCCCGTCTAGCTTTTTGAAGAAAATCTCGCACGATCTCATCTTTTATTGCTAATTGTTGCCCGTACAGCCTAGTTTACCACTGAAGTTAATGCATGAGCGTGAAAAACACTAGAGAACTATTACAACTTAAATTCCTTCGTTTTCTTGCCGAAAAATCATAAAAAGCTGCGCTAATACCTGAAATATAGGGAATTTCCATGACTTGATGAGATCATACGTCAACAACTGCGTGTAATCATGAACAATCGCTATCTTTGAGGATGTTTTCGATGAATCAGTCGTGATTTCCATTGAATGTTCTGCAGAGACCAATCAATGCAATTGAATAGCCGCCACCATGTCTGCGCTCTCGCACGGCCGCTGCGGGCAGGGATGCAGAGGAAGGTCGCACACTCCGTGTACACCTTACGCAATTACCGTAATCCTTCTGCGTTGACCGATGAGATACTGGGGTTTGTCTCCCCGAACGGGTCACTTTGTTATGACGAAAAGTCGCAAAAGCCGCGAGTTCGACACTTTTGCGGCTTTTCCCGATAAGGAATATTCCAGTATCGGACCTTCGAAGATCTAGAGCTGTGTGTGATGTCGCATTCGATTAGGATCACCGTCAAGTTCTGTTGAACTTCACTGCGAGGATTCATAAGAGGAAGTGAGGGGCTAAGCTCTCCAGAGGATTGGTATGATCAGTCCCAGAGAAGAAAAATGCAGAAGGAAATTCCGACTACGCGTTTCTATTCATATTGAAGGACAGACTAGGAAAAAACTTTGCGACGCGGACTCTTTCGTCAAGTGCATCCAGGACACTTCAAAAGAAGCTTTTTCAGTTGTGCAGCCCAAGAAGAAGCTTATCTACGCCTCAGAGGGAACAACATCTACCTACCACAGAGTATGCGCTCCCCGAATTGCAGGAAACTTTCTGGAGGAGGAGCGTTTGAGCAGAAAGTTGCGTTGGCAGCTTCAAGGCGACGGCGAACGAGAATGGACGTGTAGAGCTTAGGAGTTTGAGAAGGCTTGGGAGGAGAAGAACCCGAGGAAAGCCTACACGTTGCTACGACACTATAGCTGCAAGATGAAGAGATGTTCTCCTGTCTTGAACACTACCAATGGAGTTGCAGTTGGTGATGCGACGCTGCCAATATGGAAGGATTACTTCAGTTCCCTACTGAATCGTCCAGCGCCATCAGTACCTGAGCTCCCGCATGTTCAGAAAATACATTACGATGTCAGTGAAGAACCACCGACTGAGTCTGAAGTCTTGAATTGTGCCCAGAAAATGAAAAATGCAAAGACAGGTGGGGATGACAACATCACTGCTGAAATGCTGAAAGCTCTCCCTCCGTCTGGGATTTGCGAAATGACCAACACTATCCGTACTGTATGAAGGAGCGAAAGGATACCCGATTCGTGGAGACATGCTATCGTCGTACCTCTTCACAAGAAGTTATCCGTCACGGAGCCCAAGAACTAGGGGGATTTCTCGACTGCGTGTCATGTACAAGGTTTTGGAATGTATCATTCTCGAGTGACTCATCAAAATTCGTGAGGGAACGATCAGAGAGGATCAAGCCGGTTTTCGACCTGGGAGATCGACCATCGACCAAGTGTTCGTCGTGAGAAGGGTAATCGAATCGTGGCAGCGGTATTTGGAGCCATTACAGCTTGCTTTTTTGGACTTCGAAGCCGCGTTCGACTCTCCTCATCGTGATCGATTGCTCCACGCTCTGCGAGCCGATGGAGTCTCGGAAAAGTATGTTCGACTAATCGAGAACATGAACAAAGGAACAATAGCAGCAGTTCGTACGTCTATCAAATTTACATCAGCTTTCGAGGTGAAAACAGGATTAAGGCAAGGAGCTCTAGCAGGACCTTTTGTATTCAACTTCGCCGTTGATGACATCATGCGTAGAGTACCAGAACAGTTTCCTGCGGACGTGATCCTAACACCATCAGGACGCTCCCTTGTCGACCTAGAGTACGCCGCGACATTTTGTTATTCGCTGATGACAACACAAACTGCAAAGGATTGTGAACCTCGTTTCGAAGTATGCCGCAGCCTATGGACTTCGTCTTCTTCCCGACAAATGCAAGCAGATGTGGGTCTCTCAGAGGCCTTCAACGGGAGTTTGTGTGGACGGACAACGTATCGAACTGGTGAATATCTTCTGTTGTTTGGGCTGTTTGCTGGAGAACGATAGTAGTTAAGCAGCGGATATTTAACAACGATGTGCGAAAGTTAAGTCTGCATTTAATTCTCTAACCAAGTGTTTGTGGTCTGCCCCCATCGCGAAGGAAGTCAAGTTGCGCGTCTACTATCCACTATTCGCCCTATCATGATGTACGGATCGGAGACGTGGGCAGCACTGAAGACGCAGATGGAAAGGTTGGATTGCACGGAGAGGAGGCTGTTTAGACGTTTGCTCGAACATTTCTTGCTGCGGATAAGCCACAACGAGGATCTCTACAACGAAATCGACGCCTTACATCAACGCTTGACACGAGGGAGGTGCCAGCATTTGCCAACGCCATCTCAAGCGGCAACGGAAGGTCGTCTTCGTTTCTTCGGGCATAATTTAAGAAGGCCGCCAGATCGTCTTGTTCAACACGCTCTAAGGATGCTTCCGAACTAGGTCTGGAAATGGCCACCTGGACGTAGGCGAAAGTTTTGGACAAATTTTATGAAGGAGGATTTGAAATCACTCGGCATTGAAAGGCAATTCAGGCGCAATGTTTTACCTCGCGGGAAGTGGAATAGCGACCAGTGGATGGATTGTGTGCAAATTGTGGCTGAGGACCGTGACAAATGGAGACGGCTGACTACTATGTAGGACGGCACACCTCGGAGAAGATGCGGAATGACCGCGTCAGGCAAAACCCAAACGATTAAATCAAGTAAGTAAGTAATTTGCTAACACTTGGTTGCCAACGCATTGTTTTGAGCGGAAAGCTCGGGGATTAAATCATTGTGAATAATGCCTTCAAAGGCAGTGGTCGCGATCAAATATGATTGTCTTCTTTTCCTCTCTAAACCCTTTTCAGGGTTCAGAGTAGTAGGGCCTATGAGAAAAAATCGCGAAAAGAACCGGTGCCTCGGGCCAGATTTGAAGCCTGAACTTTCTTGTTTTCTGATGGCGGACGAGCCCACTCCACATCATCGGCATCGATGATCTCTAATATCAAAAAATCAGCTTGTTTGGAATTGGTATTCAATCAATGAGCATTACTCATCTAGTCAAAAACATTGAATGAAGTGCTTGCTTTCATTGAGGAATTGTTTTTATTACGTGAATTTGCATTTTTTCTTCCTCTGAATGCCGATGATTTTTGACTGTTGGCATGAGACTGCGATCTTTTTGGGCGGCGCTGTGCACGTGTGCACGAACTGGCATATTTAGGCTCTAGGAACTTTAATTCTAACCCGTTTTACACTGCGCTACCTTTGAAGTTTTCAGCTTTTTCGATCTGAGCTGATTTTCATAGTTTTTTCGATAACGTTTTTCATTGTGACCACTGCCCTTAAATTGCTCGGCGATCGCGACCGAAACTGCCAAGTGTTCCAGCGACTCAGTGCAAGATTCTGTTCCCGCGATGGGTTTTCGTGACTGTTTGTAGTGCCGCGACTAGTCGAAGCGACCTGCTACGAAAGTGGCTTAATGCAAGCATACCCTTCACTTCTGAGCGATTTCATTGTCACAACAAACAGCTCCACTGAGAGTATGTGAGCGGACAGATATGATAGGATTTCAAGTATTTCTGCTGCGTTTTTCCCAAATTTTTCGTCATTTCATATAAGTCCGCGGGCCAAGGAATACCCGCGGGCCAGGAAATCGTACAAGCTGATAATCTCGGAATCAAAGTTGATCGTAAACACTACTTTCAACGCGCGTTTTACACGCCGTAATAAATCAATGAATAGAATGATAACGATTATAAACTTTCGGGAATCTATGATTAAATCGTGCTCTTCGCTTCGGCTTCGTTCTGTGCACTTCTCTGCTCGGACCATAAATTTTCTCTTTTTTTTGATTTCGTGCCAGAACTATAATATTTTATTCAGAACAGGACGAGAAAGGCGTCTTTAGAAGCCTGACTTAGTCTAGGAAACTTTATTTTTCCACAATCGGATTGGAAACGCAAGCATATTACTGGTACGAATTCAGAGAGAGGAGCTGGCGACAGTACCGATTTGCTGTTTGGCCCCCCAGCCGTCGACATTGGCTTCACCAATGGGGATTTCTTCATCATCAATGCCTCTACCGTCTCCATCAATCGCTGAAACGCCGTGCACGGCAGTGACTGCGCTCAGCCCCGGTACTCCCGACACCACAGGTCAGTCTCTTGACTTCCACAAATCTTTTCACCGCAATATGATTTCATTTAATGGTGAGTCGATGAATCTGTTGGATGGGCTCTCAAGCGAGATCTGTACGCTCCGGGGCCTAACATTCTGCTAGCCATTGTATGGGGACTCCCAGCTCATTCAGCTAGTGTCAATCTGACAGAACCTAAACTTTGCATGCCCAATACAACAAATTGTGGACTAGAACCAATTTAAAAGCTTTTTGAGTAGTTCGAATACTTTCACAAAGCAGAAAATACTTCAAAGCAACTGGGAAACGACAGGTGTTTGAAACCTTCTGAAGAACGCAGATCACGGTTGATGAGCTCTGATCCTCCTCTGAACCGAATCACGTTTATCTCAGGAGGTCATCTAAAAACAATCTTCGCGATCACTGCTACAGCCCTAACTAGGGCTTACCCTAAATTTTCAGAGGGCTTTTATAAAGCCATGTTTTCATACATAGTTGTAGGTTTGGGATGTACTGACAGTCTGTTTACTAAATCCCTCAAAGGCAGTGTTCACGATGGTTCTCGATCCCGAGTTTTCCACTCAAAACAATGCGTTGGCAACCAAACATCACTAAAATAACGAAGAAACAGCGAGAAACGCACTAAAACGTCTTATATCAGTGACATTATTCTCTGGCCTGGACTAGTCTGATTGGATGAACATGTTCACAGTGGCTGTCACCGGTAAAAAATGCGACTCATCGAAAATGGAAGAGTATTTTAGGCAAAACAGTATCAGTTTGGGTTTGAAAGAAAGCGTGAAGCAACAGAGAGTAGAGAATTGCAAAAGACGGTTCCACACAAGAATTTAATGTCACAACGAATAGTTGCAGTGAGACTTAAAGGCAGCGTTCACGATGATCATCCTTGTTGAATTTCCACAGTGAAATGATAGGCGAGAAGGATCCTAGGCTCCCAGTGTCGAAAAAACGGTAGAAAACGAGCCAGGAGCGGCAAAATAACGGCTGCAAACAAGCGTTTTGGTGTCCCAGACACGCCTGGCGCCCCAGGTCCGCCCCTTGGAATGAACAAATGAAGACTCAGATTACAGGAATGATCAAGTCAAGGAAGTGCTAATAAGTGAGCAGATCGCTTCATTGCACTGATAGGTATCATCCTTCTAGCGATCAATTCCTCCACGCTCAAAAATTGACGTAAACAAGAGAGGGGCTATTTTGGCTCAAAAACGCGTCTTTCGTGTCCTTTTTAAGCATGCCTTGCTATATAGGGCATCAGACTTTCCGTAAACCGTGGAGATATCGGAAGTGAAATTTATCGTGAACACAGCCTTTAAAGGCAGTGTTCACGATGAAAAAAGTTTTTGAAATTCCACTAGGATTGGGTAGTGGAGGGACACTCTGTAACGTTAACGTCGAAAGAACGCATGAATACGAGCCAGGAAGAGCCCCGAAAGAGCCCGAAGTTGCAACTTCGAGCGCATTGAAAACCACAGAAGCGCATCACACGCCCACCGACGTGAACAAATGAATGCTCGAGATCGTGAGATGAGCGATGATTTTCAATCATTAGCCCCGTTCTTCCCTTCATTCTCAGCTTCTCTCTTTACTCAGGTCAGCTCCCATAGATCGGCTGCAAAAGACGGAAGTTACGAGCCTCGGACAACTCGTCCACCACGTTTCCATAGCTCAATTTTTGAGGGACCATACCTTCGTTCACAGAAGGTTTTGTATGATTTCAGAGACACCATTGGAATCGGCATGGGACCGTTTCCAAGATAGGCGTGAAAACAGAAAAACAATTTTCATCGTGAACACTGCCTTTAAGAGGAAGGGATTCAAGAATTTCATATCCTTTTAGTGCGTTTTTCTCGATTTTTTCGTCATTTAAGTTCTACCCAGGGGCTAAATAATCGCATCAGCAATTAATCTCAGAAGCGAAAGTCATCGTGAACGCTGTGTAAATGCCTCAGAGATTTCCAAATGTGGGCATTTATATAGCTTCGCGAAGGGAAAAGGCATACACGATTGCCAATTTTAGGACGTTCAAAAATATTGTTTCGAGTTAAGCTTGAAACATCTTTCTAGGGGTTGTTTTGAGTGCTGATCAAGAATCTGAGGCCTATTCGTCAATATTTGAAAGTCTCTGTCTGACTTGGTTAGAAGCTTCCAAAAGGGAGAAATTTTGCTGGCCAAATGCGACTTTAGGCGATTTCGAGAGTGCTGCGATGAAATCGCCTTAAAACATCAACATAGGGGTTATTTGGGTTGCATAGCTCAAATCTGTATCCGGTTTATCGACTTGCCTTGGATTACGGTATTTAACGGTGGGTATACGTTAGCTGGGTCAAAGTCTCAGATTTGTCTCGAAATCTCTCTGTGGGTGTTATTTGGGACGATGGACACGAATATTAGGTCCATTTTTCGAATTTCAAAATGCTAAAGTGACAGTTACTTTAGCATTCTGCACCAGTCAAAGAGCATTGTGCCTACCGTATCCTACAGTAACCCTAAGTTTGACGAGAAATAGACCTCAGATTCGGGTTCGACGTACCAAATAACCTCCAGTTGGAGGTTTTGAGCCGAATCGGAAAATTTTTGTCTCAACACCCCAAAACTCCTTGATGGTTAGGTACCCTTACCATTTCGTGAAGCAATAAAATGTCGTTTCTTGGAATCTTCAGACGCACTTGGGGAATTTCAAGCACGGGTCATTTTAGTACTGTCACAGACTTACAGCAAAGACAACATGGTTTTCCAAATCGCTGCGGGGTGGGTTAGGCAGTCCCTAGTGAGTGTTTGACTACGACTGCAACACGTAATACTTGAACAGTCCACCTTCCAAAAAGAAGCGAGCTTCAGTAAAATTTCAGTTATCGTGGCTTCTTCACTGCCATGGGGAGATTGTATTAATGAATCCTGAAGAGCTTTGCCACAGAATGCGAATTAAAAAAACGATGATGAACTGCGCTTCCCTACACTGATTTAACTTGCCATTATTTACTTGAGGTTTTGGAATTTCAATGACTGGCGTACCGTACATTCCTATCAACTCTGGTGCACTACGCCAACTTTATGGGGAAAAGTCGACGGAGCGAAACGAATGTGGTGTATTTGTAGACCCAGGTATGCAAGCGGCTTTCGCATTTTCTTGACTTCGCAGCTGTTCAGCGGAATATGTATACTCGCGTTTTTCAGAGCGCGAGAAGTTGAGAGCAGACTTCATCCGTGACGATGAGTGTTGTGTGTCATCAGGTGGTTTCTTTGGTACTCAGGAAGTTTCAACCAAAACATGGGGCTTTCTATAAATTGTTCTCAAATGTAGATCCCCCACCGATTCGGCGAGAGTCGCGGAACGCACTAGCGTGATGTCATGATATGTGGGGAACAAGGAACACTAACTAGGGAACGTCGATTGGCTAACATCAGTTTAGAGAGGTGATGGACTTTTCTGGTCAACTCTGTCATACATGCTTTCTTCAAACCTAAAATCTGCTGAGGACGCCTTTGAACAAAGTTTTGAACGTTTTCTGGGCTTTGCAAGAAGGTAAGGGTCGTCAAGCCTTTCTGAGGGTGTTCAAAAAATTGTATTCGGATCAGGCTTAAAACATCTATGGGTTGTTTAGAGCGCTGGATATGAATCTGCGATCCTTGCATAGACATTTTGAGGATTACTGCAAGTCAGGGTAGGTGGGGCGAAACTTTCTTGAAAGACAGTGTTCACAATGAGCTTTGACGGGCTACAACTTTTTCGCGGGTCTTCAGCGGAATTTGATTTTAGACTTGGAGAAGGAGCGTGCCAGAATTCACCAAAAAACCGTCAACATCATTCTACTGGTGTGGTCCGCAGAATTCATGTCGCGGCGTTGCTCGCAGCAACGAACAACGCTGGTTGATGCAATATCGATCACATTCCGAGACGGGGGCGACCGACGCAGCGTGAAGGGCAACGAGCATACATAGCTTCGTTGGGTGGAGGCGGGTACTTCACCAACCTTTACCTCTGGGCAGGTAAAGGAGGGAACCTTCAGCATTGGGAAAATTGGTTACGTCCGGGGAAAAGCGTCGAAAAGGGATCAAAGTGACCCGGCACTCCTGCAAGTCATTTTCAATATTGTGTAGGTGTCACTGCCGGTTTTTCATCCATAACTTTTTTACCCTTGGAGACAGCCCTTTGGTGAGGGCTGTTTTCGGAATCACCATGGAATTCTGCGTCGAATAGCGTTTTTAGTTCCAAAAAATACGTTGCCACTCTTCCAGACGATTTCAGTTTAAAAAGCTCATTTTCTTAACCTGAAGCTTATGGTTTTTCCCTGATAAGTTTTTTACGCTAAGAAATGGATCTCTGATGAAGGTTGTTTCCGAAATCTCCTCAAAATTTTGCGTTGAATATTATATGTATGGGGATCCTACCTTTACTTTCTCCATAGCCCGGCAAGGTCGGTGGAGCCGAGCCCCATTGTTGGCTCCAGTAGAACTCTACGTCTCTCATTTACACCATAGAGGTGAGAGCACCCTATGGAGATTACTATGGAGCTCGGCTCCACCGGCCTTGCTGGGCAATGGAGCATGTTAAAGTAGGAAGCCGATATACATATCATTCGACACAGAATTTAACGGAGATTTCCAAAACATCCTTCACCACGAAACTACTTCCAACGGTTGAAGAGTTCTAAGCGAAAAACTGGTAGTTCATAAAACTAATTAGGATGAAGGATCAATGCAATATTTTTCAAACCTGAAAACAATAGTCGACGTAGGGTTTCATGAGGATTCGGATAACAACCTTCACCAATGGTCCATTTCAGAATCTAGAAAAGCGTTAGCTTCAGGTCAAAAACATGCACTTAACAAATTAAAATTGGCTCAAGGATTGGGGGATTATTTTACAAAACTGAAAACATTAGTTGACGCAGTATTTTATGAGGATTTCTAAAACAATTTTCACTCAAGGACTATCTTCAAGGGTAAAAAAGTTATGGACGAAAAACGGATTGCTTTTGGTGAAAGGAACGTTATTTCATGAATTGAAACAGCTGAGATATTGAAATCGTATTTCTCTGAAATTGAAAACATTAATCGATGCGACATTTCATGAAGATTTTGGAAACAACTCCGTTTGAAGATTCATCTTCCAGGGCAAAAATGTTATGAGCGAAAAACAGGTAGTTTTTCAAAATTCGCTTGGAAAAAATTGCCGACAAGTTTTCACTTCGAGACAGCCAAAGCAAATTTTTCATGACCTTGGCAGATCATTTCATTAAGAACAGTGAGTTTTAAAAGGAGGTCAGCTAACGAAAAAATGTTTCAAAATTAATAATTGAAAATAAAAATATATCGAATGCAAAAAATAGGATTAAGAAAACGTGAAATTTTGTAGTTGTAGGTCTATAGGAAACCTTCACCATTTCCCACGCAGGTATTCTAAACAATCTTCGCCTCTCGCACCGCTGTCTCCACCCCATCGAACCTATGGTGAGCACCCCCATGACGCAGCTGGGAGGCGGATACGTTTACACAGATTCTACAAATAGCGTCCTCCGCTGTGTTCCATAATGAATGTGCCCAAGAATTGAAGATGTGCATAACTTCTGCACATCATTGTTGAATATATTTTGCATAACCGTCCAGGACGGAGCCTGGTGAATAGTAGTATCCAGCCAGTCGGTTGCGTTGTTCACTAACGCAACTTGTCATCATTGACCTTCGAGTAGCGCTCGTCTGAACGTGAACTCAAAATCAGAGCAGGGTCAAGTAACCCGTTGGACAGAATACGTTTGCTGTTGCGACCCCCGTTCGTGGCAGAGTTTTGCGACTCCGTCCCAAACAATGAGCCCGCTAAATTTAAGATAGGCCCACCCACTTTGCTGAAAACTTGAATGCTCGTCAAAATTGCAGATGCCCAGTTAGCGAAAAATGGTTTTGGGGGCTTTCTAATGTCATATATGTTGCTCTGATGGACCGCATCTCAGCTGTTCGGTGAAATAGACAGACATTGAGCTCAAAAAGAAATGTCGCTCCTGTAGAGGGAAAAATTGGAAAACTTGCCCGTTTGAAAAAGAGGTGTTAAAGGCGTTTTTCTCCAAATCGCCTCTTCAGCATTGGTTTCCACTTTTTGAAGGCAGCAGTCGGGCAGAAGGCGCACCTACTGAATAGGCATCGGAAACTGTATTACCCAGATTTTTTTTCAAAAAAGATTTGGAGTTCGCTCACCCACGATTGCATGGTGAGGTAGAAAATCTTAGATTTTTCCAAACACAATTAACGACAGACCAGATTCATTAAACTGCAATTAGCGAATATTCGAAATTATTCGAATTTTCGAATAATTTTTGGAAAAACCGCTACTTACAGTTTTATGAAAGGGTATTATTCTACTTTCCCATGAATTGATGGAGCCTTCTCCCCCTGAAATAATGCTTGGAAAATGAAACGGTTCGAATACATTCTGGTATTGAGGCGAAATTCAATTCATTTGAAATATTCGAATATTCGATGTGCCTAAGTATAAGATGCACACTCTGCTCGACTGCCGTATTCTAGAAGTGAAAACCACAAAAAAACTGCCTTCAAACACCGCTTTTTTCAATTAACATGAGCGACTTTTCTTTTTTTTTGAGCTCCTATCAACCGAATTTCTTGATTCATTTTACCGAATCGTTGAGCTACTGCCCATCATAGCATCGTAGATGACACTAGAAGGCCTTCAAAAGTCATTGCTTTATACTATTGGACATTTGCACACCTGAAGAGTATTTAGGTCGCCAGCGGTTGACATACGGGTTCGAACAACTCGTGGCTGTGAGAAACATTCCGTGGTGAAGCTAAGTTGGAACCGAAAAGAAACGAATTGAAAAATTCGGCGAAATATGTATGTATTAACACATCATCCGATGAACAGCGTAGGTAGGGCCTTCAAAAAGCAATGACTTGAAAACGGCAGAGCACGATATTCCTCAATTCGAGACTCATTTTAAATGAATTAAAAACTGTTTGATTACAGTCTTCCTGCATCCATTCGAGGTATTGATTTTTAATTTCTCCCTGCTCTATTCGGAATGGTTCTAAAACAACTATCGATTTCGTGATCTTTCGCTTGAGGTACTTTCCTGATGATCCACTGTTGAATTGTGGCCCTCAATCATAGCTCCGTTTCGTATTGGTTGACCAACTGCCGTGTGTATTTCTTACCATATTTGCTTTTGACCTGTTCACGGCGGGTATTTATAATTTGGCCGCGTTGGCAACGACGTGTTGTAATAAAAAATAAATATTTGAAATACGCGCCCCCCCCCAATTTTTGAGGTTGGGCGGTGACCCTGCACTTCGGGAAATTTCCAACATTTTCCTTGACCCTGCATCGGAGTCACATTTGGCTATCTGTGTAGTAGCGAAGGCCCGTGTGAAATTCTAATCTGTTATAAAAACGGGGTCTTTGCAATGAAATCGTTTCGTTAATGTGAGTAACGTGTTCCGTGCAACCCTTGCTTCTCAGACATGACAATGTTCTCCTCATAAATTCGGACTCTTTTCCCAAAATCTACTCTGAGCGTTCTTTGCACAAAAAAGTATTCGAAACGGCTGCACCCGTAAGTACATTTTTAGCATGAAAATAAGACACTTCCGGGTTGGGGCCAGGTGAGCGGTAAATCTGAGCCATGCTAGCGGTAGGCTTATATACGCAATCTAGGTGCAGGGCATTGTTGTGATCAATAGCTGTGAGGCATGTGTAACGTCGGCATGGATCGCGAAGAGACTTCGCGTTCACTGTTGAAAGTTGACGCAAACTCGGCGCCATGTGCTATAACATAGGTGCACCGAGTTGGCGCCAACCTTCAACAATGCTCGCGAAGTCTCTTCCCGATCCATGCCGATGTTATCTTGTGAGGCTAATATGAGTACCATCGATGATGAGTCGATTTTTCTTTCAGAGCAAGCTGATAACAACAACGAAGACGCCATAACGAGAGTCAAGGAAGCCTTGTTTGGAAGTCGAGTAGGTGAATCTGTCACAACCTTGTCATAATAGCGCTGTCAAAGCCACTCATCTGAGAAAACATTGATTTGCTTTGAAAAAAAAACATAAAAGGAACTTTTATTCCTGTCAAATGATTATAGGCCGGCATCATTTGTACTTCCAGTGACGAACGACGCGACGCAATGCTTACCATCTATATCGACCGAAAATCGATATGCCTAGTATGCACTGTCGCTGGTCACGGGAAGTATGATCCCGGCCATAGTGGAATTGTGCGTTAGCTGCCACTTTCCGATGTTTTGTTTTCATGAAGGATCTCATGTACGGTTGACACGGATTTCAGGACGGCGTATAGTGAGGGGATCATGCACTACTGCTTGTAAAATTTGATCAGAGAGCGACCGAGGTCGGGTTTTGTTCTCTTTTTTGCCTTTTTTGTATAACACGCTTCAAAGTCAACTTTGAGTAAAGCTTGGGAGACATTATTCTTGTTATCCGAAGATAATTTTTCGGATAACGGATAGATTCGGATGAAGCCGATTTTAAATTTTCCGGATATTGGTTCGATTCAAATAATGCCATTTTTTCAATGATTCGGATACGGACATTCGGTCGGATAATTTCGGATAACTTAGGATATTTACGGAACAAAGTTGAGGCAAACCGGGAAAAATAAACCAGGTACTCCAGGCTAGCCTTTGAAAACATTCATAATTAAGCAAACAGTAGTACTTCATTGCACTCGCAGCATGTTCACAAACAAACTTCAATCTTCATATATGCATGTTAAGAAAATTATGAAAACAAATCTTCAATTACTCTAGTCGTTGGGAGGCGCGGTATTATCCATACACAAGCTTTTCAGGAGAACTAGCAAGGAAAAAGTATGCAAAGCAATTATACAAAAAAACTTCTACACTGAATAGCTAGCCACTTGGTCACCTCACTTGACCATGCCCATTTTTCGGCGCCGCAACGACTCTTCCGATTCCTGAAGGAGGAGGAAAATCTATGGTTGATGTACTAAATATAAGGCGGTACGGAAAATCGGAGTGGCCTAGTGCAATTCTTTACGATTTTATCCAAAAATTATCCGCTTTTATCTGAAATTTAACCCGAATTTCGTCCGATTTTATCCGAGATTTATCCGACTTTTCTCCGAGTTTATCCGAATTTTCGACTCTTCAGATATTGGTTCGATTCGGATAATGCGTTTTTTCAAATTTGCGGATATCGGATTATCCCAATCTCGGATATCTGGTCGGATATCTGGAAAGGAGTGATTCGGATATTAATTATAGGAGACATTCATGCTTCTGGCGTTAAAGGCACAGGACACCCAGAAAATTAATTTTTAGATTTCATGCTTATCTTGGAGAGAGTCAAACGCTGATCACAGTGGTATCTCTGAAATCGTTCAAGACCTACTTTGAACAAAGTTATGGCTCTTCAAAGATGCCAAGATTTTGAGGGTGAAAAATTGGTGGACGAGTTTTCCAAGGCCTGTATTTCTCTTCATTCGCAAGCGTTGTGCGAGAGCGAGCCAGGATACATAAGGAGATAGTCCGGCAATGGACTGAAGAACGGTGATTGGTTAAGAATTCATCCATCCATCCAGTCGATATCGAGGTCGAAAATCCGGAAGGGTGGTGAGCGAAGGGGGTCGGGCTTGTGGTGGTCGCTTATATATCGCTTATTTGGAGGAATTGAGATCTCGCATTTGGGACGCGTTATACAGGAGGGGTCTTCTACACAATTACATGAATATCTCAAAATTTATATCTGAGGGTGTACTGTGCCTTTGAGGGCTATCCAACGATATAGCCACTGCCGCATTTCCGTTGAAAGCCATGCTCAGAAAAATCAAAACAAGTTACTTGTAATATAAATGTAACTTATTGAATGTCTCAAGAAACTCACATTTATATTACATGTAACATACATTTATATTACATGTAACTTAAATTTATATTGCATGTAAGTTAAACTTATGTTACACGTAACTTACATTTATATTTTAACTGTGGGTGGCCATCACGTGACGCAGACGACACGCGACGCAGAGCGCGCGTCTCAGACCACACACTAAGCAAAAAAATTGTGCGGGGCCTTTCCTGCTGGTTTGGGGTCAAGTACCTCAAACTTGGGTAGTTGAACCAACAGCGACGCCAGTCGTAAGCCTGACCTCGCGAGTGCGTCGTACATCCCCCTTGGAAATATCTTCTCGGCCGATTTAATTTACATGCGAAATATATGATGCCATTTAAGTTACATGTAAAATATCGGAGGCGCACTGCACACAGTATCCTCTCAGAAATCGAAAACAAGTTACTTGTAACATACCAGGTTGTCCAATAATTCTTGTCCGAAAATTTCACCACTTTTAATTTTTTTCAACTCTATTGAAAAACAAGTCCAATCAACAATATAATCCCCACAGTTATCCACAACAGTGGCCCATCGATTGGGCAGGTCGCCGATGCCCTTCGCCCAGAACTCCGGGGGCTGCGACTCGAAGAATTCCGCGATGTCGGATTTGAGGTTGTCGTCGTTGGTGAATTTTCTTCCGGCCAAATGGTGCTTCAGCGGACGGAACAAGTGGTAGTCGGAGGGGGCGAGGTCCGGGGAATACGGCGGATGGGCAACCGTCTCCCAGCCGAGCGTCGCCAACTTCTGCTGGGTCTCCTTCGCAACGTGGGGGCGCGCGTTGTCGTGGAGCAGGTGGACCGAGGGTCGTCGGGGACGCTTTTCTCGGATGGCGGCGGCTAGTTTCTCGAGCTGATCGGTGTTGATGGAGGCGATGACCGTCCTGCCTTGCGGGAGCAGCTCGAAGTACAGCATGCCCTTGGTGTCCCACCAGCAGCAGAGCATGATCTTCAGCGGGTGCAGGTCGGCTTTCGGCGACGTCGGCGGCTCTTCTCCGCGCGGGATCCAAACGGCACGGCGGGCGACGTTGTCGTAGAGGACCCAGCTCTCATACCCAGTGACGAGGTCCTCGAGAAACTCCTTGCTATGCTGATGAAGGAGGAGGGACTGGCAGACGACCACGCGGCTCTGCTTGTTGGCGTCCGTCAGATGGTGGGGGATCCAACGGGCCAGAACTTTGTGGTAGCCGAGTAAGTTGAGTCGATTGCGGATAGTGGACTGGCTGCAGCCGAGCGTCGTCGCCAGTTCACGGGTGGTGGCTTCCGGCTTCTCCTTGATACAGCGACGGACTTCGTCATCATCCACCGTAGAAAGCCTCCCACTGTGCTCCCTGTCCTCGAGGCTCGTGTCGCCGCTCTCGAAACGATTGAACCAGCGGCTGGCTGTGCGTTGGGACACTGCATCCTCCTTGCACGCTCTGCAGATGTTGGCGACCGTGGTGCCCGTGTCGTTGCCCAGCAGCCACTCGTAGTACACGAACGTACGAATTCGACCTTGGTCCATTTTAGCTTGTACTGGTAGCTAGACGCGGCGACTGCGCATTATATACCCCTAGCGTAGAACCTTGGAGAATCTTCTAGAAGGTTCTTACACTGGCCTGATATTATAACACTTCTAAGGAAAATTATAGAATTTTGAAAATTTTCGGACAGGAATTATTGGACGGCCTGGTATCTGAGCCGATGTAAGTTACTTGCGATATATCTCAGGCCATTTAAGATACATGTAACATATCGGGGACGCACCGCACGCAATATCCCGCCGATATGTTACATGTAACTTAAATGACCTGAGATAAGTCGCAAGTAACTTACATCGGCTCAGATATGTTACAAGTAACTTGTTTTCATTTTTCTGAGTGGAAGTTTCGTAAGCGACCAGCTCTCCATATACGGTAGACACCGAGAAGCGCAGACAGAGACGGTCACTCCCCATCCGCCACGGTACCGTAAATACAAATGGCTGATTGCGAAACTTTTATAGTGCTCTATGTAACCCCCACAGTGGCTAGACCATTGGGTAGCACTCAACGCCAGGATCATGAATATCGCCGTAAAAAAAACTAACTTGCCTTTGAAGCGAGCAATGCGAAGCAGACGAAAAAGACCAAAAACCCGACTTCGCTCGCTTTCTGACCGCATCTTACGAGCACAGTATAGAGGTTGCGCCCCGCAAAATAGAGTACACCCCCTTAAAGACAGTGTTCACGATAATCTTCAATTTTGAGATTATTCGCTATATTGATTAAGTGTCCCCCGGGTAGAACTAAAACGCCGTAGAAATTGAGAAAAATGCACCAGAAGTACACGAAATCCTTCACTCTCACCCCGCCTCTTTACTTTCAAAGGAATTGTTCGTTGTGACAATGAAATCTTTTGTGGACCCGTCCTTAGCAACTCTATACTGTTTATCGCCCCGTTCTTTCCTCCGGATCCTAATTAATGCTGTTTTGCATAAAATATTCTTCTATTTTCGATTGACCCAATTTTCCACCGGTGACAACCACAATGAACATGCTCATCCAACCGGACAACTAGTCCATGTTATAGAATAATGTCACTGAAATATGACGTTTAAATGCGTTTCTCGTCATTTCTGCGTAATTTTGGTAACACTTGGAGGACAACGCATTGTTTTATGTGAAAAACTCGGGGACGAAAATCATCGTGAACACTGCCTTCAAGGCGGATTCGTCAACGATTATTCCTCGGGTGTACGTGCCCATCGGGTATAATGTTCCGCATACTCCGCCAGGAAAAGGTGATTCTTCAACAATTATACCTTGCTGATTCGGGTGATTATTATACCCCACCCTGGAGCTGGGGCATACCGTTAACATCGGCTCGCTTGCATCACGACCAGGGATGTGCGGCAAACGATTTTGAAGAATCGGCAAACGGAAATCGACAAAATTTGTCCAAAAATGGCCGGCAAACGGCAATCGGCAATCGACAAACGGCAAAACAAATAAAAAATCTTGTGCACAAACGATGCAAATGTTCTAAAAGTAGCAGTGAAAGTACTTCTTTCTCATGCACATTTCGTATTTCGATAGCCATATAAGAAATGGTTTTTGTTAAGTGTACGCCCGACTGTCCTTGAACCTCGGAATTTTGTTCTAATTCAATGACACCATGTGGTTTTTCAATAATGCCACAAGAAGTTTAACCCCTTACGTTACGTCTTGTTACGCTTATTACCTGATATAAAAAACAGCACCGGAATGAGCATTCTATTGAACACTGCTAATAGCAATGCTGTGGTGAAAGGACAGCAATTTTTCGAGGTTCTCTAAAGTCAACCTTTTTCGGAATATGTAGTAGTCATTCAATTGCTTCGTGCTTCAATTTCATCGGACAAAACTCAGAGTTTAGCGCAATGCAATTTAAAAGGGTGAGCACTCGAAAGTCGTTCAAAGAAAGGAAGAGGTCAATGTGTCCCTTCTTTAGGGGATTATTTTCCAACAAGCGTGGCAGCCATGCCCCTTCTCTGTAGAAATCGCCGCTGCGGCTCCGCGATAAAGCCATACCGGCACCTACAGGCACCAGTGCGACTCCGCAAAAGTGCCGCTGCGGCACCGCGATCGGTGGCTACGCGTCTACAAAAATAGGAGCAACTGAAAGTAACTCATATGAAATTAGTTATGAGCCACACTACAACTGGGGGGGGGGGGCTACGACAGAAATGCGCACCTATGGTTGTTAGGTACTTTGTCTGATAGAGACAGAGGGTATCCCCGTTACTGCGGGCAAGAAGATACGGGACGTGGGTAATCAAACTTGGGTGATTGAACCGCACAGGACAGTGCATCGTAGTCGACGCGGGTTCGCTGATGCATCCTCGCGGAGTCGGTGCGATTCTAACACGGAACTGCTGCGGTACTATCGAGCCAGTGTCGAGACGTTGCTGAGATTCAAGGCACTGCAACAGAATCGTGTCGACGCAGTGATAAACGCGGAGACGCTGCGGTACTACCGAGGAACTATCGCCGCACAGCTGACGGTCGCGTTACTTTGCCGGCTAAGCCGTTGCAAACTTTCTCAAAATTTGCAGCGTACTCGTTGGCGTGCCTCACGGTGTGTTGACTGTTTGACCGAAATTCAGATGAAAGATTATCACGTGGAGAAATACAACCAAAACGCACGTTTTCGAACACTCTTGGTAACCTTCCTAAGAAACTGCACCGCCTTTGGCATCTCTCCCCTTCCGACCTTTTAAATTGCTTCTAAACTGCGCGTTAACAACTCATGTACATGGAATTAAGTAGTGTTTCAAGCTCTCCAGAACTACGACTTCTGAAAAACCGCGGTTATCACACACCACCTCCTTCCCAAACTGTACGCCATCCCTTATTCCGAACTGATCACCGTCGACTCCGTCAATCCAGTTCATAGTCAAGCAGCGAATTTAATCCAGAAGGATGTTCCCCACGACGTGTACACCCTCCCCCACCGTTTTAACTGAAACCTCCAACTTGGTAGCATTGTTTTCAGCGTAATTGTGAGCATAATAGAAGATGGCGAAGTGCATAAGAACACGAACTGACAGTGAAGTCCAGCATCCTCTACACGACGCTCTGAAAAATATCTGAAAGCGAATGAGCTCTGAACCCTTTCTGCCCTCTCCTGAAGAGTTCAGGGTGTTCATTCTTGTCCCGATGAATCCTACAATAATTGGTCAAGCTTCAGCAAGGAGAGGGTGGGGAATTCAGTACCCTTCCAGACAAGAGGACACACGCGAGCATTAAGCTGCAATACTAGCAATTGCCCTGACGTGTCCGCACGGTAGGTAACATCAACTGCTGCAAGGCTTATTGGGTTCCCATTTGCATCCTAATCGCGGCGTTTGTTATCTATTGCGCACTTTTTGCCGAATTTTGTCGAAAAGTGAGAGGAAAAACGGCAAACGACAATCGACAAAAATCGTCGAAAAACGGCCGGCAAACGGCAATCGGCAACCGGCAAACGGCAATTGCCGCACATCCCTGATCACGACAGCGTAGCCCATGGTTGAGTCGCCTACACCATTCAACAAAATTAGGTGGCGTACAATTTTCGAGAAGCCTCAAAAATAAGTTTTTCGCCTTTTTTGTTTTCCATTCCACTACAGTATGTGTTGTCTCTATAATATAATTTTTATAACGTTTTTTCTATATCCGGCCCTTTTAATATACATATTTTCACTTTTCTCCCTCTGTTCTTACAGATCCATACTTCTTTAGGTGACGATTTTGCTATTCGATGATCAGCATGTCTCGCCTGTAGTTCCCAATTTTCATTTTCATTCTCAAACCAAAATTATAAACCCTTATGAGCTTTGAATACCAATAAATTTTATTGAATGTTGTGCGCTTGTAGAAGCAGGAAAAACTAAGTGTATCAAAAGTAGGAAAAATTAGGGTTATAAAAAATAACCTTAGTGATATATATACAGTTGACCGCAATGTTAATAGGACATGGTGCGGTTGCGGACTCGCACTAAAACTACGTTAGAATCTGGCAGTTTGCCAGATTTCGTCATCGATCAGCGCCACAGCTGATATTCTCATGAGCAGAGAGACGACGGTTGGCGCCGATCGATGACGAAATCTGGCAAAGTGCCAGATTCTATCGTAATTCAGTGCCCCATGTCCTATTAACATTGCGTCCGCAACCGCACCATGTCCTATTAACATTGCGGTCAACTATATATATATAACATCGGCATGGATCGGGAAGAGACTTCGCGTGCATTGTTGAAGGTTGGCGCCAACTCGGTGCACCTGTGTTATAGCACATGGCACCGCGTTTGCGCCAACTTTCAACAGTGAATGCGAAGTCTCTTCATGATCCATGCCGACGTTATATATATATATATATATATATATATATATATATATATATATATATATATATATATATATATATATATATATATATATATATATATATATATATATATATATATATATATATATATATATATATATATATATATATATATATATATATATATATATATATATATATATATTTATTTATTTTTATATTTATTTATTTATTTATTACATAGGCAAGCCTATATAGTCAAAAACAATGTTCAAAATGACCGCGAAATACGAATGAACCATAGGAAGTTTAAAGCATGGAAACTAGAAAAAAAAACAACATAGCGGAACAGCAACGAAAAGCGCATTGCTGTAATAATCAACCTAAAGAAAGGAATCAAAAGCTATCCAGCCAGTCAGGAAGGGCTACTTGTTCGATCAGCCAGCTCAAATTTTTCTCGAATGAGATTTTTGAATGACGTAAAGTTGGAAGGAATGGAATGATTTCTACCAAGGTTCTCAAAAATGGGTATTGTTCTGTTGATGAAAAAGTGACGCCTGCAGTTGAGGTTAGATGTGTAACGGTGGAGTTTGATGGGGCCACCCCTAGTGGTTGACTCTCTCGTTGTCACAAGGTCCTCAGGTTTAAGACCGAAATCTACGGCAAACAGGATCTTGTGGAGAAGAAGTAAGTCATTCTCTACTCTTCTGAGGGATAACGGTTTCAAGTGAAATAGCTCATTTCTCTGCACGGAATCGGGTATGCGGCCATAAACGAAACCATGCATCCTAATAAACAATTTCCTTGTGAAGTTGCTTTGGACTTTCTCCAAACAGTTGATGTCCTTCACTTTGTAGGGATTAAACACCGGCGTGCCATATTCAAGAATTGGCCTCACGTAGGTGGTGTAGGCTTTTATAAGAACAGATGGATTACGTGTTGCCAAAGCTCTGAATATTTTGTTCACTGCACAAGTAGCTTTCCTCGATGTAGTCTCACAATGCACATCAAAGCTAAGACTCCTGGTGATGACGAACCCAAGATCAGTTATCTGATCAGTAATCTCAATGGGAGTCCCTTCAATGTTAAAATTGAAGTTATGATTGTTTGCACCGAGGTGGAGAATTTTGGTTTTTTCCTTGGACAGGAGGGGCAGATCCCAATCATGAGACCACATGTTGATAGCATTAATTGATTGCTGTAAGGATTCACAGCCCCCAGGGGAAGTAACCTCATGATTAATTTTGATATCATCAGCAAAAGCACTGAAACCGGTGCCGAAGTGAGTGATCAAATTCGCGATTTCATACGTGTAGATGTTGAAAAGGATGGGAGAAAGTACTCCTCCTTGTGGGACTCCGCTATGAACGGGTCGCGGACTCGAAAAGGACGAGTTGATGCGGACAGAAAACGTCCTATCAGTCAAAAATGACGAAATCCATGAGACAATTCGCGGATGGATACCAACAAGTGAAAGTTTTTGCAACAATTTATCATGGGGAACCTTATCGAAAGCCTTGGTGAAGTCAAAATAAACAACGTCCACATTTTTTTCTTGATCGATGAGAGCTGTCCAGTTGTTCAACGCTTCTATCATTGCCGTCACCGTGGACTTGCCCTTCTGAAACCCATGCTGAAAAGGGGAGATAATATGGTTATCGTCGAGATGTGCAACTATCCGTTTTTTGAGAATTTTTTCAAAAAGACGCGAGAAAATAGATGTAATACTGATGGGTCTGAAGTTGGACGGGCTAGTGAACGGGGGCTTTTTTGGTATTGGAGTAACTAATGAGTGCCTCCATTTCAGAGGAACTTCAGCCGTCATAAAACTTAGATTAAAAATGTGTTCTAAGGGACCAGAAATCTCATTGGCGACGCCTTTGATGAAACTAAGCTGGATGGCGTCAGGGGTTTGAGATCCAGAGTTAGGCCATCGTAAAAGTTCATTCAAAATTTCATCCCTGTGGAACCAGCATGAGTCATTCATAACGGCAAATGCACCGGGAACAGAATTTCTCGACGTATCGGCAGCTTCAGAGAAAGCCTCTTCAAAAACGCTTGCCAGTAACTCGGCTTTTTCATCATCCTTCCTCAGAATCAAGCCATCGGGGCTATAAAGTACTGCAACACGTGGCTTTTCTTGAAGTTTCGAGTTGAGGAACCTGTAGAAAGAGTGTCGATCTTCAGATTCCACAGCCTTTTTCTCGATTTGATTGTTAAATTTTTTCATTTTCCGCACGAATCGCTCGCTAATTGCCTTAAAGTGGCCCCACTTTTCACTACTATCGTGGAGTTTAGCTTCATGCCACGCCTTCGTTCTCAGACGCTCAAGTCTAGCTAAGTGAGCAGGAAGTTTTGATTTTTTCCCGTAAATTGATCAAAAGGGACAAACATTCCAATGCAGTGTTGCATGACTGCAATAAGAAGTTCATACTTTTCGTTTACATTACCCGCAGCGCTCAAGGAGCTGAACCAGTCTACATTTAGTAAATAGTCGCGTACAGCATCGAAATTGACTTTTTTGAAATTCGTTTTGTATATAACTGGGGCCGATTGTTTTCGAAGGTTGAGTGTGAACTGAACTGCGGAGTGATCGCTAGAGCCCAAGGGGGGCAAAATTGTGACGGAGCTAACAAGGTCTCGGTCATTGCTCGAAACCAGATCAAGGATGTGATCACCACGAGTGGCAGCCTCGACATATTGCACCAAATTGTGGGTAGTACACATAGTAACAAAGCCACTGGAGATTGAACTCACAGCCAAACGGTTATCCCACTGGATATCGGGCAAGTTGAAATCACCAGTAACGATAGATGGCCAATTACACGCTGCCAGGTCACTTATTGTCTTATTCATTCGTTCTGTGGAAAATGCGTTGCAGTTGGGAGTTCGATAAGCAACAATGATGCGGATAGGTTTGAGGTCAATTTCTAAGTCAGAGCACACAATTTCATAAGAATCCGGCGCAGACTCTTGAAACACCGGTACAGGACAGAAAAGCTTACGTGCCAGTAGGAGAACACCACCACCCTTTTTACGACTTCGATCGCACCTTAAAACCTCATAATGAGCAGACCAATCACCAAGGAGGGAAGCCAAATCAATTCCACCGTTAAGCCAAGTTTCTGTGATAGCTATTATATCAGTATCGAGTTTTTGGAGGAGATAGAGCAAGGCCTCAGAATTTTTTACCACTGGCCGGATATTGGTTATGATAGATGAGAGATGGCATTGAGGATTCCTGAGAGGGCTTACAAGTTTCCCGAACCCTGAGTGGCTGGGTTTACAGGCACAGAAATGGCTATATCCTGAGACACAGGCGACTGAGAAGATGTGGTAGGCGACTGGAAAGTTATCGGAGAATCTGCTACAATGTGTGGAGTAGGATTAGCTGCACGCCCCTGAGCTCGCAGCTGATCTCTTTCGCATTTAGGAAGAGAGGGCCTAATATAGACACCTTTCATCCTCGTGAATGATTTCAGCCAGTGACCTCTACGGAGGATCAGACCGCCATAGAATGATGCAGGCATGACAATTTTCAATAACCTGGGCCTCGAAGGATTAGGTCGGCCCATCCTAAAAATAGAAGTGGGTTGACATTCGACTCCCAAATGGTCAAGAATATTACGAATGCAAACTGCATCATAGCTAATCCTATTGGAAGGCACTTGATCTACGGACTCAGTGATACCAGACACGACAACAGACCTAATACGCTCGTGTTCTTCAAACGAGGATTCAGACATAGCAGTAACAGGAGCAGTGGCAACAGCATGAACAGGACTCTGAGACGGCACAACAATTGGTACAGACTGACGTTTATCTAACAGATCTCTCAATCTCCCATTCTCGGCCGTAAGTGAATCCACCTTAGCCTCTAACTCCCTATTCCTAACAACGAGATAATCCATCTGCAGCTTTGAGTCATACAAATGAAGTAACATATCTCTCAAGTGACTGGGCAGCGACTCATCACCACGGACCATATCCACCACAGTATCAACAGAAGCTGGTCCACCAGAGGCTGCTCCATTGGTGGGTGCTCCATTAGTCATAGCAGCGGCGGCGGCTTTCGACGTAGCACGAGTTCCCACCATTGTAGTAGATAATAGCACTTAAGAAGAACAGCACAGCACCGAAAGAACAGGCGTAACGTACGATGTTAGGAAAGATAGACCTCGAGCGGCGGCTTATATAAACGATTTGAATGTTGTCCCTTGCCGCAAGGGTATGAGCAGATCGATAGTAGAACCACGAGCCAGGATAACGTAGATATAGTAGTTCCGTCCAATAGTCGTATACGAGCAAGATATCCGTTATATATAAATATATACCACTAGCACAATCAGCCAGCACCCAGAGAAGAAAACCTCAAACTTGGGTATATACGAGATGTGGAATTATATGGAGGATGGATAAAAAAAACTAATTACTAGTGCCGATATTTTTATAAGACATCGGAAACAGTGGGAGTGTTTCACTGCAAGCAACAAAGCAATTTGTTTTTGAACGTGCTAACTGTTACCGATATTTGAAGCGTATTCCACATTCTTGTGTATTCTATCCCAGCCCGATCATTGTAGACCATGAGAATATTACTTCCCCTACGCCTAAGGTGCGACATGTCCAAGTTCTATATTGCTCCGTTCTTTTCCTAGAACTCATCTTTGAAACTGAACGAAGTAAACTCCGCCAAGTTTCAGTAGATAGGTAAGGCCATTGTTATACTCTCCTTCAGCCCTGTCGCGGTCGCAAAGGAGAGCGACGTTGCTGTAGCTGAGTGCCATGGTGTGCTATGCCATACATCGCGCCAAGTTACTTCTGACACGCGCCATCACCCGCGCAATTGCAGACAAGACATCGGATCAATAACCCGAAATCATAGGGCAAATCAGTTCAAATGCAGTTCTATAAAGGGGCAGATACTAAGATTTATACATCCAAGACGGGGCGAAGACACCAGGAGAGAAATGAAAAAAGGAACTACGAAAAAGGATGGAAAAACAGGGGAAACCTTCACTAGACAAATTACTCCGTCGCTGTCGCAGGCATCGCTCGCAGTGCGCCACACTGCGACCGATGCCCGCGACAGCGACCGATTGCGGCACGGTTTTAACATTCCAATGTATAACACCTATCTGCAACCCTGCGAAGCGACCGTCGCATGCAGTGTTCCCGCTACTATTTTCGAGGTGAATGTATGGGTTCGAACACGATCCGTAACAGATAAGCGAATCTGTCACGGTCGCAGACTGGAGGTATAACAATGGCATAAGAATGTACTGAGAACTTTCGGAAAAGTGAACCTACCGTCCTTGATCAGCACAACAAGTCCATAGAGGAAGTCGAGTTCAAATGTTTTTTCCTGAAACGCTCTGAGATCCCCGTAATCGATATGAGGGAAACGCAAAGGGAATAAGGAAAACTCCATTTAGGGCAGCATAGTGCGCTTATGAAGAGGAATTCCAATTCTATGCCAAAATTATGTAGTTGTACACATGTATAGTTCGTCCGGAATGGAAATTTCATCAAATTTTACTTCCCATTTGGGTGGCACTACATGTATCTACAAGAATTGCGGATTTTAAAAATCTTGTGTGGTTGGAGATTACCCTTTCTATATCGCCATCAAAAAATATTTGGGAAAAGACAAGAATGGGCGTTACCGTGTGTGTGCACGCAACCGTATACCCGTGGAATATTATACCACGGCTTATCATCACGTTGGAAGTCACGCAATGCGGGTGTAGGGTGGTATACCTTGAGGTATATTTACCGCGGGGTATAATAATGCTATAATTGGCGAATCCGGCCTGAGCCATTCTTCAAAGGCACAGGACACTCAAAAAATTATTTTTCAAATTTCATTCTTATCTTGGAGAAAGCCACTCTCTGATCACAATGGTATCTCTGAAATCGTCCAAGACCCCCTACTAACGGAAATATGGCTTCTTGAAAATGCCTGGGGCGGTAGTAATTTGGCTTAATATGCAAATTGAATTGTTGATCCGACTTGCATGTGAGCGACATCTGTGTAATACCTCAAAAACTTTATTTGATGCATAAGGATGCCCTAGGTAAAGTCTTAACTCTTAATGAGCAAGTCAGCTTTAACTCAAATGCAACTTTATATTGAATTTTAAGGTGTCGCTTATAGCGAACATCAGCGACAGATGGCTGCCGCTGATTGTGTGGTGGTTAGAGCACACGAGACACTGCGGCGAAAGAGAGGGTGCAGCGCTTTCAGATCGATCTTCTCCAAATGTCCTCTCGAGTACATTAAAGGCTCAGAACACCCAGAGAATAATTTTTCAGATTTTATGCGTTTCTTGGAGACGGTCACACGCTGATCACAGTGGTATCTCTGAAATCGCCCAAGACCTCTTATGAACAGAGTTATGGCTCCTCGAAGATTCCTATATTCTAAAGGTGAAAAATTGGTGGACGAGTTGTCTCAGGCCCGGTATTTTCATTCGTAATCGTTGCGCGAATGCAAGCTAGGATAAGGAGACAGTCCGGCAATGGACTGAAGAACGCGACGCGGTCGAAATTCATCCATCCATATATAGCCGCTATTGAGTTAGGAAATCTGGTAGGGGGCCGGGCCTGTGGTGGTGAGCGAAGGGGGCCGGGCCTCTGGTGGTCGCTTATATCTCGCTTATTTGGAGGAAGTGAGATGTCGTACTTGGCACCTGTTATAATGAACATGTCTGCTGCACAATCAAACGAAAACCTCAAAATTCATGTCTGAGGGTGTACTGTGCCTTTAAGGGCTCCCATTGAAACGATTCGAAGACCATGCCGGGAAGCATCCCGGACGGGGTGAGTCACTCACACAGCGTGGTAGCAAACTCCAAGGTTGACGGAGTGATGCCTGCATGGGTAGTGCCGTCAACAACCCTACACCGATCGGAGAGGCTACGAATTGGGAACAGCATCGCAGACGCCACAGTGAACGGGGTGACCCCATCTGAAATAAACGCTCGTGACGCCGTCAGCCTCAGGATATGCACAGGAAAAGCCTCCCCTTGACCAATTTTGAAATCCTAGATGACTTTAACGTGTAAACCGTAATACTGTGCTCGTCTTTACTCTTCCTACCAATTTTCACCATTTCACGCATATGATTTGCTGATTGTCCATATTAATAATCTACTTATTCCAGAAACAATTCATCAATCATGCAATACAAGAAATTCCCCCCCCCCCCCTCTCTAACCAACGAGTTCTACAAAAATCTCAAATAAATAACAATTTGTACCGAACACACGGTATTTAGAAAAACGCCAAAATAGTCTCTTCGCCATCAAAACTGAAGTTCTAGGACATAGATGAAAATGGGGAGAGCCGTTCAAAAACCTCTAGTCAGGAGGAATCCCAAAAATAACAGCAAACTGTTAACCTAACAAGACTTTCAAGGCGAAAAATATGGAAGCCCACCAGAAAATCGTAATTGTGATAAGACAGCAACCTAGCAGAATCTAGCAATTGCCATCAAATACCACTAGAAGGAAACCCTGGCAAAAATAATCATACTCAAAGAATGTACCGACAACCGGAAAGGGATTTTCTCCGGAAAAAGACAACTGCACATAGTATGGGGAAAAACTGAAAATTATGGCGAACACTGCGTTAAAAGTGTGAGAAACCCGAAAAAATTAAAAAAAACTTGCGGATGAAGTTCAGCAGAAAATAGAATTCAGTTGAAACGGATCATCAGTCTCTTTCAAGTACTCAGACAGTCGGGCTTAGTATGTCGGCACAATACCGTTAGTACGCCAGGGCGAACCTGGCATACTAACGCTCGTTGTGTGCAGGAGCTGCTGGTTGCGGCAGCATATCCTGCCAACGTATGCTGGCATACTAACGCTCGTTGTGTGCAGGAGCTGCCGGTTGCGGCAGCTTATCCTGCCAACGTATGCTGGCGTACTAACGCTCATTATCGACGGAATTTGGACAGCCACCCTCCTTACCGGTGTTGGATATAATTCTTGTCACGGCAGGCAGCAAGGAGAACATCCTCGCCGCGGTTCGCAACCAGGAGGCTTCCCTCGCGATGGTGATGATCCCCTCAGCGTTCCAAAAATTTACTCCCGATCAGAGACACAAGGTCACCTCTTCGGACTGGCCTCAAACGGCCAACTGCCCCCTCAACGAGACTGGCCGCCTTATATACCCGCCGCCGTCGTACAAGAGGATGCTGCAATGTTCATTCGTATTAGACAAATCAATGGAAGAGTGTCAGCAGACACTAGGAGAGAGTGGCTGGCAATAGCACGCGTGCCACGATAAACAAAGCTTTAGTACGCCAGCACAAGCAACAGGAGCTCCTGGTCGTTGCCAGCATATCCTGCTGTTACCAGCAGCTACAGCACAGATGCTGCCGATCCCTTTGTGCCGGCGTACTAACGGTAGTGTGCCGACGTACTAAGGCCCGACTGTCCGAGTAAGAGGCCGCGTCCAGCATCACGGTGCGAAATCATTTGACCAATAGACCTCCTTCCTTCGTTTTAGCGCGCGCAGTTTTTCCCGCCAAGCAGAGTCGCGGCTTCCTCCATGCAGTGATTGACGATAGAAAAACAAGCTGGCTCAAAGGGACCGCCGCGCAACCGCGACGCGTTACTCACTCTCTTCGTGATTCACAGAGCAAACAACATTTTTTTAGGAGGGGCGGAATTATGGCGGTTGCCATTGCGGTCTATCAGAGGCCCAGTCTTCGAGACTTGGGAGAGGCTTGCTACATATCCAATGCCATTGTTGCAGGTACCACCAACACCACCTCCTCGAAGACCGACGACTCTTCCTCGTCTACGAAACTCTTAACACCGGTCGAATGTCACGATCACTCTCACCAAGTCTCTTCAAATTCGGGTTGGATGCCATAGTCATGAATGTCATAAATAGAGTCGGCACGGATAGAATTAACCGTTCTGATTCCCGCTTGATGGTGTAGTTTGCTCTGACGTAAGCTCGGGGCCCGTAGTATCTAGATTTCAACACATGTGCAGTGAGATTGCGTCAAGGCAAACTCACCTTCATGAAGGGACCAAATGGTGTGCTATCCGTGCTGGCTGTAGGGTAAAGGCAGTGTCTACGATGAAAACCGTCTCCGAGTTTCCACCGAATTCCGGGTGATCCGGGACCCTTTTCAATGGCAGTGTCAAAAGAACGGTTAAGAAGGAGCCCCAAATGAGTTAATACGGCTTTCAGCTTCATAGTCAGTGCTGAGCGCACTCTCCGCCCGCTCCCCTCAACGGTCACCGATCAGAGCAATCAACTCAAAAATCGACTCCAAAGTAAAGCTAATCCTCAAATGGGGTGAACCTGTTCAAGCCGAGAATATAGGGATTAGTTATAACCAGTCTTCCATCGGTTCATTTCTTAAGTCGGTTTTTCAAATCTTCGCTTTGATCGGTGGCAGTTGATGGGAGTGGGGCGTGCGCTCTACATTGATGTTCGAGGCCGTATAGGGATACTTTGAGCTACATATTTTTTGCCGTTTTTCGGCATTGTAGACACGCTGGACCTCTGAGCTTTCGGCTCCCGATGATAACTTGGAACCGGACCGTGGATACCGCCTTTAAAACAGATATATGTATATGTACAAAGGCAGTCGTTGTTCTTGAACGTAGTGTACACAGAAAAAAGTTACGCTTTTGCGTCGAAGATTGGAATGAATCTAATATTTAAGAAAGAGTCCAGCGAAAAAAGAATCTACATCTTAACTTCTTGGTCCACTAACTGCACATTATTTTGAGAGAAAATTTGTTTATTCGAGCGCTTTCCCCTGCTGAATTACGCAATATTCAGTGACAACACATTCCTTATGTAGGGGTTTGCGATAAAAACGGTTTGTGTGTTATCCTCGTGAGAAGAATAACAGTTCTGTTCATAACAAAAATGAAAGTCAGTGGAGAGTCGGAGAAAAAATGGGCAGGAACAACTTAGGTGGGCTAATAACTGGGTGCCTGTCCACTCCAGAATCACCCTAAATTTCATGAATGCAGTCCTCCTTTCTTGCAGTCTTTTATTTTGCCGTTTGAAAAATTGCATAGTAGCCTCGTGAAGCAGTTGGCGACTACTTTAGGAGCAAATTGAAAGACGACGAAACAAGCATTTATAAATCTATGTAGTTCATTGACACCTAGTTATTAGCAGTTTTAACTTGTTCCTGCCTTTTTTCTCCCATTTTGCTATTCCGATAGCTAGTTCTACCTTCTCAAACAGATAACACAACAATAGTTATTGTCGCGAATCGTGCCTTTAAAGCCATACTGGTTGAATGAAGGATTCGTTTTCTACTAGAAGATTCTGTTTTAACAGTGGCGCCTTACTCTTTTGATGGAAACTTATATCACTCTCAGGCATCGGGTTATAATATTGTACAACGTTTTCGCTTTGCTGGTCTGGTTTAATTTCAGTCTGATGAGTTTGTAATCTTGTCTTTGTAGAATCTACTGCGTGAATAAAGTCATTCTTTTCTTCTGTGTAGCAAATAAATGAATTTTTGTTAAGGGTCCAATAACTAAAAGGAGACAGCGGAAGGTAGGTACTGGTGCCTGGAGGTAAGGGGCGTGGAAGTGCGCAACGAGGAATCTTTGCCGGAAAACAGCCTGCGCCCCCATTATATTGCTGACAGGGTTCGGCGCGGGGTGTGGATATCCACACCGGGGGGTCTGAGCTGCGCAATGGTGGAGGGAGGGAGCGGGGGTCTGAGCTCCACCGGGAGACCACGTGAATCATTCTTACCGGGATGGTAGGTACACTGCTTAGAAATATTTTTGCGAATACTTCAGTAATACAGTCCAATTAACATGAAACCTTGTTGTAATTAAATTTATGTCAATGTCAAAATTATAGTAAAGGTTCTCCTACGATTGAATATAAGGCACAAAGAGGCGGGGGGGGGCGTGTATCTGGGCGTGTATCCTGGATAGTTGTGTAGTGAATTGCAAATAATAAGAAATTGGAAGCTACGGAATGGGCGGAAAAAATAATGGAGGCGATGAATGAGGTTATTGGCAAAGGCGAAGACGACGAGATGTACTAAAGAAATAAATGTTTTTAGAGAAGAACAGGTCACTGTAAATGTATGGAAAACACGCTTTAATAAGCGGTTAGATACAAAAATAGGTGCTTCAACATTAGCCAGACCAGACATGGCAAAAACACTTGCTAGTTAAAAAGAGCGTCATCTAATCTGGTAACGTTTCGAATTCCATTCTCCGAAACCCACTAATACACGAATCACACGACGCGGGTTCGATCCCGCAAGGTGCTTAATTTATGCAAGACATTAGACCTCACAATTTTTAGGCATAGTAAGGGGTCACGAAAGTAGGATAGTCGAGTCGAGAGTGGTAGATTTACCGTATATACAAAGTTTCAGCCTCTGAGATGGACGCTGGAAGGCACTTCTCTGTGTGGCCCACACCTGTCGCAGGTGCGGGCCAAATTTAGGTGTCATAAGAGTAAGATATTTGAGTCCAGCGTGGCCGATTTACCCTGTATACTCACTTTCACCGTCCAACATAGATCCTGAACACCGCTACACTATAAGGTCTCACACTTTTCTCGGGCAGGAACTTAACTTCCAGAAGAGCTACCCCGGGTTCGAGCAAAACTAAGAAACTAGGTTTGTAACCCTACCGAATGAAACTTTACTCGCTTCCAGAGGACGCCTTACAAAAAAGTTTACTATGTGTGGACATTTAATGTTTCGAGCATAAATGTCCACACCTAAATGCAGTACATAGATATGACTTTCGAGTTCTCCACGGTAAATGGAATGTCTGGACACTGTATAGCGAGGGGGCTTTAAACGTATGCGAAAGCCGCGCTTTTGTGGTAGAGTTTTACTTGGACTTGGATCTTTTAGCGCTATCTTCGGACAGACAATTCATAGCGATAGAAGCCTCAAGCCTCAACACAATATATTTTCTTTGGACGTCAGGAATTACACTACCTGCGCTAAGTTTTGTAAAAACGGGGAGCATTTGCCAAACATGGCAAAAAAAAACGTCCGATGCTCGTAACTTTTTTGACCTAATTTTTTTCGGATTCTGCAGACGCTATTATATGCACAGCTCGAATTCCTCTCTAATAATGTGCTTCGTGTACGCAAGCTCCCTGGAATTACTTTGTTTTTGTATGAAATTGTTTTTGCGATCGTTTTTCAGAGAGTCGCGCGCGGCAAGGTGCGGCGATACTTTAATTTCTAATTGTACAAGTAATAAAAGAGCAAACTATATTTTTTCTTCATGAATCAGATGCAGTTGGGGAAACCTCGAGATTTGTGCAAGTTAAATTTACGAACTCCTCCATTTATAGTTATGGGGTGTTTGCAACACAAGACCGACTTTTCAAGAAGTTCCCAAACGTTTCTGATGAAGGATTTCCAAAATTCTACCTCCACAAATCTTGAGATTGTTCCACCTGCATCTAATTTATAAAGAAAATATAGAGATTGCTCTGAAATTACTTGCACTATTAAGGGCTTTGCAGAGTTGCAGCGACCAGCGGCACGCCGCCGGGCGAGAGCTTTGAGGCGTGGTCGAAACCCGACGCGGCGATGAGCACAAAGACCTCGCAGAGTTGCAGCGACGTTGTCGTCAGCATAGCATTCTACCATTGCGTACGATCTCATTCATTTGACGTCGCATCTCGCTATACACAGTTTTTGTTGGTTTGATATGATTCGAAACTTATGTAAATGTCTACCAACAACTTCTACAAAATATTGTGATCAAAAACTGAGAAAATAGATCAAGTTTACGACCAGTAGAGTGGTGCTTTAATGAATAGTTTTCGAGATAATAAATTCAGTAGACGGTTTGTGGCAATCGCTTTAAAAACAATCGTACCAGACGACATTTAAACAAAAAAATACCAAATAAAACGGGAAACAAAACCAATTCGAGATGAAATTGCGAATTTGGACAATTTGAAGTATGCTCCAATGATTTTCCCTTCAATTTGTGCTGAAATAGAAAGAAAGGTCCTCAGAGGGTTGAATTCATGAAAGGAATAAGAGAAAAAAGCTCGAATCGATCGTCGGCGGCGCTCGTCGCCAGCGATGGAAATGGTCGAGACCATTCTCCGCCGCCGCTCGGTGACGGCGTCGCTCCGGGAGTCGCTGTTGTCGGGGCGGCGGAAACACTCTGCGAGGTAACCACGCCGCTGCTGCCGCGCGACACGCCGCCGCCATCGCCCGCTGCGTGGCGCCCCCCATTCTCCATCATTGCACTGCCGCAGCGAGACTCGCCGCGGTGCAACTCTGCAGAGCCCTTTACAACTCCAATTTTCGCCGCACTGTGCCGCGCACGACGTTTTTGAGAAATTATCGCAGAAACAATTTCATTCGAAAACAAAGCGATTCAAGCGAGCTGTGGTACACAAAGCATATTATTATGGAGGAAATTAAGCAATGAATATGATAGCATTCTCAGAATTCAAAAAAAGTTTCCGCTCAAAAAAACTTACAAGCTTCGGAGGTTTTTTTGCTAAGTTTAGCAAATGCTCCCCGTTTTTACAAAACTTAGCGCGGGTAGTATATTAGTTTCTGAATTACTTCCAACAATATCAGCCTTTTTTCTGATCTGAGAGAGTTTTTGTGGAAAGAGCTATCCACCATTCGATTTGTGACTTATTGATAACTTCGAAGTTGTCTCTATACCTGGAAAACAGTCAAGATTCACACTTACTCTCGCCTACTCGGAACATCTGCACGCATATAATTCAGGTTGAAAATGTACGGAAGCGGGCTAGCTTTGACATCGATCACCTTTTTAATAAAGAATAATAGGGGCCAGGGATTCTCTACACACAGAGGAAGGAGTTGTCCCGTTTTTGCAGTTTGAAACGTCATACTACTCAACGCGAGCGAAGTGGTTATGGAGCCGCGAAAGGCGAGACAACTTCTCCTTCGGTGTGTAGAGAGCCCCTATCAGGGACGTGCGTAATTAGGACTAACGACTAACGGGTTTTTGGGTGTTACGCCTAACGACTAACGAAATGAAAAATGTTTTCGTAAGCAATCCCACAATTCGTCAGAAAATCAAGAGCCATTCACTTCGCGCTCCAACCCAAGGATTACATCAGGAGTGATGCATAGTTCCCTGTTGATGTACGAGGTGGATGGTACAAAATAAACATAGCCTTCAGTATCTATTATTTCTACTGACACTGCTTCGCAGCTCTGGAATCCCCACATTATGACTCCAACAGAACATTACGCAAGATTAGGTGCAGCATTTTTGCGACTTCGTGTCTGTCGCGCAACTTTATAGTAGGCTCACTGAACCGGTTCCGACACTGAGCGGCTCTAGCGGAGAATTTCAAAGAGGGCACTATCAGTGGTGATAATATGGAGTGGTGCCTGCAGGCTACAGCTGAGCACCGACGGGAACTGTATCCGATGAGTGGATTGTTAAAGGCGTCGTCCTCCGATTTTCATTCATAAATTCGAGAGACGAAAGTTCTATAAAGTGGCGCTGGGACATCTAAAAGGGTGGAATTTTTACTTCGGTGCTAACTTCTTCCGATCTTTCCCCCATTATGAGAACGACGCGCGCGCTCAATTCGCGGCGCTGGGAAAAGAACAATAAGTGCAAAGTGGTGCAGTTCTCCAAGTTGTCTTCATGGGGTAGATCTCATATAACATCACATACATAGAGCAGAACGGCAAATTTTGCACTGAAAGAAGCGAAGAGCTCAAGGTTTCCTCAGTTTCCCATATTGCTTTTTTCTCATCGAAAAAAGGACGAAAATTGATAAACTCATGCCCTCGAGTATTAGGTTTTCATTCATATTTTTAATTATGTATATCTTGGATTACGGTTTTGGCTAGTGTTTCTAACGATGAATGTTTTGTATGTTTAATAGCCATGAATGTTTTTGAAAGCATACATCTCTTCATGCCTTCCTTCTCTTTCAATTCATAAGGGCTTAACTGCGCTTAATTTTAAAGCCTAGATACCTGAAAGTTTAGGTTCCTGGCAAAAGTAGAGATTTGGCATGGCCATTTTTTCGAAAAATTAGAAACACACTCAGTTAAAAGGGGAAGGTAAAGAAAAATGAAAAAAAGTTTTGAAATGTTTATGAGAACGATTCGGCGTAGAATAATTTGATTTTTGGGAAATGTAGTGAAATATTTGAAAGTATGATTTGGCAGTCGAGTTTGAACCAACTATTGATAAGAGTTGTGCAAAACGAGAGATCGCATTGTATGAGCTAATCCGTAGAATATATAGAAGCAAAATCACGCGTGATAAGGAAGGCAGTGAAAGCTCGTTCGGGAGCTGGAATGCCGCGGCCTTCACGTATTGAAGTGAAGTAAAACCAACTGTCTGTTCCATATCACGCGTGATTTTGCTTCGATATGCTCTACGGATAAGCTCAGACAATGCGATCTCTCGTTTTGCACAACTCTTAACAATAGTAGGTTCAAACTCGACTGCCAAATCATACTTTCAAATATTTCACTACATTTCCAAAAAATCAAATTATTCTACGCCAAATCGTTCTCATAAACATTTCAAAACTTTTTTTCATTTTTCTTTACCTTCCTCTTTTAAGTGAGTATATTTCCAATTTTTCGAAAAAAATGGCCATACCAAATCTTTACTTTTGCCAGGAACTTAAACTTTCAGCAATTTCATTTATTTTTCCTAAAGGTTTCCTCTCTAACATGATTTATGCCTGGTGGTGTTAATTAAAAGTAAACCCACTGATGCCCTGCACCCCTCCCCCCTTCTGTGACGTCCTGCGCACTCGAACTGATGGACTGCACACTTTCTATGAAGTTCTGCACGCTCCCACTAATGTCCTGCACAATTTCTGTGACGTCCTGCACCCTCTCACTAATATCCTGCACACTCCAACTAATGTCCTGCACCCTCCCACTGATGTCCCGCACACTTTCTATGAGGTGCTGCACACTCCCACTAACGTCCTGCACACTCCCACTGATGTCCCGCACACTTTCTATGAAGTTCTGCACTCTCCCACTAATGTCCTGCACAATATCTGTGACGTCCTGCACCCTCTCACTAATATCATGCACACTTTCAATTCATAAGGGCTTAACTGCGCTTAATTTTAAAGCCTAGATACCTGAAAGTTTAGGTTCCTGGCAAAAGTAGAGATTTGGCATGGCCATTTTCTCGAAAAATTAGAAACACACTCAGTTAAAAGGGGAAGGTAAAGAAAAATGAAAAAAAGGATTTGAAATATTTCTGAGAACGATCTGGCGTAGAATAATTTGATTTTTGGGAAATGTAGTGAAATATTTGAAAGTATGATTTGGCAGTCGAGTTTGAACCAACTATTGATAAGAGTTGTGCAAAACGAGAGATCGCATTGTGTGAGCTTATCCATAGAACATATCGAAGCTAAATCACGCGTGATAAGGAAGGCAGTGAAAGCTCGTTCGGGAGCTGGAATGCCGCGGCCTTCACGTATTGAAGTGAAGTAAAACCAACTGTTTGTTCCATATCCCGCGTGATTTTGCTTTGATATGTTCTACGGATAAGCTCATACAATATTTCACTACATTTCCCAAAAATCAAATTATTCTACGCCAGATCGTTCTCAGAAATATTTCAAAACCTTTTTTTTTCTTTTTTCTTTACCTTCCCCTTTCAACTGAGTATATTTCTAATTTTTCGAAAAAATGGTCATGCGAAATTTTTGCTTTTTCCAGGAACCTAGACTTTCAGGTATTTCATTTATTTTTCCTAAAGGTTTCCTTTCTAACATGATTTATGCCTGGTTGTGTTAAGTCAAAGTAAACCCACTGATGCCCTGCCCCCCCCCCCCCTTATTTGACGTCCTGCGCACTCAAACCGATGGCCTGCACACTCCCATCCATGTCCTGCACACTTTCTATGACGTCCTGCACACTGCCACTGATGTCCTGCATACTACCACTGATGTCCTGCACACTTTTTGTGACATCCTGCACACTCCCATTGATGTCCTGCACACTTTCTACGGCGTTGTGCGCACACCCATTTGGGTCTCAAGCACGCTCCTGCCAATCATTTTTTCCGCAGGGCTATCGTAACCCTCCTTTGAAATTTTTTCGAGTATCAGCTTGGGTATGAGCACATCGTAGTAGCCAACAAACATGTTTGCACAATGTCGTCCTCCTCAGCCACTTCCCAGCGGCTTCTCGAAGAGAGCGGTGTGCGAATGAATGCATACCGCTCCTCTGCCCTTTTATACCCCGCATGTTATAAGCGTGTGCTATTGTTCGTTATCATGTTTTGTTCAAGAATGGTTACGGTAGCCCTGCGGAATAAATGTTCGGCATGAGCGTGCTTGTACTTGGGTCCCGCACACTTTCTACGGCGTCCGGCGCACTCCCACTTGGGTTCCACACGCGTTCTACGGCGTCTTGTGCACTTCCACTTGGTCACCGTACAGTTTCTACGGCGTCCGACGCACTTTTGTTTGGGTGCCTCACACTTTCTACGGCGTCCGGCGCACTCTCATTTGGGTCCCGAACACTTTCTACGGCGTTCTGCGCACGCCCATTTGTGTCCCGCACACTTTAAACGGCGTCCGGCGTACTCTCATTTAGGTCCCACACACTTTCTACAGCGTCCGACGCACTCCCTCTTGAATCCCACACACGTTCTACGGCGTCTTGCGCGCTCTCATTTGGGTCCCGCACACATTCTACGGCGTCCTGCGAATCCCACTCGAGTTCCACACACTTTATACGGCGTCCGGCGCACTCTCATTGGGGTCCACACACTTTCTACGGCGTCTTACGTGTTCCTACTGGGGTCCCGCCCACTATCTACGGCGTTCTGTGGCGCACTTCTGAGTAACCCAAAAAGTACTTCCGAGATCCCGCCGTATTGATTGAAGCGTTGCCCCGTCTCAGGGAGCGTTCAGTTCTGAGCACAAGCCTATCAGTAACGGTGTTTATTTCATTAGTTCCTTTTTACGGATGAGTAAACGTCGGATGGCATTATAACAACATGTTTACGTGTTTTTGTCTTACTTGACCCTCAATTTTGAGGTCCCGCAAAAATTGAGCTACCAACTTCAAATTTTGTCAGGAGCTAGCGGCAATCATAACAAATTTTCTGGCCAAAAATGAGCTTTCTAGCTCAACGATAAGTGTTATAACAAGATCATGTACGCCAACTGAAAAAGGAAAAGGAGGTGAACCCTTTTTTCGAACAAAATGACGTGGTTTTGACAATTTTTCTTGAATCTCAGGTAACCATTCCGGACCATTTTTTGGACAGTTATTCAGCTTCCTAAAGTATATTAAATGCAAAGAGAACGGTCTTCCTACGTTTACCCTGGACCCTGATACTGAGATCGGGGGGTTGCGCGATGTCGAATCAAAGCCAAATCTAGTGAGCGCTCCGCGCTCACCACAATTTCGAACGACTAACGACTAACGAATTACAAAATTTCTGTTACGCACCTACCTAGCCCCTATCCCAATCATAATATATGACCTGGGGTGCGTTCCATGAAAGTTCCCGCGACCCTGGGCAAATTTGCTTCCCATGGTTACGATTTATAACTGGAAATTGCTTCCACGCGGCCGTGGCTACGTTTCCATGAAAGCCTTTTGCTATGGGAATCTTCCTGGAACGCACCCCTGACGTGTCAGAAAACGAACGCGGCCATCGCTCGGAGCGGGACCGGCTCCGCCCATTTCTGATGTCATCGCCCGGACAGCAGCCGAGGGGCGAACTGGCACTGCGTTTCCTGTCCGGTGTGATTAGCAGCCTCGGCCGCTGTCCGGTCCCTCTCGGGGCTACAGCAGTGCGAGCAGTGTTTGCCAGACCGTCACTTGGTACACTGCAATCACGAACTCAGCATGGAATTCCACTGCCAATTGTAGTATTCACGCTTTCAAGACCCTCAGCGATCCTCCGCCCTCATCCTCTGTAGCTCTCTGCGTTGCAGAATGTTCGCGGGGTTAGTGGTGCGTGGAGCACTGTGGAGAGCTAGAGAGCGTTTTATAAGAAACTTGCGTCGCGTCACGGAAAACGAGTAGCCAATAATGCGGAGCGTGTGCCACGTCATTGAAAATGGCATACGCTCCATGAGAAGCGTGCTATACATCGTTGAACATAAGTCGCGCTTTACGAGAAGCGTACGCTGCGTCATGGAATAAGGGTCCTGCACTATTAGAACGTGTTCCGTATCATGGAAACTAAGTCACGCTTCATGAAAAGCGTGTTCCGCGTTATAGAAATGAACCATGAGAAGTGTGCTCCTCGTCATGAAAATTGAATCTCTGAGCGGTCTGCTTATGCGATGGCGGTGATATCCATAAGATAATTCAAGTTTTAGCGCTAGCTCTAGTAAAGTAACTGTTTCCTGGCTGTCGAACGAAAGATGGAGTCTGCATGCCGTCAGGGGTGGTCCCTGTTATCGTGGGTGGTCTTTGTTAAGGCGAATACATTGAGGAAACTTTGTTTTCTATGCAAACGCGTTAAAGAACATCTTGCGGGTCTATGAAAATCTAACCCTGCCACGCCGCTGAACACGCACCGGAGAGTGTGTCAAGAGAAGCTGGAGTTAGAGGTTGTGTAAAAATTTTAGCATGGGAGCGGCACGAAAGCCTCTTAAGCGTTTTGGATAACCGCCAAAAATCCTAAGATAAACAGGAAAGATGAATGTCCGGCCATAACGACTTAGCTCGCCCCGTTTCCTAAAGGCACAGTCCAAGCTCAGGGACGAAATCTGAGATTTACATACAGTTGTGAAGTAGACTCACCGTTCATAACACCTGCCAAGTGCGAGCTCTCGATTCCTCTCAACAAGCGAGATATAGGAGGAAGCCACCGTGGGGCGCCCACGCCCGGAAGCCACTTTGGCACGCCCCTTTTACGATTTTTCGAGCTCAACAGTGGCAAGATGAGTGATGGTTTTCGACCATTAGCCCCGTTCTTCCCTTCATTCTCAGCCTCTCTATTTGTTCAGGTCGGCTCGCATACATCGGTGGCAAATGACGGAATTTACAAGCCCCGGACAACTCGTCCACCATGATTCCGAGGCTCAATTTTCGGGGAGCCATAACTCCGTTTCTAGGGGGTTTTAAACGATTTCAGAGATATTATTGGAATCAGCGTGGGACCGTTATCAAGATAGGCTAAAAACCAGAAAATCTATTTTGAGGTTGGACTGTGCCTTTAACCTCTGAGGGCTTCGACCAGAACTTCTTCATGTCGAGAAGGCGCTCCTTCTGAACACCGACAGCCACCAAGGGTGCCCTCTACTAACTTGGCTCGGCGCAAGTAAGGTGGGCATTCTGTTATAGTGTTTTTGCTCTGCCAAGTACAGAACTTTTAATTTTTCGAGCCTTTTTCTTGTACCTTGAAAGGTTGCTTGGGAAGATATGTCGCATTTGTTCTTCATTCTTCCAGGTTCCGACGAGAACACCTTGGCCCGTAGCAATCCCCTCGAGAGGTGGGAGCTCATGGTTGCCTCCCCGGCGCGGGGTGGTGGCTCAAATCGCAAGCTAAATAGGTGGTGGCCACCCTATCCTAATGCACGTGTGCGTGCTGAGGTGGTGACTTCGCTCGCAGCCGAATATCACCCACCTCGGCATGCAGCCATGGACCTGAGGTCTGAAAGGGAGCCACGAGCTGAGAGTGGAAAGTGGAAATAGCGCGCATTTTGGTGAGACGCGTAGGGAAGGAGCCAATTCATGGGTCTTGCATGACCGAGGTGGTGGCGGCGCGATGAGAAGAACACGATTCTTTGATCTTTGCTGATGATGTTTGACCATCTCCGTTGAGGTTAAAGTGAAATTCTGAGTTTTGCGCTGACCATGCGAAAATTCCCCGCAATGGCTGTGAATTGGGCACTGAAATGATAATCTACTCCAATATATGGTAATTCTTGGAGGAAAAATCATTTTAAAACCTACAACATCGGTGAACGCTTCAATGAGTGCCGATCATTCCTGCAATGCTGTTGGCCGTCTCTCAAGACCGGAAAATCAATGGCTTCTCATCAGCTGTTGATTTTTCGTAGGCGCTGATTTCCCTTCATATTCTCCTCATTTTCCTTCTGTTTCTGAGCCTTCTAGCTGGTTCCTTTTTTTCATAAAAAAAGCTGTGCGTGAAGTGTTTGTACTGCATGCTATATTCAGTGAGCTTTCTTCACGAATTCACGAAAATAATTTGAAGTTAAATTCGACGAAGTATTTTTCCCTTAGAGCTGACCAATTTTTCGGATGGTTTCATGGTTCGCTAATTTTGGGCGACCGCTTAGAGATATTGTGACAAATTATTCGCCATGAAAAGTCCGAGATCGTGTTCGAGTTAACCTTATCTCTAACTGGCTATGTTCATTTCGATCGAAATAGTATTTTTGTTCAACACCTTTTTTCACCACAGAAGCTGTCGGAAATGCACATTCGATAAAGTTACCCACCCCAAAAAAAAAACTCACACACATAATATGTAACATACCGTAAGACACAAAGCATGCAGTGCTTATGAAAAAAGTTAAAGAAAAACATGAACAGCAGGGAAAAGAGAAAACGTCAACAGCGGCCAAGCATAGCAGCAGATTCAAAGGTGATTATGAATACTCTGGACAGAAAACAAGTACAAGGGATTGATGATTATAAGCTTCTATTAGATAAAAATCTGAAAGATCGTCTCAAAAAAAGAAATTCTAGAAGTCTGAGAAATTCCGATAAATATCGAAAATTTCTTATCACTTCTTCGCCCTGAAAGCAATCAAGAACAAGCCTACACTACCGGATTTTAAAGGTAACCGAGTTACGATCGAAATTGTTGGATACAGGGGAAATTTTCGTGATAAATTGTGAACGGTTTCTCTGAAAAGGGCATCGCACTCGAAAACATGAAATATTTGAAAACATCAAGATTTGCTTCTATTCTTAACTCCATTTTAGGTCGATGTTTGTTAAGCGAGTGGCAACGTGATTATGTACAAACATGGTTCTTGAAAAAAAAATTCATGAGCCTTTTAAGAATAGGTATAATTCTGGAACTAGAACTTTACCTGCTCAGTTTCAAAGAAGAGAGAGGAAAATTTTCAACGTTGAAAATCACTCTGATCATGTTTCGAGTAATCTGCGGACTACTCCGAAAAAAAACAGAAACCATGAATTTCTTTGCAGACTCAAAAATTTGTTCTTGTGCAACTGCTGAAAACGTGTAAGCAGTAATAGTCGTGTATAGTTTGTAATGAACTTAGCAGAATACAATGAACTGCAGATGTTAAGAGAACGATTTGCATGGAATGGATTCCTCTCTATTGCTTTGTTCATCTCACACCCTTGCTAATACCGAGAATGCCACCTCCACTTTGACCGCTTGGTGCAGCTGTTGTGCGCGCTGTCGATGCGACCAGCGTGCGTGGTTCGACTCCATCACGTGACTAATTTTCGCAAATAGAATTGTCTCGTTAGGAAAGGTCGCTCCGAATTGGCGACAATAGGTGGCATCCGGCACGATGTATCGTCCATCACTGGATGAGGGATCGCCGCGACGCTGCTTGGCGGGAAAAATTCCGCGATCAATAGCCACACTCCCTTCGTTTTCCCGCGCGCAATTTTTCCCGCCAAGCAGCGTCGCGGCGATCCCTCATCCAGTGATCGACGATAAATGAAATTTGCAGACGCTTACCGGGTCGGCCGACAATTTGTCGATTACAGTAGTAGCGGGGCAGTGGAGAACCCTGAGTTCGTGCACTCCGTAATAAATAGACTACACCTTGTGGTGCATCAAGTTTACACGATATTACGAAATCAGCGCCACGAGGATGAAGGTCTGTCAATTTGTCCTACTCGAACTCTTGTCAAGGTTACGGTAGAGGTATTTTGTTTTGAGTGAGAGTATCACCAGCCAGTAATGATATTTAAGAGTCTGCACTGGCCGATATGAACCATTTGCAAGATTTCTGTCCTGCCAAGCGATGGAGAATCCAGCACGCTCGGTTGGCCTCATTGAAAATGCCATCGATCGCCTTCTTGAATACGGAGAAAGGGTCAGTTGGCGTCAAATGGAGGAGGAGACGTGTGCCAGTGGATTCATAATAAGCACTTCTTCAGATTCATGCAGCCTACAATGCAGAAAATTGCAGACGAATGGTGAGCTTAGGCCCCCGTCATAGTAGGCCGAAAAACCTGCTGAGTCCGACTGAGTCCGAATGAGTCCGGGGTGGAAAAACCTGCTGAGTCCGGTTGCCCCCAGCGCCAACCAACTCCTCTGCGAAACACGCAATTGATAGTGACGATTATCGCCTCAGCTGTGAATCGGAACGTGTTTGGTGGCTGATTTTTCTTGTTTTCAACATGTCTGAACCTGATTTCCGTATCAGCAGTACGTTCGGCAGAGCGCAGACGGGGAGAGTCGAGATGCGGCGGGACTCGGCAGGTCGCAGTCGGCCGAAAAAATGCACCCAAATCACGTGAAAAACACCTATATCGACCGGGTGGGGTGAGGATGGTTCCGGTGGGACTCAGTGGGACTCAGTCGGACTCAGTCGGTGCATTGGCCCCGCCCTTGTACGCATGAGAACCATCAGTATCGACCGGGGGGATTGCGGTGGGCATCAGACGGTCGCAGTGGGACTCAGTGTGTTGATTTTTTTGCACCCGTTTTCCACGAATTCGATGCGAATCGACCCGGTGGGACTCAGTAGATCCACCGACTATGACCGGGGCCTTAGTGGTACAAATAACAAACTTTGATGATGCTGCGCAGCGTGGTCAATATTATAAGAGAGAAGCCGCGCCATCCAGCCACCAAAGAATAAACGGCGATTCTTTCAATGGTGAAGTCTAGTAACTTGCAGAGCTCTCAAATATGTAACTAGGTATCAACTGATCGCGCTACTCAGACATTGGGAGCAGCGGACAGATGGCGAAAAATTCGCCAGTTGCTCAAAAGCTGGGTGACAGCTGGCATTTAGCTGGCCAATGGCACAGTTGCCTAACAGCTGTGTGATAACTGGCACTTAGCTGGCAATTGGCAATTACGAGGCTGACAGCTGGGTTATCCTTGGCATTTCAATGGGAGCTAGCGGCTGACCGCTGGCGAAAATGCGCCAGCCGCCTGAGAGGTGCGCGATAACTTGCATTCAGGGGCCTTAGGCAAGAACGCGCCAATAGGGGCAGGGGCAGTGCTGTCGGCGCCTTTGAAGATTACACAAGCACGCTCATGCCGATCATTATTTCCGCAGGGCTACCGTAACCATTCTTAAACAAAACATGATAACGAACGATAACACACGCTCATAACATGCGGGGTATAAAAGGGCAGAGGAGCGGTATGCATTCACTCACACACCGCTCTCTTCGAGAAGCCACTGGGAAGTGGCTGAGGAGGTCGAAATTGTGCAAACATGTTTGTTGGCTATTACGAGGTGCTCTAATCCAAGCCACTTGGAAAATTTTTTAAGGAGGGTTACGGTAGCCCTGCGGAAATAATGATCGGCACGAGCGTGCTTGACTCAAACGCTAATGTCGGACAGGGAACGAAATTCTCATGCCGTAAAATGTCGTGTTTTGATGCGTTGATTGCGTCCAACACTGCTCATTCTACGACATCATGGAAATTTTTGCTACCTCGGGGAAGTCATTCCTGGACTTCCGTGTTTTATTTGAGAAGAAAACTTAAGTTGCATGGTAATGTACGTATAAGGAGATCAAAATGACAAAGCATTTCCAATTTAGGCCCAGTTTCGGTGTGTACAGGCAAACTAAAAGAACATTGTTGTAAAAAAATTTTTCCATGATGTCGTAGAATGAGTAGTGTTGGACGCAGTCGACACACCGAAACACGCTATTTTACGACCTGAGAATTTCGTTCCCTGTCCGACGTTACGGGCTGAGCAGAGTGCCACCGCGGCGCGGCGCGGTCTGATGATGGAGAGCCGTATTGATAGATCGCCGCGATCTATCAATACGGCTCTCAATCATCAGGCCGCGCCGCGCCGCGGTGGCACTCTGCTCAGCCCCTTAGCGTTCGAGTGCGTGCTTGTGAAGATTACCATCGCTCACAAGTCAGAACACGTCTATCGTGATAGGTTACAAGTCAAGACGGATGTGTCTTGCCCCAGTAGTATTTCTCGCTGTGCCCTAACCGTCCCAGCTAGGAAATTGACAAAAAATAAAATCCACAAAACGACATGATAAAAACCACCGTAACCCACCCTTATCACTTGATTCGGCAAGGTACTGGAGCAGTTGCTGTTTTATATCTATCTCTGCCGTGATAAGGACGACCGCGCTCTCTTACAGATGTATTTTATCTAGAGGGTTACTGTGGTTTTTATATTGCCCGGTTGTAGATTTTCTTTTTTGTGGGAACTTGGCGCACAGCGGGAGGACTATTGGGGCACGATAGACGCGTTTTGACACAGGATTGTAATTTGCCACCGGCACAAAATTCTCACGGAAGTGAAGTAATTTTTCTTACCAGAGTTCTCCATGAGTAGGCCCTAATATCGTGTTATCTCTATCAACGGTGAGGCTGTTTCCCTAATCCCTAATGTGTTTAGCTTCAGCCGCTCACTCCGGAGAAAGATGGTGTGTGAATGAAAACACACCGCTCTTAATTTCTTTTATACCCTACTCTTTATCAATTGGGTATCATCAATTTTGTTTACCGTGAGAATTTTGTGCCGGTGGCAATTTATAATCGTCTCGTTTTGACTTGCAACCAACCACGATAGACGTGTTCTGTCTTGAGAGCAACGGCGATATTCGAAGGCGCCGACTGAACTGCCCCTGCCCCATTCTTGCTTACGGCCCCAGCTGACAAGGGCAATCAATACTCCAAATTACTGAGCGCATGAAAACACAGTTATCCACAAATCGTCACTCGGCTGGCGCCACAAGCACGCCCATTCCGATCATTTTATCCGCAGGGCTACCGTAACCATTCTTGAACAAAACATGATAACGACCGATGACTCACGCTCATAACATGCGGAGTATAAAAGGGCAGAGGAGCGGTATGCATTCATTCACTCACCGCTCTCTTCGAGAAGCCACTGGAAAGTGGCTGAGGAGGTTGAAAATGTGCAAACATGTTTGTTGGCTATTACGATCTGCTCATAACCAAACTGGCACTCGGAGAATTTTCAAAGGAGGGTTACGGTAGCCCTGCGGAAAAAATGATTGGCATGAACGTGCTTGTGCTGGCGCCTAACCGCCCATTGGCTTTCGCTTGGCACTGAGTCGTCACATGACTGGCATTCGTGAGAGTTAACGAATACTCACGTTTTATCATGTTATGGTTTGCTCTCTGATTTCATTGATAAGCCCAGCCGGTATATAAGTAAACTCCAAATATCGTGCGGTACCGATTGCCACAAGGACATGAAATGATGATATCAGTTGCATTGCTATATAAGACCGACCGGCTCAAACTCTCAAATGAAAATTGCAGTGTATTTCATGGCTTTGTGGCAATCGGTACCGCACGGTATTTTTCGTCTAGTCGGTATATAAGGCGATTCGGCCCAATTAGTGTTCACTCGTAACTTTGATGCTGGCCCTGGAAAGTGGCCTGAAGTCACTCTACAGAGGCTAGCATATTTTTGGCAGCTGAAGGGAAAGTCCCCATGGCGTGGGGGGGGGGGAAGGTGAGGTGGGCGCCTCACCTTAGACCGTTGCGTAGGCGATCTCCTACGCAACTATCTGCGTTAAGGGACGCATCTCGATTATTGGTCTGCGCAGGGACTGGCGAACCGCTGACAAATGATTGCTCAACAGAGGGCTTTTTAGGTAATAGCCACGAGACTGCCAGCGGTCGACCAACTTCCCGGCGGACCGCTGGCAGGGTTTTGGCGGACCGCCGACTAATGGCTGTCCGACACCGAGAATGGTTTTCGCTCGCCAGGCAAATGCCGGCGGTCCGCAACTTCAATGTCGGAGTAGATCATTGAAAATTTATTCCAATATCATTTGCCTGGTAGCGTTATCAGTCGTTGTGGAAACCCGATGAAATGACCTCGATTTCTGAAAGCGAAGTCATTTATTGTGGTGAGCGCGAAGCGCTCACCAGATTTGGCTTTGATTTGCCATCGCGCAACCCCCTGATCTCAGTATCAGGGTCCAGTGTGAACGTAGAAAGACCTTTTTCTTTGCATTTAATATAATTCAGAAAGCTGAATAACTGTTTAAAAAATGGTTCGGATTGGCTTCCTGGTATTCGAGAAAAGTTGTCAAAACCACGTGATTTTGATCGAAAAAGTGTTAATCTTCTTTTTTTTTCAGTCGGCGTACACGATCTTGTTGGAACACTTATCGTCGAGCTAGAAAGCTCATTTTTGGCCAGGAAGCTGGTTATGATTGCACCTCGCTCCTGTCAAATTTTGAAGTTTGTAGCTCAATTTTTGCGGAACCTCAAAATTGAGGGTCGAGAAAGACAAAAACACGTAAGCATGTTGTTATAAACCATCCGACGTTTACTCCTCCGTAAAAATGAACTAGTGAAATAAACACCGTAACTGATAGGCTTCTGCTCAGGATTGAACGCTCCCTGAGACGGGGCAACGCTTCAATCAATACGGCGGGTTCTCGGAAGTTTTTTTGGAACGCCGCACGGTGTGACTCAGAAGTGCGTCACAGAACGCCGTAGATAGTGTGCGGGACCTCAGTAGGAGACGATTATAATTTGCCACCGGCACAAAATTCTCACTTAGGACTTATCCTGCTAAAGTCGCGCTCTGGCCTACTGAGGCAAGTTAAAACCTGTTTTACGTGTTCTATGTTAAGACGCGTATGAACATAGACATGTTTAGACAAGGGTATTAACAATGTTGCTGGTATAAAATGTTCCTCATCTCATCGTGTGCCTCAGTCGGCTCTTCGGAGCCGGACCTGGAAAGTGGCCTTAGTCACTTTCCAGAATATCCACCGGATACCGGAGGATCATTTTTGTCGCCGGCCCCGGGGGGAGGGTGGTACCCAGGTATGGGCCCATCTCTCCACGGTTTGCAGTGGGTTGGACCCCACTGCGAACAGTGGTAGTGGGGTCACCCCCACCTCCCGTTAGGATCACAACAGGGATGATCCTTGTGGGATGTCCACAAAGTCCCCTGTGCAAACACGGAAAAGCCGAAATTGAGCATGGACAGTTCTTGATCCGCTTACGGATAAATATTTAACCGCTCAGGGGCTGCGGACCGACGGATTTCACCAGAGAACCCCGGTCCGCGCACCTTTTGACATCGATGCGCTGATTGAAGGCTTGGCTCGGCGGCCAATGGTGCGACGGCCGCTGGCGGTGACGCAGGGCCATCGCAGTGTTAAAACACTGCGGCGCCCCTCGTAACCCTTCACGCCGCGTCGGTCTCCCCCGTCCCAGAGTACGATCGATCTTAGATCATTCAGCGCAGTTAAGAGGTCTGCAGAGTTGCACCGACCGGCGACTGGTCGCCGAGCGTCAGCCTTGACGCGGCAACGAAAATGTTTTCTGACATTGTCGTAGTCGCGTTGGTTGCCGCTCGCTGGCAGTTATGCGGGGTTGTCGCAGCGTAAGAAAAAGTTCGGTCGCCCTCGTCGCCGAATGTTCTTACGAGGGCTGTCCGGGATTGTTCCTATTCTGTTTCCTTATTTCCGTTGCTTTTTTTGGAGGGGGGAGGCTGTTCCGTCCCGCGTCCGTTTCCGACTATTTGGCGCAGGAAAAGGAAGGTTTTAGCGCTGCACGGTTGATGGTAGTGGGTCTAGGCAAGGGTATTCGAAGGCATTATGAGGCGCTGAAAAGCACTTTCAAAAACTTGTGTTCAATACAATATCTGAGCCTGGTTGAGATTTTCGACAAAGTTCGAGGTTTTAAAATTGCCACCCTCCCAGAATCATGACACAAGTTAGGCGTGGCAATGATTGAACCGTTTTTCGGGGAATTTTTCGAAAAGCTTTGTCCGAAAATAAATGATTTTTAGTTTGTCTACCTCCACAACAGCAATAAGAGTCCAGACACGGTATTTTGGCACGAACAGCATGTTCTCCAGGAAGTAGTCTGTGCGGAGACAGGTGGAAGTTTTCCCGGGAGACGGCACTGCGTGTTAGAGGCGGATCACAATCGAATTCTCCTTACCTCGCCGAACAGATTTTTTTTACTTTCTGAATTCATTCGTGAGGTATTAGCTCCAGTAGGTAACTGAGGTCCTAATTAAAATCTAAAAAGTCGTAGGTGAGAATCTGAAGATTGACTTCTGATGGGCCTTGAACACATAGCGTGGCCTCCCGCATTCATCTATACCTAGTGCAGCTTGAACTTGTTTCCGGGAGACAGGCGGCACACTGCTTCGAAGGTGCAGCTAAACATACTGAGTAATCTATGATAATGTCTTTTTGGATTTTCAAGGGTCAAGTATTAGCTATCGTTGAATACCTCATACTGATTTCATGTAGTTTGAATAATTATCAATTGTTGACTGAAACGTGAGAATGAGACGATCTATAACGTGACGGAAAAAGACGACTTTGGGCGGATATGGTTGTGACACCCACGACATAGTTGCAGATTGCGTTCTACAAGCTTCCTTTGTGACGGATCATTGTGGAACCCACGTAGAATGCTATGATTAGTGGTTATTGGAATGAGGTCGACAAAGCCAACCTGTCGTTCAGTTTAGCTGAAAGAATGTTACACATTGTTGCTGGAGGAGAACCGGCAAAGTCGGTATATGGTTGGCGCAGCCAAACGAACGCTACACATGGTCATGGTAATGGGGAATGCCAGCGGCTAAGCCGGTATATTATTTGGCGAAGCTTTCATGCTACACATTATTGATGGAGAGAGGACGGCGAATTCTGTCTATCGTTAAGTGAAGCCAAAGGAGTGCTATACATAGCCACTAACAAAGACCACCATAAGCCGACATATCGTTATCGATTCGTTTTATTATTGCCCTACTATATTTAGTCTCTTTAACTTGCCGTTTAGGTGTCGCGTTCTGTTGTTTTTCCTTCACATGGTTCTAACGTGTAATAAATCAAACCAAATCGTTCGGAGAAGCTTCACGTTTATACGCTTCTTAACATGTTAAACGTAGAACAGGTTTTAACTTGCCTCCATATTTCAGAGCGGAACTTTAACAAGATTATTCCTGTGTGAGAATTTTGTGCCGGTGGCAAATTATCACCGTGTGTGTCCCACACACTTTCTACGGTGTCTTGGGCACTTTCACTTGGTCACCGCACAGTTTCTACGGCGTCCGACGTACTTTCGTTTGGGTCCCGCACACTTTCTACGGCGTCCGTCGCACTCCCACTTGGGTCCCGCACACTTTCTACGGTGACCGGTGCACTCTCATATGAGTCCCGCACACTTTCTACGGCGTTCTACGCACGCCAGTTTGGGTCCCACACACTTTCTACGGCGTCCGGTGCACTCTCGTTTGGGTCCCACACACTTTCTACGGCGTTCTGCGCACACCCATTCTGGTTTCGAACACTTTCCACGGCGTTCTGCGCACACTCATTTTGGTCCCGCACACTTTCTACGGCGTTCTGCGCACACCCATTTTGGTCCCGCACACTTTCTACGGCGTTCTGCGCACGCCAGTTTGGGTTCAGCACACTTTCTACGGCGTCCGGCGCGCTCCCACTTGGGTCCCGCACTTTCTACGGCGTCCGGCGCACACCCATTTGGGTCCCACACACGTTCTACGGCGTCTTGTGCACTCCTACTGAGACACGATGATAATTTGCCACCGGCACAAAATTCTCACACAGGAATAATCTTGTTAAAGTTCCGCTCTGAAATATTGAGGCAAGTTGAAACCTGTTCTACGTTTAACATGTTAAGAAGCGTGTGAACCTGAAGCTTCCCCGAACGATTTGGTTTGGTTTATTACACGTTAGAACCATGTGAAGGAAAAGCTACAGAACGCGACACCTAAACGGCAAGTTAAAGAGACTAAAGATAGTAGGGCAATAATAAAACGAATCTATAACGATATGTCGGCTTATGGTGGTCTTTGTTAGTGGCTATGTATAGCACTCCTTTGGCTTCACTTAACGATAGACAGAATTCGCCGTCCTCTCTCCATCAATAATGTGTAGCATGAAAGCTTCGCCAAATAATATACCGGCTTAGCCGCTGGCATTCCCCATTACCATGACCATGTGTAGCGTTCGTTTGGCTGCGCCAACCATATACCGACTTTGCCGGTTCTCCTCCAGCAACAATGTGTAACATTCTTTCAGCTAAACTGAACGACAGGTTGGCTTTGTCGACCTCATTCCAATAACCACTAATCATAGCATTCTACGTGGGTTCCACAATGATCCGTCACAAAGGAAGCTTGTAGAACGCAATATGCAACTATGTCGTGGGTGTCACAACCATATCCGCCTCTTTTTCCGTCACGTTATGGATCGTCTCATTCTCACGTTTCAGTCAAGAATTGATAATTAATCAAACTACATGAAATCAGTATGAGATATTCAACGATAGCTAATACTTGACCCTTGAAAATCCAAAAAGACATTATCATAAATTACTCAGTATGTTTAGCTGCACCTTCGAAGCAGTGTACCGCCTGTCTCCCGGGAACAAGTTCAAGCTGCACTGGGTATAGATGAATGCGGGAGGTCGCGCTATGTGTTCAAGGCCCATCAGAAGTCAATCTTCAGATTCTCACCTACGACTTTTTAGATTTTAATTTGGACCTCAGTTACCTACTGGAGCTAATACCTCACGAATGAATTCAGAAAGTAAAAAAAATCTGTTCGGCGAGGTAAGAAAAATTCGATTGTGATCCGCCTCTAACACGCAGTGCCGCTTCCCGGGAAAACTTCCACCTGTCTCCGCCCAGACTACTTCCTGGAGGACATGCTGTTCGTGCCAAATTACCGTGTCTGGACTCCTATTGCTGTTGTGGACGTAGACAAACTAAAAATCATTTATTTTAGGACAAGAAGCTTTTCGAAAAATTTTCCGAAGAACGGTTTAATCATTGCCACGCCTAACTTGTGTCATGATTCTGGGAGGGTGACAATTTTAAAACCTCGAACTTTGTCGAAAATCTCAACCAGGCTCAGATATTGTATTGAACACAGGTTTTCGAAAGTGCTTTTCAGCGCCTCATAATGCCTTCAAATACCCTTGCCTAGACCTACTACCATTAACCGTGCAGCGCTATAACCTTCCTTTTCCGGCGCCAGATAGTCGAAAACGGACGCGGGACGGAACAGCCTCCCACCTCCAAGAAAAAGCAACGGAAATACGGAAACAGAATAGGAACAATTCCGGACAGCCCTCGTAAGAACATTCGGCGACGAGGGCGACCGAACTTTTTCTTACGCTGCGACAACCCCGCATAACTGCCAGCGAGCGGCAACCGACGCGGCTACGACAATGTCAGAAAACATTTTTGTTGCCGCGTCAAGGCTGACGCTCGGCGACCAGTCGCCGGTCGGTGCAACTCTGCAGACCTCTTAACTGCGCTGAATGATCTAAGATCGATCGTACTCTGGGACGGGGGAGACCGACGCGGCGTGAAGGGTTACGAGGGGCGCCGCAGTGTTTTAACACTGCGATGGCCCTGCGTCACCGCCAGCGGCCGTCGCACCATTGGCCGCCGAGCCAAGCCTTCAATCAGCGCATCGATGTCAAAAGGTGCGCGGACCGGCGTTCTCTGGTGAAATCCGTCGGTCCGCAGCCCCTGAGCGGTTAAATATTTATCCGTAAGCGGATCAAGAACTGTCCATGCTCAATTTCGGCTTTTCCGTGTTTGCACAGGGGACCTTGTGGACATCCCACAAGGATCATCCCTGTTGTGATCCTAACGGGAGGTGAGGGTTACCCCACCACCACTGTTCGCAGTGGGGTCCAACCCACTGCAAACCGTGGAGAGATGGGCCCATACCTGGGTACCACCCTCCCCCCGGGGCCGGCGACAAAAATGATCCTCCGGTATCCGGTGGATCTTCTGGAAAGTGACTTAAGCGTCTTTCACAGTCTGCCGGACGACGCCGTCCGGTACGTTATAAGATAGGGCTGTGGCATCGGTGCGGGCCGCACTGCGATGTCGGCCAACCGACGTCGCACCGCGGTGAAATCATTGACACGACGTCGGAGCAAGTTATCACGGGTCAATACGTGTTGGTTTCGCCTCATATGTTGTACTGGAGAGTCGGAACGGACAGTTGCTCACCGCAGCTTCCCTCGCACTGCGGCACTCTTATAACGTATCGAACGGCAACGTCCGGCAGACTGTGAAAGGCGCTTAAGGCCACTTTCCAGGTCCGGCTCCGAAGAGCCGACTGAGGCACACGATGAGATGAGGAACATTTTATACCAGCAACATTGTTAACACCCTTGTCTAAACATGTCTATGTTCATACGCGTCTTAACATAGTACACGTAAAACCGGTTTTAACTTGCCTCAGTAGGCCAGAGCGCGACTTTAACAGGATAAGTCCTGAGTGAGAATTTTGTGCCGGTGGCAAATTATAATCGTCTGTGGGACGCAAGTGGGAGTGCGCCGGACGCCGTAGAAAGTGTGCGGGACCCAAATACAAGCACGCCCATGCCGATAATTTTTTCCCGCAGGGAAACCATAACCATTCTTGAACAAAACATGATAACGAACGATAACACACGCTCATAACATGCGGGGTATAAAAGGGCAGAGGAGCGGTATGCATTCATTCACACACCGCTCTCTTCGAGATGCCGCTGGGAAGTGGCTGATGAGGTCGACATTGTGCAAACATGATTGTTGGCTATTAAGATGTGCTCATATCCAAGCTGACACTTGGAGAATTTTCCAAGATGGGTTACGGTAGCCCTGCGGAAAAAAATGATCAGCATGAGGAAGCTTGTGACCCAAATGGGTGTGCGCAGAACGCCGTAGAAAGTGTGGGACATAAGTGGGAGGGTGCAGGACATTAGTTGGAGTGTGCAGGACATTAGTGGGAGGGTTCAGGACGCCATAGAAAGTGTGCAGGACATCAGTGGGAGTGTGCAGGACGTTAGTGGGAGTGTGCAGCACCTCATAGAAAGTGTGCGGGACATCAGTGGGAGGGTGCAGGACATTAGTTGGAGTGTGCAGGATATTAGTGAGAGGGTGCAGGACGTCACAGAAATTGTGCAGGACATTAGTGGGAGCGTGCAGAACTTCATAGAAAGTGTGCGGGACATCAGTGGGAGGGTGCAGGACATTAGTTGGAGTGTGCAGGACATTAGTGGGAGGGTGCAGGACGCCATAGAAAGTGTGCAGGACATCAGTGGGAGGGTGCAGGACATTAGTTGGAGTGTGCAGGATATTAGTGAGAGGGTGCAGGACGTCACAGAAATTGTGCAGGACATTAGTGGGAGCGTGCAGAACTTCATAGAAAGTGTGCGGGACATCAGTGGGAGTGTGCAGGACGTTAGTGGGAGTGTGCAGCACCTCATAGAAAGTGTGCGGGACATCAGTGGGAGGGTGCAGGACATTAGTTGGAGTGTGCAGGATATTAGTGAGAGGGTGCAGGACGTCACAGATATTGTGCAGGACATTAGTGGGAGCGTGCAGAACTTCATAGAAAGTGTGCGGGACATCAGTGGGAGGGTGCAGGACGTTAGTGGTAGTGTGCAGCACCTCATAGAAAGTGTGCGGGACATCAGTGGGAGGGTGCAGGACATTAGTTGGAGTGTGCAGGATATTAGTGAGAGGGTGCAGGACGTCACAGAAATTGTGCAGGACATTAGTGGGAGCGTGCAGAACTTCATAGAAAGTGTGCAGTCCATCAGTTCGAGTGCGCAGGACGTCACAGAAGGGGGGAGGGGTGCAGGGCATCAGTGGGTTTACTTTTAATTAACACCACCAGGCATAAATCATGTTAGAGAGGAAACCTTTAGGAAAAATAAATGAAATTGCTGAAAGTTTAAAGGCAGGGTTCTCGATAAAATCGGTTGTTGTGCTATACCCATGGAATCGTAGATCTGGCCATCACAAAAGTGAAAATGAGTAAAAAATTGGAGAAAAAACGCTCAGGAGCAAGTTATGGCTTGGTGTCCTCCCGCCCCCAATTATCGAGATTTGGGTAAAAGCCTGCTTTCTCATCTTTTATTTTGCTTCTAAAGTAATCTCTGAACCTGTATGGAGACTACTTATTACTTTGGCAGCAAAATAAATGTGGTATAAGCAAGTATTAATGAAAATCGCGTTAATTAGGGGGCCGGCCGACACCGGTAATTAGCTGTTATCCTTTGTTTTTGAGCGCTTGTCCCGCGAATTTCTGGGTTTTTTCACTTATTTTTACTTTTGTGATGGCCAAATCAACATTCTCATGAAGAGAGCTCAAAATTTGTTTTTATCGCGAACCCTGCCTTTAAAGGCAGTGGTTGCGCTCAAATATGCTCGTCTTATTTCCCTCTCTGAACCCTTCTCTGGGTACGGAGTAGTAGAACCTATAAGAAAAAATCGCGAAAAAAACGCTGTTCTGGGCCAAATTTGAAGCCTGAACTTTCTTGTCTTTTGATGGTGGACGAGCCCACTCCACATCATCGGCATCGATGATCTCTAATATCAAGAACATCAGCTGGCTTGAAATTGAATTTCAATCAATGAACCTCCGGATTTATGTACACATCTAGTCAAAAACATTGACTGAGGTGCTTGCTTTCATTGTTCAATTGTTTTTATTAGGTAAATTTGCATTTATTTCTTCCTCCGAATGTCGATGATTTTCGACTGCTTGGCATGAGACTGTGATCTTTTTGTGCACGTGTGCACGAACTGAAAATTTAAGGTGTTAATAACTCTAATTCTAGCCCGTTTTTCACCGCGCTACCTTCATAGTTTATGAGCTGTTTTTGATGTAAGCTGATTTTTGTAGTTTTTTCGATAACGTTTTTCATCGCGATCACTGCCTTTAAGTTCCTGGCAAAAGTAAAGATTTGGTATGGCCATTTTTTTCGAAAAATTGGAAATATACTCACTTAAAAGAGGAAGGTAAAGAGAAATGAAAAAAAGTTTTGAAATGTTTATGAGAACGATTTGGCGTAGAATAATTTGATTTTTTGGAAATGTAGTGAAATATTTGAAAGTATGATTTGGCAGTCGAGTTTGAACCTACTATTGTTAAGAGTTGTGCAAAACGAGAGATCGCATTGTCTGAGCTTATCCGTAGAACATATCGAAGCAAAATCACGCGTGATATGGAACAAACAGTTGGTTTTACTTCACTTCAATACGTGAAGGCCGCGGCATTCCAGCTCCCGAACGAGCTTTCACTGCCTTCCTTATCACGCGTGATTTTGCTTCTATATATTCTACGGATTAGCTCATACAATGCGATCTCTCGTTTTGCACAACTCTTATCAATAGTTGGTTCAAACTCGACTGCCAAATCATACTTTCAAATATTTCACTACATTTTCCAAAAATCAAATTATTCTACGCCAAATCGTTCTCATAAACATTTCAAAACTTTTTTTCATTTTTTTACCTTCCCCTTTTAAGTGAGTATATTTCTAATTTTTCGAAAAAAATGGCCATGCCAAATCTTTACTTTTGCCAGGAACCTAAACTTTCAGGAATTCTTCACTTGAATTTTGAGTGCCTCCCCCCCACCTACCTATGTAGTTTGATGCAAAACTAGAGACGATTGTAAATTGCCACCGGCACAAAATTATGAATTGCCAAAAAATTGCCAAAACAAAATTGATGATACCCAATCAATAAAGGGTAGGGTATAAAAGAAATTGAGAGCGGTGTATTTTCATTCACACGCCATCTTTCTGCGGAGGTGAGCGGCTGAAGCTGAACACACTAGGGATTAGGAACACAGCTTCGCCGGTGATAAAGATAACACGATATTAGTTTCTAATCATGGAAAACTCTGGCAAGAAAAACTGTTTCACTTCGGTGAGAATTTTGCGCCGGTGGCAAATTATAATCCTGTCAAGTTTTGAGTCTGTTACTCGAACGGTAACGTCGGACAGGGAACGAGATTCTCACAGCGTAAAATAAGGCGTTTGGGCATGTAAACGACATGTTACCATTAAAGCTATCGTTCATTCTCAAGTTAACAGCTTTTCTTTGTAGTTTGTCGGAATTTTGATATTCCTTTTGATCTACTCCACAGTGAACCTCCCCTTCATGGGCTCAGTATCCCAGAGATGGAATTTCCTACAGTATGTCACTAATCGTGCTTTGCCGATTGAATTATTGGCTCTATTCCACTTTTCGGACTCCAAAGCTCGAAAAAGTTTTAGCCTAAACTCTGTGGTTATTCGGTGGTGCTGAGCACGGGTGTTTCGTGTTCAGTACCTCAACTAACCCTCCTACTATAAGAAGTTTGGGCGGTAATGTTACTCTACCCCTAGAAAAAGGGAAATACGGGAATATCTTTCTCGAGTTTCGTTAAGAGAGCTTCTATCCTTTGTAACAAATATCAGCCCAACACCGCTTCAAAGACGTTCGGGTTCCATCACTTGGTTATTTTACGTAGTGAGAATTTCGTTCCCTGTCCGACGTTAGCGTTCCAGTGTCAAAACTAGTTCGGTAGCCCGACATTCCAAATGATGGGAATGGGCATTACAATCTGGGGCAGGGCCACTCAGGATTCAGTTGAAGAATGAATGATACTGTTTCAGAAATCGAAGTATTTCCATGGAGTTCCCATGAAAACAATTATGTACCGATCAGACTCAAACGCTAACGTCGGATTGGGAACGAAATTCTCACGCCGTAAAATAGCGTGTTTAGGTGTATTGTTGGGTGTAGTGTTAGACGCAATCGACACATCAAAACACGCTATTTTACGGCATGAGAATCTCGTTCCCTGTCTGACGTTAGCGTTTGAGTACCGATCAGTGGAACGAAGGCTACCGTAATCTTCCCGTGGAATTCCCCACGTGCATGCTCGGCTGAAAGCATATCTTTCCAGCGAGCGAAGCTGTTTGATTATTCACCAACGTCTTCAAGAACCTACAGCGACTTCTTGAAAAGAGTAGTTAAATAATGAATGCATACTGGTTCTAAGCTCTTTCATAGCCTCATGTCATGAGCGTCTGTTATCGTTTCATTTCATGTTTTGTTTACGAATGGTTACGGTAGCCCGGCGTTCCACTGTCCGGTATGAGCATTATAATTGGAAAACAACAACTGATAACGCTATCAGGCATCTGGTATCAGCACAAATGTTTATTTTCTTGGTTGAATCATTTCATTTTCTCGAGTGGCCCCCTAACATCATTAGTTTTGCATTCTTTCAACGGAATACCGGAATCCAAAAGACTTTTTTCACATACCCACTGCATTCTCCTCGTTGAGAACAACACGAAAGCAGCGCCGCAAAGCACCGCTATTGCAAAAAAAAAATTTGGACTACTCTTATCCAGCCCACACCGCCCCCCCCCTCCCCAAATCGACTCACTAAAAAATTTCTAAGTTTTTGACTCCGATTTTGCTATACCTTGACCACCGATGGTGTTGCTTTCGTACTTTCTAGTCTGAGCAGAACTTCAACGGCTAACCCCTAGAGGGGTACGGTGTGTGAACGAAGACACACCGCTCTCCACTTCTTTTATACCCTACCCTCTATCAATTGTGTGTCATCGATTTCGTCTACTAGAGTCGAACGGGGGGGGGGGGGGGGCTGTGTAACATTATTCAAAGTTTTGCCTCTTGATATACGCTATTTTTGCTCATTTCCAGGCCAGAGATGCGACAAATAAAACTACCATATCAAAATCTGTGAGTCTAGTTCAGCTTTGCACACTGCTTTCTAACCTGCCCTCTTTGAAAGATTTCGTTTTAGTTGGATATCTCGGTCTGTGGCAGGCGCAGTAGGGCTTTATCTAGTCAGAGTGTGAGTGTTTATTTTATGCAGCGACATAGTCTTCTTCAAGCATCTCTGGAATGGTAGATCTTCAGTCCTGCCAGTCATCTCATGTTTGCGATCAACGCCGGAAGTCTCGTTCCTCGACGACATCTTCCACTTGTCGATGCTCGGTGACAGTCTGAACTTTTGATATTCCTTTCTAATCTCGAAAAAGGCTCATCCGTTTTCAGCGTCAAACGGATGAGAATCGCGTTGAATCTCCTGCAATGTCAGAGGTGGGTATACTGTGTTGCCACATATTCATGACCGACTGTCAGGTTCTTTTGAAGATCTAGTGTACTCCTGAGAATATAGATCATAAGCCACCTAAAAATCAAACGGGTAATTTTTTTTTGATGCCACATGGCGTTGGTCCACATATGACCTAACTATAGCGGAAGCCTAACCTGAAAGACGATTATAAATTGCCACCGGCACAAAATTCTTACGGTAAACAAAATTGATGATAGCCAGTTGATAAGGGGTAGGGTATAAAAGAAATAGAGAGCGGTGTGTTTTCATTCACACGGAGGAAAGCGGCTGAAGCTCTGAGCAGACGAGGGAAAAGGGAAACAGCCTCACCGGCGATAACGTTATCACGATACTGAGCCCATAACATGGAAAACGTTCAAAAAAATCTACAACACTTCGGTGAGAATTTGTGCCGGTGGCTAATTATAAACTTGATAACTTGAATGGGCGACACTCGAAAAAAAACTCGATTATAATTAGGCTGGATTGTAAGTTTCTCGTCTTTACCACAGAAAGATACGTGATCGTTGAATTGATAAAAGTTAAACATTTTCATTTCTCCGTTTTGAAATGTCTCGCAGTCGTTTGACTGCTCAACCACAATCTTGTTACACTGCATGTACTGTCCTTGTCGGAGTGAAATTTCGGTCTGCAGTTGCGGACGATCAAGGCTGCCGCATGCTGTGCACGCAAAATCATGCTGAGACTACGGGGACTCTTGCAGGGACAACGAGGATCTCGGCACGCTTATCTTCTAGCTGCGTATTTCAACAGCGGTTATCCGCAACTGCGGACCGGAATTCCGTTCAGATGAGAACAGCCCAGAGTGCGGTTTCGTTGCTCACGCGCCCACGTTAACAAACAGCACCACCGGGAAAAAAACAGTCATACTGCAGCGATCAATGTGAATTTGTGTTTAGATAGTGCAGTCTCGTTTTTCAGAGTTTGGTTAGCGAGAAGGAAACGATCAACAGCTTTCTTTACACCGTAAAGAAAGGCAACCGACGATGCACTATCCCAGGAAAGGTGAGCTGCAGGAATCAAAAGCCTTGAATCTGCATTCAACACTGCTGAATCTGAAGCTTCCTCTCAATGTTTATCGAAACCTTGACAAGCTATTGCGAAATTATTAGACAGAGCTAGCCCACACGTGACATACGGCTCAAATGATGAACAAAAAAAGGAGCGGATACTGTTCCTTTTAAATACGCTCAAAAACGTGAGGCCATCGCTACCAATGAAAGTTGAGCTCATTTCAAAGCGCACGGCCTTTAGTAGAGCGACTTAATCGCAGAACCTTGTAAAAATAAAATAACAGCTAGCAAAAACGGGGTCTATCACTATGACTTACTTAGCTTAATCGGTTGGCTTTCGCCTGACGCGGTCATTCCGCATCTTCACCGAGGTGTACCGCCCTAGTAGTCAGCTGAACACATTCCATCCAGCTGTCACTATACCATTTCCTGCGAAACGAAACATCGCGCATGGAACTGTCTTTCGATGCCGAGTGACTTCAAATCCTCTTTAACCACATCCGTCCAGAACTTTAGCCTACGATCAGGTGGCCGTTTCCAGACAGGATTTGGAAGCATTCTTAAAGCGTGTTGTACGAGACGATCCGGCGTTTTTCTTAGTATATGCCCAAGCAGTCGAAGTCGACTCCCCATTGCTGCTTGAGATGGCGTTGGGAGATGGTGGTACCCGACCCTCGTGTCAAGCGTTGATGTACTGCGTCGATTTCCTTATAAAGGTCTTCGTTATGGCATAAACGCGGCCAGCAATATCCAAGCAAACGCCTAAAAAGCTTCCTCTCCGTGCAATTCAACCTTTCCATCTGCGTCTTCGGTGCTGCCCAGGTCTCCGATCAGTACATCATGATAGGGCGAATAGTGGATAGTAGACGCGCGACTTAACTTCCTTCGCGATGGGGGTAGACCACAAACACTTGGTTAGAGAATTGAATGCAGACGTAGCTTTGGCACATCGTTGTCAAATATCCGCTGCATAACTACCATCGTTCTTCAGCAAACAGCCCGAATAACAGAAATCATCCACCAGTTCGATACGTCGTCCGTCCACACAAACTCCCGTTGAAGGCCTCTGAGAGACCCACATCTGCTTGCATTTGTCGGGACGAAGACGAAGTCCATAGGCTGCGGCATACTTCGTAACGAGGTTCACAATCCTTTGCAGTTTTGCGTTGTTTTAACACAATGTCGTCGGCGTACTCCAGGTCGACAAGGGAACGTCCTGATGGTGTTAGGATCACATCCGCAGGAAACTGTTTTGCAATTCTACGCATGATGTCATCAACGGCGAAGTTGAAAAGAAAAGGTCCTGCTACAGCTCCTTGCCTTACTCCTGTTTTCACCTCGAAAGCTCACGTAAATCCGACAGGTGTACGAACTGCTGCTGTTGTTCTTCTGCTCATGTCCTCGATTAACCGAACATACTTTTCCGGGACTACATCTGCTCGCAGAGCGTTGAGCAATCGATCACAATGAGGAGAGTCGAACGCGGCTTCAAATTTCAAAAAAGCAAGCTGTAATGACTCCAAATACCGCTGCCACGATTCGATTACTCTTCTAACGACGAACACTTGGTCGATAATCGATCTCCCAGGTCGGAAACCGGCTTGCTGCTCCTCTCTGATCGTTCCCTCACGAATTTTGATGAGTCATTCGAGAATGATACATTCCAAAACCTTGTACATGACACGCAGTCGAGAAATCCCCCTAGTTCTTGGGCTCCGTGACGGATAACTTCTTGTGAAGAGGTACGACGATAGCATGTCTCCACGAGTCGGGTATCCTTTCGCTCCTTCATACAGTACGGATAGTGTTGGTCATTTCGCAAATCCCAGACGGAGGGAGAGCTTTCAGCATTTCAGCAGTGATGTTGTCATCCCCACCTGTCTTTGCATTTTTCATTTTCTGGGCACAATTCAAGACTTCAGACTCAGTCGGTGGTTCTTCACTGACATCGTAATGTGCTCTCTGAACATGCGGGAGCTCAGGTACTGATGGCGCTGGACGATTCAGTAGTGAACTGAAGTAATCCTTCCATATTGGCAGCGTCGCATCACCAACTGCAACTCCATTGGTAGTGTTCAAGACAGGAGAACACATTTTCATCTTCCCGCTATACTGTCGCAGCAACGTGTAGGCTTTCCTAGGATTCTTCTCCTCCCAAGCCGTCTTGAACTCCTTAGCTCTACACGTCCACTCTCGCTCGCGGTCACTTTGAAGCTGCCGACGCAACTTCCTCAGACGCTTCTCCTCCGCGAAGTTTCCTGCAGTTCGGAGAGCACATACCTTGTTGTAAGTAGACGTTGTTTCCTCTGAGACGTAGGCCAACTTCTTCTCAGGCTGCACAGCCGGGAGTGCCTCTTTCGAAGCGTCCTGGATGCACCTGACAAAAAAATCCGCGTAGCAAAGTTTCTTCTTCGTCCGTACTTCGATGTGAATAGAAACGCGTTGTCGAAAATTTCTTCTGCATTCTTCATCTCTGAGACTTGTCATGTCAATCCGCTGGAGAGGCTGAGCCCCTCGCTTCCTCTTATGAATCCTCGCAGTGAGGTTCAACAGAACAGGACGGTGATCCGAATCGAATGCGACATCCCACACAGCTCTAGATCTTTGAATGTCCGAAGCTGGAATATTCCTCGTCAGGACATAGTCAAGCTGTAGTTTCAAAGTTGTCATCTTCTGCTTCCGCTGCTCTTCTGGAGATAGCTGGGTTGGTTCCTGCCACGTTAGCTGATGGCGGCGATGATTCCTCTTGAATGTCGATGCAATAATCAGACCACTGCGTTCACACAAGTCGACAAGGCGGTAGCCATTGTCCGATGTTTGCTCCACTGGGTAGAACCATTTACCGAGTACTTCGAGTTCCTGATCAAGTCCCATCTTCGCATTTGCGTCAATCCCCACGACAACAGCATGTTGACAAGGTATCCTGGCTAGCAACGTGTTGAATTCATCATAAAACGCATACTTCAAATTGTTCTTGGCGGTTTCAGTGGGCGCATGAGCACTCACTATCCACAGATTGAACCCTCTGTGATCCCGCAGTCGTACGAATGCGTTCCGACACGACGTTGAGCCAAACTCCTTGACCATACCATTGAAATCCTTCCTTACAGCTATCGCACAGCCTCCCACTCTCCTATCGTCAGCGTTACCGCAGTAGATGGTGTACTCTCCGACGCTGATGACGGGTCTATCCTTGAGGCGGGTTTCCTGCAAAGCAGCAAACGGTGCATGGAAATAGCTCAGACGTCTGTACAGCGATCGACAGCTCAGGGTGGCGAAATTGTGGCTTGTGGCCAAAAACTCCATGAACTCCTCAGGTACGGATCCTAAGGTGTTATGAACCAGAGGCTCCGGACGGCGACCCCTTTATGCAATGTATGGGATACTTTCGCGATATAGTTGTGCACGCTATATCGCTCGAACGTTCCCTGTGTACACTCAAACGTCTGCTGAGTTCAGTAGAAGCAGGGGCACCAACGAACAGGTACCAACAGACTTCTATACACACGCCCTCTATCACTATACTCAACGTAATGGTATAGTGCGTAAAAAGAATCAAGGGCTACGACATTTTTCACGTGCTACAGTGTAAATTTTAGTTTCTATCTCTGAGAAAACTCGCCGCGGACCTTTTGCGAACATGCCGAGTTGAAGCCTATCAGGCTACGACTTGGCAAGTTCGAGGCACTGACTCGGCAGGTTCACGGCGCCGATTCGGCAGATTCGAGGCGCCGACTTGGCAGGTTCGAGGCGCCGACTGTGGTGAGAAGTCACTACCATCGCGGACCGGGGCAAAAACCGCCTCCCCCCCTCAGCCGTGGGGATGTCCCATATCCTCCAGCGTTCAAAAATATGCTGGCCTCCGGAGAGAAAAACTCCAAGTCACCATCCGGGGCCGGCATCAGAATACCGAATGAGGACTCTAGTGAGAAGAGGCGCCTTTTATACCCGTCCTGCACGTGATAAGCACTTAACGACGTGATCATTCGTAATCACCATCAATTAATCCAACCGAATTGGCAAATCAGATGATGTCGCGGCAGATACGCGGTCAATTGGCGGCAGATACGCGGTGGGCTCGCAACAATGACAGAGTTAATTAATATTAAAAGAGCATCGCAGTGCCGAGGTGTTCGCTGCAGGTTCGAGGTTCGCGGTAAGTTTCCGGCAGATTCGCGAGATTGTTGGCTATACCTGTGATAATACCATACCTTGACTACTTTCAGATGTACTCAAAACGTCTTCCTGATTCATGGATTCGCATTAATTTTGTGCTTTTCGACGAGGATGGAAGCCAGCTGCTTGACTTGTCAACAGAAGTACTCGGAGAAGCTCTCAGAAACACATTCGTTAATGGAAAATCTGCCGAATTCATGTAGTTTTTACCAATCAACACAAGTTGGCACCAAATTATCGTCTTTGTTGTGGTCAGCTCATTAGCATAGTTTTTGTGAAAAAGTGCGTAGAATAAAGGGAGACAGTAACGATTCGCACACAGTCGTAACTGGCGGTAGCTGTCATGAGCTCTCAGCAGTTCACGATGCGTCATACTTCGGTGGTCTCCCACAGGATGTTCGTTCCCGAATCTATCGGCCAGACAATCTAACGTCGGCATGGATCGCGAAGAGACTTCGCGTTCACTGTTGAAAGTTGGCGCAAACTCGGTGCCATGTGCTATAACATAGGTACACCGAGTTGGCGCCAACCTTCAACAATGCACGCGAAGTCTCTTCCCGATCCATGCCGATGTTATATATCTTGCATACCTATTATAAACTGGATCCGACTCACTCATTTTCGGATACCCATCCGAATAAACCGAAATTTTCGTGATTCAAAATCCGAATCACCGAAAAAACGTCAAAATCCGAGTGATCCAAAATCCGATTCACCGAAAAAACGGCAAAAAACGTCTGCAGAGCTTTTTGAAGTATCCGAGACGCATAATGCCCCATTTCTGCCCCATCGATGTGAACAAATGAAAACACAAGACTGTGATAGCAGCAAAAACTTGAATTAATAAAGTGCTGTTAAGTGACATTGATTGCATTCATAGGTATCATTTTTCATAGCGACCGATTCTTCCATGAGCAGAGGTCACCATAGGCAGCGGAGGGCATAATTTAGCACAAAAACGCTGCTCTCGTGTTCTTTACAAATATGCCTTGTTACATAGGGCCCCAGACCTTACGTAAACCTTGGAGATATCGACAGGAAATCTATCGTGAACACTGCCTTCGATGCATTCACTCTGCTTTAGCCCTAGAGCTCAGCATTCCGAACGTCGCAAATAGCGAGCAGTTGCATGATTTTCCTCACTAGAGTTTTTATGAGCGGCCTCAAATGTGTAGAGGGCCTTCATCGCACGGATACTTTGTGTTCCTTATTATGCGTAGGCGCAAACTGTGTGCGCAATAGTAATATTCTGTGTAAAACCCGAAATTCTCATAATTCATGGCGCGCACGGCGAGCGCGATGCAGCAGCCTCCCCCCACCAAAGACAAGTCAGTAACGATCAAAATTTCTCGGGCTGCCCCGACCAGCATGAATTCTTGGCTCGCATGGATCCTTGGCACGCTTGATCGATCGATATGACCTATAATTTACTGCTTGCAGCCGATTCTCTTGTGAAGCCTTATCGCTCCAGCCGCGAAGCGGCTGGAGAGGTTTGGTTTTGCCCGGGACTTGTGATCACTTAGAATTCTGTAAAGTAGTTAATAAAACCTGTTAAACAAATTCTCCAGTGATTTCCATCGGGATATAGGTGAGAGGGTCCAGGAGGCACATGCTGAGAAAATTTGAGCCAAATCGGTTCAAAACTAACAAAGTTAGTTCGGCGATACCTTAGCGAAAATTCTTGTTGTACGTGTAACTCGTTGCTGCTTCCTGCTTCCTGCTTCGCGCTTCGTGCTTCGCTCCTCGTGCGTTGCGCACCCTTAGTAGTGGCCACTGGCAATGGTCGCAGGCGATCAGTTGGGCAGGCAGGTAAGTTGGTATGTGAACGGATAAGCAGGCTGGTGAGTAGGTAGTCAATGAGTACTTACTGTTTAACATTAACTAATTAACCTTTTACTACTTATCATATCAAGTGATATTATCAGTTGGTAGGCCAAATCGCTAAAACACGTCGTAGGCTGTACTTTTCGATGGGAAGGGACAAGGGAAGTGACTAACAAGTTTGTTACCTACTGTTTAACATTAACAACTTCACCTTTTACTGCTTATCATATCAAGTGATGTTATCAGTTGGTAGATCAAATCGCTAAAACACGTCGTAGGCTGTACTTTTCGATGGGAAGGGACAAGGAAAGTGACTATCAAGTTTGTTACTTACTGTTTAACATTAACTACTTCACCTACTACTGCTTATCATATCAAGTGATATTATCAGTTGGCAGATGAAATCGCTAAAACACGTACTTTTTCGTAGGGAAGGGACAGGGGAAGTGACTAACAAGTTTGTTACTTACTGCTTGACATTAACTGCTTCACTTATTACTGCTTATCATATCAAGTGATGTTATCAGTTGGTAGATCAAATCGCTAAAACACGTTGTAGGCTGTACTTTTCGATGGGAAGGGAAAAGGAAAGTGACTAACAAGTTTATAACTTACTGTTTAACATTAACTACTTCACTTACTACTGCTTGTCATATCAAGTGATATTATCAGTTGGCAGATGAAATCGCTAAAACACGTACTTTTTCGTAGGAAAGGGACAGGGGAAGTGACTGACAAGTTTGTTACTTACTGTTTAACATTAACAACTTCATTTATTACAGCTTATCATATCAAGTGATATTATCAGTGGGCAGATGAAATCGCTAAAACACGTACTTTTTCGTAGGGAAGGGACAGGGGAAGTGACTAACAAGTTTGTTACTTACTGTTTAACATTAACAACTTCACTTATTACAGCTTATCATATCAGGTGATATTATCAGTTGGCAGATGAAATCGCTAAAACACGTACTTTTTCGTAGGGAAAGGACAGGAGAATTTACTAACAAGTTTGTTACTCTCTGATGACGTCATCAAAGTGCATGGGGCATGTGACAACGTCATCAGAACGTCGTACCAAGTACATAGGGCATCTGATGACTTCATCAGGACGTCGTGCCTAGTAAATAGGGCATCTGCTGACGTCATCAAGACGTCGTGCCCAGGTCGTGCTAAGTGCATAGGGCATCTTATGACGTCATCAGGATGTAGAGGAAAGTGAGACGCGCATTATTTGTAGCGTGCGCAACAAGTCAATCACTTACTGATTGTCATATCAATCCATGCTATTTGGGAAATATTGAAGATTTTTACAGATATTACTTCGTAATATCAATAAAAAGTGAACAATTCTATCAAAAAGGGGTCTTCCAAGCGAAAGAGGTTTGGTTGGAGTCAGAAACGTTCCAACAAAAAGGGAACAATAGGCAAGTAGGGTGAGGAGAGTCTACAAAAATTGAACAATATTTTCTGAGACTGATTTTCTTGGCCGAAACTTCTTAACAGCGAAAGCAAACCTTTGTGGCATTTCACGAGGAAGAGTTCAATGGTTTCCAAGAATGGACTTCTTTTCATGACGAGATTATAAGAAAATACTCTCATTTCATGCTGCACTTTGAGTTCGCTTCTCGTAGCAGCTGGAGCTAGCCGTCTGTGTAGGTAAAGTTGGAATCATTTTCTCTTCTAATGATAACTAGTAAGTGCACATAATTATACATTTTTATCGTTACTCGCATAATCGGAGACTATTTGGAACGACAGAGTGCTTCCGTGTGAAACACCGCAACGGTTTATTTCCGCTATTAAGAAGTTTCGGCCGAGAAAATCAGTCTCAGAAAATATTGTTCAATTTTTGTAGACTCTCCTCATCCTACTTGCCTATTGTTCCCTTTTTGTTGGAACGTTTCTGACGCCAACCAAACCTCTTTCGCTTGGAAGACCCCTTTTTGATAGATGACTCTAGTCCCTGTGGTGGGTTCAACACTGACTGAACGGCGTGAGTGCATGCTAAATTTCTGTTTTCCGTTGAGATGACTTTATTTTTGAACAACTTTCAAAACTCCGACGAAAACTGTTTCGATAATTGAGGCGCAAGCAATCGTGGTGCATCTGTTCGATCTTCGTCGATGAGTATTTATTTTTTATTTTCATGTTATTCGTTATTTATTTACTCAAGCATAAGCAGTTGGCGCAGGATCATACTCTTCCTAGTCTTTCCAAAGAACGCCTTAACAACAGATGAAATAGAGCTCAAATACATACTAGACTGAAGAGAAGCAAGTGTGAAGTTGGTCATTTCGTTTTTTCCGAAGCACTACAGAAGCGTAAAATGATTAAAATGTGTGAAAAATATCATTAACCAGGAAAAAAAGGCTTCTCGTTCAAGTTTTTCTTCCATGCTTCTACTATTTGCAAGCAAACACCGGTTCCGACATCGATTCGTTCGATAAACTGACGTCACATACGAGAAAATTGCCCTGCAGACAGTTTCGACCGTTTTTGAAAAAAAAAAACGTCTAATTTGAACTGTTTTCCACGGCATACACTGTGATGAGGTCATAGCGATCAATCAAGCGTGCCAAGAATCCATGCGAGCCACAAAACCATGCTGGTCCCGCCGAGAAAAGGGGTACTGCGGATCGGGGGCAGCCCGAGAAATTTTGACCGTTACTGGCTCCTCGAACCCTAGGTTGCGCTGTTTCGCTCTTCCACGGGCTGAGTTGTCGTAGGCGTGAGCGAACAGCTCGCCTGCTCGGATAACTTGTGCTTGGGACCGGGACAACAAAGCCTTTCTTGCTTTAGTGAGTCGTCCAGGCGGAGCAAACTGCGGAGCGATCGATTATGGCAAAAGGTAACACTGATATGGAGATTCCGACATAGGCCCAATAAACATTAATTCGAACTTTTTCAAACAAATTTCGAAGAAAAATTTAAATTTCGATTAGTTTCGGAATTCGTTCGTTCGAACTCCGAAATTTTGGAAGATTTTCAAAATTGGGTCGTTCAAAGTTTTTTCGAACGAAAAATTTTCAAATTTTGTTCGTTCCACATTTTTTTTTGAAATTTTCAAACTATCCTACATATTCTCCAGCAGGCTCCTTATGGAGCCCTGCTCTAGAAAAAATTGTGGGGAAGCCACCGGGAATCCACCGCGAATCTAGATTCCACCGAGAAATTGACACGAAGCTATCGCTAGGGCGGAAATTACGGTGAACACAACGCGAAATCACCGTTGGACAACCCAATGGCTGCCGCCAAATTACCGGGAAATAAAAACTTGTGAGAAGAAGTGCCGCGATTTCGCCGCGGATTTACCGCGAAAATACGGTGGCAAGAAAGTCATCATTGAGACTAGAGTGCCCTAGTGCACCGTGAATTAAAAAAAATCTTGAAAATTAATACCTGATCACTTGTATCATCACCTTTTGTGCTCAAGAATGATACTGCCAAAACCGGTTGCCCTTTCTTGCTTGTCTGGCTTCCCTAGAAAATGGTGTTCGAAAGAACAAGCTAAAAGTTCTCTAAGACGAGAAGCTCTGCGTGAATTTCAATTAAACCTCAAAAGTACAAAATAGGCAAGCAAGGTTCAGAAGTTTCTAATTCCAAAACACAAGCAAACATGAGCAACCATCAAAAGAAAAATGAAGAATTCCAATCGATGTTACAGCGATCCACATGATTGCTCCACGTGTCAGTTTAGGGATGCTCCCCTGTGTTCGCTGGGCATTTGAGTGAGCCCGTAGGTTTGGGGTCGCTCCCCCGCAATCGATTGAACACATCCAGCAAAGAAGGGACGAATACCCTACCAAGTCCCTCCCAAAGGGGAGGGGCTAGAGGATACATGTTGGCTGCCAACCAAGGTTGTGTTTAGTCCCTAACGACGTGGCCACGGTCGTCTGGTTGGGGAAGTTCCCCCGAGTTCATCAGAGTATGCGCAAAGGCAAAATGTACAATAGCAGAGCTCTTAGTACTCTTTATGGTGCAGGCTTTTGGAGTAATGTGGGCGGGGCCGAATGTTTCCCAGTAGTTTCTCACTTATTTGAGCGAATTGAGATCTCGCGCTTGGCAGGTTTGCTATTCACGATGGACCGACTATAATATCAAAATTTGCCCTGAGGTTGCACTGTGCCTTTGAAGGCCATTTTTATGTTTTAAGTTTTGAGTGAAGCGCAGGTCATATTCATTACTATTTTGTGAACCGCCGTCCACCACTGAATCTGCTGTGGATGTCGACCGCCGAGGATTTCGAAGATGTTGATGTCGACCGCGGACATTGCGGTGAGATCACCCCTTTTGAGGAAACTTTTGATGCGGGTCGACCGCAAGCCCGAAAGCTGGTCGACAGCAAAAATCATCGGGCGTCACAACCACATAGCACGCTGTCGGCATCCGATCAGGTCCATCTCCAGTGAGTAGCGCGACAAGCGCTGGCCGTGCGGTTGTGACGCCCGACGACCTTTGCGGTCGACCGGCATGTGTGTCTGGGTCGACATCCAAGTGTGCCTGAGTTCTTGTGAAGTACAGACAGATGTGTAAAGAGCTGGCGAAGATGCAGGAACCACCAAAGTAGCACTGTGCCTTTATGCAGTACAGAAAGTAGCTGAACGCGTTGATTGACGGTAGCCTTTCTCTCCTACATACAAACCACCGCTTTATTCGAAGTTTTCCGCACCGCTCACTTATCTCACACATTGGCGGAATGGATTACAGTTTACTGCAAATTTATTAGGTTGATGCAAAAGTTTCCAGTGTTTTCACGACTTTATTTGAATAAAAAACATTTATTTCAAAGACAAACAAGGCTCACCCAACAAAATAATTTCCATCATATTCACAGGTCCTTCGCCACCGATTGGGCTGATCATGATTTCCGGACGCGTAGAACTGTGGCTGTTTCGAGTCGAAGTATTTTTCTAATGTCATTTTGACTTCGTCATCGTTGGTAAACTGTTTTCCATCCAGGAAGTGGAGCAGACCAGATGGCAGTCGGAAGGGGCAAGATTTGTGGTATATGGAGGGTGAGTGAGAACTTCTCAGCCCAGGTCCAGCAGTTTCTGTTGGGTTATCCGAGATACGTGTGGCCGAACATTGTTGTGAAGAAGGCGAACAGTGCTAATCCTAGGGCGATGGACCTGGGAAGTTCTTCCTCACCCTCCATATAGCCCAGATCTTGCCCCTTCTGACTGTCATTTGTTCCGTTCGATGCAGCACTTCCTAGATGGAAAACAGTTGACTAACTATGACTAAGTCAAAATTTTCTTAGAAGAATACTTCGACTCCAAACAGCCAGAGTTTCACGTGTCGGGAATTCATGATCTGCCCAATCGGTGGCGAAGAATCCTTGAAGAAAATGGAAATATATTTTGTAGGGGGAGCCTTGTTTATTTTTGGGATAAATGTTTTTTTATTCAAGGTCGTGAAACGTCCGGGAACTTTAGCCTCAACCTAATAAAAGGACATGGTGCGCTTGCGGTCACTCACTATCACTACGGTGGAAGACGCCAGATTTCATTATTGAACGACAGCACAGCTGATTTCCTGTTTTAGTTACGGTTTTTCTTTTTTTTTGTTTCGGCATTACTGCGAGAAAATCTGCATTGACCGTGGCGGAACGGTACAGCTAGTCGGGACCATGCCGGGCCGATGTAGAAGTGGCACAGCGATCCGGGCTCGTGCCGCGACAATGTAGCAACGGCTCCGGGATCTCGGAATATTCCTTCTTATCCTGAATAATAGAGCAACGGCACCGCAATCATGAACAGTACCGCGATAGCGAAGCGTGGGCCTCGCACAAGTTTCGGGTTGGCTTCGCAATATCACCGCGACGCCACCGCTAGTGTAGTTAGCAGGCTGATGTGTCAGAGAGGGTCGCGAAAATGAAACCCAGAATGCGACAGGAATTGACCAGATAGTTTGCAGCCACTCAGACAATGCAGAAACCTGACCGCAGGCAATTTTTCGAATTAGGGCCAACCGCCACACAAGGGCAGCGCGCTGCTGTTGGACGGCAGGCAGGCACAACTTTGCAGGCGGTTGAGCCGCTTGAAAAGCGGCTGGACTGCGTTCAGAAACCACTTGACCGTAGGCGCGGCTGCAGGGGCAGACATGAAAAACATGGTAAAGCGAATGATCACTTCCTAATGTGTTTATCACATGCACAGCCGGTATGAAAGGTGCCTCATCTCACTCGAGTCCCCATTCGGCATTCTGATGCCGGCCCTTGAAGGTGATTTCGAGTCCCTCTCCGAAGGCCAGCATAATTTTGACGACTGGGGCATAGGGGATCCCCACGGCTGGGGGGTGAGGTGGTCTTCGCCGCGGTCCGCAGGTAGGGTGGATCCTCACCGCAGATCTCGGCGAAGGTTACGCCCTTGTCCACACCGAAGCGGAGCAGCCGGTTTCAGGCACCGTCACGGCCGGATTCGGACACCGTCGCAGCCAGATTCAGGCACCCTAGCAGCTCGAATCAGACACCGTCCCGGTAGGGTTGAGGTATCTCCAGACTGGGTTTGGGAGCCGTCTCGTCCTGGTTGAGACACCGCAGCGGGAAGGCTGATGCAGTGGCATAGCTGGTGACGGGACTCTGTGTAGATCCCGACCTGAAGGCACCGATTCAGAAATTTTCTCAGAAAATTTTGTTTCTAACTGTTTAAATATTGCGAACAGGGGCGATCCTTAGTGCGTGGGGGAAATTAACCGTTTGTTCGGGCTTCGAAGTGTTTTTTTTTCGAAATTCCGTTTTGACATCGAAAAAAATCGTCAAATTCCTCTCGCTCACTAAGAAAAGCCCCTATTCGTAATATTATAAAAGTCAGAAACAAAAATTATACCAGAGCAAACAAGACAAAGAAGAACCGCAACTCATTTCGAAAATCGCCTCTGTTGTCGATCGATAATGAAATCTGGCGTCTTTCATCGTACATAGTTTAAGGCCCTAGTTAAACACCAGCGTTTCGCCGCCGCTGGCCTCTGCGGCATGTCTGCTATTGGTCAATTTCGAAATCTGAGCCCGTAGTGAACCCCCCCCCCCTTCCGCGCTTAAATGACAAGACGGCTGCGCGCTGAGGTGCCTCATCGGCCCATTTCAATCGGCCGATACTGTGATGAGCGATCAATGACAGGCGAGACTTCACTCAATGAGAAAGGCCAGTGGTCACAAGGAGTGGACATGAGAGCTCGCGTATGCGACCGGTGGCCTAGTGGTTACCGACCAGGCCTTAGGCGCGTGTCTCATGTTCGATTCCCGTCAAGTCGAAAATTTTTGCAAATAAACTGTATTGCATGCTTTTTACGAAAGAGTGATTGACTGTGCAATAAATGTGTTAGACGGAGCGGAGGGCAATGAACGACATGTTGATTTTTCAATCTTCGCTACGGGAATGTTTTTGCATAATTTTTATGCTACTACTTTACTACTTAGTGTGAAACGGCGCAGATATTGTGTGGCTTAATGAAATTTCGTCCAATCACGTAATTTGGGCCGTTTAGAGTTTGAGAAGCATATTGTTAGACTCTCGAAAACCCCTAGTGACCTGTGGATTTCGATTATCACCAGCCGAAATATCACCAGTGAAATATTTGATTATCATAAGTGATAGTAGTGATATCACTAGTGATAAGGAGGTTCCGACGAAAAAGCCACCGCTCCGCGCTGTGATAATCGAAAACAGGAGTTCACTTGAACTGAAACAGAGTCTACCTGGGAGAAACAAGTTTTGCCAACTAAGGGAGTTTTAGGACTCCATATAGCAAGCAAGCCGCGGTAGCAGCCCTGCTCAACAAAGATCCAACAATTGGAAGAAAATAAGCATTTAAATACTGCTCATTTTTGACATTCAACTGCATATCTGACGAGGGATGGCGTATGAACTTGCACTAGGTCTTCATAAATCTTTTCTATGCACGTTAAGTATTTATGTTTTATCTCTTGTGTTGTCTTCCGGCAGTATTAAGAGTAGTTCTTTGCATGGGAAGTTGTTTCGATAATTATCTGTAAGGTTTCGGTAGCCGTGGTTGAGACTGAATCCGTTTTGAGACAGGGTTTTCTTGTTTCCCACTATTGTTATTGTTCAGGGGTCGTTTGAGTTGTTTCTGGCATTCTGGGATGAACGCTGGGTGAACTGGTCCGCTCTGAACTTTTAATTTGCGTGTTAGACCTTTTCTGCTTGAAGACCGATTTATGGTAGTATGACGAGCCCATGTTGAGGGACTAGGGTCAGGCTAAACTGAATTCCCAGATTTCCTAAATTTCTCCTTGAAAATGTCCAACGGTCCCACATTTTTTAACTGGGGCGGACATCATAGCGAATGAAAACTTCTTTCGTTTCAGACCTAGAGGCAACGTTCACGATAAAAAAACCATATTCTAGTTTTCGATGTTCTTGTGCTTTCGAATAAATGTATATTTCGTATATCATTTCACGCTAGCTTTCGAATAAATGTATATCTCGAATATCGTATTTTTAGTAAACCCAGAATGATTTAGTAATTCGAATAATCCGTTTAGAAATTCCCGAATGAATGCTCTTATATAAGCCTTTTGAATATTAATGATAGAATAACTTTTTCGAATGAGACCTCGTAAAATTATCCAATTGTATGCATTCATCACACAAGACCTCTGAATTTTTTCAAATTAATAATGTCGAAAACTTGACCTCTATTCAAATCGAATACTCGAATATTTTGTTACAATGATCGAACAAATTTTCGAATGAATTCTAATTAATTCTTGAGTACTGTTGAATGATTTTCTCGGTTGCTATATATTTGAATGTCGTGCTTTTAAATAGGCCGAAAACTGAAAACCCGAATATTTCAACGCCCTCACAGCTCTATAAATCGATTTGCTTTAATAAAAAGAGTTCAGCAAGCAATAGAAAACTGCAGAACGGATAACGTTCCACAGTGTCCATCACACAGCGCTAAAACAACCCTAATAACTGTTCACCGAAAAAAAAATTTAAAAAAATCAAAGGAACCCTACCCAAATTAAGTACTGTCCCACACATGGGTACAAAAACACCAAAATAGTTATAAGAACAACTTCTTATGCTAGAAAACTCACCTTTGTACTATAGTAATGAATTACTAGACTGATATTGAGGAAATACGGCTGCCATCAGTCTTTTGCGCTCGCAGAAAATCCACCCACTCAGCATGACTTGATTTTGGCCGTTGATTTTGGCTTACTGTACGAGAATGCGGAACGCAAACCTGCGGAGTGCGACGACCGTCATGCGAGAACCGCAAGTTGCAGGGGGGCAACTCACGGGGTTCAAATCAGGGCTGTGCGTAATTACGATTTACGATTTACGAATTACGGGCGTTTTTGGCAATTTTTTTACGATTTACGATTTACGAAATTTCGGCCCAAAATCGTAACGAATCGTAACAAATCGTAACAAAACGTGAAAATGTGGTTGAAGAAGGAACAATGCAAATTTCCGGTTCTGTTCATAGATAAGTTTAACACTCTTGATATTTGATTTTTCTTTTTATATTCAATTTCCCTAGCCTGACATTCCAAGTCGGGCGTAGTCAGCAGTGGGGTCGGTCATGGCGAAATATAATTGTTGATAACGAGATTTAGGTATGATCACACACTGACCGGCCCAAACATTACTAGGTTCCAACCTTTTATTGCTTCGAATGTGAGCCAGGTCTGTAAAGCCGAGCATGAACACGAGAGACGCAGACCTTTGATGGAGCTACAGTTTATATCGGAGCGAAATTCGGGTCCGCAGTTCCAGACAGCCGCTATTGCAACGTGTAGTGCAAACATAATCATTCTTAGACCACGACCACGAGGCTCTGAACCGATTGATGTTCGTCCCACAACAACTGCCTTCAAGCTCTCTGCAAGGTGCAAAAGCACTCATCTGCAACAGCGGGCAGAAACTGCGGTCCTTGTTGCAGAATTTCGCGTGGCTTCCAATATGTATACCCTTCTCCGTCTTCAGCGGTGTAAAGGTACAAGCAAGAAACTGGTGTTTCATGAATTCAAATCTGCTGAAGAATCAGGAGAATATTTTTCTGACCAGAAAACAGTAATTGATGGAGAATTTTACGGGGACTCCCAAAACTACTTTTGATAGATGTCTCCAGAGGCTACGAGAGGGAAAATGGTAATCTCAAAACTCGGTTTGAACCATTTGAAATAAAAATATGACTGCAGGGTCACCTAAGTACAATACCCGCGCTAAGTTTTTAAACACGGGGAGCATTTGCCAAACTTGACAAAAAAGCGTCCGATGCGTGTAACTTTTTTGAACGGAGACGTTTTCGGATTCTCAAAGAGCTATCATGTTCACAGTTCAATCTCCTACATAATAATGTTCATTGCAGAGCGAAGCTCCCTAAAATCGCTTTGTTTTCGAGTAAAATTGTTTTTGCGATCGTTTCCCAAAACCATCGCGCGCGGCAAAGTGCGACGAAAACTCGAGTGGTAATCGTAGCAGTAAAAGAGCAGCACCCTCTATGTTTCCTTCGTGAATTAGAGAAAAGTTGGGCTATCTAGAGATCTGTGCAAATTGAATCTTCGAAATCCTGCATTTATCGGTCTTGGGCTGCCGCAACAAAATCCGACTACTCAGAAAGCTCACGACCGTGTTTAATCAAGGATTCAGAAAATTTAATACGCACAGATCTCGAGATTGCCACACGTTCATCTAATTAACGAAGAAAACATGGAGATTGCTCTTCTATTAACTGTACAATTACTACTCAAAGTTTCGCCGCACTTTGCCGCGCGCGACGTTTGTGTGAAACGACCGCAAAAATAATTTTACTCGAAAACGAAGCGATCTTAGGGAGCTTCGGTTTTCAATGTACATTAGTATGTAGGAATTTCAGCTGTGAATATGATGGCGTTTTTAGAATTCAAAAACGTCTTTGGTCAAAAAAGTTACAAGCATCAGACGTTTTTCGCCAAGTTTGGCAAATGCTCCCCGTTTTTACAAAACTTAGCGCGGGTGTTGTACCTTTTGAGAAGAGTTTTCAAATCTTTTTTTTTTTTCTCAAGTTGAGAGATTTAGCGAATTCTTATTGCAAAAGAAAAGAGCATTAAAAAATTGTTCATTTCTGAATGAGAACTTTGGAGAAAACCTTTACCTTTTCGCATTCCAGAAATCTGAACAACCTTTACCCCTCAGACCGCTGTCTCCATCCCAACAAACCTATGCTTATAGGAAGGAACGCTCCATTCAGGGAAACGCTTCACGAATATAGAGGGCAGACTCGATTTCTGTCTTGAAAAGTAGGTTTGTGAATGTATATCCCCTCTAGGGTGGCCACCTTGACCAAGCATTCAAGGCATCTTACGCGCAGGAAACCATATAATATTTTTCATGTTTTTGTATAGCTTGGCCTCCTCAGCGAACGAAAATGTCGAAAGAGCTCCTGAAAAGCTTCCATTTGCAAATAAAAACGGCTTTGAATACTCTGTAAGAATGAATCTGAACTTCGAGCCAAATTCGTTTCCGAAGTTTTCTGCATTTAGAGGGGTCTAATCATTGCCATTTTGGAAATTTCCTTCATGCGGAATTTGTTCCATAATTTTTTTCCACATTATTTGACAGTCTGATCAACATTCTATCAAAAAGTGCTAGATGATCGACTCAGAAGTGCTAGATGATCGACCTCACAGCAGTTTTCAGGTGAACATAACTTCAAAGGCAGTGTTCACAATAGAGATTCCTTCTCTGTTTTTTCCCTATGTTTGGAACGATTCCATTCTGATTTCAAAGATGTCTCTGGAATTGTACAAGACCTCTAGAAACGGAGTGATGGCCCCTCAAAAGTTGGGCTGCGGAAGCATGGTGGACGAGTTGTCCGAGGCTTGTAACTTCCGTCTTTTGCAGCCAATGCATGCGAGCTGACCTCAGTAAAGAGAGAAGTTGAGAATGAAGGTAAGAACGGGGCTTCTGATCGGAAGCCATAGCTCATTTCACGATCTCGAGTTTTAATTTTTTCACTTCGAAGGGCGGGAAGGGGCCGGACTTGTTCAAAGCGGCGGGGTTTGCCTAAGCCGTTGTGCGGCTCCTGGGTAGCTTTTCGTCAGGTTTCTTTGACGCTGTTCTGCTTCTGAGAGCCACGATAAGCTTTTGTTATGGAAAACTCGAGGATGAAGTTTATCGTGAACAGTGCCTTTAACGGGGCGCATTTTCAGAGCCTTAAGTCTGGTGGTTGTCAGCTAGCCCGATTTGTTCGATTGTAAACAAAAAAATTGAAATTAATTTGCAGCGCGCACGATGGCTTCAACAGATTGAGTGTAAAACTATTGAACCGTTAATTTTTTCTCATCACAGTGTTGCCCTCCTTGGCTTCCATCGAACTTTGTTTGATAAAGCGATGATTCTCTACTTGATTAAGCTCAGAGTTTTATTTTGTCCACTAAGGTCGTGTCCATCCCACGTACCTATGTGTACAGAAAATTCATCGAAGTACTGCTAAAAAAGGTGTCATTTCGGAACTCAACCTCCTTCGATATGGAAATACCTCATCACTGGATTGCTAAAGTTCTTTAACATCGAATGAGGATTAGGCTGTGTGTGGGCTTATTACTCATTATCAGTTACGAATTACGAATTACGATTTACGAATTACGAGGAATTTAAGAAATTACGATTTACGAAATTCAAAAATTCAGTTACGCACAGCCCTGGTTCAAATGACAGCAGCGCTGGGTCTTCGCGCAACCTGTGCTATTTCTCCTTGCCCCAACAGCTGCCAGCATACTCGGAGGTGACTCTCTTCGCACCACAAGAGCGTTGAGCCAGCCATGTGGCCACCATTTCCACCCGCAGGAAGACCAGCCATCGCTAACCGTGTGACGGTTTGATCGATGCGGCCATGCCTCCCTGCACAAGGTGACCGCATGCAGGGAGCTCACCTCAGCGCACCGGGAGTTTACTACGGGCCCTGACTAATCGCAGACGTCCCGCAAAAACCAGCGGCACCGAATCGCCGATGTACAACTAGGGCCCTAGTATGTGACCGCAACCGCACCTTGTCCTTTTAACATTGCGGGAAACTGTATCTGCTGCGGCACAACATTCGCAGCATAGGCTATCTTTTCGTTGCTACGCCAAACAAACACAAAACCAATGTAGGGAAGCCGCGACGCAGCTTGGCGGGAAAAATTGTGGGCGGGAAAACGAAGGGGGCTGGATGTTGACCGAATGATTAGCGCCCGACTGTTGAGCGCGGCTTGACGATAATCAGTAGCAAGGTGGGACACCCTCTCTCGGATCTTCGTGTTCCCAGTGATGAGGTCTCGTTAGTGGGCTTCATAATGCATTCGCCATCCGTGTTGATTGGGCCGTAACCAAACCCTCTGAGGCAGCTTTGGCTCGTCTCTCCGACGTGACATTTCATATCACCCACAATAACAATAATATCTTCTGGTGGCACCTCGGCGGTGTCCTTTCCGAGCACCATTCAGGCTGCCGATATCTTTTGAATTCGTGCCGTGGCAGTGTGTAGGAATCAAAATCACCTCTGCGTGAACCGACGAGAACCTCTCTGCGAAGAGGGTTTTTGTCATGGGAGAGGTGCTCACTGACCACACCGCAGCTCTCCTAGGGATAGTAATACTAGACCCCTAGTGTCGAAAGGACAGCAGAAAACGAGCCAGATATAGCAAAAAACGGCTGCAGAGCATTTTGAAGTCTCCGAGACGCATAATGCCCCATTTCTGCCCCATCGATGTGAACAAATGAAAACACAAGACTGTGATAGCAGCAAAAACTTGAATTAATTCTGTAAAAAAGGGATCTTCCAAGCAAAAGTGGTTCGGTTCGCGTTACAAATGTTTCAACAAAAAGGGAACAATAGGAAAGTGGAATGAGGAGAGTCTACAAAAAATGGACAATATCCTCCAAAGCTCTTTCCTTTGTCGGCACTTCTAAACAGCGGAAACAAACCGTTGCGGTTCTCCAAGAGGAAGCGCTTTGGCTCCATAAATGACTTTGATTATGTGAGTGCCGATAACATATGTATATATGCATGTGTACCTAATAGCGATCATTAAAAGGAGATGATGCCAAATTGTTGTAAGAAACCATTCAATCTTCCTCGTAAGATACCACAACGGTTTGTTTCCGCTGTTTAGAAGTGCCGACAAAGGAAAGAGCTTTGGAGGATATTGTCCATTTTTTGTAGACTCTCCTCATTCCACTTTCCTATTGTTCCCTTTTTGTTGAAACATTTGTAACGCGAACCAAACCACTTTTGCTTGGAAGATCCCTTTTTTACAGAATTGTTCACTTTTTCTTGATATTACGCAGTAATATTCTATGCAAGAATTTTGAGCGAAGACCTCTTCATCTCCCGCTAGATCATTCCTCTTTCTGTGGTCACAAGAATCAATGACCCAACCTGTTATAAAACTATCTCTCAGAAAAATCACCCGATGTGGCTGGCACGACCGATGTTCACATGATATAAGCTAAGAAATGAGTGATATCCATGATATCGTTCCACATAATTCATTCATATTGATCGCGTCAGCCACAGCTGGCTACACCGGGTGTTATTTGCAACCTCCATGTTTTTCATCGGTATCGAACGGGTCGGCCACGGTGATTTTCTCAACCAACTCTGAGGCCTCGGTCATAGTTGTTTGATCGGTGTAGCCAGCTCGGTCGATAATCATGCAATACATGAATGAGGTGGGATGCAAAAGACACCCGATATGGCTGACCCTAACGATGTTCACATGATAAGAGGTAAGAAATGAATGATATCTATGATATCGTTCCACATATTTTTTACACATTGACCGCTTCAGGCACTTCCAGATACACCGGGTGTTTTTTGCAACCTCCATCGTCCATGTTTTTCATACGTATCGACCGGGCTGGCCACGTTGATTTTCTCATCAAACTCTGACAGGGGCCTGACAGGGGCTTTAGGCCCCGTGTATTGTTGGTCGCTCAGACGTTGCCAGCCCGGTCGATAATCATGAAAGCCTGCTGGCCTACAGCCGGATGCAGACTCTGCCCGCAGTTCTTCGCTTTCGAATGAAACTAACTCAAAACATGCACACTCAGAAACTACCTTCCATTCTATCTGGGCACTTTCACATCAGTGGAGCGGAGCGGTTTTCCAAAATTGTGGTGAGCGCGAAGCGCTCACCAGGATTTGGCTTTGATCTCTTCCCGCGCGGATGCCCTACAATGAGATCACCTATTCATACCGTCAACAGAGGTATGAGCTGTACACTATTCGACGCGCTGCAAGAAATTACATATGTGTGCAACTTTTCATCCCAATTGGTACCCGCTTTCTGAAGTTATGACCTCTCAAAGTACGCAAAAACGTTCTCCACCACCGCCTCCGCCTCCGCCTCCGCCACCGCCTCCGCCTCCGCCTCCGCCTCCACCTCCGTCCGTCGAAAACCATTTTTTTGGAAGGCGTGGACCAAATCGCTCGAAAATTTGTGACTAGATGTAATAGACCACGGGTATGACGAAAATAATTGTCAGAACTCACCATAATGACTTCTGGGCCCCTAACGGGCGTTTGAAACTCGGAAATCGGCCTCTCAAGATTAGTTTATAAAAATGACGGGTTTTTCGTTATCAGTCATTGTTTTCTCAGAGACTCCATATAAATACCTTGCTCTCTAGGGTGGTGTACTCTAAACGTCCGGCTTGGAACAGGACGCTATGCGGAAGGGTTGTTTTTGAGCGTGGCGCGTGTTTGTACCATGCGCACCAAAGATAAGAAGTCGTCGCAGGGTGTGCTGAAGTGTCGGTTGACTATGCGAGACCGCAGTAGGAGTATGCAGGACGTCGTGGAACTACAGCAACCCCTCAGTAGGGGTGTGCAGGACGCCGTAGGATGTGTGCAGGACCTCAGTAGGAGTGTGCAGGACCTTAGTAGGAGTGTGCAGGACATCATGGGACCTGTGCAGGACCCCAGTAGGGGTGTGCAGGACGTCGTAGAATGTGTGCAGGACCTCAGTAGGAGTGTGCAGGACCTTAGTAGGAGTGTGCAGGACATCATGGGACCTGTGCAGGACCCCAGTAGGGGTGTGCAGGACCTCAGTAGGAGTGTGCAGGACATTTTGGGACCTGTGCAGGACCCCAGTAAGGGTGTGCAGGACGTCGTAGAATGTGTGCAGGACCTCAGTGGGAGTGTGCAGGACCTTAGTAGGAGTGTGCAGGACATCATGGGACCTGTGCAGGACCTCAGTAGGGGTGTGCAGGACCTCAGTAGGAGTGTGCATGACATTATGGGACCTGTACAGGACCTCAGTAGGAGTGCGCAGGATATCATGGAACGTGTGCAGGACCCCAGTAGGGGTGTGCAGGACGTCGTAGAATGTGTGCAGGACCTCAGTAGGAGTGTGCAGGACCTTATTAGGAGTGTGCAGGACATCATGGGACCTGTGCAGGACCCCAGTAGGAGTGTGCAGGACATCATGGAACCTGTGTAGGACCCCAGTAGGGGTGTGCAGGACATCGTAGAATGTGTGCAGAACATCAGTAGGAGTGTGCAGGCCATCATGGGACCTGTGCAGGACCCCAGTAGGGGTGTGCAGGACGTCGTAGAATGTGTGCAGGACCTTAGTAGGAGTGTGCAGGACATCATGAAACATGTGCAAGACCCCTGTAAGGATGAGCAGGACTTCATGGAATGTGTGCAGGACATCAGTAGGAGTGTGCAGGATATCATGAAGCGTGTGCAGGACCCCAGTAGGGTTGAGCAGGACGTCATGGAATGTGTGTAGGACCTTAGTAAAATTACACAGGACATCATAGAACGTGTGCAGGACCCCAATAGGGGTGTGCAGGACATCATGGAATGTGTGCAGGACCTTAGTAGGAGTGTGCAGGACATCATGAAACGTGTGCAAGACCCCTGTAAGGATGATCAGAACTTCGTGGAATGTGTGCAGGACATCAGTAGGGGGGTGCAGGACATCATGAAGCGTGTGCAGGACCCCAATAGGGGTGTGCAGGACATCATGGAATGTGTGCAGGACCTTAGTAGGAGTGTGCAGGACATCATGAAACGTGTGCAAGACCCCTGTAAGGATGATCAGAACTTCGTGGAATGTGTGCAGGACATCAGTAGGAGTGTGCAGGACATCATGAAACGTGTGCAAGACCCCTGTAAGGATGAGCAGGACTTCATGGAATGTGTGCTGGATCTCAGTAGGGGTGTGCAGGACGCCGTAGAATGTGTGCAGGACCTCAGTAGGAGTGTGCAGGACCTTAGTAGGAGTGTGCAGGACATCATACCTGTGCAGGACCCCAGTAGGGGTGTGCAGGACGTCGTAGAATGTGTGCAGGACCTCAGTAGGAGTGTGCAGGACCTTATTAGGAGTGTGCAGGACATCATGGGACCTGTGCAGGACCCCAGTAGGAGTGTGCAGGACATCATGGAACCTGTGTAGGACCCCAGTAGGGGTGTGCAGGACATCGTAGAATGTGTGAAGAACATCAGTAGGAGTGTGCAGGCCATCATGGGACCTGTGCAGGACCCCAGTAGGGGTGTGCAGGACGTCGTAGAATGTGTGCAGGACCTTAGTAGGAGTGTGCAGGACATCATGAAACATGTGCAAGACCCCTGTAAGGATGAGCAGGACTTCATGGAATGTGTGCAGGACATCAGTAGGAGTGTGCAGGATATCATGAAGCGTGTGCAGGACCCCAGTAGGGTTGAGCAGGACGTCATGGAATGTGTGTAGGACCTTAGTAAAATTACACAGGACATCATAGAACGTGTGCAGGACCCCAATAGGGGTGTGCAGGACATCATGGAATGTGTGCAGGACCTTAGTAGGAGTGTGCAGGACATCATGAAACGTGTGCAAGACCCCTGTAAGGATGATCAGAACTTCATGGAATGTGTGCTGGATCTCAGTAGGGGTGTGCAGGACCTCAGTTCAATGTTCAGGACACCGTATGCAAGCCAGGCCTCCGAATCTACAAGAACGATAGTTAAGTCCGCCAGAACAGGGCTACCGTAATCTCACTCGAGTTGGCTCTAAAATTTTCTAAGTTCTGACTCCGATTCCCTACAGGTGGTGATGTTTCCCTGCTTTTTAGTCCAGGCAGATCCTCAACTGCTGACCCCTAGAGAAGGACGGTGTGTGAATCAAGACACACCGCTCTTCACTTCTTTTATACTTTATCATTGATCAATTGGGTATCATCAAATTTGTTTACGAGAGCCGAATAACATCATTCCTGAGATTACGGTAGTCCTCTTCTGGCGCACTTAACTATCGTTCGCGCTGGAAATCAATTTCCATTTTTCAGGCTCAATTTCATGATTGAGCCCGGTAGACCACACTGGTAAACTTTGGCGAGTCAAAACGTTGGACGATGAGGTTAATATCCGCCACAAATTCTCACCAGTCATCTAGCCCTTTTTCCTAGAATGTTGGTGCGACAGTAAGATAACAGGAAAATTGGTTACGGCACGAACTCCACATGCAGAAAAACTCCGAAAATGATTTTGGCGCGAAATTCAAATTCGTATTTACAATGTGTTCCGATTGACTTTTCTTTACAAATGAAGGTTTTCATGGCCCTTCAACATTTTCTTCTTTCACTAGAGGGGCCAAGCTACGCAAAAACTCATAGAAATGATGGAAAACTCTGATAAAAGAGGCCTGATACTGCGCTATCAATCATTGTTTTTATTAGAGCTCTACGGAAATACTTCTGACTGGTAGCCTCACAATGGGCCGTTCATTTCATTTCTGTCTTGAGTGGTGCGTGCCCCCGTCTGAAGAGTGCCTAGAACCTGTACAATTGGGTCATTTTGAAACTCATTTCTTCATTTTTCGACTTTTAAATTCAAAAAGTATATGCCTTGCATCTATTTGTAGGAAGCCGCGTTGCAACAATTTATTTTGCAGCCTTAGGAGCGGGGTGGTTGTTTCTTCATTTCTACCACTATGTTTTCGAAAAAAAAACAACTTGACTTCTGGAGCTCGACGATATTGTAGAAGGGAAACCCTTGTAAAAAGTTGTGAAATTTCTGAAAGTTGGGCTCCGCAGAAAAGGTCAAGGATTTGGCATTGCTCCTAAATGTTGTGAAATTGTTTTATTGGATTTGGCTCTCAACTTGATTTTTCAAATGTAGTGAAATTGTCGAATTGATTTGGCTGTGATGATATTATATGCAGATTACATAATCATTAAATGTAGTGAAATTGTTGCAAACGGATTTGGCAGGAGCTCTATCAATTATCACAGTCAAATCACGCGCCAGAAGGTCCTCTGGCGAGCGAATGAAGACAAAAAGAAAAAAATAATAATCCTCAGTCAACAATGCTGAACGAAACGTGGCCTTATGGGCTAGAAATAAGGTTTCCGAATGCTATTCTGCCCTATCAGTGTAGCTCCCACTAACAATAAGGTACCAGACCTTCCCTCACCGATGAGATAAAAATCATGAAAACGAAATCTAACGCAATTTACTCGCTACTGACTCTATGTCTTCGTGTCCTCAACGCTTTCACGGTTCGCATTGTATAGAAACGTTTTTGCTGCTAGGTTTATTCCTGTTCTCATTCGATTCAATATGCGCTTCAAGGAAAACCCCTTCTGACGCGTGATTTGACTGTGATAATCGATAGAGCTCCTGCCAAATCCGTTTGCAACAATTCACTAGATTTAATGATTATGTTATCTGCATATAGTATCATCACAGCCAAATCAATTCGACAATTTCACTACATTTGAAAAATCAAGTTGAGAGCCAAATCCAATAAAACAATTTCACAACATTTAGGAGCAATGCCAAATCCTTGACCTTTTCTGCGGAGCCCAACTTTCAGAAATCATTATTTCGTTTCCGCCGCCCCATTCCTTCGCAGAACAGCCGCCTCGATTCCATGAAATTGATACGAAAATGCTCTGCTGAGCTGCGAATGGAGATAGTTCTACCAATTTGTTTTTAAATTTGGATGCTGATAAACAAGTACCATTTATTTCAGAAAAAATCAGTAGGCTGGTGAAGAAGAATGAGGAAGCACATAAAATGGGGTTGTGTGAATGGCCTCGGTGCGTTAAGAAACTGAAAGGCAGCCTGGCAACATGGCCTACATAACATCTCAAGCTTTCTGCACGCTATGCTTGTCATCCATACACTTTTACAAAGGTTTCTCAAGGTGTTATCAGACTCTTGCGCAAATTTCGATGCATCCAGCAAACTATCTCGCAAAGCTCAAGACTCTTGCTCATTTTTCGGGGTATCCTGCATAATTTCTCGGATGACCAGCGACGGGTCAGGAACTCCTAATCACTCTACGGGTTGGTCTGCTCAACTTCTCGGATGACCAGCAACGGGTCCCGAACACCTGCCCACTGTGACGTCATCAAAAGGCCAAATCACTTTCCACGACGTCCCGATGACGTCATCAGAAGCCCGAATCACTTTTCACGACGTCCCGATCACGTTATCAGAAGCCCGAACCACTTTTCACGACGTCCCGATGACGTCACCAGAAGCCCGAAGCACTTTTCGCGACGTCCCGATGACGTCATCAGTAGCCCGCAGCACTTTTCACGACGTCCTGATGACGTCATCAGAAGCCCGGAGCACTTTTCACGACGTCCCGATGACGTCATCAGTAGCCCGGAGCACTTTTCACGACGTCCCGATGACGTTATCAGAAGCCCGAAGCACTTTTCACGGCGTCCCGATGACGTCATCAGTCACGATGTCCCGATGACGTCATTAGAAGCCCACGATGATGACGTCATCAGAAGCCCGAAGCACTTCTAGCGACGTCCCGATGACGTCACCAGAAGCCCGAAGCACTTTTCACGATGTCCGATGACGTCGTCAGTTTCACGATGTCCCGATGACGTCGTCAGAAGCCCGAAGGACTTTTCACGATGTCCCGATGACGTCGCTCAGTTTTCACGATGTCCTGATGACGTCGTCAGAAGCCCGAAGCACTTTTCGCGATGTCCCGATCACGTCATCGGAAGTCCGAAGCACTCGCGACGTCCGGATTGGCGTCACCAGAAGCCCGAAGCACTTTTCACGATGTCCCGATGACGTCATCAGGTAGCCCGAAGCATTTTCGCGACGTCCCGATGACGTCATCAGAAGCCCGAAGACGCGACGTCCCGATGACGTCATCAGATGAAGCACTTTTCGATGTCCCGATGACGTCATCAGCCCGAAGCACTTTTCGCGACGTCCCGATGACGTCATCAGAAAATCACTTTTCACGACGTCCCGATGACGTTATCAGAAGCCCGAACCACTTTTCACGACGTCCCGATGACGTCACCAGAAGCCCGAAGCACTTTGCGCGACGTCCCGATGACGTCATCAGTAGCCCGGAGCACTTTTCACGACGTCCTGATGACGTCATCAGAAGCCCGGAGCACTTTTCACGACGTCCCGATGACGTCATCAGAAGCCCGAAGCACTTCTAGCGACGTCCCGATGACGTCACCAGAAGCCCGAAGCACTTTTCACGATGTCCCGATGACGTCGTCAGTTTTCACGATGTCCCGATGACGTCGTCAGAAGCCCGAAGGACTTCTCACGATGTCCCGATGACGTCGTCAGTTTTCACGACGTCCCGATGACGTTATCAGAAGCCCGAAGCACTTTTCACGACGTCCCGATGACGTCATCAGAAGCCCGAATCACTTTTCACGACGTCCCGATGACGTTATCAGAAGCCCGAACCACTTTTCACGACGTCCCGATGACGTCACCAGAAGCCCGAAGCACTTTTCCGCGACGTCCCGATGACGTCATCAGGAGCCCGAAGCACTTTTCGCGACGTCCTGATGACGTCATCAGAAGCCCGAAGCACTTTTCGCGACGTCCTGATGACGTCATCAGAAGCCCGAAGCACTTTTCGCGATGTCCCGATGACGTCATCAGAAGCCCGAAGCACTTTTCGCGACGTCCCGATGACGTCATCAGAAGCCCGAATCACTTTTCACGACGTCCCGATGACGTTATCAGAAGCCCGAACCACTTTTCACGACGTCCCGATGACGTCACCAGAAGCCCGAAGCACTTTGCGCGACGTCCCGATGACGTCATCAGTAGCCCGGAGCACTTTTCACGACGTCCTGATGACGTCATCAGAAGCCCGGAGCACTTTTCACGACGTCCCGATGACGTCATCAGAAGCCCGAAGCACTTCTAGCGACGTCCCGATGACGTCACCAGAAGCCCGAAGCACTTTTCACGATGTCCCGATGACGTCGTCAGTTTTCACGATGTCCCGATGACGTCGTCAGAAGCCCGAAGGACTTCTCACGATGTCCCGATGACGTCGTCAGTTTTCACGACGTCCCGATGACGTTATCAGAAGCCCGAAGCACTTTTCACGACGTCCCGATGACGTCATCAGAAGCCCGAATCACTTTTCACGACGTCCCGATGACGTTATCAGAAGCCCGAACCACTTTTCACGACGTCCCGATGACGTCACCAGAAGCCCGAAGCACTTTTCGCGACGTCCCGATGACGTCATCAGTAGCCCGGAGCACTTTTCACGACGTCCTGATGACGTCATCAGAAGCCCGAAGCACTTTTCGCGACGTCCCGATGACGTCATCAGAGGCCCGAAGCACTTTTCGCGACGTCCCGATGACGTCATCAGAAGCCCGAAGCACTTTTCACGATGTCCCGATTACGTCATCAGAAGCCCGAAGCACTTTTCACGATGTCCCGATGACGTCGTCAGTTTTCACGATGTCCCGATGACGTCGTCAGAAGCCCGAAGCACTTTTCGCGACGTCCCGATGACGTCATCAGTAGCCCGGAGCACTTTTCACGACGTCCTGATGACGTCATCAGAAGCCCGGAGCACTTTTCACGACGTCCCGATGACGTCGTCAGAAGCCCGAAGCACTTTTCGCGACGTCCCGATGACGTCAGCAGTAGCCCGGAGCACTTTTCGCGACGTCCTGATGACGTCACCAGAAGCCCGAAGCACTTTGCGCGACGTCCCGATGACGTCATCAGTAGCCCGGAGCACTTTTCACGACGTCCTGATGACGTCATCAGAAGCCCGGAGCACTTTTCACGACGTCCCGATGACGTCATCAGTAGCCCGGAGCACTTTTCACGACGTCCCGATGACGTTATCAGAAGCCCGGAGCACTTTTCACGACGTCCTGATGACGTCATCAGAAGCCCGGAGCACTTTTCACGACGTCCCGATGACGTCATCAGTAGCCCGGAGCACTTTTCACGACGTCCCGATGACGTTATCAGAAGCCCGAAGCACTTTTCACGATGTCCCGATGACGTCGTCAGTTTTCACGACGTCCCGATGACGTCACCAGAAGCCCGAAGCACTTTTCACGACGTCCCGATGACGTCATCAGAAGCCCGAAGCACTTTTCACGATGTCCCGATGACGTCATCAGAAGCCCGAAGCACTTCTAGCGACGTCCCGATGACGTCACCAGAAGCCCGAAGCACTTTTTCACGATGTCCCGATGACGTCGTCAGTTTTCACGATGTCCCGATGACGTCGTCAGAAGCCCGAAGCACTTTTCAAGATGTCCCGATGACGTCGTCAGTTTTCACGATGTCCCGATGACGTCGTCAGAAGCCCGAAGCACTTTTCGCGACGTCCCGATCACGTCATCGGAAGCCCGAAGCACTTTTCGCGACGTCCCGATGACGTCACCAGAAGCCCGAAGCACTTTTCACGATGTCCCGATGACGTCATCAGAAGCCCGAAGCACTTTTCGCGACGTCCCGATGACGTCATCAGAAGCCCGAAGCACTTTTCGCGACGTCCCGATGACGTCATCAGAATCCCGAAGCACTTTTCACGATGTCCCGATGACGTCATCAGAAGCCCGAAGCACTTTTCGCGACGTCCCGATGACGTCATCAGAAGCCCGAAGCACTTTTCGCGACGTCCCGATGACGTCACCAGAAGCCCGAAGCACTTTTCTTGACATCCCGATGACGTCATCGGAAGCCCGAAGCACTTTTCGCGACGTCCCGATGACGTCACCAGAAGCCCGAAGCACTTTTCACGATGTCCCGATCACGCCATCAGAAGCCCGGAGCACTTTTCACGACGTCCCGATGACGTTACCAGAAGCCCGAAGCACTTTTCACGATGTCCCGATCACGTCATCAGAAGCCCGGAGCACTTTTCACGATGTCCCGATGACGTCATCAGAAGCCCGAAGCACTTTTCGCGACGTCCCGATGACGTCATCAGAAGCCCGAAGCACTTTTCACGACGTCCCGATAACGTCACCAGAAGCCCGAAGCACTTTTCACGATGTCCCGATGACGTCATCAGAAGCCCGAAGCACTTTTCGCGATGTCTCGATGACGTCGTCAGTTTTCACGATGTCCCGATGACGTCGTCAGAAGCCCGAAGCACTTTTCACGACGTCCCGATCACGTCGTCGGAAGCCCGAAGCACTTTTCGCGACGTCCCGATGACGTCACCAGAAGCCCGAAGCACTTTTCACGATGTCCCGATGACGTCATCAGAAGCCCGAAGCACTTTTCGCGACGTCCCGATGACGTCATCAGAAGCCCGAAGCACTTTTCGCGACGTCCCGATGACGTCATCAGAAGCCCGAAGCACTTTTCACGATGTCCCGATGACGTCATCAGAAGCCCGAAGCACTTTTCGCGACGTCCCGATGACGTCATCAGAAGCCCGAAGCACTTTTCGCGACGTCCCGATGACGTCACCAGAAGCCCGAAGCACTTTTCACGATGTCCCGATGACGTCATCAGAAGCCCGAAGCACTTTTCGCGACGTCCCGATGACGTCATCAGAAGCCCGAAGCACTTTTCGCGACGTCCCGATGACGTCACCAGAAGCCCGAAGCACTTTTCACGATGTCCCGATCACGCCATCAGAAGCCCGGAGCACTTTTCACGACGTCCCGATGACGTTACCAGAAGCCCGAAGCACTTTTCACGATGTCCCGATCACGTCATCAGAAGCCCGGAGCACTTTTCACGATATCCCGATGACGTCATCAGAATCCCTACTCACCTACAAATCGATCACTTACCAGCCTACGCACCCCCTACCAACTTACCTGTCTGCCAAGTTGATTGCCTTCGACCATTGGCAGTGGCTATTAGCAGTGAGGACCGAAAAGCGTGACGGCCTACGGCCCACGGCCTACGGCCCACGGCCTACGGCCCACGGCCTACGGCCCACGGCCTACGGCTCACGGCCTACGGCGCACACCATGAAAATTTCTTAAGCTTTCGGGATAACAACTTTGTTGTTTGTGAACCGATTTGGCTGAAATTTGGACAGCAGGTGTCTTCTGGACCCCTTCACTTATAGCCAGAAGAAAATCTTCAGAAATTTTGTTTGAAAGATTCTATAAACTATTTTATAAAATTCTAAGTGATCACAAGGCCTAGGCAAAACCAAACCTCTCCAGCCGCTTCGCGGCTGGAGCGATAAAGTGCTGTTAAGTGACATTGATTGCTTTCATAGGTATCATTTTTCATAGCGACCGATTCTTCCATGAGCAGAGGTCACCAGAGGCAGCGGAGGGCATAATTTAGCACAAAAACGCTGCTCTCGTGTTCTTTACAAATATGCCTTGTTACATAGAGCCCCACACCTTACGTAAACCTTGGAGATATCGACACGAAATCTATTGTGAACCCTGCCTTCGATGCATTCACTCTGCTTTAGCCCTAGAGCTCAGCATTCCGAACGTCGCAAATAGCGAGCAGGTGCATGATTTTCCTCACTAGAGTTTTTATGAGCGGCCTCAAATGTGTAGAGGGCCTTCATCGCACGGATACTTCGTGTTCCTTATTATGCGTAGGCGCAAACTGTGTGCGCAATAGTAATATTCTGTGTATTCTCATAATTCATGGCGCGCACGGCGAGCGCGATGCAGCAGCCTCCCCCCACCAAAGACAAGTCAGTAACGATCAAAATTTCTCGGGCTGCCCCGACCAGCATGAATTCTTGGCTCGCATGGATCCTTGGCACGCTTGATCGATCGATATGACCAATAATTTACTGCTTGCAGCCGATTCTCTTGTGAAGCCTTATGACTCTAGTCCCTGTGGTGGGTTCAACACTGACTGAACGGCGTGAGTGCATGCTAAATTTCTGTTTTCCGTTGAGATGACTTTATTTTTGAACAACTTTCAAAAACTCCGACGAAAACTGTTTCGATAATTGAGGCGCAAGCAATCGTGGTGCATCTGTTCGATCTTCGTCGATGAGTATTTATTTTTTATTTTCATGTTATTCGTTATTTATTTACTCAAGCATAAGCAGTTGGCGCAGGATCATACTCTCCCTGGTCTTTCCAAAGAACGCCTTAACAACAGATGAAATAGAGCTCAAATACATACTAGACTGAAGAGAAGCAAGTGTGAAGTTGGTCAATTCGTTTTTTCCGAAGCACTACAGAAGCAAAAAATGTTTAAAATGTGTGAAAAATATCATTAACCAGGAAAAAAAGGCTTCTCGTTCAAGTTTTTCTTCCATGCTTCTACTATTTGCAAGCAAACACCGGTTCCGACATCGATTCGTTCGATAAACTGACGTCACATACGAGAAAATTGCCCTGCAGACAGTTTCGACCGTTTTTGAAAAAAAAACGTCTAATTTGAACTGTTTTCCACGGCATACACTGTGATGAGGTAATAGCGATCAATCAAGCGTGCCAAGAATCCATGCGAGCCACAAAACCATGCTGGTCCCGCCGAGAAAAGGGGTACTGCGGATCGGGGGCAGCCCGAGAAATTTTGACCGTTACTGGCTTGTCCCCCTCCCCCCAGCAGTCTGCCGTCCGCTCTCTCTCTGTCTCTGACCTCCGCTCCGCACTATCACGCGTAGAAACCTCGAGATTTTTGCGTTTCCACAGCCTATAACATACGTACAGGCTATAAAACGGCGAAATTCACATGATTCCTACGCGTGCTGGTGCGGAGCGGAGATTAAAGAAAGTGAGAGAGCAGAGGGCTGACGGAGGCCCAGGCGTCTCCGGCGCCGCTCGCGCCTCGTATAATGTGAATTACGACGTTTTATAGAGGGTACAGCGACTTTGCACCATCGCACACAATAAGGAGTGCAAAGTATGAGTGCGATCCGCGCCGATAGCATGTGGTGCATGCATGGTTAACGTGTTAAACAAGTCGCCAGGGAGTACAGTCATAGCTGCGTTCGCCAGTATGCGATGCCCAACGCGTCTGCCCCTGATATCCAGTTCGCTTGAACAGCCAATTTTGGCGTATTGCATCGCCAGCGCAATTTACTGTTCAATTAAATAGACGAGCAATTTGGTTGGAAATTATGTACTAAACAATGCTAAGCATCATAACCATTTATGTCATAAAGCAATCAAATAATTATTTCGATTTGATCTTGCGCGATTTCACGGCAATTTTGGATCTGGATACTCGCATCTGGAGAGAGATTTTCCGAGACTGACTTGATTTCATGAGTGACTCTGTCGAACTGCCACTCAGTGGATTCACGGATCCTGATATTCGACTCATGAGTAGAGCAGCCTGAATTAAATGCTGTGACTAACACGAAAACATTAACTTTCACAAGAGTATCGACAGTCTTATAAGTGGGGCCGCGTGGAAAACTTTTTTCTATGCGCACACTTTTGGTATGCGCAAGGTGGTGGCATTGAAAGGCAACACACATGCTCGCGAACGTGGTTGAGATAACTACGGAAATATATTGGTATGGCTCAGAACACAACGCCTACGCATTTTGAAGCATAAGAATGACCCACAATGCCGCTGCACGAGCAATAAGCTGGCCCCGTCCTGCATTGCTCCGCCCACTACATTTGATGTTCTCCTCCAAAACAGGGGTGCTGGGCAATTGCCACGGTCAGCGACATCTGTAGGTGACACAATAAGTACTATAAGTAAACCACATACATCAGCGATGGCGGGAATGCTCCAGCACCTCTGTTAGAGAACAGCAAATACAGGAGCGGGTAGATACAGAGGCGGGGCCAACTTCTTACTCGTGTAGCGTCATTGTGGGTCGTTTTTGACGCTTCAAAATGCGTACGCTTTGTCTTCTGGACCATACCATTCTACTTCCGTAGTTAACTCAAACACGTTTACGAGCGTGTATGCTGCCTTTGAGCAGAAACATTACGTGCGAAAACTCCAGTGTAGCACACTCTTCTTGCTGTTTGCGGTTTATTATTGTCATTGCCGTCTGGCTCTATCAAAATTAATTATTAAATTATTTACTTGCACTTCGGCTAAACGAGAATTCGTTTACATACAAACCTCTTGCATTGTGCATCGCTGTGGAGGATCCATAACCCAGCATCGAGTCTCAACAAGCTTCACCACTGAAATCATTAAAGGCACTGTTCGCGATAAAAATCGCTTTTCTGTTTCTTTGCCTGTCTTGAAACCGGTCCCATTCTGATTCCAATGATGCTTCTGGAATCGTACAAGACCTTCTGGGAATGGAGTTATGGTCCCTCAAAAATTAAGCTAGGAAAAATGGTGGACGAGTTGTCCGAGGCTTGTAACTTCCGTCTTTTGCAGCCAATGTAAGCGAGCTGACCTGAGTAAAGAGAGAAGTTGAGAATGAAGGGAAGAACAGGGCTTTTGCTCGGAAACCATCGCTCAACTCACTATTTCGAGTGTTCCTTTGTTCACGTCGAGGGGCGAAAAGGGGCGGGACTTGCCCACAGCGGCGGAGTTTGCCCACTTTTCTAAGCCGTTTTGCTGCTCCTGGGCAGCTTTTCGTCCCGTTTTTTCGACGCTAATCTGCTTCTCAGAGTCACGAGAAGCGTTTGTCATGAAAAATTCGAGGATGAAGTTTATCGCAAAAAAGGCCTATAAATTATACATTGCTAGAACTGCATCACGATTAGATAGTAATTACGCTAGTTTTCTTTTTTTAACACCACGTTATATTTTACTCTTACTAAGGACCCTAAAAACAATGTTTGAGGGCTGACAACACCTGGGCGAGGAGTGGTATACAGCTTCGGGGTTCCAAACGACTCATTCTTGTTCAAACACGATGACAAGTCTTAACACTGTGATAAGCAACACAACGTAGCTTAGACACAGTCCAAGCTCGTGGATAAATTTTGATATTATGGTCCGTTCGTTGTGTGTAGCAACCCTGTCAACGCGGAATCTCAACTTTTCAGAATAAGCGAGAAAAGTTGAGCACCCATTCCCTCCGCCTCCCAAATCAGCACCCATTGGCTCCGCCCACTTCAATGTTTTCGGTCTCAATAGGTATGAAACGCGCGATGGATTTCAATCAAAATCCATGTTCTTCCTTTTGCAATGAGTCTATCTTAATAATGGAGTCTGATCCAGTGCGATTATTGCGAATGACAAGGAAAAACAAGCCCGAGACAACTCGCTCACGAATTTCTCATCGTCCAAAATCGCAACCTTCGAGGGACTATAACTCCATTCGTAGTAGGTTCCCAGCGATTCTGAAGATAGCATTGTGATTAGGCCAAAATTTTCTTGAAGATCAGCAAATATACTGGAAAACGATTTTGAGGTTGGACTGTGCCTTTGATATGATGGTTATGAATACGTGGTTCATTAGGCTGTACATGTTCACTTGGATTGATTTTTCCATTCTTCGACATCCAACGAACGGTGCACTGCTCGTTTGCAAAACGCGTGGCACGCTTGTTGCCAAGCGCTACTCACTTCCCAGGGCGCTATTCATACTAATGCCAGCGCGGCACGCGAGGGCATGACGTTAGGGTATGAATATTTTCTACGCGCGTGCCGCGCTTGCAAAGATTATGAACACTCCAGCGGCGACGCCATGGCAAAGCGGAGAAAAGTGGGCCTTAACTTTTCCAAACAAGCTAATTCTGTACACGCGTTCAGCATCACGGATAGTAATAAAATAAATTATCATAAAATGGAATGGAATTGATGACGGAATAATAATGAAAATGATGGAGACGTCGTTACGGCCGTTGCCGCCATGGCGGAGCGGACGTGGCGTCAGGCGCTCGTGCCGCGCTTGCGTTCAGTATGAATAGCGCCAAGACTCTGTATACGCTTCGAACGAAGCGCTTCTTAATTTCACTAGTCATTCGCGCAGTACTTTTCCTGTTGAGAGCTATGCACTCTCCACAAAGCGCCTTCGCTTCAAACGATGCGTTATCTCGATCACAATGACGCGGCGCATGCTTCCCATATTACGCCAATCATTTTCAAGGACTATGCGCACATTCTGAAATAAACGCTACTTAACAGAAAGCGCACACGCGCTCAACGGAGTATTGCTTATTTTCCACGACGCTGCACTCACAGCTCTTTGAGCGCTTCCCACTTCTTATGGCTCAGTGCACGCATGCTGTGAAACGCTACCGTCATGACACGGCTCAATATATCATGAAGCACTACACACTTGAAGACGCGACGAATTCCAATTGCAGCGACGTACAAATGAGGGAAAGTTTGCCGATTTTCTAAATTTGGAGAAATTACCATCACTTTCCATTCTGGTACACTGGTACACTGTACCTTATCGATCATACAAATTCGACTTGATTCAACTTCGACACAATCATAATGATTGCTTCTTTTGTTAGGCGCTATTCATACTCCTCAACGCCGGCGCGTGACCCGCAGGCGTGGCGTTGGAGTATGAATGGTCTGTAGACACGGTCATGCGGCACGCACCTGACGCTCGCTCCGCTGTAGCTTATTAATGCTCCACTAACGTCATTCCCTTTCATAATATTTGATTCTAGTATACTGCCTTTATTCGGGAGTGCACAAGGTCCCCTTTTCACCCGCACTCGCTTCTACAGTATTGCACAACGGCGGCGCGGTCTGCCATGACCCTCCCCCATCCAATCTCTCTCTCCCCATGTGACAGGCATCGACCTTCGTATGACCGCCGTCCGATCGTCTGCATGACCGGCGATTATGTTCAGAGCCGGTGGGTTTTTTTCCAAAACTTTAGTTGTTTATGTGTTAATTTAAATGCCATCGTGTTGGCAGAGATTAGGGCTTACTCGAAGCTTTACACAATCCTTCCGCTACCAAGAAATTCAGCAAACATTCATTCTTTTTATTTTCAACAGAATAAGTCATTCTTTCCGAGCATTAATTGTCTGTTTCGAATCGATAGCTCATCTATACACTACCCATTACGATTATATTCAAATTCATACCAAAACAACTTAGGACGGTGAAAATTTTCGAAAAAACTCGCCGTCTATGAACATGATCGCCGGTCATGCGGACGATCGGAGGGTGGTCATACGAATGTCGATGCCTGCCACATGAGTCGGGAGAGATTGGAGGAGAGAGGTCCACGACAGACCGCGCCGCCGTGGTGCGATACTGTAGAAGCGAGTGCGGATGAAAGGGGGGCTTGTGCACTCCCGAATAAAGGCAGTATACTATCCTTTGCTACCATGATGGTGAACGCGTGTTCAGAATTCGCTTGTTTGGAAGAGTTAAGGTCCACTTTTTTCCGCTCCGCCATGGTGTCTCAGCTGAAGTAATCATAGTCTCCGCAAGCACGTGACGCATTGGCGTTGAGGAGTATGAATAGCGCATTACAACGACTCGTTGGAACATTGCTATCTACTATTGCTGCAGAGCTCGTTCAGACACTGAGCCGGCCGAACTTTTTGATGATTTCGTGTTTGCACAAGAATGAGACGTTTGGAACCCCGAAGCTCTGTACAGAACGTCCACCTGAGCTATAGGGCAATTCCTGATGGGCACTCGATCTCGGTAATCACCTTCGACAAAAATACGTTTTTTTGTCGAAACACATAGTATCAGCAGTTTTATTTCTAAAATGCTCATTGAACCGTTGCCGGTGTGGATCGGAATCGAGAGAATTTTTAAATGCTCCAGAGGACATTTACAATTAGAAAGTTTCACTTCCTCTACAATTTCAATTTCCCATTCCATTGCGATTCAGTATTGCACATTGGGAGGAAGGGATGGCAAATTTTTGCGATGGATAAAACAGCATTACTCGGCAACGTTTAATCATATTGTGACTAAAGTGTGGTAATAATATTCGGCGACTATCGCACCAAGTCTCCTGATTGTGAGATGACGTACATAAGTCCTGACAAATTTCCTGTATATCCACCCCTTTGCCGATAGTATCGTGATAGTTGAAGCGATTATTGCGACGAGCCGGCTGAGATGAGGCAGGTCGCGACAAATGCTATACATTTGTAGCTTCTCGCGCGACATTCTCATCACTATAGTGAGAATGTCGAGGCGAATTTGCACTTCAGTTTCACCTAAACGCGACCGTGAAGTGTTTTTGCTCAGCGCGACTAAACAAGAGTTGACAGGATTTCCACTACAAACGCTGGTGAACCCTCGGCTACTCGCGGAGATTTGAGGGACAGAGGCTGCCGAAAGTGCGTCTGAAGGGCGGAGCTGATCGTAGAGAAAGCCGCCTTGTCCAGGAAGGACAAAGTGCCGAACAGTGACGCGCAGAGCGAAATCTCTTAGGAGGGCATCGCGAGCGTTTTATAGAGGACAGGGGCGTGGTGGCAATGTAGGGCTAATGTAACTGCAGTGAAGCTGATCCTGATGTTGCCGTGAAACTAACGATTCACCATAACTTTTGTCATTTTCTGCTCTGCGCCAGTTTCTATTTCTTGAATCTGCTTTCTCTTTTCTGTACAATCACTGACAATTTCGCGTTAACAAAAAAAATTTTTTTATCTAACTTAGATTGCCTCGCGCTGGTGGTACTGTGTTTGCGGCGACGTGTTAGGTAATCTGAACCAGCACGCATGTGTACTGTAAACGCTCTCACTATAAGATAATCCAGAGGCCTGATTCGTCATGTGCGCGATGGCTATATCCGGCTGCGCCCTTATACCAAAGGCATAATAGTTGGAGAATCCGAAATTAGGTGATTTGAAGGATTCAATTTCAATATACTCTCCGTACAATAGCAGATATACATATAAGGTCTGTCCGAATGAGACTATTCGCCTACGCGGTGCGCGAGCGTGTTGGTTGGCTGTTGTGGAAGCATTCTTCAGACCTTTGAATCGGATAGCAGGAATATTCGACAAATAGTGAAGACTATTCTGTCAGCTGTATCCGAGTCCTGGAAAAGCTCGTCAGAAAAAATACCTTCCTGACGGCCGCTCGACGCCCACGCCGACCGCGAAGGCGGAAAGTCTCATTTCGTGATCTTTATAGTGAACCTATCTTACCTTCCGGATCAGAGTCTTTAGGGAAGCTATTTTTTTCGCCACGCATTATCATTTCTCTGACTTTCGCATTTGGTAGTCCGCTATAGGGTGTAGCTCCATCGGCCCATATCTCCCAAACTGAAAAATGTATAGATTTGTTGAAATCCGCAGGAGGTTGAGAACTCACTGTTATCGAATGTGGGGTCTCATTATCAGAGATTGAAATCATTATTAGCTCAGGCAGTAGCAGGCCCGGAGCGTGACCGGCTCCGCCCCTCCCCGCCCACTGTTACCGAAACGCAGAGCAGTTGGTATCCGAACTTGTGTTGCGTTCCGGTTGTGATTGCAACGTGCAGCGCGTTCAGGTTGTCCTACAGGTCACATGCGTTGCCTGACGCGCGCGCATTACGAAACTCACAGACGATGCCCAGGGAGCGATATTAAGTATTGAGGTGGCACGCGCCTGATCAGCACCGACCTTAAGTGGGAATCCCACTGCAAAGAAATCTCTAAGAAAGCTTCTCGTGTGGTAAACTGCGTTCTGAGATCTCTGCAACACCCATGTCTCGAACATTACAGGAAATCATACATTGTCTACTGCCGACCGCTCTTGGAATACTGTACGCAGGTTTGGTCGCCATCCTCTTTTGAGGATTATGAAATCGTGGGAAACGTGCAAAGGCGGTACTCAAAACGCGTTTTTGTCAAAGTATTTCCTACGCGAGAAGTACCAGGCTACACGACAAGGCTTGAAATGTTGGGGATCGAAACCCTACGATATCGGCGAACCGAGTTCGATTTACATTTATGTTATAAAATCGTTAATAGTCTTTGCGACATCCCATTTGAGAGTGTTTTCGTGTTCACCAGCCGCTGTACTCGCTCCCGCCAGCACGCTTTCCAGCTCGCACGTAGATTTACGTCGAAGTCCAACATGCTGCATTTCTTTGCATTTAGAGTCATCCCAATTTAAAACAAATTACCTTCAGAGATCGTTGAGTCCGCGCATTTTCCGATTTTCAGAAGCAGACTGTCCCATTTCAACCTCAGGTCATTGCATGGGGTCGATGGCCATGCTTTCTGCTGAAGCTTTAAATTCAGGGCGCTCTTATTCGTAAGAGTGTTTTCTTTGCTTACAACTTTGTTTGCCTGCATGTCCAGGCTGTCTTGTTTAAACCTATCTCACATACATTTTGTATGTTTCTTTGTCGCCAGATAAAGCTATTAAATTGAATTGAATTGAAAGTGCACTAAGCGGAGGAGGAAGTATGCGAAGGATGAGACGCCGACGTGCAGAGTAGTCCAAAAACGGTGATAGCGCGCGCTACCGTGATTCTCAAAGGCAGCATACACGATAAAATTTGCTCCCGTGTTTTTCACAGGTTAGGGAAGGCCCGGAGCTCTAAACAATATCTGTGCTGAGGAAAGTCGCGAAAAGTGATCGGAAATCCGTTTACTGGGCCTGAAATGATCCAGTGTTATTGCAACTGACACATGAGAATGGAAGAATTGGCCAGTACGTGAAAACATGATCTCTCGAACAAATCGGGCGATCTCTCGCGTCGCCTCCTATTTGGGTGTTCTATTTCTCTTGCTGACCGTTTGCGTTATCGAGGTCGGTGATTCAATGTGTTCCAGGTTGGAGGAGGCCAAATACAGCTGGGGCGGGCAATTACAGGGGTAGCACTCGGTTATCACTCATGTAAAGTAGTTGCGCCTCGTTTTTGACGCTTCCAAATGCGTGAGCGTTATGTTGCAAGCCTTACGGTTAGGTTTACTAAGCTATCTAAACAACGTTTACGAGCCTTTAATACCACCCCAGTCTTCAAACTCCATAGTTCTGGACCTTGATCAAAGTCGACACGTCTACCCCTACTTCCTTTTGTTGAATCTTCTTCATGGATACACCGATCAGTTTTCATCTTCTTGAAGCTCGCCGACGTGTTATTTCTATGGTGGGCAGTTCAACGTGCGGCTATTATGCAGTTTTGATTCGATTGTACAAAAGAAGGCGCTTAAAGGCAGTGTTCACGATGAAAATCGTTTTTCTGTTTTTCCGCCTATCTTGAAAACGGCCCCATGCTGATTCCAATGGTGTCTCTGAAATCATACAAGACCTTCTGTGAACGCAGGTATGGTCCCTTAAAGATTGAGCTATGGAAACATGGTGGACGAGTTGTCCGAGGCTTGTAACTTCCGTCTTTTGCAGCCGATCTATGCGAGCTGACCTGAGTAAGGAGAGAAGCTGAGAATGAAGGGAAGAACGGGGCTAATGATTGAAAATCATCGCTCATCTCACGATCTCGAGCATTCATTTGTTCACGTAGGCGGGCGTGTGATGCGCTTATGGGGTTTTCAATGCGCTCGAAGTTGCAACTTCGGGCTCTTTTGGGGCTCTTCCTGGCTCGTTTTCATGCGTTCTTTCGACGTTAACGTTACAGAGTGTCCCTCCACTACCCAATCCTAGTGAAATTTCGAAAATTTTTTTCATTGTGAACACTGCCTTTAAGCACACCCCTCTTGCAGGACCTCGGTTCTGAAAAATGTTTCAAACTACTTCACATGAATAGTGCAGTAGAGCAGTGAAGAGGGAACATCGGACAGATTTCTGCTGGGTTATGCTTTTCTGTTTATTTGATTTTTTCTTGTTCTTTCTGCGTGTTTGTCTACTAAAGGCTGTGAGATTTCAAGGCGGTGGTGCAGCTACGTACGTATACTGTAGCCATGACTTTTTTCGGTTCCAACGATCGATATTGAACATCGATATTTTTTATAGTTATGATTTTTTTTGTCTCAATTTTTTCGCATTATTCTTGTATTTATCTATAGTAAATGATTCATTAGTATGGTATATTTGTCGCTGTCATGAGCGACAGGCAAGCAACGTAGCACAACTCGCGGCGGGCCCGCATCGAAGCAACGGCATCGGTCGTCGTAGGAGCAGTTACCGCGCATCTGTCGAAGCGGCGTGTCATGGAGGACTGACATAATGAAATGTGCCGAAGCCTGTCGCTTTCAATGTCGCTGTTGCTATGCAGTGCACTGCGACAGCGACAGGTTTGAAGAGCGGGAGTTACGCGACCGTCGGTCGCCGTCGCTGTGCAGGGCGACGCGACCGTGTGCCGCAAAAGTGTACCAAACCCCTTAGGTGTATAGTATACATTCTATCCGATAGCCATAATCGCGTCGGATCGGATTTTCGGATATTGGCGATTTTGCATAACCGACTCATCAGATAAAACGGATACTGGCCCAAACGAGAATTTCGGATAACGGATCCTATCCGAAACGAAAATTGCTGACCGGATCGGATATCGGATATCCGACCGAATAAAATCGGACCCACCGGATAATTTGGATGAAAAAACGGATAAGAAAAATTTTCAGTAGTACCGAAGAGTCAACTCCGTGTATTCAAGGAAATACAATTCTAAAGCCAAAAATAATCTTCATATATTATTCGTAGAAACAAGCAAAACACCGGTTTTAGGAAATTTTAAAGCAATAGTTGACATGAGAAGTTGAACCGGTACTAGTAAACCTTCAGGGCTGGAATTCACGAAACGATAACCACGTTTTAGCCATGGTTTGAGGCCGATCGATTTGAACACGATGTGCATAGCCATGGCTACGCTAGCCATGGTTGAAACGTGGTTAGCGTTTCGTGAATTCCACCCCAGATTGGAAAAAAAATTACAACAACATAAAACAAGACATATTTCGAGAACTTGGACTGATATGGTTGCTTTAATCATACAGCGCATTTGAAGAAACGCTTTCAGTCGCCTATTTCGGTGACGTCTTCCGACACATCTTCCTCTCCGTAAGTAGATCGTCACTATCCGGGTCAGCTTTATCATAATCGGATTTGACCTCACTGCACCCATACTTTTCGATGACTACATGTTAGTACAAAGAAAATTTAGAGGTCTGACAATTGGAAAGTAATGTAGTGCAGCGAATTCTGGGCAATTGAATATTTGGGGCCGCATTCCTCGCAACGGAGTCGGCCGCGGCACGCCGCTGCTCGCGCAGGAACTCCAACAGTGGAAACCAGAAACCTTCCGAGGTACCCAAAATGAGGCGTAAGCAAAATGCTCTGGCCGTACACAGCACGAAACATAGAAAAGTTCGAGCACAAGCTCCAGGAATCATTTCGGCTGCTCTTTTCAATGTTAGCGTCCGGAAAAAGGTGGTTGACTTCACAACACCCAGAGTTTCCCTCCCCTTCCAAAATACGAATAGTTAGGGACCCAGAGGTTTGAAATTTTTACAAAGTTGTTTTTCTAAGTGGGCTTATTTTTCAGATATACGACTAACCTAAGATAACGGCGGGTACGAGAGCTCATAGAATCGTGACGAAGGATGACACGCTTCGGTTCTTCGCCACTGAATGGAAGATTGGGATTTTGAAAAATTCAAGTACAGGCGTTAAACATCCATCCTGGATCCCTCTCTACAATACCGGGCAATTTTTGGCAAAAAAAAGCGTTTTGGGGCGTTTTTTGCGCTCACAAAGCGCCGCATCGCCGTAACTCACTTCAAAATCGACGGAATGAGTTTTCTGGTAGTTTTCGTGTTCCTCTCAGTGAGGCGAATGCAATGGTACGCGTAGAAAGTCTTTTGAACTTGATATTTTGCTGAAAAATGGTAATTTTTCCTATAACTCACATCGACCACAGGTCGAAACATGACGGATTTCGGCAATCCTGCCCGTCTGATCAGTTCCTAATGAGGGATTCTGTGACGCAAATATGCGATTTTCGATAAAATTCTAGAGTTGAATCTGTTGTTTTTTAACAATAACGCATAGGACTCAATAATAGTAATTCATAAGTGACTTAGAATTGAAATTGAACCGTTTTGAAGCAAGTTGTGGCGATGCGGCGCTTTGTGAGCGCAAAAAACGCCATAAAACGCTTTCTCGCAGAAAAACATGCGCGGTACTGTACGTTTCCACGAGAACACACGTACGTATACGTGCTGCTGCAGCCAATTCACGCAACAACATTCTGCGTGCAATTGCTGGCACCGCCTGGGGCAGCACAAAGGAAGTTCTGCGTAAAACGTATAGAGCCATGGTACTGCATGTTTCGGAACCTCCGAGCACTCGCGTAGAGGACCGCAGATGGCTGAGCATACAAGTTTCATGACAGAATAGTTGTCTACTGCTCAGCACAATCCCATATGTGGCGGTGTGCCTCTGAGTCGATGATAGTGAAGCTGACCTGTCCAGGCGTACTCGAACCATCCTAGCAGGTCTTCAATGAAGTCATTCTACCTACGTCAAGGCCTACGCACAGAGAATTGACAGTCAGTCCCCGATAAATTCCCTGATTGTCAACGTGTAGGACGTGATTCATTGCACCTATTTTCATGTCCGGTTAGACCTACAATCCTGTCTGATCTAGATTCACGGTACAAGCCGTGTGAGGTTGCCAGCTTTCTGCGCCTCTGATGCGATGCTTTCTAATGGCTGAGAAGAAGAACAGTAGACAGCAGAATCTTCTGGATTTCGGAATTCTAATTTTGGAGCCAACAATGCGTCAAAATACATGTGCGCGCGTAAATCACAGGCCCACATCATCGTCATTTGCGTCTGCGTCGTGCACGTCGACGGGGTTTGAATTCGGGTGGTGGCCATCGTGTATCAACACCCCTGAGGAGGCGGGAGAAACGGGGGAGGAGCGAGGTTCCTGATTGGACGTATCAGCGGGGGGCCGGGGCTAGTCCTTGTTGCGTCCAATCAGGAACTTCGCTCCTCCCACGTTTCTTCCCCCTTCTCAGGAGTGTTGATACACGATGGCCACCACCCTTTGAATTCGAATTTTGTACAAGGCAAAAACAGTGGGCAGTGGGTCAGGAATTACCTTCAGAGCGCGATAGTTGAATTGAGTAGAATGAACGCAATTCTACAGTTGACCGCAATGCTAAAAGGACATGGTGCGGTCTGGCACTTTGCCAGATTTCGTCATCAATCGGCGCCACAGCTGATATTCTCGTGAGCAGAGAGACAACGGTTGGCGCCGATCGATGACGAAATCTGGCAAAGTGTCAGATTCTACCGTATGTTTAGTGCGAGTCCGCAACCGCACCATGTCCTTTTAGCATTGCGGTCAACTGTATACGGTTTTATCCGAAATTATCCGATTTTGATTCGAAATTAACCGATTTTTAACCAAAATTATCCTATTTTCATCCGAAATTATCCGATTTTCATTCGATTTCGATCCGATCGATTATCCGTTTTCAACCGTTTTTCTATTCAATTATCCGGTTTTCTGATCAGATCCTTCGATTTTCATTTTTCCGGATATCGGATATTTTGGATATCGTGTTTTTTCGTCTGATCGGATTTCGGATCAATCCGAAATCGCCATTTTGACGCCGGATCGGATTTCGGATAATTATCCGATCGGATTATCCGACCCGGATATCCGAAACCGACTCCGTCGGATGGAATGTATAGTGTATAGGTATTCCGTATGTTGGGGGAAAGTTATCCTTTTTTCAGGTTTACGGTGCTTTTTTGTTACGAAATTGAGTAAAAAGTGTGTTTCGTCAAACACTGCGGTGCCCTGCGCCTCTGCTCACGTCACGCCACAATCTACAGCAAACTTTTGATTTTAATCGCGATTCCGAAAAAAAGCACTGGAAAGTTAAAAAATGGTACGTTTCCCGCCAACACACTCAATATCTATACACAATATTTACTTGCTATTGATACATGCAAGAATTCTACGAAAAATGAAAGGAACAGAAAAAAAGATTTCTAAGAAGAAAATAATCAGCTTTTCATCATCGGTCTTAGCCATGGCTGCAGTATACTGTCGTTCTCGGAGCCGAACTCCGGCCCGCTTTTGATCACAACGGCTGTCGCATCACGCAATAGGATTATAATCGTGCTGGGACCACTCTGTACCGGCACGATTCACCTTTCTCCCAGCACGATTATCATCGTATCGCATGATGCAACAGCCGTGGTCCGCAATTGCGCACAGGAGTTTGGCTCCGAAAGCGAAAGTTAGTACGCAACCGCACCATGGCCTTTTTCCCTGGCCGTAGACTTTATTTGCGCAATATTTGGACAACATTCAGAAATTATGATATTAAACGACTGATGCATTTGACAAAAATCCCTGGAGTAAAGTTTTCGCATTTAATAGTCTCAAAAAAATCTGAAAAAATATGATTTTTTCGAATCAGCCATTCGGGAGTTTCCCAAGAACTTTATTCGAGTTCAATCATTCGCTCTCAAAAATAAGAAGTTTCGAGTCGAATTGGGGTAATTGGTTGAATGTGTGAAAATAGCCGGATTCTTAACTGAAAAGCTGTCAATTAGATGGAATGGGTGTGAAAATATTAGCGAAGCGTCTGAAATACGTCGAGGTATCGAATTCTGCAACGGTGTTGCTAAAATCGGTTTATAGAAAGCGCACCGGGAGCAACTGTCTACGATGGATGACGTACTATTACGCCATCAGCAGATAGTAGTTGCGCTCAGGGCGCTGCGTAAATCAATTTTGTCGGTAGCACACGGAGCCCGACCTATGTGGCCTGCATCGCAACACATGTGGCCCGAAAATTGCCAAATTTGTCGATAGAAGCGCGACATGGAGGCGGCTCCGGGCGCATTCGAAGTGGGCGCAGGGTCTGCTATCGTCTGAGAGATGAATGAGTGAATTGTTTTTCGGTCAAATCAAAGCAGAAAACAAATAATTCGCAAGGTCGCACACAAGCTACGGACATGGAAATACAGGTGGATTTAGATTAGTTGGCTGGAAGTAATATGTCGATCACTGGTCGATAGATAGCCGCGGCCGGCGCGGCGATCTAATGTGATATCACTTGATCGATTTTCATGACTATCGTTACCTCCTCGCTTGCGTGTTTGCCATGTGTGTTCCTCGCGGCGATCTCTCAACAAGTGATCGATCATATGTAGGAAGGGGTAGGGCCGGGGTTCTCTGGGCTTGGATTCATGAACGGCAAACCATGGGCTACAGTTGGGTTCACTGAGAATAAAGCACGCAATCTTTGGAGACAAATTCAACCGTATCCCATGGTCCGCACCAGGGCTGTGCGTTATAACGTTAACGTGTTAGCGCATTAACGGGTTACCGCCGTTTTTTTCTCGAAAATTAACGATTAACGCTTAACGAAGAAGTCTTGAAATCACGTTAATTTGTACTTCGTTAATTGTCGTAGAATTATGGCACTAGTGTACTGCACTAGGTGCGGGTCGGCCAGTTTTGCTCAGATCCCCACTCCAATTCCAATTTCTCTCAGAACCCCCTCCCCCCAGGAGCGTGAGTAGGTCACGTTTTGACCGTGGTCTACCCTCCTCCCCACCTAAAGCGGATGTGTTCGAACAGTGTTTATCTTCCAGTGTTTGATTGCAGTTAAATTACTCTTGTCGTACTAAAATGGTGAAGCTAGTGCTATGTGAAAAAAAATGCGGATGTTTGCAAGGACAAACAGCGCCCATCGCATTCATGTAGAGAGGGGCTGATAATGCAAAAGTGTATGTCTAGTGCGGTCCAGAAAACTTTGTACATGTACTTAATCAATGAGAAGAGGTCGGCAGAAGATCAATATGCACGAATTCCTATGCAAAATGCTCGCCACCGATTGAGCGTGAGCGGTTGTGCTGCCATGAGTTTCAAGCACATCGATCTTCGACTAACCGCTTCTCATTGGTAATTAGATGTGCAACTTTTGGTGGACTTCGCTATAACTGGTTACAGGCTGTGGTGTGTGATAAAATGCGGATGTCTGAGGGGGGAGGGGGGAGTTCGATCCCGCTCGAAGTTCATAGTTATGCAAAGTACATACGGATGACGAGAGAAGGGTATTTGTGTCAAGCGGGGTCTATTCACCCTTTGTACTGCGCTTCTCTGGGCCAAATTCCGGTCCGCAATTGCGTCTCGACACGCTTTGCGGCCGCGCGCTCCCGAGTCGGAAGAGTTTCCAGCACCGCAGCCGCCGATCTGTTGATTTTAGGTGGGTTTTGGAAACTGGAAACTAAAAACAATTGGAGAAAACTGTATACAAAAGCCACATCGAGTCGGCTTTGGCGCTGGAAACTCGACTGACTTGAGCGCTTGCGACCGCATAGCGTTTCGAGGCGCAATTGCGGACCGGCATTTGGCCCACAGAAGCACTGTATACACTTTCACCGTTTAGGATGAAGGGTGAACACTGCTTCAGTGTATGGGCCCACACTCTCTCAAGTGAGGTCCCGCCTGAAGTCGACAATTTGGGAAACTAGGAGTCACGAGAGTAGGATATTTGGGTCAAGCGTCGTTGATTTACCCTGCATACGAAATTTCACCGCCTGAGATCGACGCTGAAGGGCGCTACACTATACTCGTAAACGTCGAAGAAAAAACGCGCGCCTTCGAAAAAAGTGGGTTTTTAAAAGGATATAAGTTAAGTAGTAAATGATCTGGAAAAATCCTGGCTTTGAGAAACTAGACTTTATACTCTACCGTCTGCGACCTTTTGCAAATTTGAACGGTGTCTTTTGGAACATTTACCTGTTTTGGGTTCTACTCTAAAATGCACTGTGGGTCCACATCTGACAAAGTAAGTACTGAGAAAACATCAATATTGATGCAGAAACCACACCAGGAAAATTTTCGCGAAGGGCACACTCTAGAGGTGCCGTAGACTTCAAACGGTAGGGCACAGAGTGTAGTTTCCTAAAGCTAGGATTTTTTCCAGGTGCCTCATTCAAAACTTAAGTTACTGCAGTGTTAAAACAATAGCTTAGATTCGTTAACTTGGATGTTTTTTGTCTTCTTCCTCTATCAGTGTAGCGGGCTTCGGCGTTCATTTTAGACGCTGAAACCCAGCATAGAAGAAATCGACCACGTTGGACTCAAATATATTACTCCCGTGACTCTTAGTTTTCAAAATTGCCGACTTCCGGCGGGGCCATGCCTGAGCGAGGTGTTAGATCTGATATTGTAGCAGTGTTCGGCCTCAATCTTAAACGAAGAAAGTGTTTGTACACAGTAAATCCACCACGCTCAACTCAAATATCAACTCTACTGACTCAAACAAATCTTTCGCAGAAATCATTCAGCATTTAGTAGGCAACTTGCTTTAGGCACCTCACATTGAGGATTCATATGTGTTGTCTATCATTTTGAGAACACCATCACGATGACTTCACCCTAAGCTTCCTAATTGAACACCGTCACTCACAACTCAGTTCAAACAGCGTTTCAGTCAAATCGCAATGCATAGTTGAATTCCGCGTGAAAAACTGCTCCGGGCTGTTTTCACTCACATACACAATTGTCTATTGGGTCTTCCTCCGAAGGTCAGACATCTCCGGGGCACTTCATCCCCTCCGGAGCTCAGAACCCCCTGTGGTGCCCTATCCAGCGCCGAATTCTGAAAGGCACTGATTGATATGGGAGATCTGATGATTTATTGATTTTTGACGTGGTAATGTTTTCTTTTTAAAGGCACAGACCAAGCTCAGGGACGAAATTTAGGATTTCCACATAATTGTGAAGTAGACCCACCCCACACAACACCTGCCAATTGCGAGATCTCAAATCCTCTGAATAAACAAGTTATAAGGAGAAGCCACCCTGGGGTGAGTTCCAAGAATGTTTCCATGATGCCGTGGGAGGGCAAATAGCCCTTCCATGCCGAACTTGTTTCCCTTGGCCACGAATTGTAATTGCTAATTGCTTCCACGTCGTCGTGCCTACGTTTCTATGGAAAACTTTTGCCATGGGAATGTTCTTGGATCGCACCCCTGGGGCGCTCACCTCGGGAAGCCACTTTGGCACGCCCCTTTTACGATCTTTCGAGCTCAACAGTGGCGAGATGAGCGATGGTTTTTTACCTATCACCCCGTTCTTCCCTTCAATCTCAACTCCTCTCCTTGTTCAGGCCGGCTCGCATGCCTCGGTTGCAAATGACGGAGGTTACAAGCCTCGGACAACTCGTCCACCATGCTTCCGCAGCCCAGTTTTTGAGTGGCCATAATTCCGTTCTCAGGGGGTCTTGTGCGATTCCAGATAAATCATTGGAATCAGCGTAGGACCGTTTTCAATATAGGCAGAGAAACAGAAAAACGATCATGAGGTTGGACTGTGCCTTTAATGGTTTAACAAAATGCAAAATTAACGTGTTAACGCATTTACCGTTACCACATTTTTTTTCCGAAAATTAACGATTAACGCATAACGAAAAAATAATAATTTTCATTACGCACACCGCTGGTTTGCGCCCATAAATCCGAGCCCAGTATTCAAGTTTCATTTAATTGAATGAGCTAATGCTGCTTCACTATTGTTTCCACCTCGAAAGCTAACGTAGCTCCGGCAGATGAACGAACTGCGGTATTTATTCCATTGTTTCTGCCCTGGAATAATCGAACACGCTTTTGCGGAACGCCGTCAACACGAAGAGCGCTGAGGAGAGTTGAAGAAGCTTCCGAAGTCAGAAAAGCAAGCTACCATGGTTTAAAAAACCGCTTTCTCAAAACAGTTGCTCTTCTCTCGGCGGACGTTGGTACAGCAATGGAAGTAGGGCCTGGTGGGGTTGCGGACTTGTCCTAACATACGGTAGTTTGCTAGTGGTATCACTCATTCTTCCGAAACAGATATGACTTCATCTGTGGAACCAATGAAAATAGCTGAAAATAAGAGAGTGGAAACAAAAACTCACCGACCATTCTGAGTTAATTCGAAAAAATGAGTGATAACACAATCAGACTACAGTATGTTAGGAAGAGTCCGCAACCTCACCAGGTCCTACTTCCATTGCTATAGACTATAGATTGTTGATCTTCTAGGTCAAAAACTGGCTTGCTGATCTCTTGAGGTGTCTTCACGATGTCTGATATGTCGCTCAAGACTGGTACGTTCCAAAACTTTGTATATGGCACACAGAAAGAGATTCTTGTGTGTTATCTTGTGGATTACGATACGAGGCGACCTAGGGCATCTTGTAATCTGACGGCGTGGTATGACAGTAAATTCGGCCGACATGCAGCAGAGGTGGTAGTAATTGGAGGTGTTAAACGCGAACTAACAGGCGTTAAGTTCGCGTTAAACGCGAGTTTAACCACAACAGAATCTGAGCAGGACTCCTAATAGTTGGGAGAGAATTCGCTCTGGTTTCACCCTAACATCCCTCAGTGGTAGGCATCTGATACACTTTCAATGAAAACCCCTCGAAAAAGCGACAATTTTAACCTTTGTTACGAAAAATAGCAATTTCAAAACGATTTCAGATCTGTTTTTTCTCTAAAATTCCGACATGTAAGTTGTCCTCGCAGTAAGTTCGCGTTTAACATACTCTCGCAGACAGCACGGAAATAGTGCTGAAATGCGAGAGGAACTGGCAGTTAACGAAAAAATCCTCCCGAGGAGTTTTTGGATGCGGTTAGCAAGATACAGTAGGAACAGTTTTGACCATCTATACTGAGGGCAAGTGCGAGTTTAATTAATGCAGAGGGTTAAGGAAGTTTGATAACACTGTTAGCCATTTTGATTCAGGACGTCAGCCTATCTATAAAACTGAAAGGTGTTTCAAGGGATAGTCTTGTAACGGCTTCTGTCAGGGAAAATGGCGATGAAGGATCAAAAACAAAGCAGGGAGCATTGCTGAAACACGTCGGCCGTCTTCTTTGGTGGCACTAATCAATCCCTCCCAATCAGCTGTTAATTTTTTGGCGAGCGCCGACACTTCTCCCGCTTTTGTATATTTTCCTCCGAAATTCATTCGCTTCGCTATTATCAGGTTAGTTTCATTTTCATAATTCATTGCATAGCACAGGCTATGAGGATTATGTAGTGAATTATTTGCTTGCTCGCGTTTCGAACAAGTTTCCCCAACTTTTTTGGGCAAAAAAGTGAAAATTTCCCAAGCCACTGATCTTCAAGTGATTTGATGCTTTAGTAATGTTTAATCAGCATTAGTCGAGGTTTATCGGTCGAGTTTTGTGGGAAAGAAATGCGAACTTGTTTCTAAAACCAACTGTATTTGTTCTCCTTTCTCTGCAAGATTCGAATACTCCTCTTTCATTGCCAGATCAGTGCCGTCGGGGCTTCTTTTTTTTTTGAGGGTCCGCGACGCAGTTGCTTTGGTGCATATGTAGAGCCACTCGAAGTGTTTCAAATTCTTACCTTGAATCATGTGCCCTAAATCTTTGCCTTGCATGAAGCCGATATGAGTGTGCAACAGTGTTTCTATATATTTTCAGCACTAACTGCGGGCGGGGGATTAGTTTCATTTTGAGAAGACAGCAAACACTTCACAAATTCAACTGCATCAGTGACCGAAACCACACCGTTACCCCAATCTCGGACGCCAGACTTTAGTTGCATGCTTCAAAAAAAAACACTTGAATTCTTTTTCAAGAACGAAAATAGACTATCTAGTTTATCATCATTCTTATAAGTTCTCAAATATCCATTTCAGTTGAATGCAGGACATTCTTTGAATTTATGCATTACTCGACGAGTTTCGGAATGTCTTTTTCGCACCTAGTGCTACCTTCCCAAGAACACCTTGTAAATAATTCATCCAGAAATTTTCAATTTCCGTTCGCTCGAAATTTCCTTTGGAGAATTTTTTGTTTTTCAAAAAAACTTTTGTGTGAAAAAATTGAAAAAAAAGTTAACAAAGTTGCTACAAATGCAAAATTTTGTCAGATCACACGCATTTGATTGATTGAGGCTAATGAATAACCTAACATGTCTTTTCGAGAGTGGTCCTGAAAACTCACGGTGCTCATGAAAAATTACGAGAATAAGGATTTCCAAGGAAAATTTAAAAAGTTGCGTTCTGATCGTGTTTCGAACGGGCGAAATATTACGAAGTTCCCTTTGAATGCTCTTCTTAAAGGCAGTGTTCCCGGTAATCTTCGATTTTGAGATCAATAGCTAAATCGATTGTTTGGCCCCCGGGTAAAACATAAATGACGAAGGAATCGAGAAAAACGCACCAGAAGATCGCGAAATCCTCTACTCTCACCCCACCTCTTTACTCTCACAGGAACTGTTCGTTGTGGGAATGAAATCATTTGTGGATCCGTCCTTTACAACTATTTGCTTTCTATTGCTCTGTTGCCTTCTTCGGACCCTATTTAGTACTATTTTGCCTGGAGTATTCTTTCATTTTCAACTGATCCCATTTTTCACCGGTGACAACCACCGTGAACATGTTCATACAGCTGGACAACTAGTCCAGGCCAAAGATTAATGTCACAGAAATATGACGTTTTAGTGCGTTTCTCGCCGTCTCTTCGTAATTTCTGTAACACTCGGTGACCAACGCTCTGTTTTGAGTGGAAAACTCGGGAACGAAAATCATCGTGAACTCTGCCTTTAATGAATAAAATGGATAGCATTACTTCTATAGTCTTTCCGATCCCTCGTCTTTCCACCGTAAACGTCGTTCGTGTCCAAGTGTAGAAAATACTTATGCGGACGAAGGTCACGCATAATGTATGTATGTGTAAGCAGAGGGCAGCTTCCGTTAAACCGACAACAAACCATGGCAAAAAAAACCTATGTCGCCCTTGGTAGCCGGCCAGGAGGTGGCGGTTTGTTCGCGTTAATTTGGCGGCTCTACTGCATTAATGTCGCGGTATGTTGGCGGCTTGGAGGTGGCGGTTTATTTCGCGTTTAACACCCCATTTACTTCCACCCCAGGTGTGGTCAGATGTCAATCACCAGCAAGCGACTTCTATGGTTTGTGTAACATCTTCACGAAGCCGCTACGCAGTTACTATTTAACTATCTTAGGAGCGGTACGGTTGTTGCTTTACTTCTAGCGTTCTGTCCTCTACGGAACAACAACTCAGTTTCCATGTGAAAGATATGCATCATAGCTGCGTCGCGGCTTCCTAGAAAAAAGGTGTGGGAGGTGAATTCCCACATATTAAGCCACATCTGTATCCGTCTTTTTGGAAGTACCGAACTAACAGGAGCATATATGTACGACATTCTCTCACTAATCGTATGAATGCGAAATATCAAACGCTACCTTTCAGAATCACTCAATGCCACAAATAACTCTTTTAGGGTGAACAACTCCTGTTTTTTTTTCATGAAGGTCTCAGATTGCTTACCTAAGATGCCGTAGCTCCACACATCACTTTTTAGCGAAAATTTGTTGCTGGTGATAATCTCTGGAGGAAGCCATTTTATAGCCATTTTCCTCTGTGTTGTCACCTGATATGTGTCACCAAGGCGGGAAAGACCGAAATCCGAGATTTTCAACTAAATGTCACCTGTTATTCGATTACGCGAGCAGTATTAAATGTCCTAACCTTGTAACTGGCCGAAAGTAAACAATTCCTGGCTGCAATATCCCTGTGTATACAACTCTTCGAATGCAGATATTCCAGCCCATACGCTGCTTCGGTGGTCCACTTGATTTTCTTCTGCGACGATGCCTTTTTCGATTTTAGATACGATCGTAAATCACCCACCACCAGCTTAAAATTCTTAAAAACTTTGTGACGCTTTATGATTCGCTATTCGAGGAGCTGCACTGCAAATCTCAAAGCAACAAATCCTAACCCTCTAGTAAAACAACTAAATAGAAAGATTGCTTTTTTACATAGCTCGTGTTCGTGTACGGAGCATGAAAAAATGTCAAAGCATGCAATAGAAAGCTCTCTCTTGAATTCGAATTGTGTTTCGAAGTGACTGAATTCGTAACACTTACAAGTTGCATAACAATTAGAAGGGGCTCCTTGTCCACTGCCACTCCGAATATGCGCACTATGTTAGGATGGATGAAATTTCTCATAATTCGAGCTTCTTTAAGGATCTCTCGCATCTAAACCATCAAGTTATCCGGGTGCCAGATCTGTTTCTGAACGCAGCCGTTTTCTACTTTTCGAAGCTGTTACCATTGACTTGCTACACGAGTACCGAAAGTAGCAGGAGCCACAAAACGGATTTTAGCAGCCGGGATTCTGTGTATTCGCTGTGGAGCGCGTCATCGTATCATCGAGCGACAGCGTCACACCTAATGGTATTTGAGGCTGAGATCAGCCACAGGGAGTGTTTTTGTTCTAAGGCTGAGTGTATTTATCATGTACAATGTACGCTTAGGTATTTAAAGGCATTCTTGTTTTTTTTTTGCTTGTCTATCTTCACTTGAAAATCTGTGTTCTTTTGGATTGCTGCATATGCCTTTCTCTTGCCATTTCTTTCTGAATCGTTTCATTTCTTGAATCCACGGTTCGGACATACGCTTGATCGGAATGTTACCCTTCCTACCATTGCTTACAGGTTTCGTGGTCTGTGTGCAGCTGGAGTTGAACACCATATCTGGACCTTTGTTTAAGAATAAAACTTGGTCTGCAATAGAAATGCGGAAGATTTTCGGCAAGCTCATTTATTTCTAGTGTTGTACGCATTCACATTTTTGGAAAGGTAATCATCGTTTGAATTTTGTGATAATTAGTCCAAGATCGTGCCTACCATTACTTAAAGGCATCCTCCACGATGCAATATGGTTGTCGAGTTTTTCGTCGAATATGGGAGGTCAGACCCTACTGAGACACTCGTGCCAGAAAGAGCAGCGAAAAATGCCCGGAAACCGCTTTTCTCTACCAAAACAGGATCGCTTTTGTGACGTTTCATTTCTGACATTAGAAGGATTGACCGGTTCGGAGGAGTGAAGTGTTCAATGTAATAAACGTGGTAAACGTGATAAATTCTTTTGATAACCGCTTGTTTTCCTTTCTTAATTGTAACAAAGGATCGACCCAAAGGCCAGCCTCCAAACCCAGGAAGCCGTTTTGAGGTGGCGAGAACTTCATTCGGAGGCAATTTCAGAACTCCAAAGTTTGTGAATGACCTCGTGAAGACCCACTAGTCCGATTAAACGCAAAAACTGGAAAACGGTTTTCATCGTGGACACTGCCTTTAAGCAGTATCAATTTTTCACCTCAATATCCACACCTGTCCTTTATTTTGGGCACAACAATCAGTTGCTGACAACATGAACCTCTAGAAATTCAGAAACGGTGGGCCAGCAAGCAATGAAAAAGAACACAGATTTCTAAGTGAAGAGATACAAGAAAAAACACTGAAATGCATTATAAATACCTAAACATACATTGTACATGATAAATACACTCGGTTTTAGGACAAAAACGCTCCCCGTGGCTGATCTCAGCCTCAAATACCACTTAAAGGCACAGTACACCCTCAGATATGAATTTTGAGATTTTCAGGTAATTGTGTAGAAGACCCCTCCTGTATTACACGTGCCAAATGCCAGATCTCATTTCCTCCAAATAAGCGAGATATGAGCGACCACCACAGGCCCGACCCCCTTCGCTCACCACCACAGGCCCGACCCCCTAACAGATTTTCGAAATCGATAGCGGATAAATGGGTGGATGAATTCCAACAGATCGTCGTTCTTTAGTCCATTACCGGACTGTCTCCTTATCCTGACTTTCTCCCACGCAACGATTGCGAATGAAGAGAAATACAGGCCTGAGACAACTCGTCCACCAATTTTCTACCTCAAAACCTAGGCTTCTTTGAAGAGCCATAACTCAGTTTAAAAGGGATTTAGACGATATCAGAGACACCACTGTGATCAGCGTGTGACTGTCTCTAAGATAAGCACGAAATCTGGAAATTAATTTTTTGGGTGTCCTGTGCCTTTAAGTGTGACGCTGGCGCTCAATAATACGATAACGCGCTCCACGGCGAATGGGGCCATGGTAACACCGTTGAGAGAGGGGCTCTCTACACACATGGGGAGTAGTTGTCCTGTTTTTGCAGTTCGACACGTGGCGCCACTCAATGCAAGCGAAATGGTCCCGAGTGGAATCAGTGCCGCGAAAGGCCAGACATCACCTCCCTCGGTGTGTAGAGAGACCCTGTCCCAAATCCGTTTTGTGCAGGAGCCTCGTACCAGTTTGACAACGCCGCGCGCTTCGCATTAAGCCGGCCGAAACTGATTCGTGGTTCTTCTCTGTGTCTTCGATCAATAAGCCACTTTGGCTCTAATTGCAATTTCTTGTTGGGATGATCTTTGCAGCCAACTTTCCTTGCTGTAGGCGCAATATACACCGAGAGAGGAGCTTGGACGAGTACTATGTCCTGAAGCAGTGCGAGCGGTGGTAATCGATTACTCCGTCGCTAGAGCGCATTTATTACAGCCGTCGCTAAAAATTTCCTGAGCTTATGTTAAACGTGCTCTAGTGATGGAGTAAACAGAACGGATTCGCGCCACTAGCGAAAGGTAAAACTCGTCTGGCTGATTTCTCGCCGTCTAATGCGCCTACAACCACACTTTATTACCGTAGGCTTATCACTATTGCGGCGCTCATGCCAAGTCTGGCGTGATAGGCCAACACCAAGGAAATGGAGAGGAGAGAGATTTTCTCTCCTGCAAGAAGTCTCAACCATTACTTTCCCTCTGATTGATAATGATTAAAGCCGTCTCATTCATGAGCGGCTTCCCCTCCAGCTACTTAAAGGCAGTGGTCGCACTCGAACATGCTCGTCGTCTTTTCCTCTCTAAACCCTTTTCTGGGTATAGAGTAGAAGAACCTATGAGAAAAAATCGCGAAAAAAACGCTGTTCTGGGCCAAATTTGAAGCCTGAACTTTCTTTTCTTTTGATGGTGGACGAGCCCGCCTCACATCATCGGCATCGTTGATCTCTAATAACAAGAACATCAGCTGCCTTGATATTGAATTTCAATCAATGAACCTTCGGATTTATGTACACATTTAGTCAAAAACATTGACTGAAGTGCTTGCATTCATTGTTCAACTGTTTTATTAGGTAAATTTGCATTTATTTCTTTCTCTGAGTGTCGATGATTTTTGACTGCTCGGGATGAGACTGCGATCTTTCTGTGCATGTTTGCACCAGGGATGAGCGGAGTTCCGCATTCCGCGTTCCGAAACCCGCAGTTTCGCGAATTTTCGGCATTCCGCGTTCCACATTCCGAAAACCGCAGAAAACGCTGTGGAATGCGAAAATATCGGGTCTTCTTGGACGTAGGAAAACATTAGATGATTTCTGGATTTTTCCGCGTTTCGCGGTCCGAAAACCGCATTTCCGCGCATTTTCAGGCGTTTCGCGCCCGAAAAAAATTTTTGTTAAAAAAAATTTGGCATTTGAAACCGAGAAAAAAATTTCTGTTCCGAAACCCGAGAACCGATTTCCGAAATTTCATATTTTTATTCCGCTAATCCCTGGTGTGCACGAACTGGAAACTTAGGGTCATAAAGCCACAGTCCAAGCTCAGAATCGATTTTTCGATTTTCTACCTATCTTGGAGAAAATTTCACGCTGATCACAACGGTGTCTCCAAAATCGCTCAGAACTCACTACCAACTGAGTTGCGGCTCCTCAAATATTTTGAATTTGAACTGGTTGAAGTTCGCGGACGAGTTGTTTCGAGCCTGTTTTTTCGTTATTCGCAGCAATCATTCTGAAGCAGGTCACAATATGAAGCCAGACCGAAAACAAAAGGAAGAACATAGATTTTGAATAAAATCATTCGCGCGCCTCTTCCCTATTGAGGTCGGAAACCTGCCAATGGGCGTAATCCATTTTTTCCTTCAAGGGGGCGTGGTCGATTTTTTCCTAGCTTTTTCTCGCTTATTTGAGCGAATTGAGATTTCGCGCTCGGCAGGGTTGCTGTAGGCGGCGACCGGACCATAATATCAAAAATTACCTCTGAGGTTGGACTGTGCCTTTAATAACTCTAATTCTAGCCCGTTTTTCACCGCGCTACCTTCATAGTTTTTGAGCTGTTTTTGATCTGAGCTAATTTTTGTGGTTTTTTCGATAACGTTTTTGATCGTGACCACTGCCTAAAAAGGCAGTGTTCACGATAAATCGTGGATGTCCAGCTTCTTACAGATTATGATACGTCAAGAGCTTACTGTGACCATAGCGTCGGGTTCAACTGCAGAAAAGGACGAGAAACCGATTTTTTGCGCCTAAGCAGGACCTCTTGTGTGACGTCATATTTTTGAGAATGTAAGGATTGACCGGTGTGAAGGAATGAATAAATTACACTACGACTTATGTAAAGTTCATGTGTATAAGAATATATAACAAGTACGGACAATGAAAGAGTAGCCATTTTCTAATTATATTTGATCCAATCTTCAAAATACTAGAAGTAAGTAATTCAAGAAAAGGAAAGGTATGAAGGAGAAGTTGACAAAGCTCGTTTCGCCCCTGGCCTCAGACGAACTTTATCAAACAGCCCTGCCGGGGATCCTCAGTGAGGAACAGAACTGTCGATGAAAAAGAAGGATGAATACGAAAGCATGAGCCGTGCAGAGTGAAGTAGTGTTAGAAACGTTAGAAAGAGGTATTAGGGCAAGAAGCTATAGTATACTATCAATATCAGAATGAAGTCTATATGATCACAAATCCTTATCTTCGACAGTATCGAACACCGACCTATCAACAGTGAAGGCTTAGTATGTTATGCTTCTTACCAATTGTGCTATACTTTTCTTTTCATCTCTTAGTTTAAACTTATATGTTATCATTTTTTGTTTATAGATGCATTTTATCATATTTAATTTCTGAAAGTTGGGCTCCGCAGAAAAGGTCAAGGATTTGGCATTGCTCCTAAATGTCGTGAAATTGTCTTATTGGATTTGGCTCTCAACTTGATTTTTCAAATGTAGTGAAATTGTCGAATTGATTTGGCTGTGATGATACTATATGCAGATAACATAATCATTAAATGTAGTGAAATTGTTGCAAACGGATTTGGCAGGAGCTCTATCAATTACCACAGTCAAATCATGCGTCAGAAGGTCCTCTGGCGAGCGAATGAAGACAAAAAGAAAAAAAATAATAATCCTCAGTCAACCATGCTGAACGAAACGTGGCCTTATGGGCTAGAATTAAGGTTTCCAAATGCTATTCTGCCTTTTCAGTGTGGCCTTTTCAGGTACCAGACCTTCCCTCACCGATGAGATAAAATTCATGAAAACGAAATCTAACGCAATTTACTCGCTACTGACTCTGTCTTCGTGTCCTCAACGCTTTCACGGTTCGCATTGTATAGAAACGTTTTGCTGCTAGGTTTATTCCTGTTCTCATTCGATTCAATATGCGCTCCAAGGAAAACCCCTTCTGACGCGTGATTTGACTGTGATAATTGATAGAGCTCCTGCCAAATCCGTTTGCAACAATTTCACTACATTTAATGATTATGTTATCTGCATATAGTATCATCACAGCCAAATCAATTCGACAATTTCACTACATTTGAAAAATCAAGTTGAGAGCCAAATCCAATAAGACAATTTCACGACATTTAGGAGCAATGCCAAATCCTTGACCTTTTCTGCGGAGCCCAACTTTCAGAAATTTCACAACTTTTTACAAGGGTTTCCCTTCTACAATATCGTCAAGCTCTAAAAGACAAGTTGTTTTTCTTCAAGACATAGTGGAAGAAATGAAGGAACAGCTGCTAGGATTGCAAGATAATAGTTGCAAGGCGGCTTCCTACAGACAAGATACAAGGCATATACTTTTTGAATTTAAAAATCGAGAAAATGAAGAAATGAGTTTTAAAATGACCCAATTGTACAGGGTTGGGGCACAATCCTAGACAGGGGAGAGGGCACCCACCATTCAAATTCAAGACAGAAGTGAAATGAACCACCCATTGGTAAGGCTACCAGTCGGAGTATTTTCATGAAGTTTCTATAAAAACAATGATTGATAGCAGTATCAGACATCTTTTATCAGAATTTTCCATCATTTCTATGAGTCTTGGGTGGCCTCACCCCGTCTAGGATAGACCCAGGGTCAGTCGCTCTAGCCAAACTTCACCGGTTCTTGCTGACGTGGCTCGTCTGCGCCGGCCCACATGTCTGATTCGGAACAAGAACGATAGTTAAATACATCGTACGCGCAGAAAACCGTATATTATTTTTTCATGTTTTTGCGTAGCTTGGCCCCTCTAGTGAACGAAAATGTTGAAGTGGCCCATGAAAAACCTTCATTCTTCTTTCAACTCCCTTCTTCATTAAAGAAAAGTCAATCGGAACACATTGTAAATACGAATTTGAATTTCGCGCCAAAATCATTTTAAGAGTTTTTTTGCATGTGGAGTTCGTGCCGTAACTATTTTTCCTGTTGTCTTACGGTCGCACCAACATTCTAGGAAAAAGTGCTAGATGACTGGTGAGAATTGGTGGCGGATATTAATCTTTGACGCCTTCCAACCTCATCGTCCAACATTTTTGACGCGCCAAAGTTTACCAGTGTGGTCTACCGGGCTCAATCATAAAATTGAGCCTGAAAATGGAAATTGATTTCCAGCACTAACGATAGTTAAGTGCGCTAGAAGAGGACTACCGTAACCTTAGGAATGATGTTATTCGGCTCTCTTAAACAAATTTGATGATACCCAATTGATCAATGATAAAGATAAAAGAAGTGAAGAGCGGTGTGTCTTCATTCACACACCGTCCTTCTCCAGAGGTCAGCAGTTGAGGATCTGCCTGGACTACAAGCAGAAAAACAACACCAGCGGTAGTAAAGATGTAGCGAATTCGGAGTCAGAACTTAGAAAATTTTAGAGCCAACTCGAGTGAGATTACAATAGCCTTGTTCTGGCGCAATTGCCTATCGCTCTTGTTGATTCGGAGGCATGACTTGCATACGGTGTCCTGGACATTAAACGGAGGTCCTGCACAGGTCCCATGATGTCCTGCACACTCCTACTGAGGTCCTGCACAGGTCCCATGATGTCCTGCACACTCCTACTAAGGTCTTGCACACGTTCCATGATGTCCTGCACACCCCTTCTGGGGTCCTGCACACGTCCCATGATGTCCTGCCCACGTCTACTACGGTCCTGCACACGTACAATGATGTCCTGCACACTCCTACTGAGGTCCTGCACAGGTCCCATGGTGTCCTGCACACTCCTACTATGGTCTTGCACACGATCCATGATGTCCTGCACACCCCTACTGAAGTCCTGCACAGGTCCCATGATGTCCTGCACACCCTTCTGGGGGTCCTGCACACGTCCCATGATGTCCTGCCCACTCCTACTAAGGTCTTGCACACGTTCCACGATGTCCTGCACACCCCTACTGAGGTCATGCACAGGTCCCATGGTGTCCTGCACACTCCTACTAAGGTCTTGCACACGATCCATGATGTCCTGCACACCCCTACTGAGGTCCTGCACAGGTCCCATGATGTCCTGCACACCCCTTCTGGGGTCCTGCACACGTCCCATGATGTCCTGCCCACTTATACTACGGTCCTGCACGTACAATGATGTCCTGCACACTCCTACTGAGGTCCTGCACAGGTCCCATGGTGTCCTGCACACTCCTACTAAGGTCTTGCACACGATCCATGATGTCCTGCACACTCCTACTGAGGTCCTGCACAGGTCCCATGATGTCCTGCACACTCCTACTGAGGTCCTGCACAGGTCCCATGATGTCCTGCACACTCCTACTAAGGTCTTGCACACGTTCCATGATGTCCTGCACACTCCTACTGAGGTCCTGCACAGGTCCCATGATGTCCTGCACACTCCTACTAAGGTCTTGCACACGTTCCATGATGTCCTGCACACTCCTACTGAGGTCCTGCGCACATTCTACGACGTCCTGCACACCCCTACTGGGGTCCTGCACACGTCCCATGATGTCCTGTCCACTCCTACTACGGTCCTGCACACGTTCCATGATGTCCTGCACACTCCTACTGAGGTCCTGCACAGGTCCCATGATGTCCTGCACACTCCTACTAAGGTCTTGCACACGTTCCATGATGTCCTGCACACTCCTACTGAGGTCACACACATTCTACGACGTCCTGCACACCCCTACTGGGGTCCTGCACACGTCCCATGATGTCCTGTCTACTCCTAATACGGTCCTGCACACGTTCCATGATGTCCTGCACACTCCTACTGAGGTCCTGCACAGGTCCCATGATGTCCTGCACACCCCTACTGAGGTCCTGCACAGGTCCCATGATGTCCTGCACACTCCTACTAAGGTCTTGCACACGTTCCATGATGTCCTGCACACTCCTACTGAGGTCCTGCACAGGTCCCATGATGTCCTGCACACTCCTACTAAGGTCCTGCACACGTTCCATGATGTCCTGCACACTCCTACTGAGGTCCTGCACACATTCTACGACGTCCTGCACACCCCTACTGGGGTCCTGCACACGTCCCATGATGTCCTGTCCACGTCTACTACGGTCCTGCACACGTACAATGATGTCCTGCACACTCCTACTGAGGTCCTGCACAGGTCCCATGATGTCCTGCACACTCCTACTAACGTCTTGCACACGATCCATGATGTCCTGCACACTCCTACTGAGGTCCTGCACAGGTCCCATGATGTCCTGCACACTCCTACTGAGGTCCTGCACAGGTCCTATGATGTCCTGCACACTCCTACTAAGGTCTTGCACGATCCATGATGTCCTGCACACTCCTACTGAGGTCCTGCACAGGTCCCATGATGTCCTGCACACTCCTACTGAGGTCCTGCACAGGTCCCATGATGTCCTGCACACTCCTACTAAGGTCTTGCACACGTTCCATGATGTCCTGCACACCCCTTCTGGGGTCCTGCACACGTCCCATGATGTCCTGCCCACGTCTACTACGGTCCTGCACACGTAAAATGATGTCCTGCACACTCCTACTGAGGTCCTGCACAGGTCCCATGGTGTCCTGCACACTCCTACTATGGTCTTGCACACGATCAATGATGTCCTGCACACCCCTACTGAGGTCCTGCACAGGTCCCATGATGTCCTGCACACCCCTTCTGGGGTCCTGCACACGTCCCATGATGTCCTACCCACTCCTACTAAGGTCTTGCACACGTTCCATGATGTCCTGCACACCCCTACTGAGGTCCTGCACAGGTCCCATGGTGTCCTGCACACTCCTACTACGGTCTTGCACACGATCCATGATGTCCTGCACACCCCTACTGAGGTCCTGCACAGGTCCCATGATGTCCTGCACACCCCTTCTGGGGTCCTGCACACGTCCCATGATGTCCTGCCCACTTATACTACGGTCCTGCACACGTACAATGATGTCCTGCACACTCCTACTGAGGTCCTGCACAGGTCCCATGGTGTCCTGCACACTCCTACTAAGGTCTTGCACACGATCCATGATGTCCTGCACACTCCTACTGAGGTCCTGCACAGGTCCCATGATGTCCTGCACACTCCTACTGAGGTCCTGCACAGGTCCCATGATGTCCTGCACACTCCTACTAAGGTCTTGCACACGCTCCATGATGTCCTGCACACTCCTACTGAGGTCCTGCACAGGTCCCATGATGTCCTGCACACTCCTACTAAGGTCTTGCACACGTTCCATGATGTCCTGCACACTCCTACTGAGGTCCTGCGCACATTCAACGACGTCCTGCACACCCCTACTGGGGTCCTGCACACGTCCCATGATGTCCTGTCCACTCCTACTACGGTCCTGCACACGTTCCATGATGTCCTGCACACTCCTACTGAGGTCCTGCACAGGCCCCATGATGTCCTGCACACTCCTACTAAGGTCTTGCACACGTTCCATGATGTCCTGCACACTCCTACTGAGGTCCCGCACACATTCTACGACGTCCTGCACACTACTGGGGTCCTGCACACGTCCCATGATGTCCTGTCTACTCTAATACGGTCCTGCACACGTTCCATGATGTCCTGCACACTCCTACTGAGGTCCTGCACAGGTCCCATGATGTCCTGCACACTCCTACTAACGTCTTGCACACGATCCATGATGTCCTGCACACTTGATTGAGGTCCTGCACAGGTCCCATGATGTCCTGCACACTCTACCGGGAGGTCCTGCACAGGTCCCTGATGTCCTGCACACTCCTACCAAGGTCTTGCACACGTTCCATGATGTCCTGCACACTTCCTACTGAGGTTCTGCACAGGTCCCATGATGTCCTGCACACTCCTACTAAGGTCCTGCACACGTTCCATGATGTCCTGCACACTCCTACTGAGGTCCTGCACACATTCTACGACGTCCTGCACACCCCTACTGGGGTCCTGCACACGTCCCATGATGTCCTGTCCACTCCTACTACGGTCCTGCACACGTTCCATGATGTCCTGCACACTCCTACTGAGGTCCTGCACAGGTCCCATGATGTCCTGCACGCTCCTACTAAGGTCTTGCACACGTTCCATGATGTCCTGCACCTTCCTACTGAGGCCCTGCACACATTCTACGACGTCCTGCACACCCCTACTGGGGTCCTGCACACGTCCCATGATGTCCTGTCCACTCCTACTACGGTCCTGCGCACGTTCCATGATGTCCTGCACACTCCTACTGAGGTCCTGCACAGGTCCCATGATGTCCTGCACACTCCTACTAAGGTCTTGCACACGTTCCATGATGTCCTGCACACGTCCCATGATGTCCTGTCCACTCCTAATACGGTCCTGCACAGGTCCCATGATGTCCTGCACACTCCTACTAAGGTCTTGCACACGTTCCATGATGTCCTGCACACCCCTACTGAGGTCCTGCACAGGTCCCATGGTGTCCTGCACACTCCTACTAAGGTCTTGCACACGATCCATGATGTCCTGCACACTCCTACTGAGGTCCTGCACAGGTCCCATGATGTCCTGCACACCCCTTCTGGGGTCCTGCACACGTCCCATGATGTCCTGCCCACTTATACTACGGTCCTGCACACGTACAATGATGTCCTGCACACTCCTACTGAGGTCCTGCACAGGTCCCATGGTGTCCTGCACACTCCTACTAAAGTCTTGCACACGATCCATGATGTCCTGCACACTCCTACTGAGGTCCTGCACAGGTCCCATGATGTCCTGCACACTCCTACTGAGGTCCTGCACAGGTCCCATGATGTCCTGCACACTCCTACTAAGGTCTTGCACACGTTCCATGATGTCCTGCACACTCCTACTGAGGTCCTGCACAGGTCCCATGATGTCCTGCACACTCCTACTAAGGTCTTGCACACGTTCCATGATGTCCTGCACACTCCTACTGAGGTCCTGCACACATTCTACGACGTCCTGCACACCCCTCACTGGGTCCTGCACACGATCCATGATGTCCTGCACACTCCTACTGAGGTCTCTGCACAGGTCCCATGATGTCCTGCACACTCCTACTGAGGTCCTGCACAGGTCCCATGATGTCCTGCACACTCCTACTAAGGTCTTGCACACGTTCCATGATGTCCTGCACACTCCTACTGAGGTCCTGCACAGGTCCCATGATGTCCTGCACACTCCTACTAAGGTCTTGCACACGTTCCATGATGTCCTGCACACTCCTACTGAGGTCCTGCGCACATTCTACGACGTCCTGCACACCCCTACTGGGGTCCTGCACACGTCCCATGATGTCCTGTCCACTCCTACTACGGTCCTGCACACGTTCCATGATGTCCTGCACACTCCTACTGAGGTCCTGCACAGGTCCCATGATGTCCTGCACACTCCTACTAAGGTCTTGCACACGTTCCATGATGTCCTGCACACTCCTACTGAGGTCCCGCACACATTCTACGACGTCCTGCACACCCCTACTGGGGTCCTGCACACGTCCCATGATGTCCTGTCTACTCCTAATACGGTCCTGCACACGTTCCATGATGTCCTGCACACTCCTACTGAGGTCCTGCACACGTTCCATGATGTCCTGCACACTCCTACTAAGGTCTTGCACACGTTCCATGATGTCCTGCACACGTCCCATGATGTCCTGTCCACTCCTAATACGGTCCTGCACAGGTCCCATGATGTCCTGCACACTCCTACTAAGGTCTTGCACACGTTCCATGATGTCCTGCACACCCCTACTGAGGTCCTGCACAGGTCCCATGGTGTCCTGCACACTCCTACTAAGGTCTTGCACACGATCCATGATGTCCTGCACACCCCTACTGAGGTCCTGCACAGGTCCCATGATGTCCTGCACACCCCTTCTGGGGTCCTGCACACGTCCCATGATGTCCTGCCCACTTATACTACGGTCCTGCACACGTACAATGATGTCCTGCACACTCCTACTGAGGTCCTGCACAGGTCCCATGGTGTCCTGCACACTCCTACTAAGGTCTTGCACACGATCCATGATGTCCTGCACACTCCCACTGAGGTCCTGCACAGGTCCCATGATGTCCTGCACACTCCTACTGAGGTCCTGCACAGGTCCCATGATGTCCTGCACACTCCTACTAAGGTCTTGCACACGTTCCATGATGTCCTGCACACTCCTACTGAGGTCCTGCACAGGTCCCATGATGTCCTGCACACTCCTACTAAGGTCTTGCACACGTTCCATGATGTCCTGCACACTCCTACTGAGGTCCCGCACACATTCTACGACGTCCTGCACACCCCTACTGGGGTCCTGCACACGATCCATGATGTCCTGCACACTCCTACTGAGGTCCTGCACAGGTCCCATGATGTCCTGCACACTCCTACTGAGGTCCTGCACAGGTCCCATGATGTCCTGCACACTCCTACTAAGGTCTTGCACACGTTCCATGATGTCCTGCACACTCCTACTGAGGTCCTGCACAGGTCCCATGATGTCCTGCACACTCCTACTAAGGTCTTGCACACGTTCCATGATGTCCTGCACACTCCTACTGAGGTCCTGCGCACATTCTACGACGTCCTGCACACCCCTACTGGGGTCCTGCACACGTCCCATGATGTCCTGCCCACTTATACTACGGTCCTGCACACGTACAATGATGTCCTGCACACTCCTACTGAGGTCCTGCACAGGTCCCATGATGTCCTGCACACCCCTTCTGGGGTCCTGCACACGTCCCATGATGTCCTGCCCACTTATACTACGGTCCTGCACACGTACAATGATGTCCTGCACACTCCTACTGAGGTCCTGCACAGGTCCCATGGTGTCCTGCACACTCCTACTAAGGTCTTGCACACGATCCATGATGTCCTGCACACTCCTACTGAGGTCCTGCACAGGTCCCATGATGTCCTGCACACTCCTACTGAGGTCCTGCACAGGTCCCATGATGTCCTGCACACTCCTACTAAGGTCTTGCACACGTTCCATGATGTCCTGCACACTCCTACTGAGGTCCTGCACAGGTCCCATGATGTCCTGCACACTCCTACTAAGGTCTTGCACACGTTCCATGATGTCCTGCACACTCCTACTGAGGTCCTGCACACATTCTACGACGTCCTGCACACCCCTACTGGGGTCCTGCACACGTTCCATGATGTCCTGCACACTCCTACTGAGGTCCTGCACAGGTTCCATGATGTCCTGCACACTCCTACTGAGGTCCTGCACAGGTCCCATGATGTCCTGCACACTCCTACTAAGGTCTTGCACACGTTCCATGATGTCCTGCACACTCCTACTGAGGTCCTGCACAGGTCCCATGATGTCCTGCACACTCCTACTAAGGTCTTGCACACGTTCCATGATGTCCTGCACACTCCTACTGAGGTCCTGCGCACATTCTACGACGTCCTGCACACCCCTACTGGGGTCCTGCACACGTCCCATGATGTCCTGTCCACTCCTACTACGGTCCTGCACACGTTCCATGATGTCCTGCACACTCCTACTGAGGTCCTGCACAGGTCCCATGATGTCCTGCACACTCCTACTAAGGTCTTGCACACGTTCCATGATGTCCTGCACACTCCTACTGAGGTCCCGCACACATTCTACGACGTCCTGCACACCCCTACTGGGGTCCTGCACACGTCCCATGATGTCCTGCACACTCCTACTAAGGTCTTGCACACGCTCCATGATGTCCTGCACACCCCTACTGAGATCCTGCACAGGTCCCATGGTGTCCTACACACTCCTACTAAGGTCTTGCACACGATCCATGATGTCCTGCACACCCCTACTGAGGTCCTGCACAGGTCCCATGATGTCCTGACCACCCCTTCTGGGGTCCTGCACACGTCCCATGATGTCCTGCCCACTTATACTACGGTCCTGCACACGTACAATGATGTCCTGCACACTCCTACTGAGGTCCTGCACAGGTCCCATGGTGTCCTGCACACTCCTACTAAGGTCTTGCACACGATCCATGATGTCCTGCACACTCCTACTGAGGTCCTGCACAGGTCCCATGATGTCCTGCACACTCCTACTGAGGTCCTGCACAGGTCCCATGATGTCCTGCACACTCCTACTGAGGTCTTGCACACGTTCCATGATGTCCTGCACACTCCTACTGAGGTCCTGCACAGGTCCCATGATGTCCTGCACACTCCTACTAAGGTCTTGCACACGTTCCATGATGTCCTGCACACTCCTACTGAGGTCCTGCACACATTCTACGACGTCCTGCACACCCCTACTGGGGTCCTGCACACGTTCCATGATGTCCTGCACACTCCTACTGAGGTCCTGCACAGGTCCCATGATGTCCTGCACACTCCTACTGAGGTCCTGCACAGGTCCCATGATGTCCTGCACACTCCTACTAAGGTCTTGCACACGTTCCATGATGTCCTGCACACTCCTACTGAGGTCCTGCACAGGTCCCATGATGTCCTGCACACTCCTACTAAGGTCTTGCACACGTTCCATGATGTCCTGCACACTCCTACTGAGGTCCTGCACACATTCCACGACGTCCTGCACACCCCTACTGGGGTCCTGCACACGTCCCATGATGTCCTGTCCACTCCTACTACGGTCCTGCACACGTTCCATGATGTCCTGCACACTCCTACTGAGGTCCTGCACAGGTCCCATGATGTCCTGCACACTCCTACTAAGGTCTTGCACACGTTCCATGATGTCCTGCACACTCCTACTGAGGTCCCGCACACATTCTACGACGTCCTGCACACCCCTACTGGGGTCCTGCACACGTCCCATGATGTCCTGTCTACTCCTAATACGGTCCTGCACACGTTCCATGATGTCCTGCACACTCCTACTGAGGTCCTGCACACGTTCCATGATGTCCTGCACACTCCTACTGAGGTCCCGCACACATTCTACGACGTCCTGCACACCCCTACTGGGGTCCTGCACACGATCCATGATGTCCTGCACACTCCTACTGAGGTCCTGCACAGGTCCCATGATGTCCTGCACACTCCTACTGAGGTCCTGCACAGGTCCCATGATGTCCTGCACACTCCTACTAAGGTCTTGCACACGTTCCATGATGTCCTGCACACTCCTACTGAGGTCCTGCACAGGTCCCATGATGTCCTGCACACTCCTACTAAGGTCTTGCACACGTTCCATGATGTCCTGCACACTCCTACTGAGGTCCTGCGCACATTCTACGACGTCCTGCACACCCCTACTGGGGTCCTGCACACGTCCCATGATGTCCTGTCCACTCCTACTACGGTCCTGCACACGTTCCATGATGTCCTGCACACTCCTACTGAGGTCCTGCACAGGTCCCATGATGTCCTGCACACTCCTACTAAGGTCTTGCACACGTTCCATGATGTCCTGCACACTCCTACTGAGGTCCTGCACACATTCTACGACGTCCTGCACACCCCTTCTGGGGTCCTGCACACGTCCCATGATGTCCTGTCTACTCCTAATACGGTCCTGCACACGTTCCATGATGTCCTGCACTCTACTGAGGTCCCTGCACATGATGTCCTGCACACGATCCATGATGTCCTGCACACTCCTACTGAGGTCCTGCACACGATCCCATGATGTCCTGCACACTCTACTGAGGTCCTGCACAGGTCCATGATGTCCTGCACACTCCTACTAAGGTCTTGCACACGTCCCATGATGTCCTGCACACCCTACTGAGGTCCTGCACGTATGATGTCCTGCACCCCTACTGAGGTCCTCCACAGGTCCCATGATGTCCTGCACACTCCTACTACGGTCCTGCACACGTTCAATGATGTCCTGCACACTCCTACTGAGGTCCTGCACAGGTCCCATGTCCTGCACACTCCTACTGAGGTCCTGCACACATTCCATGATGTCCTGCACACTCCTACTGGTCCTGCACACATTCCATGATGTCCTGCACACCCCTACTGAGGTCCTGCACAGGTCCCATGATGTCCTGCACACTCTACTAAGGTCTTGCACACGTTCCATGATGTCCTGCACACTCCTACTAAGGTCTTGCACACGTTCCATGATGTCCTGCACACTCTTACTGAGGTCCTGCACAGGTCCCATGATGTCCTGCACACTCCTACTGAGGTCCTGCACAGCTCCCATGATGTCCTGCACTCTCCTACAAAGGTCTAGCACACGTTCCATGATGTCCTACACACTCCTACTGAGGTCCTGCACAGGTCCCATGATGTCCTGCCCACTCCTACTAAGGTCTTGCACACGTTCCATGATGGCCTGCACACTCCTACTGAGGTCCTGCACATCCCATGATGTCCTGCACACTCTACTGAGGTCCTGCACAGGTCCCATGATGTCCTGCACACTCCTACTAAGGTCTTGCACACGTTCCATGATGTCCTGCACACTCCTACTGAGGTCCTGCACAGGTCCCATGATGTCCTGCACACTCTTCTAAGATCTTGCACACGTTCCATTATGTCCTGCACACTCCTACTGAGGTCCTTCACAGATCCCATGCTGTCCTGCACACTCCTACTGAGGTCCTGCACAGGTCCCATGATGTCCTGCCCACTACTACTACGGTCCTGCACACGTTCAATGATGTCCTGCAAACTCCTACTGAGGTCCTACACAGGTCCCATGATATCCTGCACACTCCTACTAAGGTCTTGCACACGTTCCATGATGTCCTGCACACTCCTACTGAGGTCCTGCACAGGTCCCATGATGTCCTGCACCCTCCTACTGAGGTCCTGCACAGGTCCCATGATGTCCTGCACACTCCTACTAAGGTCTTGCACACGTTCCATGATGTCCTGCACACTCCTACTGAGGTCCTGCACAGGTCCCATGATGTCCTGCACACTCCTACTAAGGTCTTGCACACGTTCCATGATGTCCTGCACACTCTACTGAGGTCCTGCACACATTCTCGACGTCCTGCACACCCCTACTGGGGTCCTGCACACGTCCCATGATGTCCTGTCCACTCCTACTACGGTCCTGCACACGTTCCATGATGTCCTGCACACTCCTACTGAGGTCCTGCACAGGTCCCATGATGTCCTGCACACTCCTACTAAGGTCTTGCACACGTTCCATGATGTCCTGCACACTCCTACTGAGGTCCTGCACAGGTCCCACGACGTCCTGCACACCCCTACTGGGGTCCTGCACACGTCCCATGATGTCCAGCACACTCCTACTACGGTCCTGCACACGTTCCATGATGTCCTGCACACTCCTACTGAGGTCCTGCACAGGTCCCATGATGTCCTGCACACTCCTACTAAGGTCTTGCATACGTTCCATGATGTCCTGCACACTCCTACTGAGGTCCTGCACGTCCCATGATGTCCTGCACACTCCTACTGGGGTCCTGCACAGGTCCCATGATGTCCCTGCACACTCCTACTACGGTCCTGCACACGTTCCATGATGTCCTGCACACTCCTACTGAGGTCCTGCACAGGTCCCATGATGTCCTGCACACTCCTACTAAGGTCTTGCACACGATCCATGATGTCCTGCACACACTCCTACTGAGGTCCTGCACAGGTCCCATGATGTCCTGCACACTCCTACTGGGGTCCTGCAGTCCCATGATGTCCTGCACACTCCTACTAAGGTCCTGCACACGTTCCATGATGTCCTGCACACTCCTACTGAGGTCCTGCACAGGTCCCATGATGTCCTGCACACTCCTACTAAGGTCTTGCACACGATCCATGATGTCCTGCACACTCCTACTAGGTCCTGCACAGGTCCCATGATGTCCTGCACACTCCTACTGAGGTCCTGCACAGGTCCCATAATGTCCTGCACACTCCTACTAAGGTCTTGCACACATTCCATGATGTCCTGCACACTCCTACTGAGGTCCTGCACAGGTCCCATGATGTCCTGCACCTCCTACTAAGGTCTTGCACGTTCCATGATGTCCTGCACTCCTACTGAGGTCCTGCACATTCTACGACGTCCTGCATACTCCTACTGAGGTCCTGCACAGGTCCCATGATGACCTGCACACTCCTACTAAGGTCTTGCACACGTTCAATGATGTCCTGCACACTCCTACTGAGGTCCTGCACAGGTCCCATGATGTCCTGCACACTCCTAATAAGGTCTTGCACACGTTCCATGATGTCCTGAACACTCCTACTGAGGTCCTGCACAGGTCCCATGATGTCCTGCACACTCCTACTGAGGTCCTGCACAGGTCCCATGATGTCCTGCACACTCCTACTAAGGTCTTGCACACGTTCCATGATGTCCTGCACACTCCTACTGAGGTCCTGCACAGGTCCCATGATGTCCTGCACACTCCTACTAAGGTCTTGCACACGTTCCATGATGTCCTGCACACTCCTACTGGGGTGCTGCACACATTCTATGACGTCCTGCACACTCCTACTGGGGTCCTGCACACGTCCCATGATGTCCTGCACACTCCTACTACGGTCCTGCACACGTTCCATGATGTCCTGCACCTCCTACTGAGGTCCTGCACAGGTCCCATGATGTCCTGCACACTCCTACTAAGGTCTTGCACGTTCCATGATGTCCTGCACACTCCTACTGAGGTCTGCACACGTCCATGATGTCCTGCACACTCCTACTGAGGTCCTGCACAGGTCCCATGATGTCCTGCACACTCTACTGAGGTCCTGCACACGTTCCATGATGTCCTGCACACTCTACTGAGGTCCTGCACAGGTCCCATGATGTCCTGCACACTCCTACTGAGGTCTTGCACAGGTCCCATGATGTCCTGCACACTCCTACTGAGGTCTTGCACACGTTCCATGATGTCCTGCACACTCCCTACTGAGGTCCTGCACAGGTCCCATGATGTCCTGCACACTCCTACTAAGGTTTTGCACACGTTCCATGATGTCCTGCACACTCCTACTGAGGTCCTGCACAGGTCCCATGATGTCCTGCACACTCCTACTAAGGTCTTGCACACGTTCCATGATGTCCTGCACACTCCTACTGAGGTCCTGCACAGGTCCCATGATGTCCTGCACACCTACTGAGGTCCTGCACAGGTCCCATGATGTCCTGCACCTCCTACTACGGTCTTGCACACGTTCCATGATGTCCTGCACACTCCTACTGAGGTCCTGCACAGGTCCCATGATGTCCTGCACACTCCTACTAAGGTCTTGCACACGTTCCCATGATGTCCTGCACACTCCTACTGAGGTCCTGCGCACATTCTACGACGTCCTGCACACCCCTACTGAGGTCCTGCACACGTCTCATGATGTCCTTCCCACTCCTACTACGGTCCTGCACACGTTTAATGATGTCCTGCACACTCCTACTGAGGTCCTGCACAGGTCCCATGATGCCCTGCACTCTCCTACTAAGGTCTTGCACACGTTCCATGATGTCCTGCACCCTCCTACTGAGGTCCTGCACAGGTCCCATGATGTCCTGCACACTCCTACTAAGGTCTTGCACAGGTCCCATGATTCGTGCACACTCCTACTAAGGTCTTGCACGTTCCATGATGTCCTGCACACTCCTACTGAGGTCCTGCACAGGTCCCATGATGTCCTGCACACTCTACTAAGGTCTTGCACACGTTCCACGATGTCCTGCACACTCCTACTGAGGTCCTGCACACGTCCCATGATGTCCTGCACACTCCTACTGAGGTCCTGCACACGTCCCATGATGCCCTGCTGACTCCTACTACGGTCCTGCACACGTTCCATGATGGCCTGCACACTCCTGCTGAGGTCCTGCACAGGTCCCATGATGTCCTGCACACTTCTACTGAGGTCCTGCACACGTCCCATGATGTCCTGCACCTCCTACTGAGGTCCTGCACAGGTCCCATGATGTCCTGCACACTCCTACTGAGGTCCTGCACAGGTCCCATGATGTCCTGCACACTCCTACTAAGGTCTTGCACACGTTCCATGATGTCCTGCACACTCTACTGAGGTCCTGCACAGGTCCCATGATGTCCTGCACACTCCTACTAAGGTCCTGCACACGTTCCATGATGTCCTGCACACTCTCTACTGAGGTCCTGCACAGGTCCCATGATGTCCTCCACACTCCTACTGAGGTCCTGCCCAGGCCCCATGATGTCCTGCCCACTCCTACTACGGTCCTGCACACGTTCCATGATGTCCTGCACACTTCTACTGAGGTCCTGCACAGGTCCCATGATGTCCTGCACATTGTTACTAAGGTCTTGCACACGTTCCATGATGTCCTGCACACTCCTACTGAGGTCCTGCACACATTCCATGATGTCCTGCACACTCCTACTGAGATCTTTCACACGTTCCATGATGTCCTGCACACTCCTACTAAGGTCTTGCACACGTCCCATGATGTCCTGCACACTCCTACTAACGTCTTGCACACGATCCATGATGTCCTGCACACTCCTACTGAGGTCCTGCACAGGTCCCATGATGTCCTGCACACTCCTACTGAGGTCCTGCACAGGTCCCATGATGTCCTGCACACTCCTACTAAGGTCTTGCACACGTTCCATGATGTCCTGCACACTCCTACTGAGGTCCTGCACAGGTCCCATGATGTCCTGCACACTCCTACTAAGGTCTTGCACACGTTCCATGATGTCCTGCACACTCCTACTGAGGTCCTGCACACATTCTATGACGTCCTGCACACCCCTACTGGGGTCCTGCACACGTCCCATGATGTCCTGCCCACTCCTACTACGGTCCTGCACACGTTCCATGATGTCCTGCACACTCCTACTGAGGTCCTGCACAGGTCCCATGATGTCCTGCACACTCCTACTAAGGTCTTGCACACGTTCCATGATGTCCTGCACACTCCTACTGAGGTCCTGCACACACTCTACGACGTCCTGCGCACTCCTACTGAGGTCTTGCACACGTTCCATGATGTCCTGTACACTCCTACTGAGGTCCTGCACACGTTCCATGATGTCCTGCACACTCCTACTGAGGTCCTGCACAGGTCCCATGATGTCCTGCACACTCCTACTAAGGTCTTGCACACGTTCCATGATGTCCTGCACACTCCTACTGAGGTCCTGCACATTCTACGATGTCCTGCACACCCTACTGGGGTCCTGCACAGGTCCCATGATGTCCTGCACACTCTACTAAGGTCTTGCACACGTTCCATGATGTCCTGCACACTCCTACTGAGGTCCTGCACAGGTCCCATGATGTCCTGCACCTCCTACTAAGGTCTTGCACACGATCCATGATGTCCTGCACACTCCTACTGAGGTCCTGCACAGGTCCCATGATGTCCTGCACACCCCTTCTGGGGTCCTGCACACGTCCCATGATGTCCTGCCCACTTATACTACGGTCCTGCACACGTTCCATGATGTCCTGCACACTCCTACTGAGGTCCTGCACAGGTCCCATGATGTCCTGCACACTCCTACTAAGGTCTTGCACACGTTCCATGATGTCCTGCACACTCCTACTGAGGTCCTGCACAGGTCCCATGATGTCCTGCACACCCCTACTGAGGTCCTGCACAGGTCCCATGATGTCCTGCACTCTCCTACTAAGGTCTTGCACACGTTCCATGATGTCCTGCACACTCCTACTGAGGTCCTGCACAGGTCCATGATGTCCTGCACACCTCCCTACTACGGTCCTGCACACGTTCCATGATGTCCTGCACACTCCTACTGAGGTCCCGCACACATTCTACGACGTCCTGCACACCCCTACTGGGGTCCTGCACACGTCCCATGATGTCCTGTCTACTCCTAATACGGTCCTGCACACGCTCCATGATGTCCTGCACCTCTACTGAGGTCCTGCACAGGTCCCATGATGTCCTGCACCTCCTACTAACGTCTTGCACACGATCCATGATGTCCTGCACACCCCTACTCAGGTCCTGCACAGGTCCCATGATGTCCTGCACACTCGTACTGAGGTCCTGCACAGGTCCCATGATGTCCTGCACACTCCTACTAAGGTCTTGCACACGTTCCATGATGTCCTGCACACTCCTACTGAGGTCCTGCACAGGTCCCATGATGTCCCTGCACACTCCTACTAAGGTCCTGCACACGTTCCATGATGTCCTGCACACTCCTACTGAGGTCCTGCACACATTCTACGACGTCCTGCACACCCCTACTGGGGTCCTGCACACGTCCCATGATGTCCTGTCCACTCCTACTACGGTCCTGCACACGTTCCATGATGTCCTGCACACTCCTACTGAGGTCCTGCACAGGTCCCATGATGTCCTGCACGCTCCTACTAAGGTCTTGCACACGTTCCATGATGTCCTGCACCTTCCTACTGAGGCCCTGCACACATTCTACGACGTCCTGCACACCCCTACTGGGGTCCTGCACACGTCCCATGATGTCCTGCACACTCCTACTAAGGTCTTGCACACGTTCCATGATGTCCTGCACACTCCTACTGAGGTCCTGCACAGGTCCCATGATGTCCTGCCCACTCCTACTAAGGTCTTGCACACGTTCCATGATGTCCTGCACACGTCCCATGATGTCCTGTCCACTCCTAATACGGTCCTGCACAGGTCCCATGATGTCCTGCACACTCCTACTAAGGTCTTGCACACGTTCCATGATGTCCTGCACACTCCTACTGAGGTCCTGCACAGGTCCCATGATGTCCTGCCCACTCCTACTAAGGTCTTGCACACCTTCCATGATGTCCTGCACACGTCCCATGATGTCCTGTCCACTCCTAATACGGTCCTGCACAGGTCCCATGATGTCCTGCACACTCCTACTAAGGTCTTGCACACGTTCCATGATGTCCTGCACACTCCTACTAAGGTCCTGCACACGTTCCATGATGTCCTGCACACTCCTACTAAGGTCCTGCACACGTTCGATGATGTCCTGCATACTCCTACTGAGGCCCTGCCCACATTCTACGACGTCCTGCACACCCCTACTGAGGTCTCACATAGTCAACCGACACTTCAGCACATCCTGCGACGCCTTCTTATCGATGGTGCGCTTTGAACGAATACGCGCCGCGGTCAAGTACATCAACCCGCACAGCGTCCTCTTCCGAGCCGGACGTTCAAAGTACACCACCCTGGAGAGCAAGGTGTTTATATGGAGTCTAAGAAAACAATGACTGATAACGAAAAACCCACCATTTTCATAAACTATTCTTGAGAGGCCGGTTTCCGAGTTTCAAACGCCCGTTAGGGGCCCAGAAGTCATTATGGTGAGTTCTGACAATTATTTTCGTCATTCCGTGGCCGATTACCTCTAGTCACAAATTTTCGAGCGATTTGGTCCACGCCTTCCAAAAAATGGTTTTCGACGGACGGAGGTGGAGGCGGAGAGCGGTGGCGGAGGCGGAGGCGGAGGCAGGCGGAGGCGGTGGTGGAGAACGTTTTTGCGTACTTTGAGAGGTCATAACTTTAGAAAGCGGGGACCAGTTGGGATGAAAAGTTGCACACATATGTAATTTCTTGCAGCGCGTCGAATAGTGTACAGCTCATACCTCTGTTGACGGTATGAATAGGTGATCTCATTGTAGGGCATCCGCGCGGGAAGAGATCAAAGCCAAATCCTGGTGAGCGCTTCGCGCTCACCACAATTCTACGAATTCCGGTGTATATAGGTTTCCAATTAAAACTGTTTTCATTTCTTTGAGTTTTTCCGTGAAGGAATCTAAATTTGAACAGATATTAGCTAATCTCAAAGTCTCCGTGTAAACTGTGGATGCTTTGACTTTTATAGAGATATCAGAATGAGCATGAGGAAATCTTTTAACTCGGAAATTAAAATCATCTGTCTTATTATACAATTTTGTGTGTATTCTATTATTAATTATTTCTATACTAATGTCTAAGTAATTGCATTTATAGGGATTATTGTGCGTCTTTTTGAGCTCCAATACATTCTTGTATATTAGTGAAATTTGACTATCCACAAATGTTTCATCTTTATTATGGATTATGAGCAAGTCATCCATATATCTAAAAGGTTGTGGCAAAAGTACGTTATTTTCAATTTCAGCGCTAATAGAGTACCTATACTCCAACATGGAAACTGCAATATCGGCTAACAATGGGCTAAAGTTACCTCCCTGAGGAACTCCTTTCATCTGTTGAAGCACAAGTTCTCCGAAACGACAGTAACTGTTGCGTAAAAGATAGTCAACGTGATATATCAAGTCTGTGATGGTATAATACCTATGACCGCCTTTATCTAGCTCAGAATCTCGATAAAATACTCTGTATCCATTGGTAACTATCCATTTTTCATTAGCATTTTTGAAGCAAACTTTCAAAAATTCTTTCATGTTATACAGAATAAAACTGTGTGGAAGGTTAGTGAACATATCAGTAAAATCAGCAGAATAAACTTGAACCCCATTGGTACTAAATCTACATAATTCAGCTGCTATGTTAATGTTGGAGATAGACCAATAGGTCTTGAGTCCTCCCTTCCTTTGGTAACTTACATTGGTATAATTAATAAAATGTGTCTTGAGAAACGAGAATTTTTTTTGCAATTCTACTGCTAATGGTTTCATGCTGCTGTTTCTTGCCCCGTAATGAATCTGAATTTTATGGGATCCTTATGTAATTTCGGTAAAGTGTAGATGATGGGTAACTCACAATCTATGTTAAATTTAAGTCCTGCTTTGATATTGAAAAACTTATGCTTTAAAATGGTTGTTTGGGGGACAAAAAAATTCGGCCAATGTCTCACCGTCGACTGCGTACCACGCGCTGCGCGACCGCACGCGCGTCGGAAGCAGACGAGATTGCCACCGCGCGGCGGCCGTATGAAACGTCGCGCGGCGGCCAAAACTCGTCGCGCGGCGGCCAAAACCGGCCTGCTTCCGCCGCGCGTGCGGTCGCGCAGCGCGTGGTACGCAGTCGACGGTGAGACATTGGCCGTTTTATGGCCTGTATGTGTCATTATGGTTTTGTTCTCTTTCAAAATTACCGTTTACGATATTGATTCCAAGTTCTTTCATGAGAAAAGTCTTTTTATGTGATAACGTGATCCACCTTATCGACTGCTACTTTTCGAAGCCATTACCTTTGCTGACCGGCTGTTTGCGTGTTCAAGCTTCTTCAGGAAGAATTTGTTTGGGGGGTGCGCCCGAAGAGGCACTCTGATATGGGAGGAGCCTGAGAGCGCATGGAGCGCACACCTTCTCGTGGACGAGTCTCTTTTACATCGGGAAGCGTTTATCCTGGATATTCCTGGAATTATTAGCCGCCTTCATTAGATTTCGTCTCAACCAGATGATTACTATTTCTCCCACTCGTTTCTCTTTTTCACGAAAAGCTGTCCACGAGAAGGTGCGCGGGCCATGCTCTCTAGGGCCCCGCCCATATCGGAGTGCCTCTTTTCCCTCCCCCACATGAATTAGGCCGGGATCATATTTCCAGCCACCAGAGATAGAGACAATGCATATCAGGTACATATATCGATTTTCGTTCGCTATGGATAGCAAACATTGCACCTCGCCGCTTGTAGTTGAAAGTATAATCCCGGCCGTGCACAGATCATACAGAAATCTGCGATGGCTAACAATCGATGGCAGACATGAGTACTCAGGCAAACTGGTGCGTCTACAAAAGGTTAATTCGCCCACCATGATTCACCGCTGGCCAACGCGCCGATATTTGGCGAAGCCGTGGCCGCTAACTATGATCTGTTCGATGTCGCGCTGTTGCACAGCAACTAGCGCTTTCGCGCTCTAGATAAAGGGAAAGTACGCGATGCATTTTTCAGGCACGCTTCAAATGACAAGAGTGCGGCCGGTTCGATTACCCAAGTTTGCGGTACAATAACCCGACCCATCCGGTACGCGTGTCGGTGTGCTGACTGCGGCGCGTGTAGGTGTGCCGACCGCGACGCGTCTCGGTTTGCCGACCGTGATGCGTGTCGGTTTGCCGACTACGACGCGTGGGTATGAAACTATTTGGGGGCAGTCAGGATTCTGTTGGAGAATGAATGATACCGCTTGCAGAAGTCGAATTATTTCCTTGGAGTCTCCACGAAAACAATGACTAAAAACGCTATCAGGCATATTATATCAGCCCAGGTTTTGATTTTCGTGGATGAATCATTTAATTTTCTCGAGTGCCCTCCCCCCTAAATAGTTCCAAGCCCGACGCGTGTTGGTTTGCCAACCGCGACGCGTGTCGGTTTGCCGACGGCGATGGTTGTCGGTGTAAAGTAGCTCCTGAGCTAGATGAAACAGTCCTGCAGTATGTCAACTGCTGCTAAATAGGCCGCTAAACGCGACACTTCGAAATGCTAGCAGCCGACAACAGGTGGAACATCGCTGGGCAACTGACAGGTCTCAGGCTGGCAGTGCGCGCGATTTAAGTTGTTAACGGTTTATGAAATGACAACTTATCAAACTGTCGTCGACGCCTCAGTTCGTCTGAGTTACTCTAAGACATGGTGGATAAATTTACGCACTGAGAAGTGGCGAGTGCCGGCCAGTACACCCCGAACATGAAAAGCGGTTGTGATGAATCTAATGATCCATACCTTGTCCACCTCACATTCCTTGTTTTTCGCCATTTTAACCGCGACGCTAATAGGTCGTCGTCCTGGCAATATCAACTTTCCTTTTTTAACACATGCATAGGCGCCTGTAATTATGAAACTTTGCGTAGTTTCACGAGAAAATTATATGCACTACCTTCTCCGATTGTTTTCTCTAAAATGACTTGATCGTGACTAAGTTCCCATTTCGCCCGAGCAATTGGACGTTTTAATACGGTGTCTGTCGTCTGCAATGAGAGGTTCTTCCCAAACCAGCCCTTGCTGTAGTACAGCTTGGTTGGCGTTGCCTTGTCAACTAATCAAAGTACCAACTTACACCATTCAATCCTATCTTCTTGGTTGAATAGTAATTAATAAGTTGTGCAATGTTAGGAAAAAATTTCACGTTGTCAACAGAAAATCCACGTGAAGTATTAGATATAACAAAGTGTTTAATTTTTGACTGAAACAATCCATCCAATTTTCAGCTTTGTAGCTGTGAAAATGTTCATAGTAACACGATTATAAGTTCAAGGAGAGATCATCCTCTGGCTGGGGGTGGGGCTCGCTCCCCTTTGACGGAAACAAAGGGGAGCGATGGAAGAAACAGTGAAAGTGTTGAAGTTCAAGTTGATTACTGTGGCGAACCGTTGCCTCCTTGAACTTATAATCGACGGTCAGTTATGCGTACCTTATTGGAATTCAGCGATACTGAGATGATAAATGTATTACCCGCATCCTTCTTCGATTCATTCATTCTCACTAAATAGTCTCCACCAGCAGTAAACAGTTCTTCCATGTCATCCCTATAACATCCATAACTTACTCAGGTACTCAGGGCGACGGCCGGCGTACCTCTACGCCGAAACCGACGGCCGGCGCCCCACATTTCGAGGGTGCCAGCCAGCGGCGAACCATGCTGCATGCAATATACACACGCAGCGCGGATAGTGGCTCGCCCGCGAGCCACAAAACACGCCGCGCCATCTTCTATTCGGGCGGTTGGAAGGACAATTGATAATGGTCACGAATGATCACGTCGTAACGTTCTTATTACGTGCACAGCCGGTATAAAAGGCACCTCATCTCACTAGAGTCCTCATTCGGCATTCTAATGCCGGCACTGGAAGGTGACTTTGAGTCACTCTCCAAAGGCCAGCATATTTTTGACCGCTGAGGGGATAGAGGTATCCCCACGGCTGGGGGGGGGAGCTTCCGCCGCGATCCGCGGGAAGGGTGCTTCCTCACCGCAGACTGTGGCGGACCAAAGCGAGGCGTTTCTCCGCCGTGGACGGGGAGTGACATGCTTGAGGTAAATATTAATACAAATAATGATCGCGGGCCATCTGGTAAAGGTCGGCGGGCCGTCGACATGCGGCTGGCCGGCAAACCAAAAGTGGGGAGTCGAAGGACGGAGACCGTGGGCCAGCTGGGAAAGGTTCGCGGGCCGTCACCCTGAGTACGTGAGTTAGTTGGAGCCTAAGTTGAAGAGGTATGCATGGTTTCCGTATTATATTTAGTCTGACGCATGGACCAGGTGGCTGGCCGTGCGGTATCGGCGGCTATACCGGCCAACCGGGTTTCGATCGCGCGCGGTGATTTACAGACGATTATAAATTGCCATCGGCACAAAATTCTCACAAACAAAACTGATGATACCCATTTGATAAGAGGTAGGGTATAAAAGAAACTGAGAGCGGTATGTTTTCATTCACACACCGTCTTTCCCTGGAACAGAATTATAAAACTCAAACCGCAGATTTCATCCACCGTAACCTGATGGACATGATAAGAGTAAAGCAACACATTTGCATCCCATTCACAATCGTGATAAAATGTGTACTGAAGCGCAGGAGTTTGGAGCGAAAACTGAAGCAGCTGGGGCAACAGTTGGAGTGGTAAAGCTTCGTTAAAAAGCAGCGTGTTGGTGCAACTAGTGGGGCATAAGGACTTGACGTATTTACTACCCTATGCAGCAGTAGGGCAAACCCTATGAGTACCGGAATGAATCCCTTGATAACAATAAATGAATGGAGTTGTTTTCAATACTCTTATCATGACCACTGGGTTACTGTGGATAGAAACTGCGATTTGAATTTTATAATTCTGTTTCTGTGGAAGTGAGCGGCCGATGCCGAGCAGACTAGGGATTAGGGAAACAGCCTCACCGGTGATAAATATATCACGATATCGAAGCCTAAACATGGAAAACTCTGCTAAGAAAAATCTACTACACTTCCGTGAGAATTTTGTGCCGGTGGCAAATTATAAACTTGTGCGATTTACCATCGCAGCTCCATCACTCACCAGACTGAATTACGCGAACTCTATAAAATAGGATATATTTTTGAGTGACCTTAAGAAAATTTATAAAATTGGAAACCCACTGCTACCACTGCTATTCGACTAAACGAGAAATACTGAGCGGCGCCAATTTCGAATGTAGGCATGGAGCTTCGGGAAGGATGGCTCTCGTAAACAATGTTGATGATAATCAATTGATAAAGGGTAGGGTATTGAAGAATTGATAAATTCACCAAAATTGAAGAAAAAATAATAATAATATAATAAGAAGAAGAAAAGAAGAATAATATAATAATAATAATAAGAATAAATATAATAATAATATATAATAATATAATCACTAGCGAGACCTAGCGAAGTTTTCGGTGGAGAAAACTTTTATGTGCGCCAACTTCCTGAGGAGAACTAGTTCGTCAAAACGGTGTTGACTGCCTTCCGTCTACCCGAAAGTTGCTGTCCGTATGAACTCTCCTGAGCAGAACTGGCTGCCGGACATTTATAGCAGGGTGTAGGGTATAAAAAACGTGGCATAAAAAAAGCATTACATAAGAAGCCAGCGGTAGATCGTCAGTTGCTACCGGCATCACATTTACGGCCCCTTCCGTCCCTCCCCCCTTTATAGCGCAACCTCTGCCCTTCTTTTTGATTTGCAAAGCTCCCAAGCGAATATTCTCGCATTCCTATCTCTGTCATGATAAGGAAAATGTGTTATTTCCCTAACTGACCGACGCTATGCCCCTGTTCACAATAAATGAAATATGTACCTACGTGGATGATTATCCTTGGAGAAGCTGATTTCGATAAGCTCAGATTTTCAGCGTATATGAACTAATTTATGGAAGTTGGTATATCGAAATGACTGAGCGGGTGTACTGAGTGACGAACAGAGAAGGGGCGGTTGTGGAGCTGCTGCTTGTTTCCTCAGATTGGCCAGGAAAGGTCTCCGGAGCTCTGCGCCCTCCACAAAACGCGTCGCACGCTTCTCAAGATTCACGTTTTCCTACCTGTTTTCTTCTCTAGAAACGGTTAAGAATCAGCATGAAAAAAATACAAAATCTCGTTTTTTCAAAATACACTCTAAGTGACGTACTGCACACTCCGATAGCGGTCCTGCAAACTTTCTATGGCCTCCTGCACTCTCCCTTTGGGGACCTGTACACTTATTATGACGTGCTGCACACTCCCATTGGAGGCCTACACATCCCTACTGGCGTCCCGCACACTTTATATGACACCCTGCACAGTCCCATTGAAGTCCTGCACACTTTCTATGACGTTCTGCACACTCCTAGTGAGGTCCTGCACACTTTCTATGACGTCCGGCTCATTCCCACTGGGGTCCCGCGAATTTTCTATGACGTCCTGCACCCTCCTATTGGGGTCCTGCACATTTTCTATGACGTCCTGCACACTCCCACTGGGGTCCCGCACACTTTCTATGACGTTCTGCACACTCCTAGTGAGGTCCTGCACACTTTCTATGACGTCCGGCTCATTCCCACTGGGGTCCCGCGAATTTTCTATGACGTCCTGCACCCTCCTATTGGGGTCCTGCACATTTTCTATGACGTCCTGCACACTCCCACTGGGGTCCCGCACACTTTATATGACACCCTGCACACTCCCATTGAAGTCCTGCACACTCCAACTGCGGTCCTGCACACTTTCTATGACGTTCTGCACACTCCTAGTGAGGTCCTGCACACTTTCTATGACGTCCGGCTCATTCCCACTGGGGTCCCGCGAATTTTCTATGACGTCCTGCACCCTCCTATTGAGGCCCTGCACACTTTCTATGACGTTCTGCACACTCCTATTGAGGTCCTGCACACTTTCTATGACGTTCTGCACATTCCCACTGGGGTCCCGCAAATTTTCTATGACGTCCTGCACCCTCCTATTGGGGTCCTGCACACTTTCTATGACGTTCTGCACACTCCCATTGAGGTCCTGCACACTTTCTATGACGTCCTGCACACTCCCACTGGGGTCCCGCAAATTTTCTATGACGTCCTGCACACTCCCATTGGGGTCCTACACACTTTATATGACGTCTTGCACCCTCCTATTGGGGTCCTGCACATTTTCTATGACATCCTGCACCCTCCTATTGGGGTCCTGCACAATTTCTATGACGTCCTGCACACTCCCACTGGGGTTCCGCACACTTTATATGACACCCTGCACACTCCCATTAAAGTCCTGCACACTCCAACTGCGGTCCTGCACATTTTATATGACATTCTGCACACTCCCATTGAGGTCCTGCACACTTTCTATGACGTTCTGCACACTCCCACTGGGGTCCCGCAAAATTTCTATGACGTCCTGCACACTCCCATTGAGGTCCTGCACACTTTCTATGACGTCCTGCACACTCCCACTGGGGTCCCGCAAAATTTCTATGACGTCCTGCACACTCTCATTGAGGTCCGGCACACTTTCTATGACGTTCCTGCACACTCCCATTGGGGTCCTGGCACACTTTCTATGACGTCCTGCACATTCCCACCGGGGTCCCGCAAATTTTCTATGACGTCCTGCACACCTCCTATTGGGGTCCTGCTAACTTTCTATGACGTCCTGCATACTACCACTGGAGTACTGCACACTTTTCGTGACGTTCTGCACACTCCCATTGAGGTCCTCCACATTTTCTATGACGTCCTGCACACTCCCACTGGGATCCCGCAAATTTTCTGTGACCGTCCTGCACACTCCCATTGGGGTCTGAACAATTTCTATGACGTCCTGCACACCCCCACTGGGGTCCCGCACACTTTATATGACGCCCTGCACACTCCCATTGAAGTCCTGCACACTCCAACTGCGGTCCTGCACATTTTATATGACATTCTGCACACTCCCATTGAGGTCCTGCACACTTTCTATGACGTTCTGCACACTCCCACTGGGGTCCCGCAAAACTTCGATGACGTCCTGCACACTCCCATTGAGGTCCTGCACACATTCTATGACGTCCTGCACACTCCCACTGGGGTCCCGCAAATTTTCTTTGACGTCCTGCACCCTCCTATTGGGGTCCTGCACATTTTCTATGACGTCCTGCACGCTCCCACTGGGGTCCTGCACACTTTCTATGACGTTCTGCACACTCCCATTGAGGTCCTGCACACTTTCTATGACGTCCTGCACACTCCCACTGGGGTCCCGAAAATTTTCTATGACGTCCTGCACACTCCCATTGGGGTCCTGCACAATTTCTATGACGTCCTGCACACTCCCACTGGGGTCCCGCACACTTTATATGACACCCTGCACACTCCCATTGAAGTCCTGCACACTCCAACTGCGGTCCTGCACATTTTATATGACATTCTGCACACTCCCATTGAGGTCCTGCACACTTTCTATGACGTTCTGCACACTCCCACTGGGGTCCCGCAAAATTTCTATGACGTCCTGCACACTCCCATTGAGGTCCTGCACACTTTCTATGACGTCCTGCACACTCCCACTGGGGTCCCGCAAAATTTCTATGACGTCCTGCACACTCCCATTGAGGTCCGGCACACTTTCTATGACGTTCTGCACACTCCCATTGGGGTCCTGCACACTTTCTATGACGTCCTGCACATTCCCACTGGGGTCCCGCAAATTTTCTATGACGTCCTGCACCCTCCTATTGGGGTCCTGCACATTTTCTATGACGTCCTGCACGCTCCCACTGGGGTCCTGCACACTTTCTATGACGTTCTGCACACTCCCATTGAGGTCCTGCACGCTTTCTATGACGTCCTGCACACTCCCACTGGGGTCCCGCAAATTTTCTATGACGTCCTGCACACTCCCATTGGGGTCCTGCACACTTTATATGACGTCCTGCACCCTCCTATTGGGGTCCTGCACAGTTTCTATGACATCCTGCACCCTCCTATTGGGGTCCTGCACACTTTCTAAGACGTACTGCACATTCCCACTGGGGTCCCGCAAATTTTCTATGACGTCCTGCACCCTCCTATTGGAGTCCTGCGCATTTTCTATGACGTCCTGCACACTCCCACTGGGGTCCCGCACACTTTATATGACACCCTGCACACTCCCATTGAGGTCCTGCACACTTTCTATGACGTTCTGCACACTCCTATTGAGGTCCTGCACACTTTCTATGACGTCCTGCACACTCCCACTGGGGTCCCGCAAATTTTCTATGACGTCCTGCACACTCCCATTGGGGTCCTGCACACTTTATATGACGTCCTGCACCCTCCTATTGGGGTCCTGCACACTTTATATGACGTCCTGCACCCTCCTATTGGGGTCCTGCACATTTTCTATGGCGTCCTGCACCCTCCTATTGGGGTCCTGCACATTTTCTATGACGTCCTGCACACTCCCATTGGGGTCCTGCACACTTTATATGACGTTCTGCACACTCCCGCTGGGGTCCTGCACATTGTTATATGACGTTCTGCACACTCCCACTGGGGTCCTGCACACTTTCTATGACGTTCTGCACACTCCCTACTGGCGTCCCGCACACTTTATATGACGCCCTGCACACATTCTATGACGTCCTGCACACTCCCACTGGGGTCCCGCAAATTCTCTATGACGTCCTGCACCCTCCTATTGGGGTCCTGCACATTTTCTATGACGTCCTGCACACTCCCTACTGGCATCCCGCACACTTTATATGACGTCCTGCACACCCCCATTGGGGTCCTGCACACTTTATATGACGTCCTGCACCCTCCTATTGGGGTCCTGCACATTTTCTATGACGTTCTGCACACTCCCACTGGGGTCCTGCACACTTTCTATAACGTTCTGCACACTCCCTACTGGCGTCCCGCACACTTTATATGACGCCCTGCACACATTCTATGACGTCCTGCACACTCCCACTGGGGTCCCGCAAATTTTCTATGACGTCCTGCACCCTCCTATTGGGGTCCTGCACATTTTCTATGACGTCCTGCACACTCCCTACTGGCATCCCGCACACTTTATATGACGTCCTGCACACTCCCACTGGGGTCCTGCACACTTTCTATGACGTTCTGCACACTCCCTACTGGCATCCCGCACACTTTATATGACGTCCTGCACACCCCCATTTGGGGTCTGCACATATGACGTCCTGCACCCTCTGTTGGGATCCTGCACATTTTCTATGGCGTCCTGCACCCTCCTATTGGGGTCCTGCACATTTTCTATGACGTCTGCACACTCCCCATTGAGGTCCTGCAACACTTTATATGACGTTCTGCACACTCTACTGGCGTCCCGCACACTTTAGTATGACGTCCTGCACACTCCCACTGTGGTCCTGCACACTTTAGATGACGTCCTGCAATCCCCACTGGGGTCCTGCACATTTTATATGACGCTGCTGCACACTCTTAAATCTTCAGCGATTCTGTTCAGCGTCCCGTACACTACTTTAAAGAATACCTGTCGCTACGATTATAGCGTAGCCCCCTCTAGCGCTAGATGGCTCATGGAGGTTTCATGACCCACGGTTAAATGTGTGCGCTCCGCACGGGCAAACTTTGGTTGCCCCGGAGTCGCGCCGCAAAGAGTGTGGTCTTACGCTGATTTTGCGATCGATATATGTCCTACACACCCGAATGTTGGTACCATTTCATACCAGTTTTGATCGGCCATTGCTGAGATCCGCGGGACCCACATACACACACACACGCACATACACACATCGGGACATAACTGCTTTAAGTATAAGGATAATATATATAATTGAAGAATAAGGCCCCGGTCAGAGTTGGTGCTATTTGCATCTGTATCCCCCCCCGCACCCCCCAACACCCACCCGGTCGATATGTATGTTTAAAATGATGGAGTGAGGTTGAGAAAATCACTCGGTGTGTCCAACTAGATATGACGATGATTACGTGGCCAACAGGATTGCACCTGTTCAGAGAAATAGTGAAGGAGAGTATGGTGAAGTAACGGAGGTAGCAGTAAGGTTAGCTTTCTAGTGATACGCCACGCTGGTCTTCGACCCGCCCACCCGGTGATTTTCTCATCACGTATGTGCATAGCATCGACCGTCGCCGGATACATCGAGCATTTTCTTCAACCCTCACTCCATCATTTTAAACATACGTATCCTGACCGGGGGTGCCGAAAGTGGGGTATGGGGGTGTGGTTACACCGAGTGATTTTCTCAGCTTCACCTCACCATGTAATTGTTCAGACTTATCGACCGGGTGCGTTGGAAAAAGCGAAGGATACACCGAGTGATTTTTGCATCCCATTTCCAATGCATTCTGTGTGTGTATCGACTGGCTGGAGACGTCGGCTCATCCAACTATGACCAGGGGCCTAAAGGATAGGAATTTATAAAAAGAAGTGGAGAGCGGTAGGTCTTCATTTACATACCGTTTTTCTATAGGGGCCAGCTTTTGAGAATCTGCCTGGACTAGAAAGTAGGAAAACAACACCACCGTTGGTGAAGATATAACAGAATCGGAGCAAAAACTTAGAAAATTATAGGGAGATGAGCCATTCTTCCCGTACCTACATTCGCCGATTTCCACGAGGGCATAAAACTCTAAGCAACATACATGCGGGGATTTGAGTAGGTCTGTCCAAAATCGGTGGGATGTACAACTGCAAGTATTATCATTTATACGACTGAAAATTACCATCACCGCAAATTTCTCACTGTAAATAAAATCCTTGCCGCCATGCATTATGCGTCCCGATGTGTGTGTGTGTGTGTGTGTAAAGTGTGTGCATGTGTCCTGCACATCTTTAGGAATGGCCGATCAAAACTTGTATGAAATGGTACCAACATTTAGGTGGGTGCGACATTTATCGATTACCAAAAAATCAGCCTGAGCTCACCTCTTACGTGCCTTTTCGGGCAACCGCTGGCAGGTTTGTCCGTGGAGCGCACTTTTGGCCAGTCATGACAATTCCGCGAGTCTCGTTCTAGCGATGCAAAAAAATGCAGGGCGTCATAAAAAGGAGGTGCAGGACCCTATGCAGTGAGGGTGTGTGCAAGAAGTGCATGAAAGTGTGGCAGGACCCAATCGGAGTGTGCAGGACGTCATAGAAAGTGCAGGCCCTAAGTAGGGAATGTGTAGGACCCCAGCGGGAAAGTGTGCAGGACGTCATGAAAAAGTGTGGTGCCAGTGACCCTGTGGGAGTGTGCAGGGCGTCGTAAGTGTGCAGGACTGAAGATGTGCAGGACGTCGTAGATAAGTGCAGTGACTAGTGAATATGCACGACGTTATAGAAAGTGTGCAGAGACCTCGGTGGAAGATGTGCAGGGGACATCATAGCCAAAATGTGCAAGGTCTCAGCGGGAGCCACGAACGTCATTAACTGTACAGGACCCCCAAAGGAAAGTGTGCAGGACGTCAGCAAAGTAAATTGTGCGAGGACCCCTGAAAGGTCAGCACGGGACATCGTAGGAAAATGTGCAGGAACCCCAGAGGAAGTGTGCAGGGACGTCATAGAAAGTGTGCAGGACCCCGGTTAGTGAAGTACGCGCAGACATCATAGAAAAATGTGCAGGTCTCCCAGCGGGAGGTGTGCAGGGACGTCATAGAAATTGTGCAGAGACCCCAGCTGGAAGCATGTGCAGGAAGGCATAACAGAAAATGTTACGGTCACAAACAAAGTATGGAGTGCAGGACGTCATTGAATGATGTGCAGGACCCCCAACGCAAGTGTGCAGCGTCACAGATTTATTGTGCGGGACCCAAATGGTAGGGGTGCAGGACGTCATGAAGAAATGCGCAGGTCCCCAGTGAGTGTGCAGGACCCCAGTGGGTGTGCAGGGCGTCATAGAAAATGCACAGGTCACGAGTGGGAGTGTGCAGGTCATCAAAAGTTAGCAGGACCGCAGTGGGAGTGTGCAGGACGTTACCAAGAGTGAAGAATTTGAAAAAGGTTTTTAAATTTTTTAATGCTAAATCTTAACCTTTGTGGAGAAGAAAACAGATTAGAAAACATGAATTTTGAGAAGCGTGCGACGCGTTTCGAGATTGACGCAGAACTCCTGAGACATTTTCTTGCCAGTTTTAGGAAACAAGCAGCAGGTCCACTTCCGCACCTTCTCTGTTCGCCACTCATTGCAACCGCTCAGTCATTTCGATTCCCTAACTTCCAAAAACCAGTTTTTCATATGTTGCAAGTCTGAGCTTATCAAAATCTGCACCACAAAAACATAAACAACCACCTACTAATTTCATTCATTGAGAACAAGGGCATGATGTTGGTGAACTAGGGAAACATCATATAAAATGAGAATGCGTTTGTCCTTATCATGATAGAGACAGTAAGGCGAGATTAAAGCTTGTGAACTCTACAAATTGGAAGAAAGGGCAGTGGGTAGCCCGTACTCTGCCAATTCGAGACTTGATGCTTCGGCGAAAGCGGCCTTTATCACGCTTTGTTATCATAAGACATCAAATTCACCTTTAGCGCCGTCATGAAAGCTTATCCGCGCAAGGGTGAATTTGCTGAGCGGTCGGATATCAGTCAGCGCAAAAGTGAAAATACCGCCTGCGCTAACATGTTAATGCATATCAGTTGTTGAGCGGCTGGATACCACTCAGCGCAAAGGGTGAAATTACCGCCGTTGCTCGCATCTCAAAATTTTCTAAACAAATGAAAACATCCCAGCGAAAACATGATAAAACGAATAACGTCTCAATGTGTTTACTATGAGCACCGCCGGTATAAAAACAGCCTCATCCCACAGAGTCCTCATTCGGCATTCTGCTGCCGGCCCTGAAAGGTGACTTCGGGTCACTCTCCGAGGCCAGCGTAATTTTGGTTGCTGGAGGATACAGTGGGTATATCCTCACGACGGGGGACAAGTTACGCCGGGGTCCGCAGAGGTGGCTCCTCACCGCAGACCTCGGTGAAGATTACGCTCATGTTGCCCGGACAAGGGGGCTTCCTTGCTGTGGACCTTCAAATTCGTGAAATTTTCGCGGTAAATTCACCCATTTTTCGGAGGTTAATTCACCTCATTTTCGGGGTAAATTGGACCTCTCTCGCTGCCAGTTCGCACCATTTTCACGGGAAATTCACCTCATTCTCACCTCTCTAGCGGCAAATTCACCCATACAGTGAATTTAGCGCGGCAAATTAAGACTTCATGCCGACTTGTACATGAGCATCAAGTCTCTTTTGCTGCGGCATCAAAGTCTCGAATTGGCAGAGTAAGGAAGGAAGTGCAGAAGGGTTGTGAATTTTATGCCGGTAGCAACCGACGATTTACTGCTGGCTTCTTATGTTTTGCTTTTTGATCCCACATTGTGATACCCCACGGCCTGCTGTAAATGTACGGCACCCTGCTCTGCTCAGGAGAGTCCATACCTACGTGCAGCAACTTTCGGTTAGACGGAGTCAGTCACCACCGTTCTAACTAACTAATCCGTCAAACAGAGTAGTTGGCTCACGCAAAAGTTTCTGTGAGCGAAAACTTCGCTAGGTCTCGCTAGTTAATACTTAAAGCAGTTATGTCCCGATGTGTGTGTGTGTGTGTGTGTGTGTGTATGTGTGTGCATGTGTCCCCGATATCTTTGGAATGGCCGATCAAAACTTGTATGAAATGGTACCAACATTTAGGTGGGTGCGACATTTATCGATTACCAAAAATCAGCCCGACTCACCTCTTACGTGCCTTCGGGCCAACTGAGGTTTGTCCGTGGAGCGCACTTTTGGCCGTGGGTCATGATAACTTCTGCGAGTCGTCTAGCGATGCAAAAAATGCAGGGCGTCATAAAAGGTGTGCAGGACCCCAGTGAGGGTGTGCAAGACGTCATAGTAAGTGTGCAGGACCCTAATCGGAGTGTGCAGGACGTCATAAAAAGTGCGCAGGTCCTAAGTAGGAATGTGCAGGACCCCAGCGGAAGTGCGCAGGACGTCATAGAAAGTGTGCAGGACCCCAGTGGGAGTGTGCAGGGCGTCATAGAAAGTGTGCAGGACCCTAATCGGAGTGTGCAGGACGTCATAGAAAGTGCGCAGGTCCTAAGTAGGAATGTGCAGGACCCCAGCGGAAGTGTGCAGGACGTCATAGAAAGTGTGCAGGACCTCAGTGGGAGTGTGCAGGGCGTCATAGAAAGTGTGCAGGACCATAATCGGAGTGTGCAGGACGTCATAGAAAGTGCGCAGGTCCTACGTAGGAATGTGCAGGACCCCAGTGGAAGTGTGCAGGGCGTCATAGAAAGTGTGCAGGACCTCAGTGGGAGTGTTCAGGGCGTCATAGAAAGTGTGCAGGACCCTAATCGAAGTGTGCAGGGACGTCATAGAAAGTGCGCAGGTCCTGGGCAGGGAATGTGCAGGACCTCAGTGGGAGTGTTCAGGGCGTCATAGAAAGTGTGCAGGACCCTAATCGAAGTGTGCAGGACGTCATAGAAAGTGCGCAGGTCCTGGCAAGATATTGCAGGGACCCCAGTGGAAGTGTGCAGGGCGTCATAGAAAGTGTGCAGGACCTCAGTGGGAGTGTTCAGGGCGTCATAGAAAGTGTGCAGGACCCTAATCGGAGTGTGCAGGACGTCATTGAAAGTGCGCAGGTCCTAAGTAGGAATGTGCAGGACCCCAGCGGAAGTGTTCAGGGCGTCATAGAAAGTGTGCAGGACCCCAACGGAAGTGTGCAGCACGTCATAGAAAGTGTGCAGGACCCAAATGGTAGCGTGGAGGGCGTCATAGAAAATGTGAAGAACCCAACGGGAGTGTGCAGGACGTCATAGAGAGTGCGCAGGTCCCGAGCTGGAGTGTGCAGGGCGTCGTAGAAAATGCACAGGTCCCGAGTGGGAGTGTGCAGGTCATCGAAAGTTAGCAGGACCGCAGTGGGAGTGTGCAGGACGTCACCAAGAGTGTAGAATTTGAAAAAAGGTTTTTCAATTTTTAATGCTAAATCTTAACCTTTTGTGGAGAGGAAATAGATAGGAAAATATGAATCTTGAGAAGCGTGTGACGCGTTCTGAGATTGGCGCAGAACTCCTGCGACATTTTTTCCAGTTTTAGGATACAAGCAGCAGCTTCACTTCCGCACCTTCTCTGTTCGCCACTCATTGCACCTGCGCAGTCATTTCGAATCCCTAACTTCCAAAAACCAGTTTTATATATGTTGCAAGTCTGAGCTTATCAAAATCTGCACCACAAAAACATAAACAACCACCTACTAATTTCATTCATTGAGAACAAGGGCATGATGTTGGTCAACTAGGGAAACATCATATAATATGAGAATGCGTTTTTCCTTATCATGATAGAGACGGTAAAGCGAGAATAATCGCTTGTGAACTTTACAAATTGGAAGAAAGGGCAGTGGGTAGCGACGTAAGGGAAGGAAGTACAGAAGGGGTTCTGAATTTTGTGCCGGTAGCAACCGACGATTTACCGCTGGCTTCTTATGTTTTGCTTTATGATCCCACATTTTGATATACCCACGGCCTGCTGTAAATGTACGGCACCTTGCTCTGCTCAGGAGAGTACTTTCGGGTAGGCGGAAGTCAGTCACCACCGTTCTAACAAACTAATCCGTCTTAGGTAGTTGGCTCATGCAAAAGTTTCTGTGAGCGAAAACTTCGCTAGGTCTCGCTAGTAAAATTAATGATGCCCAATTGCTAAAAGTAGGATTTGAAAGAGGGAGAGAGCGGTGTGTCTTCATTTACACCCCGCTCTTCTCCAGGGGAAGCAGCACCACTGGTGATTAAGATATACCTATATTGGGTCCTGAACACGAAATTTTTTCAAAATTCAAACCAAAAACTCCATTGAGAATTTTGTGGTGATGGCAAATTGTGATGCGCGCGAAGCGCACCAGATTTGGCTTTAACTCGCCCACGCGCAACTCTGCGATTACGAAAGCGGCGTTCGGAGTGACTGTGGAAATGCGGTTTTTTCTCCATTGGAAAGAGCGTAAAAATTTGAGGTATACACCCAAAGATGGTTTGGGATGGTTTCCTAGCCCTCGAGAAAAATGGCGAAAACCACGTGATTTTGGTCGAAAATCTGTTAATCTCCATTTTTTTCAGACGGCGTTCACGATCTTGTTGCAGTACTTAAAATTGAGCTAGGAAGCTAATTTTTTGGCAGGAGGCTAGAAATGGATGCAGCTAGCTCCTATTCAATTTTGGAGTTGAAAACTCAATTTTAGCGGAACCTCAATATTGAGGGTCAAGACGGGTAAAAACATGTAAACATGTTATTGCAAACCATCCGTCGTTTCCTGAACTTCGAAAATGAACTAGTGAAAATCAACACAGCTAATGATAGGCTTCCGGCCAAGATCGATCACTCCTTGAGATGGTTGGTGTAAATAGGACTTGAGGAGTGCGCAGGGCGCCGCAGAAAGACGATTATAATTTGCCACCGGCACAAAATTCTCACTCAGGAATTATCCTGTTAAAGTTGGGCTCTGGCCTATTGAGGCAAGTTAAAACCTGCTTTACGTGTACTATGTCAAGACGCGTATGAACATAGACATGTTTAGAGAAAGGTATTAACAATGTTGCTGGTATAAAAGGCTCCTCATCTCACCGTGTGCCTCAGTCGGCTCTTCGGAGCCGGACCTGGAAGGTGGCCTCAGTCACTTTCCAGAAGATCCACCGGATACCGGAGGATAATTTTTGTCGCCGAGGGGATATCCCCACGGCTCGGGGGGGGGAGGTGGTACCCAAGTATGGGCCCATCTCCCCACGGTTTGCAGTGGGGTGGACCCCACTGCGAACAGTGGTGGTGGGGTCACCCCCACCTCCCGTTAGGATCACAACAGGGATGATCCTTGTGGGATGGTTTCTTGGCACCCGAGAAAGTGGAGAAAACCAAGTGATTTTGAACGAAAAACTGTTAATCTCCTTTTTTTCCAGACGGATTTCACGATCTTAAGCTACAGTTAAATTTGAGTTAGAAAGCTAATTTTTCGGCAGGAGGCTGGAAATGGATTCAATGTTGGAGCTGAAAGCTCAATTTTAGCGGAACCTCAAAATTGAGGGCCAAGACGGGTAAAAACATGTAGACGTGTTATTGTAAACCATCCGACGCTCACTGAACTTTAAAAATTGTGGTGAGCGCGAAGCGCTCACCAGGATTTGGCTTTGATCTCTTCCCGCGCGGATGCCCTACAATGAGATCACCTATTCATACCGTCAACAGAAGTATGAGCTGTACACTATTCGACGCGCTGCAAGAAATTACATATGTGTGCAACTTTTCATCCCAACTGGTCCCCGCTTTCTAAAGTTATGACCTCTCAAAGTACGCAAAAACGTTCTCCACCACCGCCTCCGCCTCCGCCTCCGCCTCCGCCTCCGCCTCCGCCTCCGCCTCCGCCTCCGCCTCCGCCTCCGCCTCCGCCTCCACCTCCGTCCGTCGAAAACCATTTTTTTGGAAGGCGTGGACCAAATCGCTCGAAAATTTGTGGATAGAGGTAATCGGCCACGGGAATGACGAAAATAATTGTCAGAACTCACCATAATGACTTCTGGGCCCCTAACGGGCGTTTGAAACTCGGAAACCGGCCTCTCAAGAATAGTTTATGAAAATGGTGGGTTTTTCGTTATCAGTCATTGTTTTCTTAGACTCCATATAAACACCTTGCTCTCCAGGGTGGTGTACTTTGAACGTCCGGCTCGGAAGAGGACGCTGTGCGGGTTGATGTACTTGACCGCGGCGCGTATTCGTTCAAAGCGCACCATCGATAAGAAGGCGTCGCAGGATGTGCTGAAGTGTCGGTTGACTATGTGAGACCTCAGTAGGGGTGTGCAGGACGTCGTAGAATGTGGGCAGGGCCTCAGTAGGAGTATGCAGGACATCATCGAACGTGTGCAGGACCTTAGTAGGAGTGTGCAGGACATCATGGAACGTGTGCAAGACCCCAGTAGGGGTGTGCAGGACGTCGTAGAATGTGTGCAGGACCTCAGTAGGAGTGGGCAGGACATCATGGAACGTGTGCAAGACCTCAGTAGGAGTGTGCAGGACATCATGGAAGGTGTGCAAGACCTTAGTAGGAGTGTGCAGGACATCACGGGACCTGTGCAGGACCTCAGTAGGAGTGTGCAGGACATCATTGTACCTGCGCAGGAACTCAGTAGGAGTGTGCAGGACATCATTGTACCTGCGCAGGACCTCAGTAGGAGTGTGCAGGACATCATGGAACGTGTGCAGGACCTCAGTAGGAGTGTGCAGGACATCATGGAACGTGTGCAGGACCGTAGTAGGAGTGGGCAGGACATCATGGGACGTGTGCAGGACCCCAGTAGTGGTGTGCAGGACGTCGTGGAATGTGTGCAGGGCCTCAGTAGGAGTATGCAGGACATCATCGAACGTGTGCAGGACCTTAGTAGGAGTGTGCAGGACATATTGGGACCTGTTCAGGACCTCAGTAGAAGTGTGCAGGACATTACGGAACGTGTGCAAGACCTTAGTAGGAGTGTGCAGGACATCATGGAACGTGTGCAAGACCTTAGTAGGAGTGTGCAGGACATCATGGAACGTGTGCAAGACCTTAGTAGGAGTGTGCAGGACATCATGGAACCTGTGCAGGATCCCAGTAGGGGTGTGCAGGACGTCGTAGAATGTGTGCAGGACCTCCAGTAGGACTGTGCAGGACATCATGGAACGTGTGCAAGACCTTAGTAGGAGTGTGCAGGACATCATGGGACCTGTGCAGGACCTCAGTAGGAGTGTGCAGGACATCATGGAACGTGTGCAGGACCGTAGTAGGAGTGGGCAGGACATCATGGGACGTGTGCAGGACCCCAGTAGGGGTGTGCAGGACGTCGTGGAATGTGTGCAGGACCTCAGTAGGAGTGTGCAGGACATTATGGAACGTGTGCAAGACCTTAGTAGGAGTGTGCAGGACATCATGGGACCTGTGCAGGACCTCGGTAGGAGTGTGCAGGACGTCATGGAACGTGTGCAAGACCTTAGTATGAGTGTGCAGGACATCACGGGACCTGTGCAGGACCTCAGTAGGAGTGTGCAGGACATCATGGAAGGTGTGCAAGACCTTAGTAGGAGTGTGCAGGACATCACGGGACCTGTGCAGGACCTCAGTAGGAGTGTGCAGGACATCATTGTACCTGCGCAGGAACTCAGTAGGAGTGTGCAGGACATCATTGTACCTGCGCAGGACCTCAGTAGGAGCGTGCAGGACATCATGGAACGTGTGCAGGACCTCAGTAGGAGTGTGCAGGACATCATGGAACGTGTGCAGGACCGTAGTAGGAGTGGGCAGGACATCATGGGACGTGTGCAGGACCCCAGTAGGGGTGTGCAGGACGTCGTGGAATGTGTGCAGGGCCTCAGTAGGAGTATGCAGGACATCATCGAACGTGTGCAGGACCTTAGTAGGAGTGTGCAGGACATATTGGGACCTGTTCAGGACCTCAGTAGAAGTGTGCAGGACATTACGGAACGTGTGCAAGACCTTAGTAGGAGTGTGCAGGACATCATGGAACGTGTGCAAGACCTTAGTAGGAGTGTGCAGGACATCATGGAACGTGTGCAAGACCTTAGTAGGAGTGTGCAGGACATCATGGAACCTGTGCAGGATCCCAGTAGGGGTGTGCAGGACGTCGTAGAATGTGTGCAAAACCTTAGTAGGAGTGTGCAGGACACCATGGGACCTGTGCAGGACCTCAGTAGGAGTGTGCAGGACCGTAGTAGAAGTGGGCAGGACATCATGGGACGTGTGCAGGACCCCAGTAGGGGTGTGCAGGATGGGGTAGAATGTGTGCAGGACCTCAGTAGGAGTGTGCAGGACATTATGGGACCTGTGCAGCATCCCATTAGGGGTGTGCAGGACGTCGTATAATGTGTGCAGGACCTCAGTAGGAGTGTTCAGGACATTATGGGTCCTGTGCAGGACCCCAGAAGGGGTGTGCAGGACGTCGTAGAATGTGTGCAGGACCTTAGTAGGAGTGTGCAGAACATCAAAGGACGTGCGCAGGACCTCCGTTTAATGTCCAGGACACCGTATGCAAGTCATGCCCCCGAATCAACAAGAGCGATAGGCAAGTGCGCCAGAACAAGGCTATCGTAATCTCACTCGAGTTGGCTCTAAAATTTTCTAAGTTCTGACTCCGAATTCGCTACATCTTCACCACCGGTGGTGTTGTTTTTCTGCTTTGTAGTCCAGGCAGATCCTCAACTGCTGAACTCTGGAGAAGGACTGTGACACACCGCTCTTCACTTCTTTTATCTTTATCATTGATCAATTGGGTATCATCAAATTTGTTTAAGAGAGCCGAATAACATCATTCCTAAGATTACGGTGGTCCTCTTCTGGCGCACTTAACTATCGTTAGTGCTGGAAATCAATTTCCATTTTTCAGGCTCAATTTTATGATTGAGCCCGGTAGACCACACTGGTAAACTTTGGCGCGTCAAAAACGTTGGACGATGAGGTTGGAAGGCGTCAAAGATTAATATCCGCCACCAATTCTCACCAGTCATCTAGCACGTTTTCCTAGAATGTTGGTACGACCGTAAGACAACAGAAAAAAGAGTTACGGCACGAACTCCACATGCAGAAAAACTCCGAAAATATTTTGGCGCGAAATTCAAATTCGTATTTACAATGTGTTCCGATTGACTTTTTTTTAATGAAGAAGGGAGTTGAAAGAAGAATGAAGGTTTTTCATGGGCCCCTTCAACATTTTCGTTCACTAGAGGGGCCAAGCTACCCAAAAACATGAAAAAATAATATACGGTTTTCTGCGCGTACGATGTCTTTAACTCTCGTTCTTGTTCCGAATCAGACATATGGGCCGGCGCAGACGAGCCACGTCAGCAAGAACCGGCGAAGTTTGGCTAGAGCGACTGACCCTGGGTCTATCTTAGACGGGGTGAGGCCACCCAAGATTCACTCATAGAAATGATGAAAAGTTCTGATAAAAGATGTCTGATACTGCTATCAATCATTGTTTTTATAGAAACGTCATGAAAATACTCCGACTGGTTGCCTTACCAATCGGTGGTTCATTTCACTTCTGTCTTGACTGGTGGGTGCCGCCGTCTCCGCCGTCTAGGATTGTGCCCCAATCCTGTACAGTTGGGTCATTTTAAAACTCATTTCTTCATTTTCTCGACTTTTAAATTCAAAAAGTATATGCCTTGTATCTTGTCTGTAGGAAGCCGCGTTGCAACTATTATCTTGCAATCCTAGCAGCTGTTTCTTCATTTCTACCACTATGTCTTGAAGAAAAACAACTTGCCTTTTAGAGCTTGACGATATTGTAGAAGGGAAACCCTTGTAAAAAGTTGTGAAATTTCTGAAAGTTGGGCTCCGCAGAAAAGGTCAAGGATTTGGCATTGCTCCTAAATGTTGTGAAATTGTTTTAATTTGGCTCTCAACTTGATTTTTCAAATGTAGTGAAATTGTCGAATTGATTTGGCTGTGATGATACTATATGCAGATAACATAATCATTAAATGTAGTGAAATTGTTGCAAACGGATTTGGCAGGAGCTCTATCAATTATCACAGTCAAATCACGCGTCAGAAGGTCCTCTGGCGAGCGAATGAAGACAAAAAGAAAAAAATAATAATCCTCAGTCAACAATGCTGAACGAAACGTGGCCTTATGGGCTAGAATTAAGGTTTCCGAATGCTATTCTGCCTTTTCAGTGTAGCTCCCACTAACAATAAGGTACCAGACCTTCCCTCACCGATGAGATAAAAATCATGAAAACGAAATCTAACGCAATTTACTCGCTACTGACTCTATGTCTTCGTGTCCTCAACGCTTTCACGGTTCGCATTGTATAGAAACGTTTTTGCTGCTAGGTTTATTCCTGTTCTCATTCGATTCAATATGCGCTCCAAGGAAAACCCCTTCTGACGCGTGATTTGACTGTGATAATTGATAGAGCTCCTGCCAAATCGGTTTGCAACAATTTCACTACATTTAATGATTATGTTATCTGCATATAGTATCATCACAGCCAAATCAATTCGACAATTTCACTACATTTGAAAAATCAAGTTGAGAGCCAAATCCAATAAAACAATTTCACAACATTTAGGAGCAATGCCAAATCCTTGACCTTTTCTGCGGAGCCCAACTTTCAGAAATGAACTAATGAAAATCAACACAGCTAATGAGGCCCCGGTCATAGTTGGATGAGCCGACGTCTCCAGCCCGGTCGATACACACAGAATGCATTGGAAATGGGATGCAGAAATCACTCGGTGTATCCCCCCCCGCACTCCCCAACACCTCCCAACACCCACCCGCTCGATACGTATGAACAACATGGTGAGGGGGAGCTGAGAAAATCACTCGGTGTATCCCCCGCACCCCCAACACCCCCGCACCCCCAAACACCCCGGTCGATACGTATGTTTAAAATGATGGAGTGAAGATGAGAAAATCACTCGGTGTATCCGACGCGGTCGATATCCATGCAATACGTGGATGAGAAAATCACCGGGTGGGCGGGTCGAAGGTAAAACATTGCGTATCACTAGAAAGCTAACCTAACTGCTACCTCCTTTACTTCACCATACTCTCCTTCACTATTTCTCTGAACAGGTGCAATCCTGTTGGCCACGTAATCATCGTCATATCTAGTTGGATGCACCGAGTGATTTTCTCAACCTCACTCCATCATTTTAAACATACGTATCGACCGGGGTGGTGTTGGGGGGTGCGGGGGGGATACAGATGCAAATAGCACCAACTATGACCGGGGCCTGATAGGCTTCTGCCCAGGATTGTTTCCTCCTTGAGACGGTTGGTGTGAATAAGATTTGAGGAGTGCGCAGGGCGCAGCAGAAAGTGCGCGAACCCCCAGCGGGAATGCGCAGGACGCCGTAAAAAGTCTGCGGAACATAAGTGGGAATGCGCAGGACGCCGTAGAAAGTGTGCGGGCCCTAGTGGGAGAGCGTAGGACGCTGTAAAAATGTACGGGACCACAGTGGGAGTGTGCAGGACGCCGCAGAAAGTGTGTGGGACTGGAATGAGAGTGCGCCGTACGCCGTAGAAAGTGTGCGGCTCAACAGTGGGAGTGCACAGGACGCTAAAGAAAGTGTGCGGGACCCCAGCGGGAAAGCGCATGACGCCGTGAGCGTGTACGGGACCTGAGTAGGAAAGAAAGGGTCGTTTTTTTCATGTCTGCGGGTCACAATTTTTAGGAGTTATAGTCGTCCGACCACACCGATCGGTAATGAGTTAATTATTTACCGTAGGCAAGAGCGTTCATAAAAGGTTTTCCCTCTTTGACTGGGAATCGCTGAGCAAAAATCAGGTCATAAAGGGGACCTTTGGAAAAAATATATATGAAATTTCCAAAAGTTTAGCTTCCTGGCAAAAGTAATGATTTGGCAATGTTATAACTACAAGAAATATAGAAGTTGACAAAATAAAGTAAAAAAAAACAACTCGAAATATGTTTGAAAATGATTTGGCACAAAATAACCTGAAGTAATGAAAAACTAGGAAATGTAGTGAAATGACCAAAACCGGATTTGGCGGTCGTTCATAGGCCAACTTTTGATAAGTAGTGACTGACGAGGGATTACATTTTACAAGATTCTCCGTTAAATTTATCAAAGCTAAATCAAGCGCGCAAGGGAAACCGTAAAATATTTCATTGAAGCTGTAATACGGAAATCAGCATAGGTCAAGCTATCTGAACGTAACGCTCAAATCCGATGCGCGCTTGATTCCGCTTTGATAAGTTTAACGGAGGATCTTGTAAAATGTAATCCCTCGTCAGTCACTACTTATCAAAAGTTGGCCTATGAATGACCGTCAAATCCGGTTTTAATCATTTCACTACATTTCCCAGTTTTTCATTACTTCTGGTTATTTTTTGCCAAATCATTTTCAAACATATTTCGAGTTGTTTTTTTACTTTATTTTGTCAGTTTCTATATTTCTTGTAGTTATAACATTGCCAAATCATTACTTTTGCCAGAAAGCTAAACTTTATCAATTTGTTTATCATTTCATACCCTTGTAGTAATCGGCACCACTCGGTACATATTTGGGCATAATTTCCTTTCCAACCCGTGCAGCTCCGATGAGTTCTACAGAAAAGCTTGTAAACTGCGAACTCTTATTGCTCACTACACTTGTCAATAGTTGGTCTATGCTTTCCCGCCAAATCGTATTTTTAGCCATTTCACTACATTTCCCGAACATTTCGGTAAATCAATTCTTTTGACGCCAAATCACTTTTTGGGATATTTCAAAATATTTTTCTACTTTTTGGAAATCTGACTGAGAATGTAGTATTTTTCCTTTTTGCTGGAATATATTTTTAGTTTTCCGCAAATATAACCATGTCAAATGATTAATTTGGCTAGGAAGCCTAACATTTAGAAACCCTCCACTTGAATTCTGTGTGCCCCCCCCCTCCCAAATTAGTTTCGCATCGCGAACCGTATGTTGTTCGAGCAATCGTCTCTGTACAAAAGATGGTGAGGGTCGAATCTCGTCGATGCTCCTTGCATTGAATATTTCTTCTGCACGAATGGCTGCTGTGTGGAGTGTGATCACTACCAACCCAGGTACTCAGGGTGACGGCCCGCGAACATTTCCCGGCTGGCTCGCGGTCTCCGTCCTCCGGCCGCCCGCTTTTGGTTCGCCGGCCAGCTTCATGTCGATGGCCCGCCGACCTGTTTCAGCTGGCTCGCCGTCCTTTTCCGTGAATGGCCCGCGATAATTATTTGTATTGCTATATACCTAACGCATGTCACCCCGGGGCCACGGCGGAGAAAAGCCCCGCCTCGGTCCGCCGCAGTCTGCGGTGAGGAGCCACCCTCCACGCGGATCTGGCCAAAGCCCCCCCCTCAGCCGTGGGGATACCCCTATTCCCTCAGCGGTCAAAAATATGCTGGCCTCCGGAGAGTGAAGCCTAGTTTTGACTGCATCGCTGCTATTTTTCATCGCAGCGATTTAGCACCCGCTGCTGCAGCGATGTAGCAGCGGCAGCGATTCTGTTCATAGTGAATAGGCCCACGGATGATAGTAGAAATTCAATCAATCAGTGAAATTAATGGCTGGTATTCATCAATAACTCGTTTCGACTCGAAAACACTGATCTTGTCATGTGAAATGGTAAACGTTCACTAGACGAAACGTGTCATTCGCTGGCAATCGCTCCATCGCTGCCATTCTGGCCGCGATGGAGCGATGATCAGCGACCATGGAGAATCGCTCCTCCAGCAGCTAAGCAGTTAGGCCCGGATCATACTACCGTCGCGGCGATGTGTGAGAAAGAACGGTATCGATCAATCGCGGCGATACTGCGCTTCTGAGGGCATCGATTGTTTTGGCGAGCCAAACAACAACCTGCTGGGTGGAATGGGATGATATCTTCATTGGAGATCGGTTGAATGCTTCATTTTTAACCACATTTTCGAAATATCGGGCAAAAATGCATATCGCCGCGATGATATCGGAGCCGCTCTCCATTGGGCAGCGTTGAGATGAAATCGCGGCGATATTCATATTTGCTAAAAATTTCGGTAATGTGGGTGGAAACAGAGGTGTCAACCATTCTCCGATGAATATCTCTTTCTAATCGACTCGACGAACTGCCTCTGTGCATATGAAAACAATCGATTCCCTCCAAAGCGCAAAATCGCCGCGATTGATCGATACTGCTCTTTTCCACGCATCGCCGCGACGGTAGTATGATCCCGGCCTTAAACATAGGATTTCATCGCCGCGACCCAGCGATGTAGGACGTTTGCTACGAAGCGATCACAGCTGGAGCGGCTTTCCATTACGCGCGATGAAAAAGGAACAGTTGTCCTTCGCATGGCCGCAGCGACCACCTGCAGTCAAAACTAGGCTTGACTCGAAGTCACCTTCCAGGACCGGCATTAGAATGCCGATTGAGGACTCTAATGAGATGAGGCGCCTTTTATACCGGACAAGCACGCCCATGTCGATCATTTTTTCCGCAGGGCTACCGTAATCCTGCGCGTAAATTAAGTAGCGTCGGCTGCATGGCTGCGGACTTTGTCACATATCCTACGACAACCACTATTTTTTGGCGTGTGACTTCCCACCAGGCTAAATTTTGGGGCAAGGAGACGTTTTGTTACCCCAGCAATGTCGAAAATTGTTTTTTTGTCAAATTCATTAATGAGCAGGCGGGTTGATTCTTTTTGTACAGCTGTAAGCGGATACCTAACTGTCAAAATGTGTCGACGGTGCTTTACCTAAAATACTTTTGATTTGCCGTTGAAAAAGGATGTCTCTACTAAGATTTGAAGATTGTATGAAGAAATCATTTTTTTCTGAAAGACCACCACTTCAGGTATGAGCAAAATGATTAGAAAACTTTACAAAAAAACTATGAGACCATGAAAAAACTAAGAGAGAAACACCACGTTGAAATACAAGCTAGGAAGGATCACAATATGTCCACGGATCGTCTAAATCACAGAAATGCTACTAATATTTGGATGGCTAATTGTAACGTAAAGCTGGTCAGAAATTAGGAGGATCACCGTCAGATATGTGACAAAGTCCGCAGCCATGCAGCCGGCGCTATTTATTTACGCGCAGGAATACGGTAGCCCTGCGGAAAAAATGATCGGCATGGGCGTGCTTGTTTATACCGACTGTGCACGTGATAACCACAATATGACGTGATCATTCGTGACGGGTGCTCTTATCCAGCCCACCACCCCAATCGGCTCACTCGAGTTGGCTCTGAAAGTTTCTAAGTTTTTCTTCCGATTTTATAATGTCTTGGTTACCGGTGATGCAGTTTTCCTACTTTTTAGTTCAGGTGGATCCTCAACCGCTGACCCCTGAAGAAGAACGGTGCGTGAATTAAGACACACCGTTCTCCACTTCTTTTATACCCTATCTTTTATCAATCGGTTATCATATGGGGGGGGGGGGTTGGGGTGTATAACATTATTCATTCGTGACCACCATCGATTGTCTTTCCAACCGGCCGAGTTGAAGATGGCGTGGCGTGTTTTGTGGCTGGCGGGCGAGCCAATATACGCGCTGCGTGTGCGTCGCATACAGCATGGTTCGCCGCTAGCCAGCACCCTCGAAATGTGGGACGCCGGCCGTCGTTTTTGGCATAGAGGTTCGCCGGCCGTCGCCGTGAGTACCTGAGAAAATCATTCATCGAACGCACTCGAAGGCAATGTTCGCGATAACCTTCATCCTCGAATTTTTCATGACAAACGCTTCTCGTGGCTCTCAGAAGCAGAACAGCGTCGAAAAAACGGACGAAAAGCTACCCAGGAGCCGCAAAACGGCTTAGAAAAATGGGCAAACCCCGCCACTGTGGGCAAGTCCGGCCTCTTCCGGCCCCTCGACGTGAACAAAGGAACACTCGAAATCGTAGGTTGAGCGATGGTTTCCGATGAAAAGCCCCGCTCTTCCCTTCATTCTCAACTTCTCTCTTTACTCAGGTCAGCTTGCATACATTGGCTGCAAAAGACGGAAGTTACAAGCCTCGGACAACTCGTCCACCATTTTCCCTAACTCAATTTTTGAGGGACCATAACTCCAATCGCAGGTCTTGTACCATTCCAGAAGCATCATTGGAATCAGAATGGGACCGTTTTCAAGATAGGCAAAAAAACAGAAAAGCGATTTTTATCGCGAACAGTGCCTTTAAATTGAAATCACCTCGACATGCAGGTTTACCTATGAAGCAATCCGTGATAATAGTCTTCTTCTTCAACATTACTCATAGATTCAACTGCGCTCTCAAAAAACAGTAGTAGAAATGGTCAACCCTCCAAATCCTTCTTTTTATACTCAGAGTTGACTGGAATTGTTGGGAAGGTGGTAATGCACCATCAACAGAAAATAACCACAATGGTGAGGTAAAATGCATAGCACGTACAGGCCATAAAACGGCCAATGTCTCACCGTCGACTGCGTACCACGCGCTGCGCGACCGCACGTGCGTCGGAAGCAGACGAGTTTTGGCCGCCGCGCAACGACTTTCGGCCGCCGCGCGGCGGCCGAAACGTCGCGCGGCGGCCAAAACTCGTCGCGCGGCGGCCAAAACCCGTCTGCTTCCGACGTGCGTGCGGTCGCGCAGGGCGTGGTACGCAGTCGACGGTGAGGCATTGGCCGTTTTATGGCCTGTAAATTCAATCCGAATTAAACTGTTTCCGCGCGGTCGTCGTGGAGGCGTTTTTTGAACTAACCTTCGTTTAGCTGCAAACAGCTGACTGGAATATCACTCAATATTTGTCTGATATTCCTGCAAAGCGATTTACAGGTCTGATAACTGGCCTGATAATTCGCTCGACATACATGGCGACCACGTGGGCGGAGAAACTCATTCAAGTAAACTTTATATCACTTCATGACGTCTTCGAACTCTTGAGAGCAAGTAGCAACTCTGCTTCAAAACGTTCTACGACTTTGGATATTTCCTGCCTAACCTACTTTATACAGAAGGGTGTAAGGAACTTTTGTAGCCGTAGGGGGAGGTCCAGCCCTACTTTGACTTTCAGGCTTGAGGAAGATGAGTTAGGGCTTGTCACCTGTGTGAAGGACCTTAGCTTTCACTGTGGCCATAAACTGGGCTTCCTTGAGCATTGGGAATTTTCGCAGAGAAAGGCATTCGCACGAGCATCCTTCTTTTTCAAAGGCTTGACGCTGCCTGATGAGCACCTACAATATCGCTCGCAGAATTGGGCCAGAGCGCGCTAGGACGCGTTTTCGAACCCTTTTTGTCCTTTTTCAGAAGCTCGCTCAAAGGCACTGTTCGCGATAAACTTCATTCGCGAATTTTTCATGACAAACGCTTCTCGTGGCTCTCAGAAGCAGAACAGCGTTGAAGAAACGGGACGAGAAGCTACACAGGAGCCGCAAAACGGCTTAGAAAGGTGGGCAAACCCCGCCATTGTGGGCAAGCCCCGCCCCTTTCCGCCCCTCGACGTGAACAAAGGAACACTCGAAATCGTGAGTTGAGCGATGGTTTCCGATCAAAAGCACCGTTCTTTCCTTCATTCTCAACTTCTCTCTTTACTCAGGTCAGCTCGCATACATTGGCTGCAAAAGACGGAAGTTACAAGCCTCGGACAACTCGTCGACCATGCCTCCCTAGCTCAATTTTTGAGGAACCATAACCCCATTCCCAGAAGGTTTTGTACAACTTTAGAAGCATCACTGGAATCAGAATGGGACCGGTTTCAAGATAGGCAAAAAAACAGAAAATCGATTTTTATCGCGAACAGTGCCTTTAAGTACCACCACACTTGCTTTCATCGCTAAAAATTAAGTTCCTCCACTGCTTCAGCGTCCAGTTCAGATGCTTTTCCGCGAAAGCAACTCTGGCCTCCGATTCTTCACGTTGATTAGGTGTTTTCCGCAGAACGCCTTCCATATAATCCATCAGACCACAGACGACGTTTCTTTGCTGTGACACTCCGTGGCGTAGGAAGTAGCCAATTCCTTTAAAGGCAGCATACACGCTCGTAAACGTAATTGAGATAACTACGGACTAAGAAAGATATGGCACCGAACACAACGCCCACGGGTTTTGAAGCGTCAAAAACGACCCACTATGACACTACACGAGTGAGAAGTTGGCCCCGCCCTTGTATCTGCCCGCCCCTGTGTTTGCGTCCTCCTTCAAAACAGAGGTGAAGAGCGATTCCCACCATCAGTGACGATTGTGGGTGGTAGAATAGGTAGAATAGGTAAACCACAAACGTCGCCTACGGTGGTAATGTCCCAGCACCCCTGTTTTTGGTGGCAGACGTGAATACAGGGGGCGGTCAGATACAGGGGCGGGGCCAATTTCTCACTCGTGTAGCGTCATTGTGTATCGTTTTTGACGCTTCAAAATCCGTGGGCGTTGTGTTCGGTGCCATACCATTCTAATTCCGTAGTTATCTTAGTTACGTTTACGAGCGTGTATGCTGCCTTTAAGATATCAGGTGCGGTCAGCCGTGGACTACACTTCGACATCCTAGCAATGATAGTATCTTGTCTAGAAGTGGTCGATCTTGGCCTGTCTGACCTCGGTGCATCCTCCTCTGAAATATACTCACATCACACTCGCTCAAACGCTTTTGCAGTGATGAGGGCTCTATCTCGACCCAAATCGATAATCGATCTATCCGGTCAAGCGTGAGTACTTCCGTTTGCAATCGTTATCACACTTCCGAATTTAATCGGATTTGGCATATTTTCAGTAGAGTTATGTAAAAAAAAATAAAGTATCCACAAACCTATGGGCGGCACTGCAAAAACTTGTTGAGGGGGCTCATGAGCGGCTGCACGTGCGGTGGAAGGGTCGCTGTGAATTCGCCAGTGAAAGTGTGCAGGACTCCGTTGGGAGTGCGCCAAGCGCAGAAAGGGAAATGTGTTAGACCCAACTTGGAGTGCGCCAAGCGCCGAGAAAAGTGTGCGGGACCCAGCTGGTTTTGGAACTATTCGATGATTCTATGCGTCACAATACACGCTCACAAGCATGCCGCGAAGCGGCGTGGGTGTTCACCTAGTTTATAATAAAAGTTCATTGAGCGCAACAACTGACTCTCTTCGTGGAAGGAATATTAGATGATTAGTGAAAATGCCCCCATTTAAATGCTTCTAACCAAGGGACGATTCGTCAAAGTACCCTGGCGATGAGTGCTTGACACGCACACCAAAACAGTCCCATCCGAACAGAATTCATGCGGTGCACAGTCTTTACGTCATTAAATCATGATAGGGAATTCTTCCGTAGTCAGAAATCAAATGGTTGCAGGGTGACTCTAATATAAAAGGCGGTTTTCGTGTTTTTCCATGATACATAGGTTAGACCGTCCATGATCATTGAAAATTTGCGAGTGAAATCTGTCATGAACACTGCCTTCAGAGAAGGCACGCATTACTCAGGACAAAAAAGTTTTGTAAGTGTATTTGGCCAAACGTAAACATTTACAAGAAAGTAAAACATCAAACTATGAAAGTATAACTCAGCCAAGCAGAATTCAGCTGTGTAAGAAGGATGTTTATGAAAGTGCCGTGGATAAAAACGTGATACGAATAAATATAAAAAATACGTGATACTTACATACTCAGTCGGAAAATAATCACAAACAGGAAAACAGCAGTAAATCGCGGAACCAGTATTGAAAGGAAAGGATGGAAACCAACATAATGATAAGCATGAAGAGTTTAAGGATAGCCTCAAGCGAGAGCCTTAATCGCTTGCACATAAGAAAAGAAAACACAAAACTATGACCGGCGCTGTGCTTCGTTCAAATTCTCCTTACACTCCGAAGCGCATTTACGAGCGCAGATCATGAACATCCCATTGATCTCATAGAGTATACACTTCTTGTCATCCTCGACGCGAATCCCCGCCTCTTCTAAGGCGCTGAGCATCATTTCCTTTGTTATATAAAGGCAACCGAACACGCGACCGCCAAACGAGCACCAGGTCTCTTCGAATATGCCGCTCATAATAAAGAAACCTGAAAAAAAGAAGGAATGACATACCCATTTGACTCGTATTGAGGACCACTGCATGTTTGGTCAGGAACCGATTGGGGAAGACGGTACATAAAGCATTGCCCCAGCCTGTTGGGCTGGTCGGTGAGAGCAGCAGAGCGATCGGTCATGCCGGGATTTAACTGATTATAACAATATTTTGGCATAAACAACAGCTGGGCAGCTTTCACCGACCGGCTCGAATTTTCTAAGATAGTCTGCACATGTGTTCTTCTCCAAAATGAAATTTTTCAGTCCATTGTGGACCGGAACTGAGACTGAGGGGGGGAGGCAGCAGGCGTGACTGAGGCGAATGAACAGAGAAGCGTACGTGCGCATAAGTAAATAATGGACCTTTCCCGTTTCCTATGAGAGAAACGAACGATGTGTGGGGCTGAGCCTATCCTGATCAATCCACTAGATTGGACCGATAGCCAAACCACAATTTTGCTTTGCGCCATCAATCTCTCGAGCTGTTTCGAGGACCAAGATGAACTTGCGATGCTTTTTTCGTTGTTTCTCCACCTGATGTTACATCCCAGCATGAGATAAGCGACAATAGTTTAACCACCGTAAAAAGTTTCTAGTAAGAATCGTATAAGCCCTCAGGTAAAACTAGTTGTCGAGAATCGGATGAAAAGTTCTCTTGCAGGCGTACGAATGCAGGACAACTTTCGCAGACTAGAGAAATCTGGACAACTTTGCGCCCAATTCTCAGCAATCCCCGACAACTTCTCGACCAATTCCCGACGACTTCTCACACGATTTTCGACAGTTAACTCACAGTTATTCACATGTACAACTGTATCTACTTACCAAAAATTGGGGTTCCTGGTCAACCATTGATTACAATGGTTGGTGAAGCCCACAATGGTTTCACACCACGTTGCTCCCCGAATTCTCAGGTTGACCCGCTTCATCGACGTTCAGCAGAGGCAAACTGTGCATCGTATATGCTGTGGGTCTACAAAATCGTTCAACATAGGCCGCTATTGGCCTTGGCCAGCACCAGTGCGCTATCAGTGTAGCGGTCTTCGGAATTATTCTAATACGATGAAAGTTTGAGTAGGGAGTAAACCCACCACGCTGGACTCGAATATCCCACTCTCGTGGCACCTAGTTTTCGAAATCATAGACTTCCGGCGGGACCACACCTGAGAAAGGTATGAGCCATTGTACTGTAGACGTGTTCAGTCTCCATCCTAAGCGGTGAAAGTTTGTATGTAGGGTAAATCGACCACGCTGTACTCAAATATTTAGCTCTCGTATCTCCTAGTTTGCCAAATTGTCGACTTCCGGCGGGACCACACTCGAGAAAGGTGTGAGCCATTATACTGTAGCAGTGTTAACTTCCATCTCAGGAGATGAAAGTTTGTATTAAGGGGAAATCGACCCCAGTCGACTCAAATATCCTACTCTCGTTACCCATACTTTGTAAAATGTGAACTTCCCGCGGGTCCACACCTGCAGCCAGCGGTCAAACCGCAATGGATATTTAAATTCCATATGAAAAACTGCTCATGGTCAAAGGAACAAACTTAATTTTGAACGTTGTTTTGATACTTCTTGGGTAACTTCTTGAATTTAAATCCGACTGCTGCAACTACCGATCATCGAAAAAAAGATCAGTACTCGAAAGCTCTAAAACTTTCAAAATTCACTAACTTGAAAATCCCATGTTTTGGTAGGTTCGCCATTTTCAGAAGATGGGAAGTCAAAAAAACGAATTTGATATTCAAGAAAACGATGAAATACATTATAATTGATAACCAGCTAGAAGAATGGAGAAAAGAAGAAAAAAACCACAGAGGACCCACACGAGAAAAAAAAAGAGTAAAACAGCAGTCGCAACGTTCGAAGACTAAGGTGTAAAGAGGGTTCTGAATTGAGGTCCTTAATTCTTGGAAATTTTTCGACATACTCGAGACATATTCTTAATTTTGGAAGGATTTGTTGAGAAATCTGTCCGAGTTCTCGGCAAACACTCGTTTCCACCAATTCTCGGCAACTTTCCCCGAAATTCTCAACAAATCGGCCCCAAATCTCGACAAAAACTGCAAATCTCGGAATTCACGAGAACTTTCACCAACTTTCTGGACAACTCCTCGATTGTCGACCGATTCTCGACAACTATTCGTCCGATTCTGTACAACTAGTTTTACCTGAGCCGCATTCGCCACTTCAGTGTAACCCTGGACTCCTGAGTATACTTTGCTCTAATATCTTTTGCATCGTTTCAGACTCGATTTTAATAATGTGGCTAGTGGATAAGTCAAACCACTGGAAGAAAGAGAAATTACATATAACTAAAGGCGGAGTACATCATTGGGGAAAAATCGGATGGAAAACCAAAATAGTTAACGACTTAAAACATTCAATGAGTAGCTAGATGAGTGGTTAATAAATAATACCCGGAGATGAAGTTTAATAAAGGAAAATTCAAAGTTCAAAAAAAGCTGAACTTCGATTAGATTGGAGTAGATACAGTTGCATATTTCAGTATCTCATATTCTCGGCACCTCGAATAATTATGTTAACCCTAGATGCCTTGTCAATACTAACAAAACGGATTTTAGCAGCCGGGATTCTGTGATAACGTGACCGCATTCGCCGTGGAGCGCGTTATCGTATCATCGAGCGTCACACCTAACAAGGGACCACTTTGAACGAAAAATGGAGTTTTGTAAAACGTTCTTTTGGGGTTGTAGAGGAGTTAGAAAGAAACAATTTGAGATTCTAAAATTTCAATCAGTCCTCACGGGTAGATCAAAAACGATTAAAAAAAGAAACCAGAACGTCGGGTTGGGAGGACGTAGCACAAATGAGGGCTATAGAGTTACCTTGAAATCATCTGAAAAGGTTCTCCTAAAAGTTTGAAGATGAAATCTAGCTAGGTTCTTAAGTTATGACTTGTTCATTGATCCCCTGAACAACGCTCGTTGCATGCAAACTACCGACCATTGCAATTAGATAGTCAGGCGGGGGGCTGGCATTACACCATGGCTCAGCCGATTAGGCGTTGGATTACAAAGCAATTGAAAGATGGTTCGAATACTGTGGGATCATTACTGCATTATGGCTGGTAGTAATGACATTTCTATGTGTTCACCTTACTTTTTTTGAGTTTTAACAGTGTCTCTTGTTTTTAATACCTCTTTTCTTATATCGCAGAGGTAACGTGATATAAACGGAGAACGGTTCACATCAATGTTAGAAACTATGGAAATTCCGAGGTTTCGACAATTGCTAGAATATCAAGAATACCCTTACCTTTCTCTCCCCATATGCCACAGAAAAACCGTCCCTAATTCGGAGAAACACTTTAGGGGCTTATTTTGATATATGACGCTGGAAAAAAGTTCGGACAAAATTAAACTTCGTGGACTTGTTCCTTGACCAATTTTTTTCCAACAGAAATAATTATTATTAACAGAAGTGGGTTTACCCAAACTACAAAATCCACTGAAGCAACCTAATACTTCAACGCATGGCTCGAAGACTCAAGATTAGTGTTCCATTATCAGTTACAAAATTTTGAGTCGAACAGAACCACCTCTTTAAAAACGTACTCTACGAGAGAACTACTTCTAGTCAGCCTGGCCATTCTGGATTAAATGTAGTTTTCTGGAATCATTTTGTACGTAGAATTCGAGTATGCTCTTCGCAGCTTCTCTGAGAAAAAAAGAAACCACTCGGAAAAAAGTTACAGGCGTTTTTCCAAGCCTCACGGCAAGAAAAGGGTACCCGGCTCAAAACTTGTTTGTAGGGGTAATCTAGGGTGCTGCACACGAATCTCGAGATCGTTTGTCGAAATTCTGAGGTTTATTGTAGGTTCCGGTAGTTATCATGACATAGAGGGCCTAAGCCTACCTTAATAATTTGAAAATTGACAAATGAACATCAAATTCGTATTCAGCACCCCGAATAACCCCAGTCCAAAAATTTTGAGTCAAATCTGAGACTTTGACCCAACTACTGTATGCCCACCGTAGTCTACCGTAATATGTCGAGTAGTCTACCGTAATATGTCGAAATTCGATAAACTGACTTCAGATTCGTTATGAGCACTCTAAATAAACCCCGAGAGCGAAGTTTCGGCCTTCAATTTTTTTTCGACCTTTGAGCCGCATGGGGTATTGTGCTTATCTGGGTCAAATTCCGGTCCGCAATTGCGTCTCGACACGCTTTGCGACCGCACGCGCTTGAGTCAATCGAGTTTCCAGCTCCAAAGCCGACTCGCCATGGCTTTTTATACAGTTTTCTTCAATTTTGTTTAATTTCCAGTTTCTAAAACCCACCTAGAGTCAACAGATCGGGAGCTGCGGCGCTAGAAACTCATCCGACTCGAAAGCGCGCGGCCGCAAAGCGTGTCGAGACGCAATTGCGGACCGGAATTTGACCCAGATAAGCACATTAGTAAGCTCAATGCCATTTTTGGGGGTTCAGAGGTCGAAATTTTTTTCGCCCAAACTCCGCTCCAGTGGGTAATTTAGGGCGCTAAACACGAATATGAGGTCCGTTTCCTGTTTTTTAGCTGATTTCGTCAGGTTAGGGTGCATTGAATGGCGTTTTAACTACCGCAACCCATTGTTTTGATAGTTTTTGATCTAACCGTGAGATCTGAGTGAAATTTTAAAGTCTCAAATTGTTTCTTTTTACGCCCTTTACAACTGTCGAAAGACCGTTTTTCAAAACTCCTTTTTTTCAAAGTGGGCCCTTGTAAGTGGTCTTGAGGCTGAGATCAGCCACGGGGAGTGTTTTTGTTCTAAAACTGAGTGTATTTATCATGTGCATTGTATGCTTAGGTATTTATAACGCATTTAGATAAGTGTTTTTCTTGCTTGTCTCTCTTCACTTAAAAGTCTGTGTTCTTTCAGAACTTTTAGAAGGAGATGAATTATGTTCTGTATGTAAGGTCGCTTCGTTCCGATATAGCGAAAATTGGCAGATTTTTCGAATAATTTCCCAATAATAACAAGTTAAGTTCACACCTGGCATGAAAACGAATACGGATACTCGCCCCGTGTTGTCGACTTGAGTCGCCAGTAAACCTACAACGGAACAATTGGCTGCTGGGGACCCGCGAGACCATAAAGGGAGTGACCCCGTTGGACAGATTTGCGTTTTACTGTATTTCGCCAATGAGAGCCGTTTCTTCTACTCGTGTACCCGTTTCGCAAGTAACCCAAAGACTGTTTCATGCAATATCGTCGAGTACAGTTGTAAAGACTGTTATATAAGTGTAGTGTACATCATAACAAGCATGACTGTTGTTGGCTGGAAAGTCTGCTGTGTAAACGATAGATAGGATTTGTGATAGGACCATTCCCGCTCCAGATTGAGAAAGTTTCAGAAAATCTCATTCCAACTCGGACCGGAAATGTTCGACCCTCGAAGGAAATTCGCTATCCACCGGACCACTGTAAGATAGAACCCCAGTATTTCAAATTTATGAAGTAATTTTCCATGACTTACACAATCGAATGCTTTCTGGAAGTTAAAATAAATAATGTCACGACGACGCTTTTCAGCTAGTGACAGGGTATAATAATTTACTTGCGAGCAGTTTGGATTCTGCAGCTCCTCTCTTGTGAGCTCACGCTGCTCTTGAAGGATTATAGCATTCTTTCCAAGATCACATCCGAGAAGAGGTTTGAGTGTCGACAACGGTTGGACATTATGCTCATCGATCTGTAGTTTTCACATGTGTTTGACGGTGTTTCTTAGTACTGGAGTGATATAACTGTTAAAGGTGTCAATCAATATTATTTAGAACAATTCCCCCTTTCATTGGTTCCTTTTCCTTAATGTTTTTCATGAAAAGCGTAAAAATAGTGAAGATAGACAGCGCTCTCTTCCGAAAGGATGAGGCGCTGGCCAAAAATCGCGACTCTCCCACGGGGTCGCACCCTTCATGGTCCCGCGGGTCCCCTGCAGCCAAATGTTCCGTTGTAGGTTTACTAACGACTGTCGACTTGCTCGCCTAAATCGCCAGCAAGGCTTAAAGGCAGCATACACGCTCGTAAACGTAATTGAGATAACTACGGAATTAGAATGGTATGGCACCGAACACAACGCCCACGCATTTTGAAGCGTCAAAAACGACCCACAATGACGCTACAGTAGTGAGAATTCGGACCCGCCCCTGTATCTGCCCGCCCCCCGTATTTGCGTCCTCCTCCAAAACAGGGGTGCTGGGCCATTCCCACCGTCGGCGACGTTTGTAGGTGTTGGAATAGGTACAATAAGTAAACCACACACATCGATGACGTTGAAAACGGCCCAGCACCCCTGTTTTGGAGGAGACGGCAATTAGAGGGGGCGGGCAGATACAGGGGCGGGACCAAATTCTCACTCCTGTGGCGTCATTGTGGGTTGTTTTTGAAGCTTCAAAATGCGTGAGCGTTGTGTTCGGTGCCATACCATTCTAATACCGTAGTTATCTCAATTACGTTTACGAGCGTGTATGCTGCCTTTAAATACCAGGTTGTCCAATGATTCTTGTCCGAAAATTTCACCATTCTTAATTTTTTTCAACTTAATTGAAACACAAGTCTAATCAACAATATAATCACCACAGATATCCACAACAGTGGCCCATCGATTGGGCAGGTCGCCGATGCCCTTCGCCCAGGACTCCGGGGTCTGAGACTCGAAGAAGTCCGCGATGTCGGATTTGAGGTTGTCGTAGTTGGTGAATTTTCTTCCGGCCAAATGGTGCTTCAGCGGGCGGAACAAGTGGTAGTCGGAGGGGGCGAGGTCCGGGGAATACGGTGGATGGGCAACCGTCTCCCAGCCGAGCGTCGCCAACTTCTGCTGGGTTTCCTTCGCCACGTGGGGGCGCGCGTTGTCGTGCAGCAGGTGGACAGAGGCCCGTCGGGGACGCTTTTCTCGAATGGCGGCGGCTAGTTTCTCGAGCTGATCGTTGTAGATGGAGGCGGCTACCGTCCTGCCTTGCGGGAGCTGCTCGAAGTACAGCATGCCCTTGGTGTCCCACCAGCAGCGGAGCATGATCTTCAGCGGGTGCAGGTCGGCTTTCGGCGTCGTCGGCGGCTCTTCTCCGCGCGGGATCCAGACGGCACGGCGGGCGACGTTGTCGTAGAGGACCCAGCTCTCATCCTTAGTGACCAGGTCCTCGAGAAACTCCTTGCGATGCGGACGAAGGAGGAGGGACTGGCAGACGGCCACGCGGCTCTGCTTGTTGGCGTCCGTCAGACGGTGGGGGATCCAACGGGCCAGAACTTTGTGGTAGCCGAGTAAGTTGAGTCGATTGTGGATGGTGGACTTACTGCAGCCGAGCGTCGTCGCCAAATTACAGGTGTTGGCTTCCGGCTTCTCCTTGATACAGCGACGGACTTCGCCATCATCCACCCTAGAAGGCCTCCCGCTGTGCTCCCTGTCCTCGAGGCTCGTGTCGCCGCTCTCGAAACGATTGAACCAGCGGCTGACTGTGCGTTGAGACACTGCATCCTCCTTGCACGCTCTGCAGATGTTGGCGACCGCGGCGCCCGTGTCGTTGCCCAGCAGCCACTCGTAGTACACGAACGTACGAATTCGACCTTGGTTCATTTTAGCTTGTACTGGTAGCTAGACGTGGCGACTGCGCCTTATATACCCCTAGCGTAGAGCTCCGGAGAACCTTCTAGAAGGTTCTTACACTTGCCTGATATTATAACACTTCTAAGGAAAATTATAGAATTTTGAAAATTTTCAGACAGGAATAATCGGACGGCCTGGTAAAGTGCTTGACGCGCTCACCGTTAGCGCTCTCAATAAATATAAATAATCTGATCTAGGAGAGTTTTTTTTGTGTATGACTGTTATCTGAAGTTATGTTGTCGACGGCTTTCCGATTCGGTCTGTTTCTCACGAAATCTATGTGCTATATCTCGGTACACATTAATAAACAAATATGACTGACTTCTTCTTTCATGTAAACGCAGTTTTTCCAGACGCAGTTGGACTCCCAGAAAATAAGAAACAGGTGGGTCAGCAAGCAATCCAAGAGAACAGAGACTTTTTAGTGAAGAGAGGCAAGCAAGAAAGACACTGAAATGCGTTATAAATACCTGAGCATGCAATGTACATGACAATTACACTCAGTTTTAGAACAAAACCACTTCCCGTGGCTGATCTCAGCCTCAAATACCACTTAGGTGTGACGATGGCGCTCGATGATACGAAAACGCGCTCCTCGGCGAATGCGGTTACGGTAACACGGAATCCCTGCTGCTAAAATCCGTTTTGTAAAAAATTACGTTCAAGGCAACGAGAATTGAAGTGCAAATTAGCTAGAAGAGCGAAAATGTCTGGCTCGCAGTTTCAGATTGTGAGAAAGGGCGGGCACCCGATGAAAAAACTCGAGAAGTTCAGGGGAATACGTAACGAATAAGGCAGAGGACGTACCCAATATACAGCGATGATAGTGGTGGCAGAAGTGATAGAGTTCAACTCTGCATTGCCGTTCAGTCCGCAAAGTGCACGCTGATTGCGAAAGCGTGCTGCGGCGCGGCTGAAAGCATCCTCAGACAGGGATTTGGTATCACCCGGGCGGTTTCTGCCTATGGTGCCCGGGTGATCCTACAGCCCGGGTGATCCCACATCCCTGTCTGAGGATACTCGCAACCGCGCCGCAGCCCACTTTCGCAATAAGCGTGCACTTTGCGGACTGGACGGCATTGCGGAGTTGAACTGTACGTCGACTGGAAAGACTCTTAGAGCGGGTAATATGTCAATCAGCGCGTCGCGCTCCAAATCCAGTATCTGTGAGGGTAACTCGTCCGTGACCTCGCCGTAACAGGCCGCATCGCGGCGGGGTCAGTCAGCTGCAATACAACCGGACGTCCCCCCACGACACAGAAGATGTCTTCTAAATTTCGAGAAAGCAGTAGAAGTTCGGAAAAAGGAACAAATAAGGGAAAACAAGTAGAAGGAAAATAAAAGTTCAGCAAGAGAAACAATTGGTGACATTGGTCAAAGAACATGAAGACAAAATATAAATCAAAAACTGAGTCAAAAATTTGTATTAAAGACTAAAAAAACAGTTTTTTGGGTGTGCGATGCCTTTGAAGGCACAGCCCAACCTCAATGACGAAATCTGAAATTTCCGAATATTTGATCCTTAAAGGCATCGTACACGATGAAAACCGAATTTCAGCTTTTGCGTTCAGTCGGACTAGTGGACAATAACAATGTCACTCAGGACGTTTGGAGCTTCAAAACCACCTCTGAATGAAGATTTGCTCACCTCAAAAGAGCTTCCTGGGTTTGGGGATCGGCCTTGGGGTCGATCCGTTGTTACAAGGAACACAACTTCGTGGTCGCTGCCGGCGATCGTGCGTAGACGCTTCGTAGGGCGCAAAGCACACGCCACTCGATTTCACGTTTGAAATCAATCGAAAGCAGCTGACAGCATTCGAAACAGCATGTTGGTAACCCTTTTCAACTTCTTTCAAGGAAAAAATGATCGCTCGTCTGAATTGCATCCTTGGTAAATTACTTCCAACGCAGCGCCAAGGAACGAATCGTAAAACTGTTCCTGGCGTTCTCCGCGCAACTATCCCAAGTTGATGTCGGCGGGAATTTTAAATTTGCCTTGAGCTGTATTGAAATGGGTTTTCTTGGAAATTTGACTTTTTTGAGGGGGCTTCTTGCAACCTTTAATTACTATAAGGGTATAAGAACACGAAAACGTCAAAAAACCAAAAATGGTTTTCATCGTGTACGATGGCTTTAAGTGCTAAAGAATATCGAACTCATAGTCGCATTTGTTACACACTAAGGTATTTCTGAAGGGCTCTGCATTCTAAACAGCAGACAGCTTCAATAAGAGCGTGTTTCTTTCCACAGAAGCCAACTTCAAGAGCAAGCTTTTGTCGCACTTGTAGAGGTCTTTTCCCACCTTGCTGACGCTGAAAGATGCTAGGATAGCAGTGAGCCTGCATCCAAGACCGCCCACGAAACGTGTCCAAACGCGCGTCGCCGACGCAATTTTCCGTCCGCGGCGGAAAAATACGAAGAAAGCGTCAAAATTTTTTCGAGTGAATACTATTAGAACCTGAAAACATTTATCAGATCGGCTCGTCGCGCTTGCTTGAAAAATGCATTCAGACCCAATAAAAATGTAAAGGTTTCACAAGGTGCACACTGCAATTTTAGTCAAATCTGTGTATAAGAAATTAGACAATTATAGAACCAGTTTGGAGCATACCTCCAGGGCGTATCTGTTCGGCGATATTCATGATTGCCCTCTTGTATTCCTCGTAGGTTTTGCAACAGTACTCCACGCAGAAAAGAGTGACAATTATCTGAAACTTCGAACCATTCAAGTTCGGACACGAGCGGCTTAATCTTTTAGTTTTGTTTTCTGAAAGGCATCGTGCGCGCCGAAAATCACTTTTAACCCATTCACGACCGCGTGTCCCACCGGTGGGACACGCGTTGACTACCACTTCGGACCGCGTGTCCCACCGGTGGGACACTGTTTTCAAAAATCGATTTCTCCACCGCAAGAAGGAATTTCTAAACCTTCTTATGGTCAATGTATTTACCTATTCTCGTCTATACTCTCGTCTTATACTCTCGTCTTCCGAAGTCCAAAATAAGGAACAAATTTCTAGGAGTACACTCATTGCAGTCTAGGAGGAGACTCAGAGATGTTTGTATGGTTTTTAAGATAATTTCTGGGTTAGCTAGTGTAGTGCGGTCCTCGTTTTACAGACTCACTGCATCGCGAACGCGTGGAGGAAGCATCAAAATCACATATCCCATACCTAGGAGTGGAATTAGATTGCATGCATTCACTGCGCGTGCTGGCTCTGCTTATATTGAGTTGAGGAGCACCATTGATCCTATACCGACTAACTTTAGGGTTTTTAAACGAATGGCTTCTAACACACTACTTTCATACTAAGGTATTTCACTATCTTTTCTGTGAGCAATAATCATCGGTGTGAATTTATTTTATGTATTTTTTGAGGTTCTTATGTATTATATCACGACTGTCTTAAACGGCGTAATGAATTATTATTATTATTATTCTAGAGTCGACTATAAACTTCGTGGTCCGCTGGCAGCTTCGCCACTACAATATATCTGACCCTTCGAATGCAGCAAGGTCAAAAACCGCAATTATGAGTACAGATCGCATTTTTACAACCACTTAATGGCGATTTTTTCCCATAACTCGAGAAACAATCCCTACTTATAGGAGTAATCAGATCGTAAAGCTCTATATGATAAATCACAGAAATATGATTACTGATATTGCCCACCATTTCCGCGAAGAGAATCGGCTTTTCTTTTGCCCGTATGTTGTTCACAGAAATTTTTATGCAAAGATCACCAATATTGAGATCACTAGGGCCTTTCTTGAAAGTCCTGCTTCGTAACTGTTGGTGTACTATCGTAGACCGGAACTCCAACTTCGTTGAAAACTACCTTGGAGAGAAGCGGACGAGAAAAATGGGGACGAGCCAGAGCAGAAAACGAGTGGAAACTTGAAAAAAGGTTATTACACTAATCATTCCTAGTCAATTTGTAGTATTTAAACTATTTCCTACGTCTCCTGGCTTGCGGTCTATCTGGTCGATACGGGAGCTCGTCGTTGGTGGAACTGGCGTGGGCCTTCGGAAACGACGATTTGTTCGAAACGTCAGGCCACTAATAAACCAGTTTCACCGTTTATCAAACCTGCACGGCAAAGAATCACAAAAGTACTATTTCCTACGTCTGAATGTAAAAAACAAATATGCTTTTCACAAGAAATCTCTTTGTAGAAGGCGCCGAACCGGAGGGGTGAAGGGGTGGCCTAGAAAAAAATTGCGAAGAGCTGAAAAAAGTCATTTTCAACAGCATTACCAGTCAATATGAAAATCGAGGAGTATTTTCTACGTCTAAATGTCAAGAAGATTGCTAAAAATGTTTACTACAAAAAAACTCTCCTCGGTATGCGATAGACCGCAAGAGCGAGGGAGTAGCTAAAGCAAAATTAGTGCAAATCTGAAAAAATATCATTTCACTAAGCATTTCCTGTCAGTTGAGAAACAGAAGAATGTCTATTATGGTAATCTACGATAATTAATGTTTCGAACCGCTAGAATTCATCAAACTCAGGTGATTTGTGGATGGTCTTATCTACACAGTCAAAAATTTAGAAGGCCATTTCTCTGGAAGGAATGAGTTATGGAAGCCGAAACTTTGGCATCATGTTTTTGACGTCGAAAGTCGTACAATAAACAAAAAAAACCAAAATCGATTTTTTGGTGGCGTGCCATTCGAGCAAAAGTGGCCCACCGGTGGGACACTGTATACGGTGACGCAATATTGCACGCGGTCCGAACGTGCAGCCACCCAAAATTAGGCGTGGTCGTGAATGGGTTAGTTTTTTGTGAACAATCAAACAATTCGGGCTAACTGGCATCACTTACAGAACCCAAGGCTCTGAAAATGTGCCCGGTAGAAGTTATGACCACCTGTGAACGGCTGTGGGGCCAACAATCCAACACTTCTGAGCCGATCATCTAGCCCTTTTCCACAGAATGGTGATGGTCATTCAAACCACATGGAAAACAATTATGGCACAAACTCCACTTGCAGAAATACTTCGAAAACAGCGGTGACCAGCAGGGATGTGCGTAATTACGACTAACGACTTTAACGACTAACGGTTTTTTTGGGTGTTACGATTAACGACTAACGACTAACGAAATCAGAAATATTTTCGTAAGCAATCCCAGAATTCGTTAGAAAATCACTAGCCATTCAGATCGCGCTCCAACCCAAGAATTACATCAGAAATGATACATAGGTCCTCGAAGGTTGCTCGAGGGGGTGGTACAAAATAGCCTTAGCTTTCAGTATTTAGTATTTTTACTGAAACTGCTTCGCACTTCTGGAATCCCCACATTATTCCCCCAACCGAACGTTGCGCAGGATCCGGTGCAGCACTTGTGCGACTTCGTGTTGGACACGTGACTTTATGGTTGGCTCACTGAACCGATTCCGACACTGACCGGCTCCAGCGGAGATTTTACCGGGGAGCACCATCAGAGGTGATAATATGGAGCGGTGTCTGCAGGGCACAACTGCGCTCCGACGGGAACTGTATCCGATGATGGGATTGTAAAGGGCGCCGTCCTCCGATTTTCAGTCATAAATTCGTGAGATGGGACTTCAATGAAGTGGTGCTGGGACCTCTCAGTGGGTGGAATTTGCACTTGTGTTCTAATTCTTCCGGCCCTCCACGCCCCCCCCCCCCCCGTTAAAGGCGCAGTCCAACCTCAGAATCGTTTTCCAGTTCTCATGCTAGTCTTGGAGATAATTTTCTGCTGATCACAACGGTGTATCTAGATTTGCTCAGAACCCACTCTGAACGAAGTTATGAATTTTCAAAGATTCTGATTTTGAACGTCGAAAATTTTTGGACGAGTTGTCTCGGGGCTAATTTTCCTAGTCGTTCGAAGCCATCACACTAGAGCAGATCACTCTATGAAGCTAGACCGATAAGAAATGGATGAACGTAGATTTTGATCAAAATCCATGGCGCGTCTCGTTCCTATTGAGACCGAGAGCTCTCAAGTGGGCGGAGACAATGGGTACTGATTTGGGGGCGGAGGGAGTGGGTGCTCCACTTTTCTGGCTTATTCTGAAGAGTTGAGATTCCGCGTTTGGCAGGGTTGCTCAACACAGCGGCCGGACCGTAATATCAAATCTTACCCACGAGCTTGGACTGTACCTTCAAGGGAACAAGCTCAAAACGACGCGCGTGCTCACCTCGCGACAAGGGAAAAGAACAATTAGTGCAAAGTTGGTGCAGTTCCCCGGGTTGTCACCAAGGGGTAAATCTCATACATATAGCATCATACAGCGCGAAATGGCAAATTTCGCACTGAAAAGATATCGGAGAGCTCAAGGTTCCCTCGGTTTCTCATATTGCTTCTTATCGCACAACAAAGACAAAAGTCAACAAGCACACCCTCCCGAGTATTAGGCTTTCACTCATTTATTTAATTATGCATAGTAGGTTTGCAGTTTAAAGTAGGTTCTCCAATGACAAATGTTTTGTGCATTTTATGGTCATGAATCTTTTGAGAAACCTACATCTCTTCATGCCTTCCTTCTTTTTCTAATCATGAGGGATTTTTTTCTGCCTCCACTGTGCTCATTTTCACACCCTAGATTTTCAACGACTAACGACTAACGATGGTTTTGGCCGGTTGAACGACTAACGACTAACGATTAACACGTTGTCTATTATGTTTATCCCTGGTGCCCAGGTCTGCAAATGCAGAAAAAACAATTTTGGCGCGAAATTCAAGTTTATTTTCACATTGTATTCATACTAGTTTTCCTTCAGAAATGAAGTGCTTCTCGTGACCCAACGATATTGCCGTTCACTAGAGAGGCCATACAAAACACGAGAAATTAGTAAATTGTTTTCTGCGCGTACGATGACTTTAAGCAAAAAGCAAACTTACGTCAAACGTTCCGTAGAGTTCCCGCGGCAGCTCGACTGAGGGGTTGCTCAGGCAGTCACAGTGGAATATACCACACACCTGCGACATCAGACTAAATTTAGCTGCGTATAGATACTTTGCTCGAATTGAAATATGAGCCCGCTTTGTGGACAACTGTGATGTATGAATGTGAGTGTAAAGGTAGTCAAAAAATAGAGATGTGTTCGAAACTTAAATGCGTCCTCAAGATTGCCCTGAGGATCTGCGGAAAATTTGCTCTCTCTTCTAATCATGTTCAGACAGCGTTCACCATGATTTTTTTCGGTGAGTTTTTGCAGCTGAATGAAAGTTAACGAAGAACCTGTGCTTCCAGTGTCGAAATAACCACATAATACGAGCCTTGAGTGACAAAAAATGAGCTTTGTAGCTTGATTACAGTTTACCTCAATGTTCAAAGGACATGCGGTCTACACACTAAAACTACGGTGGAAACCTGGCATTTTGCCAGATTTCGTCATCGATCGACGCCACAGCTGATATTCTGGGCGAGTTGCGGTATTTCGTTTTCTTTCACGCGTGTTTCTGCTTTGCTTTGGTTTCTGATTTTTTTGTATTGCTGATAGGGGCTTATCTTATTCCATGGGGGGGAGGGTGGGAATTCGTCGTTTTTTTCGAGCTTGGAAGTGCAAGGGCAATTCCCCACCCTACGCGTTCAGAAACACGGCTTTCGTCGTTCTTTCTAAGTATGCCTGCTATATTCATAGAGCCTTACAAATTTCGTACAACGTGGAGAACTCGTAAGTAGAATCTACCGCGTACACTTTTTTTGCCGTTACACTTCATTGAATGAAGATGTCATAAAGTGTGTCCTGCTGAAATTGGCGGCCCATGCGGCCGGCGTGCTTGGCAGGCGGCGGTCGCGTTCGCCGCTCTCGGACGAGCATGCGAAACGTCCTCCACAGCCATCGACTACGAACGGGGCCGGCAACAGGGCTGTGCGTAATTACGAATTACGAATTACGATTTACGAATTACGGGTGTTTTTGGCAATTTATTTACGGTTTACGATTTACGAAATTTCGGCCCGAAATCGTAACGAATCGTAACAAATCGCAACAAATTTTGCAAATGCGGTTGAAAGAAAAATATAAGTTTGCACTCCAGAGCATAGATAAATCTAGCACTTCTTTCACATTCTTGATATTTGATTATCCTTTCCAATCTCCTTTTTCGCTTAAAGGCAGCGTCCGCGCAGAAAACCGCACTTGGTTTTTTCATATCAATCCAATGTTTGAACCCAGTGGAGATAGTTGGCAAAGCTTGAGACCTCAAAGCTGGGTACTCGTAATGCTACAGCCTTTCGAAAACCGCTCCGTGGTCTGAAAAGGCGTTTTCCCGGTCGATCATCTAGCACAAGGAGCAGAAGCGCCACAACAGGCCCCGGCAAATCCCAATGTCCATAATCTTTATTTCGAGAAATTCTCGCGTTCAAACGTGTGTATCGCAAGCTTCTTATTTTAATAGGATTCCTGACACTAAAAAGGCCAAAGAAATAATCAATTTAAGAAGTTACAGGGGCTAAACACTTTCAGACGTCCAGCATTTCCGACAATTGTGTATTACACACAAGACACACCGGACAGACGTTGAAAAAGGAAGGTAGATGCTTCGGAATTTTCAAACGAATTTCTCTCCAGAATTTGAGTGTTTTGGGTGGTCTTTTCGCGATATATCACAACCTGGTGAGGTTACCTGCTCAAAATAGTGAAAAACTTGAACACGATTTTTTGCGCGTACACTGCCTTTAAATCTTGTTATTCCCAGCCGAGCGTAGACAACGTGGCATGGCGTAATATAATAGCTGATAACGAGGTTCAGGTATGACCGACCGCTCTGCTTCTCACCTTGACCGACTCAAAAGTATTGAAGGGTTCCAACCTTTGCTTGTTTCACATGCGAGCCAGGTCGGCAGAGCCGAGCTCCACAGTTGTTTATCTTCATGGAATGCTCTCGTCCGCCATCAAGAACATGAGAGACGCAGAAATATGGTAGAGCTACCGCCTATATCGGAGCGAAATTCCGGTCCGGAGTTGCGGGCAACCGCTGTTGCAACACTTGTTGCAAACAGGGGCATGCTGGGACTTCGAGGTCCTGACACGGTTAGTCTTTGTCCTAGCAGGGTAATAGTCGAACTGCAGACTGCAAAAGCGATCGTCTGCAACTGCGGACTAGAGCTCCATCCCGCTATAGAAATTAAATATGGGGTTCGGATCTGAAGGCCTGGCTGGCTCATGGAGCAAATAAAATTTGGAACCCACAACCTTCACCGCGAATGTTCAGCGGTTTAAAAGTTACTGGCGAAAAGTGTTATTTCGTGGATTGAAATCTGCTGAAGGGTCAGGAAAATATTTTTCTAACCTGAAAACATTATTCGACGAAGAGGTTCACGGGGACACCCTCAAATAAGATTTGATAGATATCTATGCCCAGAGGCAGCTGCGAGAGAAAAAGTTATAATTTCCCGATTTGATGAGGAAAGTTTCAAGAAAAGTTATCTATGACTGCAGTCTATCATCTCTTCAAAAAGGTTATTACATGTTTTTCAAGTTGGGAATTCAAACAAATTCAAAGCAAATGCAAAGAAAAAAGAAGAGTAAGAATTTTGTCATTCTTGGAATCAGAGAATTGGAGGAAACCTTCACCTTTCTGCATTTCAGATTCCTAAGCAACATAAACATCTATCTCCACCGCAACAATCTTGTGTTCATGGAAAGTAACGCTAATAAATTCAATCGGAATAACGCTTCACGAATTTAGAGGGCAGACTCGGATGGTTCAGAAAGTGGTTTAGGAAATGTACGTACATGTGTATATCCCCTTTAAAATAACCACCTTGTCCAAGTATCTTTCCCTTGATCGATCGTGTGTAAAACTATCGAACCGCCATTTTATTTCCTCATCACAGTGTTGACCTCCTTAGGTAGTCTGGATTGAACTGTGTTTAGTGAGGCGATGATTCTTTATGTTTTTGTGCTTCTGTATGTTTCAAAACTTGGGCAGACGTGGCACAGGTTTGGTACTTGAATACGCGTACAGTTTCAGTTTTGCCTATTTCATTGGTATTTATCCCACTTATGTATACTGGAAATTTCTTCAAGTACTGCTCAAAACAGTTTCATTTTGAACCTCAACCTCAAACATCCTATATAGAAACACTTCATCACTGAACTTCTGAGACGCTCCTACATCGAGTGAGGTCCGGGGTATGTGTGGGATTATTACTCATTATCAGTTACGAATCACGAATTACGATTTGCAAATTACGAGGAATTTCGAAAATTACGATTTACGAAATTAGAAAATTCAGTTACCCACAGCCCTGGCCGGTACCGGCTGGCAGCAAAAACTGCGCCGATCAATCAGCTCTGCAGGAGGAGGAAAACGGCCGCCGTTGGAATCCAACACTCGTCCGAGAGCGGCACATGCGACGGCCGCCAGCCAAGCAAGCCGGCCGCATGGGCCGCCATTCTCATTCGGACACACTTTACGATTGTTTGTGGAAAACACGACCAGCATATGTTCTACATTCAAACTCATTCAAGGCATTGAAGGAAGGGTCTCGGAGAGTCTCGACACTCCCAAAATTGAGAGTAAGTTTGTATAAGATTATGTAGATAGGGTAGGCTAGCTGTATCCAATCTCAGTAATTCGAAGGCTAAGAGGCCTTTTCTAAAGGAAAGAATAACTTTAGCAGTCAAAGAATAAGGTATGTGTACGTAAAATCATATTTATGGCAATCGAGTACGGAAAAAAGAAGAAGCGTTGCGGCGCGGACTCTTTTGTGAAATGCATCCAGGACGCTTTGAAAGAGACTTTCTCGGTTCACAGCCCTAAAAAAAGTTCGTCTAAGTGTAATGTAGGGCTGAGGACTCCGTCACAGTCGGACGATCCGATGTAGCCAGCCCGGTCGATAAGCATGTACATGATGCAAATCGTTTGAAAAAAATCACTTGTTGCGGCCGGACTGAGCCCACTTGTGCAGTCCTTGGCCGTCTCGGTCGATACGCATGTAATACATTGCTCACTCTGGTCGAGAATTCCCTCCCCATGTGGGAGCCAGCCGCAGTGCGCTCGAGCACGCCTGCATAATCGATTGGCATGGCGCCGACACACTAGGGGAGACGCAGAATCACTGGGGACGTGAGAGAACGGCTCAGTCCAGTTTCCGGCCCGCTATTGTCGGAGCCGAAAGAGTTTGAGAAGATTTGTGAGGAGAAGAACCCAAAAAAAGTTGACACGTTGTTGCAACAGCACAGCGACAAGATAAAGAGGTGTTCCTCTGTCCTCAACACCACCATTGGAGTTGCAGTTGTTGATGCGACGCTGCCGATTTGGAAGGATTACTTTAGTTCACTACTGAATCGTCCAGCGCCATCAGTACCTGAGCTCCCGCATGTTCAGAGAACACATTACTATGTCAGTGAGGAACCGCCGACTGAGGCCGAAGTTTTGAATTGTGTTCTGAAGATGAAGAATGGAAAGGCAGGTGGAGATGACAACATTACTGCTGATATGCTGAAAGCTGTACCTCAGTCTGGGATTCGTGAAATAACCAACACCATCCGTGCCATATGGACGAGCCAAAGGATACCCGATTCGTGGAGACATACGTTCATCGTACCTCTACACAAGAAGTTACCCTTCACGGATCCCGAGAACTACAGGGGAATCTCTCGTACTGCGTGTCATGCAAAGGTTTTGGAACGTATAATTATCGAGCGACTCATCAAACATCGTGACGAAACTGCCGGAGAGGAGCAAGCCGGTTTTCGACCTGGAAGATCATGTGTTCAAGTGAGAAGAGTAATTGAATCGCAGCAGCGGTATTCGACGTCATTACAATTTGATTTTTAGTTTTCAAAACTTGATGCGACTTTCCTCAACTCGATGGACTACACAACGCTCTGTGTGCCGACGGAGTCTCAGAGATGTATGTTCAGCTACTCAGACAAACCGTCGCTCGGAGCGGGACCGGCTCCTCCCAATTATGACGTCATCGCCCGGACAGTGGCCGAGGGGCCAACTGGCACTGCGGTCCCTGTCCGGTGCCAGTTCGCCCCTCGGTCGCTCTCCGGTCGCTCTCGGAGCCACAGCAGTGCCATCGCCAGAGTTAGAGAGACGCGGGATTGGTTGTTCTTTGAGTGATAACGTGCGAGCCACGTTATCACTCAAAGAACAACCAATCCTGCGGGTATAAAAGGCGGCTCGCCTCGTGTAGACGGGTAGTTGGCCTTTCGAGGCCACTCTTGAGAGGTGACCTCGGATTACTCTCAGGATGACAATTTTTGGCGGCCGAGGGGATTCCTCATGGCCCGCGAAGGGGAAGGCTTCCTCATTGCGGACCATGCTGGGATGGTTACCTTGTTGCGGCCTGTGGCAGGATTAACCTCCTGACCCGCAGGCTGTAACAGGTACCTTATCCTCTTAACAGGCTTAATCCTCTCCAAAAGAGGCGGAAATAAAGAAAAGATAGCAATTAGGAAATTTTTGAAAATCGCCCGTACAGAGACCGCAGTGCCAGTTGGGACCGAAGATCGCTCCGAGCGATACTGCTGTGGCCCGGAGAGCGGCTGATGTAGCCCGAGTAGATGGCTAATTTTCGCTCGGAGCGGAGAGGCAGCGCCGCTCGAGTAGCTCTCCGGTACCGCTCGAAGCGATGGTTTGCCTGAGTAACCGATTACAAGGACAAAGGAACCACAGCAGCAGTGTGCAGACCTGAAGATTTACGTCAGCTTTTGAAGCGAAAACATGAATAAGGCAAGGAGCTGTAGCGGGACCTTTTCTATTCAACTTCGCCGTTGATGAAATCATGCGTTGAGCTGCTGAACAGTTTCCTGCGGACGTGATACTAACACCATAGGGACCAGGGGTGTGCGTTAATCAAAATTCTAATTTCGTAAATCGTAAAACGTAATTACGACAAAATCCCCGTAAATCGTAAACCGCAAATCGTAAATCGTAAACAGCGAATAATAACAATAACCACTAAAACTGTTATTACTACGTGCAAAGTACATATTAAGTTGCGTTCAGTATCTGACAGCTAACCACATTTGAGGGGACCGTCTGCTTTCCCTTATCACTCATTCCACAACTCCTTCCCAGATTTTGAGAAATCCGCGAGTCCGATTACGCTGTCCGCGTATCTGCTGGGCAGCAGGGACGCAGTTACACTCGTAATGCCTCTCCCGAAACGCTAACACCGTTGCAGCGTTGGAACGAGCCAAAACGACTGTATTTGAGAGATTTTCAACGGCCGATTTCAAAACTCCGCCCACTTGCTAGCGAAGCCGCAACACCCATTAAACAGTCGGCAAGAATCGCACTGATACTTTGAGTTCCTTACTGAAGGTTGGCAGACTCCCTACTGAGGGCTTGATGCACGCACGTAAAAAATATGACACCGAGTTTGCACCATTCTTCAATCGGGATCGCAAAGTATCAGTGCGATCAGTGTCAACCCTTATCTAGAGCACAGTATCGGTCGCCCAGCACAAGTCATTTTTCCTATATACGCTAAATCACATGCAGAATCGTATCTTTATGGTGACAGTGCTGTGGATTATTAGAGACAACGTACGCACAAAAAATAGCTTTCCAGTTTTTGCCGCTCTGTGTAGTATAGTCCCCATAGTTAAAGAATATATTAAAAGCGTCCCACCAAACGCTCGCGTTTGTGAGGGATAACGGTTCCAGGAAAAGGGCGAAGATGAGCGTTTAGGCTGGCGCTCACGCCTTTTCTTAGTATCCGTTTGCTGCGGACGAAGATAAATAAACAGAGAAAACGATTTTGAGCTTCAAAGTTTTGGGGTGAAATAAGGCGGTAATGAAAAGTCGACTTTGACTGTTTGCTACTGAAAAGACTTCCAGACTGCCTTGTTCAACAAGCTCTAAGGATTCTTGCCAGTCTCCTCTGGAAACGGCACCGGTAACGGATGTGGCGAAAGAGGATCTAAAATCATTCGGCATTGAAGAGCAATCCAGGCGCGATGTTCCTTTTCGCATGAAGTGGAGTAGCGACCAATGAATGGATTAGGTATGTTCAAATTATGGCTCATTACTAAGAAAATGAAACGGCTGGCTACTGGGCTTATCTGAGCCAAATTCCGGTCCACAATTGCGTCTCGACACGCTTTGCGGCCGCACGCGCTGGAGTCAGTCGTTTCCAGCGCCAAAGCCGACTCGATATGGCTTTTTATACAGTTTTCTCCAATTTTGTTCACTTTCCAGTTTCTAATGCCCACCTAGAGTCAACAAATCGGCGACTGCGGCGCTGTAAACTCTTCCGACTCGAACGCGCGCGGCCTCAAAGCGTGTCGAGACGCAATTGCGGACCGTAATTTGGCCCAGAGAAGCACAGTACTAGGACGACGCACATCGTCGAAGGTGCGGACTGACCGCGCAAGGCGGAAGCCAACCGATTTAGTCAAATAAGTCATGGCAATCTATTACCGTGCAATTCCCGGAACCGTGAGAAGGATGCATGCAGAGGGTAAGACAGACTTTTTCTTACTACACGTATTTTCCCTTTTTGACATTCTTTTCATAGTCAGCCATAAAAACCCCTTTTCATGTGGGTTAATTTAGTAGAATCGGAAAATCTTGTTAAAATATGGCTTGGGTGCTCACCGTTTATGAGATTTGTCCTCTCACGAGTGAAATACGAAAGTTGGAGACGATGTTAAGAAGGTATTTATACCCCCAAGAAGTTGAATAGAAATGAGAAGACCAACCTTACTCCTAGTCGAGGCAATCATGTTGTCTAATTCACTCCAGGAATTTCCCTCTTGCGATAGGATCATCTGGAGGGGTCTAGACCAGTCGAAATCAGAACGCTCTTCACACCATCGAGAGAGTTCCCTGCGATTTTGAGGAAGGTAGTCGGCCAGGTAGATCTAAGAATGTTAGACTTTTCAACCATTTTGTGTTACAATCAAAAATATTGTGGGATTCACCTCTGATGCTTGATTCCGGAAACAAGCGGCCACATGTATTGTTGGGCCAGCGCCAAAGTCCAGAACTCGCCTCACATCTCCTATTCGAGCTACAATGATGGGTAGAAATTGAAGCACCATCTGCATTGCCGGGTCATCCACTTTCCTATAGAAATCCTGAACGACGTCATGAGCTCGGCAAACACTTGGGTGTACTCATAATGTCATCTAACACAATCAACATTGCTTACTTTTTTAGGGAAGGAGCCCTCTAGCGACCTCTCTCACCGAATTGAAAAGGGATATACGTACTTCGCGCAGTCAGTCGAAATAAGCCGTTTGAAGCGCCATAGAGCATGCAGTGCGTTATCATTGGCAAGTCTCGTTTGCTCCGGATAACATTCTTACTCTCAGTATTTGGAAGAATTAGTCACGAAAACTAACCTGGAGGTAAGCTGCAGTGTTGAACTCAGTGGGAAATGTGTCCCTATCCAGAATTTCCTTATTGGGTGCATCGCTGACTGACCTCATCTAGAAAGGTCAAATTTTGTTCTGGGAGAAGTGGAAAGGAAGTGCGGACAACGAGTTGGCACTAGCGCGACACTCGAGGAGATCCTCGTGGAGACCGAATGAGTTGCGATCTGCAGTTCCCGCCCGCCTTGTGTAAAGCGCCGGCCAGCTAGAATGACAGTGAAAGAAAGCCTATGAGATCATTTGTATTTCGCGGTCTCGAAAGAGGGCGGATAATTCGAGAAGATACTTTACGGTCCCGCTAGTAGGCTCAAAGCGGAAGAAATACTTTCTGGATTTCCAAAGCTGCAAATCAAATCCATTGTAAGAAAAGTGCTGTTCATGAATCTCATATTTGCTTCCCGGGAGTAAACAACGCAACAAGGAGCTGCGAAACTCTCATTCAATATCTTTAAAGGCACAGTCCAAGCTCAGGGACGAAATCTGAGATTTCCATACAGTTGTGAAGTAGACCCACCGTATATAACACCTGCCAAGTGCGAGCTCTCAATTCCTCTGAATAAGCGAGATATAGGAGGAAGCCACCCTGGGGCGCCCACCCCCCGGAAGCCACTTTGGCACGCCCCTTTTACGATTTTTCGAGCTCAATAGTGGTGAGATGAAAGATGAATTCTGATCAATAGCCCTGTTCATCCTTTCATTCTCAGCCTCTCTCTTTATTTTGATCGACTCGCATACATAGGTTGCAAATGACGGAAGTTACAAGCCCAGGAAAACTCGTCCACCATGATTCCAAAGCTCAATTTTTGAGGGGCCATAACTCCGTTCCCAGGAGGCCTTAAAGGCAGTGTTCACTGTGATTTTCCTTACCGAGTTTTCCACTCAAAACAATGCGTTGGCTTCCAAGTATCACGAAAATTACGAAGAAACTGCGAGAAACGCACTGAATGGTCTCATTTCAGTGTCATTATTCTTTGGCCTGGACTAGTTGTCCGGTTGGATAAACATGTTCAGGGACGTTGTCACCGGTGAAAATGGCGCTAATCAAAAATGGAAGAATAACTTTGAAAAAACAGTATTAGAAAGGGTCCGAAGTAGAGAACGGAACAACACAAATTAGAGATTCGCAGAAGACGGGCCCACAAAAGAATTTATTGACACAACAAACAGTTCCACTGAGAGTAAAGATTCGGGGTGAGAGTAAAGGTTTTCGTGTCCTTCTGGCGCGTTTTTCTCGGTTTCTTCGTCATTTCAGTTCTACTCGGAGGCCAAACAATCGATTTAGCGATTAATCTCAGAATCGAAGATTATCGTGAACACTGCCTCTAAACGATTTCAGAGATATTATTGGAATCAGCGTGGGACCGTTCTCAAGATAGGCAAAAAACCAGAAAATCGATACTGAGGTTGGACTGTGTCTTTAACATCTCAAGACATTATGGCGCACTACAAATTTCAGCCCGAAATTCCTTGTCTGAAATCAAACCCAACATCCACAAAACTGCTAAAAAGTCCTTCTCGCCAGTATCTTGAAGGCTTTCCACACCCCCAGACATGAATTTTGTGATTTTCATGTGTATAGCAGACCCGTCCTGCATAACACGCGGCAAGCGCGAGGTCTGACTTTCTCCAAATAAGGAAAATATAAACGACTACCACGTGCCTGACTCCCCCCCCCCCCCAGAACACCACCACAGGCTACACCCTTTTCCTTAAATTTCGAACTCACTAGTGGCTAGGCGGAAAATGAGTTTCAACCTCATCTTCGATTTTTTATTCGCTCGCCGGTCTGTCATTTCATCATTTCATCCTGATTTGCCTTCGTTCAGCGACTGCGAAAAAAGAGAAAAAAAGGTCTGAGAAAATCATCCAGGAAATATTCGCCCTCAAGATATGGACATATTTCAGGAGCCATAGCTCCGTTTGTGGGGAACTTTCAAGTATTCCAAAGATACAGTTCATCTACGCAATCGCGTTCAGTCCGCAAAGTGCACGCTGCTGCGAAAGCGTGTTGCGGCGAAAAAAGGAAAAAACCACCCGGGTGATCCGACTTCCCTGCCTGAGAATCCTCGGAATCGCGCCGCAACACGCTTTCGCAATGAGCGTGCACTTTGCGGACTGAGCGCGATTGTGTAGATGATTTGTATCATTGTGGTCAGCAAAGGATTCTCTCGATGATAATCATAAAAACTGAAAAAAAAACAGTTTTTTGGGTGTCCTGTGTCTTTAGAGACACTGCACACCCAAAAAAAATCTTTTTGTTAATTGATGCCTACATATCTTGGAGAGCATCGCAAACACTTGTTTTCAGTTTTTTAGTAGAAACACAATTTTCTTCTTTCTGGCCGTATTTCGTAGTCCTTTCTTCCTTACTTTCTCAATCGGAACTCTTTGCTCACGTTTCTACAAAACAACTGCGAACAACCTTTTCATTGTGAACAGTAACTCGGATATTTGCGGTACTGAATGTATGCTGAACCGTTCATTGAATGATGTAGGAATTTTAAGAAAAAAGTTTTCAATCCTTTTCAGGAAAGTTTTGGATATTGATAGTTTCTGTACTGTTCTTAGATGGTGGGAAAAGGCTCTAGATTTTTTTTAGAAACCTACCTCTTGGGGAAACACATAAATATGTATATGTGAGTTCTGAGACAATTCTCCAAAATTCGGCATCTCGAAGTGCGCCAGCTAAGAGCGATCTTTGTTTTGATGGAAGTCGCTTCCAGTAGCTATATTACATCATGATAAACGCAATTTTGCGATAGAATCAGAGATGATTGAGTGTCTCATATGTAGTCGTCAAACCTATATGGTTTGTTCAAGACAAGGCTATGTACCATTTTTAAAGAATAAGCTCTAGAAGCTGATTCTTTTGAGATTTTTGTTCAGATTCCCAAATGGACCATTCTGAAAAGGAATATCTCGAAAGCGCACAAAACGAGCTTCGTCCATTCGTGTTTCGTCCAAAACGTCAAAATATGACCGGCGTTTTAGTCTTTCACTTTAGCTGCTCAATGAAACGTTCCGATTAGTAGCAGCACAACACTGAGATGAAGCGAAGGCTTCTCGCCGCGTTTGCCTTAGGCGTCATTTAAACTTCCTCCGCCGAGCGGCCCAACCCAGTGCAATCTTGTGACATTGATCACACGGTGTGGCACAATAGATATTATCGATAAAATACTGAACGATCGATGAAATACTTAATGTTCACGCCACCGAATGGCCATTCCTAACAGACAGTCTCGCAATAAAGTAATTGGATAATATAGTCACTGACGAAATAAACGAAGAAGATTGCGTGTAGGCTTCGAATATATTAACCTTAAGTGAAAACAACAAACTTTGAAGCCGACAAGATCTGAGAGCGTCATTCCTTTAGTTCGTTGATTACCTTACTTTCGGGAAAAATAGTGCGTAAACGCAAATGCGTACAACTTTTGTTACACACAACACGTGTTCTTTGTCTACGTCATTCATGAAGGCATTGATTGCGGAAGAAAAGCTGTTGCCTGTCGGGAGCTTGATCTTCTGTCTTTCTGCTCCTTCCATCACGTGATTATTGCAATGACGTAAAGACAGAGAGAGAGCGAGAACTTCCTAGAAGATTTTCGCCTTGATATCATTGCACGGAAAGCAGGATCTTTGCATGCAGTTGGCTCAATGGGAATCTGCAGATTACGAGGTGTCAAGTAGTGTTGCACAGAATAGTCTAGATTTTTCGACAGATTCCAAATTTTCTCTGGGGATCAGGTCGGAAAATGACTGAAATTAATGAACGACCAATCATGGCGGAAGATTGGGTTTGGTGGAAGAAAAGCATGCAAACTTTGGAGGCAAACCCAACTGCAGCCAATAGCTAGCGTTCATGAATCTCAGCGCAGAGTGATTAACTGTTCTTGACTACACACATTACTACGATAACAGGGGAAATAAGTACATAGTATGGTCAGATCTGCCGTTTCCAAATAAATACATACTAAATGATATTTTTAAACAGACGCTTTTGGATCCAAGTTTGTAGCTGCTATACAATGTCCCAAGCTAACGCCTGTTCGAATGGGCCCACGCGGTTGGCCTGCATGTCCTGCGCCCCTCGCGAAGGCATTTCTCAGACGAGCCTACTCACGACTACAGCTGACTGGGATATCACTCACTAAACGTCTGATAATCCTGCAAAACGATTTTTATGATTAGAAAATATACCTTTCCAACAACCAATCAACACGCCGACCGCGTGGGCGGACAGTCCAATTCGGACAGACTCCACAGGAGATTTTCAATGTTGGACGGAAGGGTGTAGGTACAACATACATCAGGCAATTTTTAGGTTAACCAGAAAAAAGTTTCGAATGTGGCCCAGAATGTTTTCTGAGGGTTATCCGAGACCGTATGCACGAATCTGAGGTCCGTTTCTAAATTATCTGAGGCTTACTGTGAGTTACGGTAGATACCATGCTATTTAGCTGGTTTAGCCTACGTACCTTAAAGGCACAGGACACCCAAAAAATTATTTTTCAGATTTCATGCTTATCTTGGAAAGGGTTACACTCTGATCACAATGGTATCTCTGAAATCGTCCAAGACCCCCTACTAACGGAGATATGGCTCCTTGAAGATGCCTGCATTTTCAGGGCCAAAATTTCGTGGACGAGTTGTCTCAGACCTCTATTTCTCTTCATTCGCAATCGCCCCACGAGAGCAAAACGGGACGAGGGGATAGACCGGAAAGGGAATGAAGAACGTTGACTCGGTTGAAAATCATCCATCCATCTAGCCGCTATTAAGATCGAAATTCAGGAAGGGGGCCGGGCCTGTGGTGGTGAGCGAAGGGGGTCGGGCCTGTGGTGGTCGCTCTTATCTCGCTTATTTGGAGGAATTGAGATCTCGCACTTGGCATGTGTTATACAGGAGTGGTCTTCTACACAATTACATGAAAATCTCAAATTCATATCTGAGGGTGTACTGTGCCTTTAAAGGCAACGCTCAGGATAAATCGTGGATGTTCAGCTTCCTACAGATTATGATAGGTCAAGAGCTTACTGTGACAGCGGTGTCAGGAAAAACTGCAGAAAGTGGCGATAATGCCCTTTTGTCCCCCCCCAAGCAAAACCTCTTGTGTGACGCCATATTTTTGAGAATGTAAGGATTGACCGATGTGAAGGAATGAAGTGCTTTCATGTGATAACGTGATCCACCTTATCCACTGCCACTTATCGAAGCCATTACCTCGCTGATCGGTTGTTTACGTGTACAAGCTTCTTCAGGAAGAATTAGTTTGGGAGGCTGGGTGGCCCAATGAGCTGACTGGCCCACGCTATTTTCACCCACTTTCCGATGATTTTTCGTGATTCTCTCTTCACTGCTCTTGTCGGTAGGCCCCAAAGCTCACGTTTCTGTGAAAAAAAAACTAGAGATTTGTCCATGCCTAACACTGCCTTCAGAGGCATTGTTCACGATAAGAAAATAGTGTCCTATTTTTCAATGTTTTTGCATAGGTGAGCGCACGAAGTAGAGGATACATCTATTAACAAACACCAAAATATTCAAATACGCCTGTTTGGTGTGTGTCAGGTTTGCTACGGAGTTTAGAAATCAAAACGTTAGATATGGTCTTGCGCTCCAAACTTTTTGAACAAGTACTGTGCTTATATGGGTCAAATTCCGGTCCGCAATTGCGTCTCGACACGCTTTGCGGCCGCATGCGCTCGAGTCAATCGAGTTTCCAGCTCCAAAGCCGACTCGATATGGCTTTTTTATTTAGTTTTCTCAAATTTTGTTTAGTTTCCAGTTTCTAAAACCCACCTAGAGTCGACAGATCGGCGGCTGCGGCGCTGGAAACTGTTCCGACTCGGAAGCGCGCGGCCGCAAAGCGTGTCGAGACGCAATTGCGGACCGGAATGTGACCCAGATAAGCACAGTAACTCTGTTCTGTCTTTTTTTTTGCCGAGAATTCTCAAAAAATAAGATGGTTCCCGAACCTATGCCTTGATATTAGGGGTGGTATTAAATGGGGTGTTAAACGCGAATAAACCGCCACTTCCAAGCCGCCAACATATCGCGACATAGATGCAGTAGAGCCGCCAAATTAACGCGAACAAACCGCCACCTCCTGGCCGGCTACGAACGGCGACATAGGTTTTTTTGCCACGGTTTGTTGCCGGTTTAACGGAAGCTGCCCTCTGCTTACACATACGTACATTATGCGTGACCTTCGTCCGCGTAAGTATTTCCTACACTTGGACACGAACGACGTTTACGGTGGAAAGACGAGGGATTGAAAAGATTATAGAAGTAATGTTATCCATTTTATTCATTAAGAAGAGCATCCAAAGGGAACTTCGTAATATTTCGCCTGTTCGGAACAAGATCAGAACGCAATTTTTCAAATTTTCCTTGGAAATCCTAATTCTCGTAATTTTTATGAGCACCGTGAGTTTTCAGGACCACTCTCAAAAAGTCATGTTAGGTTAATCATTAGCCTCAATCAATCAAATGAGTGTGATCTGACAAAAGTTTGCATTTGTAGCAACTTTGTTAACGTTCTTTTTTTATTTTTTTCAAACAAAAGTTTTTTTTTAAACAAAAAATTTCTCCAAAGGAAATTCTGAGCGAAAGAAAATTTGAAAATTTCTGGATGAATTATTTACAAGGTGTTCTTAGGAACGTAACGCTAGATGCGAAAAAGACATTCCGAAACTCGTCGAGTAATGCATAAGTTCAAAGAATGTCCGGCACTGAAGTGAAATGGATAGATAAAAACTTACAAAAATGATGATAAACTAGATAGTCTATTTTCCTTCTTGAAAAAAAGAATTCAAGTGTTTTTTTTGGAAGCGTGCAACTGAAGTCTGGCGTCCGAGATTGGGGTAATGGTGTGGTTTCGGTCATAGATGCACTGGAATTTGTGAAGTGTTTGGCGTCTTCTCAAAATGAAACTAATCCCCCGCCCGCAGTTAGTGCTGAAAATATATAGAAACACTGTTACACACTCATATGCGCATTATGCAAGGAAAAGATTTTGTGCACATATTTCAAGGTAAGAATTTGAAGCACTTCGAGTGGCTCTACCAATGCGCCATACATTGGATCCGACTCACTCATTTTCGGATATCCACCCGAATGAACCGAAATTTTCATGATTCAAAATCCGATTCACCGAAAAAACGTCAAAATCCGAATGATCCAAAATCCGATTCACCGAAAAAACGCCAAAATCCGTTTGATTCAAAATCTGAATCACCGTAATGTGCCATGAGTCGGATAATGATTCGGATACCGAATATCCGAAAAATGCATGACTCAAATCGGATAACGAGTCGGATATTGGTAGAGTCGGCAAGCCCTGTTTCTCAAACAAGCGTACAGGCTATAAAACGGCGAAATTCACTTGGTTCCTACGCGTGCTGGTGCGTAGCGGAGGTTAGAGACAGTGAGAGTGCGTAGGGCAGACGTTTTATAGAGGGTATCTGCGGTCACGACTCGACATTCCATCCTACAGTAGCCATACAGGTGCGTAATTACACTGCAGACATACATCGTGAAATTTACGCTGCGTTTTCTGCGCATCAGCAATGCAGATTTTGCGCATACATGTAATTGGCGTTGATCCTTATCGATTGAGTTGTCTGTGCGAGTATAGGGCCTTTCAGAGTGGCGACGCCGCGAAATTCTTGGCGTCGCTCCCCAAAGCGAGAGAAAGTGGGCGTGACAATGACTTGTCGCCGAATCATATTTCTGTCTCTGCGTCTCTTACCTCTTCGCCGCCATTTGTTCGATTGAAAAACAGTGAAATAGGGGAAATAAATATTTTTATAGAGAGTTAAATGACAGGGACTAACAAATGATCATTAGCAAAAAGAAAGAAACTACGGCGGCAGCGACAGCGACAAAAATGGTCGAAATTATTTCCATCGCGCGTTGCTGGGCCGACGAGTGTCGCTGTCGCGGGCCGAAGCTTGCAGCACACTGCCACAACTACAGGTTTAGGGCCTAGTGCATACTTTCCGCGAACGCGACTATGCATATTAGCAATATCGATTTTCGGTCGATTCAGATGACAAGAATTATGTCGCGTCGTTCGTCACGGGAAGTATGCACTAGACCTCAAGGGTGGGAGCTTCGCGACTGGCGGTCGTTGTCGCTGTGCAGAGCGACGCGACAGTGTGTCGCAAAAGTATACTAAACCCCTTAGGCCCCGGTCAGACTTCGTCGAAAAACCTGCTGGGTCCGACTGAGTCCGAATGAGTCTGGGGTGGAAAAACCTGCTGAGTCCCACTGAGTCCGGTTGCCCCCAGCGCCAACCAACTCCTCTGCGAAACACGCAATTGATAGTGACGATTATCACCTCAGCGGTGAATCGGAACGTGTTTGGTGGCTGATTTTTCTTGTTTTCAACATGTCTGAATCTGATTTCCGTGTCAGCAGCAGGTGGGGCAGAGCGCAGACGACGAGATTCGGGATGCGGCGGGACTCGGCAGGTCGCAGTCGGCCGAAAAAAATGCACCCAAATCACGTGAGAAACACCTATATCGACCGCGTGGGGTGAGGATGATTTTGGTGGGACTCAGTCGGACTCAGTCGGTGCATTGGCCCCGCCCTTGTACGCATGAGAACCATCAGTATCGACCGGAGGGGATTGCGGTGGGCATCAGACGGTTGCAGACGGACTCAGTGGGTTGAATTTTTTGCACCCATCTCCCACGAATTCGGTGCGTATCGACCCGGTGGGACTCAGTAGATCCACCGACTAAGGCGGGGGCCTTATGGCTCATTGAGGGTATGATTGGCTCCCAAAAACCATAGTTATTGATCGAACGGGCAATCCTGTTTTAAGTTGATTAGACAGGAACGCACGGGTATTTACGAAATCGACGGGGATGACCGATACTCATGATACTCATTTATACTAATGCTTCAACATTGCACTCACTTTGAAGAGATTATGAAAGGTGATCACATTTGTTTTGTTTGCAAATATTCCGAGATAATGATGATTATCAATGAAATCTTTCATCATAGTAAGGTAGAAAAATCTTTTTTTTTCGTGGGTTTTCGCCAGACTATCGATTTTCCATAGACATTTTGAATTACACCATCTTGTATCCGACCGGATATCCGACTCGGATATTCGGATTCCGACTCACCAAAAAAAGGTCCAAATCCGAGTGATCCAAATTCTGAATCACCGAAAAAATGTGATTTTCGGACTGATCCGAGATCCGACTATCCGTTTAGCCTTCCTATCCGAATGACTCGGATTATCCGATGTTGCTATTTTGAATCTATCCGTTTGAGTCGTATATTCGTGACCTTTGATTTTTGAGTTATCCGAAATCCGAGTATCCGATTTTTTTATTACGATCCAATGTATACAATGCACTAAAGCAAGTGCGTCGCGGACCCTAAAAAAAGAGGTCACGATGGCACTGATCTGGCAACCAAAGAGGAGTATTCGAATCTTGCAGAAAAAGGAGAACAAATACAGTTGGTTTTAGAAACAAGTTCGCATTTCTTTCCCGCAAAACTCGCCCGATACGCCCCGACTAATGCTGATTAAACATAACTAAAGCATCAAATCACTTGAAAATCAGTCGCTTGGAAAATTTTCACTTTTTTGCACTAAAAAGTTGTGGAAACCTGTTCGAAACGCGAGCAAACAAATAATTTACTACATACTCCGCATAGCCTGCGCTGTGCGATGAATTATGAAGAGGAAAATAACCTGAAAATAGCAAAGCGGAAGAATTTCAGAAGGAAAATAGGAAAAAGGAGAGAAGTGTCGGCACTCGCCGAAAAATTAACAGCTGATTGGGAGGGATTGATTAGTGCCACCATAGAAGACGGCCAACGTGTTTCAACAATGATCCCTGTTTCGTTTTTGATCCCTCATCGCCCGTTTCCCTGGCGGAAGCTGGTAGAAGACTGTCCCTTGAAACACCTTTCAGTTTTATAGATAGGCTGAAGTCCTGAATCAAAATTGCTAGCAGTGCTATCAAACTTCCTTAACCCTCTTCATTAATTAAACTCGTACTTGCCCTCAGTATAGATGGTCAAAACTGTTCCTACTGTATCTTGCTAACCGCATCCAAAAACTTCTCGGGAGGAGTTTTTCGTTAACTGCCAGTTCCTCTCGCATTTCAGCACTATTTCCGTGCTGTCTGCGAGAGTATGTTAAACGCGAACTTACCGCGAGGATGCCATATGTCGGAATTTTATAGAAAAAAAAACAGACCTGAAAACGTTTTGAAATCGCTATTTTTCGTAACAAAGGTTACAATCGTCGCTTTTGCGAAGCGTTTTCATTGAAAGTGTAACAAATGCCTACCACTGAGGGATGTTAGGGTGAAACTAGAGCGAATTATCTCCCAACTATTAGGAGTCCTGCTCAGATTCTGTTGTGGTTAAACTCGCGTTTAACGCGAACTTAACGCCTGTTAATTCGCGTTTAACACCCTCAATTACTACCACCCTAGATATTTCCGAAATGAAGAGTATTCAAAACATCGGCAACTGTTCCCTTCGGTCGACAAGTCTACGGGAGAAACTCCAGTGGGTCGGCTGATCCACAAGATTGTCACCAACTTCCTAGCCGCTTTTCGCCGCACTTTTCATTTGCTCTTCCTAAAGGGGCCCTGCAACATACATGCACTGTGTCAGCCCACCCACCAAAGTAGGAGCTGGTCACCAGCCGACAAGTTTAAAAATTTATAATTGGATATCAGCAGGGAACGATTATATCCACGCTATTTTATTCGAATAATTTCCTGTCATTAATAACAACCATTTCCCAGAGTTTGGGTAACTTATGGATTCCATCATAATAAAATTTTTCTGGTTTGGCCTCCACCCCATTCATCAGGCCATTTTTGACATCTTGACGATCTTAGAAAGCGCTGCTCCGCTGGACATCATGCGCCATTGACCGGAAAAGGTGATAATCCGACAGGGCGATGTCTGGAGAGTACGGCAGGTGCGGTAAGACTTCCCATTTGAACTCTTTTTTAGCGTATCGCCTGCCGTTCGAGCAACATGAGGTCAGGCGTTATCAGCGAAACAATGTGACTTTTTCAGTGTCGACTCGCCCATTCTGGTCTCTTTGCTTCCGATTTCATGCCGCAATTGCGCTGGTTGATGTTGATAGCCGATTCGCAGTAACTGTTTTTCGCCAGGTTGAAGAAGTTCATAGTACAGTATACCGCGTTGATCCCACCATATGCGCAATGAGACCTTCTTCCTGTGGATGTTTAGTTTTTGCAGTCCAGAAGTTATTGTGTTTCACCAGGACTAACCCACGATTTTCTGCTTCGGGATTGTCGTAGTACACCCGCTCCTTTTCATCGCCAGTTATGATGCGGTGTAAAAAAGACTTTCTTTGGAATCGGTCCAACAAGATTTATGAAGTTGTTTTTCTCTGCTCTTTGTTGCGTTCTGAGAGCTCATAGGGATCCATTTTCCTTCCCTTTAGATCTTCTCCCCATTGCAGCCAATCGAATAGAAATTGCTTTTGTTGACGCCGAGAGATGCCGCGAGCTGTTCTGCGCGTTTGAGCCGAATCTTGATCCAACCACAAAGCCTGAAGTTCGCCGTCTTCGAACTTTTTTGGCTGTCCTGGTCGATCTTTTTGTCGCCAACATCAAAAATCACCCGATTTGAAAACGCTGAAACCATTCTTGGCGAGGTTCTTATGGATGGAGCAGCATCCCCGTAAGCAGGCGACAAACATTTGGTGCGCATCCAGTGGCTTTCTTCTTGAGATGAAAAAGGAAAAGGAGAGCTTCACCTGAAATGGCATTTTTCCAGCACAAAAGTTGTATATTCTACAAACTAAATAATACTTTTTTATAAAGGTACGTGAAACAAGTTATATATCAATAGAAAGCTGATAATACAATGAGCATTATAACATAAAATTCGTTATATAAAAATAATTTTTATTTTTACAAAATATCAATAACAACAAAAACGCGGAAATTAACTTCTAGACCCTAATACATGCACTATGTCAGCCCACCCACCAAAGTAGGAGCTAGTGTCGCAATGCCGACAAGTTTAAAAAATTTATAATTGGATATCAACAGGGAACGATTATATCCACGCTATCTTAGCACTGATTCCCCGCTAAAACAATAATTTGTCATTTACCAATCTTTTTTTCCAAATTCAAGGGAAAATGACGAAAGAATAGTCATACTACACTCTACTACATAGTCTTCTAACATAGTCTACTACAATGGAAAAGGAACCTGGTGAGGATGCGGACTCCCCTGTAGCCTTATTGTGTTATCCACTCTTTTTTTAAGGCCCAGTATGCACGATTAAAAAAAGTGTCATTTCAGTTTCCTTACTGCCTGAATGGGTAGGAAGGATCACTCTGTAACGATGGCGTCGAAAAAGAACGCATAAAAACAAGCCATAAAGAGCTCCAAAAACCCGAATACCAGGTGCCACTTTGAGCGCAAAGCAAACCCCAAAAGAGCAATGCCCGTCTTCCGACATGAACGAATATAAACTCGGAGATCATGGGATGAGCGGGATGGTTTCGAACAATAGGCCCGTTCTACCTTCATTTTCAGCTTCCTCTCTTTTACTCAGGTCAGCTCGCATACATAGGCTGCAAGAGAAGGAAGTTACCGCCTCGGATAACTCAAGTCCACCATTAGCCCCTGGCCCAATTTTTGAGGGCCCATAACCTGCTCCGTTCCCAGAAGGTCTTGTGCACGATTCCAGAGACATTGTTGGGCTCAGCATAGGACCGTTTTCAAGATAAGCTAAAAACAGAAAGACGATTCTTATTTTGGACACTGCCTTTAAACAACCGGGATTGGTCAGGTGAGTGCTTGGCCACCACTCCCACATTTTTTTACCTGTTTTCGTGATTCCACGGTGAAAACACAGACTACACACAGCTGTTTCGGAAAAGTAGGTGATTCCACTAACAAACTACCGTATGTTAGGGCGGGTCCGCAACTTTACTGAGTCCTACTTCCATTGCTCTGAACAATTTCTGGAGACAAAATTGATCAGTTAATGACAAAACAGAAAAAATCTGTGGATTAGCTCGTGCCATATCAAATCCCGGGTTTAGCCCAGCTGGATGAGCTGGCGAACGATTACCTTAATGCAGACTCCTTTACATAACAGAAACCCGCGCTTTATTCCTTCACGCAAAAAGTGAAAACAAACTCTATTCGTTGATAAATGATATTTCAAATTTCATATAAAAGTCGGCTCTGGAAAGTAGTTGTTTTTTCAATGCTGTACCAGGCAATGCGTAAAGATATAGAAACTGTTATTCTGTGCTGAGCAGAAGATCAGCTTCTTTTTCATGAATAACTCAAAGAGAGAGAGAGAGAGAGAGAGAGAGAGAGAGAGAGAGTCACCAAAAGTCATAAATCTGCATACCCGCTGCAAACAGTGCACTTTGACTCTGCTGACTTTTTATATGAAGGAAGGGTTCTCTATTTGCAAAGCGGGCACGGAGGCTCAAGAGCGAAGTTTCACGTCTGTACTCGGTCAACCTGTAAAGAAGAAGAGCGGCGGATAGAGGCACCGATGATGACAATCAGGTGGCACCACACTTCTAGCACACTCGCAAAGGTAAACAGCCGTTACACTGCACTCATCAGCAAATTTTGCATCTAAATTACACATGCCCCAGATCATCGAGCAAAGAACGTGAATCTTGGCGGGGAATAAAGATTTAGTTCCCCTCCCCGCGGGACCGTGAACAATGTCAGTATAATTCCTCCTTTTGGCGATTCCGATCACAGTACCGTCTACTTCAATGCAAATTCCCGTAGGGAAGAACAAGTATTCCTTTCCACACCAATCATGCCATCTTGTTGACTACGATAAAACTTAATTAAATCTGCATAATATTAACTAGTTTGTGGTTTTTTGCAGAATTTTCTTGCCTGAGTGAACGTTATTACAAATTTTGCTCCATTCTTTTGATCTTTTCATGAAGCTCTTTTCCTTTTCATTACGAAATGCCTGCCAAGGACCACTATCCGAGCCATATTGCAAACTTGAGGGAACAAGGAAATTGCGACTCTTTCACTCCTTCAAGAAATCCACTCAATAATGAACTATACAAAAAGATTTGCTCTGGACCTCAGTGCCCATTTAGAAAAAACATGCGGCTAATCAGAGCGCACCGTCTTCTGGAGACTTAATAAAATACTCTTTTCAACTATCTTCTCGAACTAAATTCAGAGCTCCGTTGACTCTTAAAAAATGATAGTCATACTTCTGTCACACGGACCGCAGCCGCTCCCACCAACCCTTAGGCACATATTTTGCAAGTGTATTTACAACTGGGGAATCGAATCAACACCAAAGTAACTCATTGAATACAACCACTATCAGTCGAATTTTAAATACATGCCCGGAGCGCCTTGTCCAGCCACTTTCATATGCAATGCCATGAGCATATTTTTTGCAAAAAGCGTTTTGCAGCATTCCCACGCTCACGGCGCCGCATCATCATAACTCACTTTAAAGTAGACGAAAATAAGTTTTTCAGGAAATGAATTTTCGTACTTTACTTCTCGGTAGGGCGAATGTGGCGATATATGTAAGCGCTTTTTGCTCCGGTATTTTGTCGAAAATGCGTATTTCCTTCTGGAATTCATGACCATCTGATTCCGCTATCGTGACCAAGGTCTGATCACTTCATTATGAGGAGTTTAGAGATGCAAATGTACCACTTTCGATAAACTTCTGGCGGGTAATCTATCATTTTGCAACATTATCGTATAGGACTCAATGAAAGTAATCTAGAAATGACTTCAGAATTGGAAGGTCTTGGACCACTTTGAGGCGATCTCTAGCAGCGTTGCGGCGCTTTGTGAGCTGCTGCCGCAAAACGCTTTTGTTGAAAAAAAAAAAAATATGCTTGGTATCTGTACTATCAGTCATGAAAAAAATTGAAACCCCTCAGCTTTCTAGCGCCTGCGAAATAATTCTTCCACAAATAATTTTCCGAAAGTGTGCACACCTTTTGCAGTACTCCTTATCATCCTGATTTTAGATATGTCACTAAATTTGCCGAAGTGCGCCAAATCGGGAAGATGCTTATAATGCTTCTGCCAAAATTTCAACAATCCCAAAAATACGTGATGCACCAAGTAGCTTTCAGACTTTGGAGCCATACGCATCTGTACAACCGCGGGTGAAATCATGGAAAAAATCATTTATGACAATTTTGTTGAGTTGGCTCACAAAACGAAAAATCATACCTTCTGAGCAACATGGTTTTACTCCTGCTGCATCAACCACTACGCCTTCCTTACGCGGCTGGTTCCTTAACCGTTGTGAGGGGCCGTCAGTCGATAATGTGTTTTTCCGACCTGTCCAAAGCTTTTTGATAAAATAAGCCATGGCGTGACTCCTTCATGAAGTTGCAGTTATTTGGAGTAAGAGGGCAACTGCTGGGAATGGCTAGCTTGTGGCATGCTTCAGGGGTCGACATATGACGGTTAAAGTGGGAAACAGCTTCTCTACTCCGTTCTCCGTGCCCTGGCAAAGTACCTCCCAAGGAGGGCTCTCTCACCGCTTTTGTTTTCTAGCATACACAGCAGACCTGTCAGGCTTTCTTAAAGTAGACCCCAATATCAACAAGCAAATGTTTTGCGGGTGATATTCCAAAATCTACACCTATTCCTACGACCTCTGACCATCAACAAAATGCGTACAACAAAATGTGCACCTCTATTTTGAGAATATTGGAGTGGTCGCATAAGTAGGAGTTGCCTGTGAACCTCTCTAAAACGACAACTTTCCATATTAAATCTTGTACACCTCACTCTCATACACAATCAATGGGAACCACATTGAGAATGGAGAATAAATTCAGAGACCTAGGGAATGTGGTTCGAGAACTCTCTTGAGTTCACACATCACTTGCCAGAGAACACGGCGAAAAAAAAGCCCTCAAAGTTCTCTAAGGTTTGTATTTCATAAGAACAATTCAAAGTAATGATCCCACCTGGCTTGTAATACTTTCCAAAGACCTATACATGTTTCACCTCATTCTAATTACGGATCCTCTATGTGGAGCCCGTTGCAAGAATAAAGAATAGTGACCTCTGAGAAAGTTCAGAAAATATTCACAAAGACCATATTTTATGGAGCTTTTTCAAGTCCCGGCTATCCACAGGCCCTCCTTCCCACAAGGACCGCTTCGAGGTTCTTTGAGAATGAGAAGCCTGCAGTGAAGAAGGAGTTGTGAGTTTACAAGTAAGGAGTTACCAACTTCAGTTGGAGTTTCAGGATGCAATTTTAATATATTTCTAGGGGGGTGGACAGTATTTCCAATATCCCATGCCCATAATCTGCCAGATACTCTCAGGCCAGTCCCTAAAAAGGTCAAAATCAGATCAAGGCCTGAACGGATTTCAGCCCGGGAGGTAGGTAAAGCTAACTCAGTTATTACGAATTACCTTTAGATATATTCCAGGAATAGATATAAAAAAAAAAATTCTTGGTGCATTGATTCCATTGAGACTAAAGAATGCTCCCATTGTTATCCAAACCCTGATCTAACTGAACAGACATGTAAAGGTAATTCAATCGTTAAACCAGCTCACCTCAGCCGGAGCCAAGTTCTTGGCCCCTTGTTTGAAGTGGACCTTTTCGGGGACTCACCTGGAGGCGACTAGCAGATTCTGAGTGGGATATATGGGTACACTGTCCTCCAGTACATATTAAAAGTGCATCCCGAAAACTCCATCTGATCTCAAACAGCGCTTTCTCATTAGCCATGTCGCGTATTCCATGCAATACGGTACCCGCATTAATTTACTCCAAAAGCTCGCCGAATTCGCGACGCCGTCATAACTCAGTTTAAAGTGACCCGTTAGGGGAGCTGGGGGCATATTTGAAATCACAATCGAGACCTCTTCATTTTGAGCCACACACATCTCTTTGACCTGCAATCAAGGCATATAGAGTTAACAGAGAAAAATCGAGTGATTGAAAACACCACCAGACATCCCGTTCTCAGCCAAAGCAGGGCCAATCGACTTGGGACTTCTGGTCCTACAACCGCACTATCAGATCCTCTTCTTGAAACCAGCGCTGCATGTGCCCAATCCGGAAAAAGTCGATTTTTCATTCATCTCACATGCTTGCCAAGTACTATCCCTTCAAACGGGACCCGGTTAAGAGATGTTCGTGCCTCAGAATAGAAAAAAGAACTTTCGATGCTGATTCCAAATATGCTCCTAAGCTCCGGGCACGAGTTACTTTGGGCCGTGTTATGACGAAGAGTCGCAAAAGTCGCGATTTCGCACGACTTTTGCGACTGTTTAAAAAAATTAGCGCTGGTATTGTATCTGCCACGATTATTTCACTGGACATTAACCATTACAGTAGGCTAAAGGATCTCTAATTTCGCTTACTTCAAACTACGAGTGAATGGATTTACCATATGGAGCTACAGGAGTGGAGTAAGACTAGTGTACTTGAATGCAGTGCTCATGATGAAAGCAATACTTTGAATTATCAAATCAAAAGCTCCGAGAGGCATATTGATCGAATGCACATAATGAGGGCACCTAAAGACAGTTCGGACTATTACAACGCGTGCGACGGAAGTCCGCTGCGCTCACTTCGTTGCCAATGAACGTTTAGCCAGCTGAACTGCTCTTCCAGCTCTTCCGTTTCTGTGTGTTTGACCTAAAAGTGACACCAAGGCCAATGCCCAACAACAATGTCGGCTAAGGAAACAAGCAGCAAGTCGATCTATACTTTCCCGAAACTTGAATGTGATTTACCCTGCCCCACTCACCTCCCTGTAATACCGAGGAAGTGGGTGGGGTACCACCGTTCAGGATTTCGGGGCTGCCGCTCATTGTTATTGGTTACTCGTTTTTAGGCGGTTTCCTCACTCTTATTGCAATGTGGGTCTCGAACCTTTCGACTTCTGGCAAAAAGTTGAATGCGGTTTTTTAATCGTTGCCTTCAAAGATTTTTTCAGTTTCATTTTTACACCATTTCATGCCGAACCCAGCTCTGTCATTAGTCAACCCTCCATTTCAGCTAATGATCTCCAAATAAATTATAATATTGAACACCGCCTTTGGCGGCGACCGCTGTGAATATTTATTTCCAACTTTTAAAAAGCCGGACAAAGTGTTAAGCCCAGGGCAGATAAGTTTTCTATCCCAATTATTACCATCAGCCAGCCAACCGACGATAAGCGGGCCTTTATATACGAGTTCTCAACTGGTTCATGTGCTCTCAGCAGGGCTGCTTTTGCGCTACAACTTTGATATCACTTGGTTTTTTATTATCTTAGTACTTGCAGTAATCGGTACGCCTCTAAAAGGGTTTTATCAATTTATATGGCATGTTTTGAGGGGTTAGAAATTGATGGCTAAAACAAGACATTTGGGAGCTCCCAATCAATTTAGAACTCGAACGAACTCCTCTCCCAGATTTTCCCCAATCGAGATGTTTTCATCAGTTACTCTGGCACTCAGGACGCTCCTAGCCCGCCAGAAAACCTGCTCCAAGCGCTCAGACGCTGGGCTAAGAGCCCCAAATTGTGATAGTCGCACTTGATGTTGATAGGCCGCTGTCGCGGATATCATACGCGCCCTCCCGCGGTATCGACAGTCTATTCCCACGGTACTGACGCGGTTTCGTCGCGGTGTGGGCATCTGTTTTGTCATGCTATTACCACATTACTCTGACGTACCACTATCGCGCTACTGCGGCGGTATTGACGTCGCTATACACGCTTCACTGGCGCACTATTGTTGTGTGCATAGACGTATTGCTGTAGCGATATTGACGTATCGTCTTGGCGTTATACATCTACTATTAACCTGGGATTGTACGGCTGATCACCTTTGGGGTTTACTGCTTTTCATCAGAAGTTCGACCGCTGTTCACCCTGCCAGACTCCACTCGGACCCAAGCGATTTACACCTAGTATTATAGTGCCACTTTCTGAGCTTAGACCGCTACTCTTATGGCGTTCCTATCGCCTTCTAACTCGGAATTGATACCTCTCTGAGTAGTCGTTGATTCATTGTAAACGCGCAGCAAATACGCGCTTAATACTTTATTCAAAAACTGGCAAAATGAACTCGCGAAGATATTATTCACAGATCTTCAGTTTGACAGATGAAAAAACTTGCGCAGAAACGCTACTTAATCAATATCGCGATCCAAAATCGAGGATCGGCAAGTTCTGATCACTGAACACCGGAGGGACGAACTACACCTTTAGAACGAAAATGTTTTCTTTTCTATTTCCGGAATCAACTCTTTACCTACTCCCGCTGCCCGACTGGTTTGTATGGGAAAATCCTCAGTTCTTCCCTCATGAACGGCCGTGGTCCGAGATTACATGTCGCTGAATTCGAGGCAGTGGTCGCGATCAAATATGCTTGTCGTCTTTTTCCCTCTAATACCTTTTCTGAGTCTCGAGTACTAGGACCCTAAAAGAAAAATCATAGAAAAAAACCACTGTACGGAGCCACATTTGAAGCCCTAAACTTTCTTGTGTCTTGTGATGAGTGGACAGGCCCACCCCCACATCACCGGCACATCGATGACCTCTTATATCAAGACCATCAGCTGGCTTGAAATTCAATTTTCAATCAATGAACCCTCAGATTTATGTACACATCTATTTCAAAAACATTGACTAGAGTACTTTCTTTCATTTGCTCAACTGTTTTTGTTTGGTAAGTTTGCATTTATTTCCTCCCTCTGAATGTCGATGATTTTTGACTGCTCGGCATGGGACTGCGATCTTTTTCGTCGGCGCTGTGCACGTGTGCACGAACTGACAACTTTGGTCCTTAGAAGCTCTGAATTCTGTGCCGTTTTTTACTGTACTACTCTTCGCGAGTGTTTCAGCTGTTTTCAAACTGAGCTGATTTTTGTAGTTTTTCGTTAAGAATTTTCATCGTGACCACTGCCTTTAACTATCTGTCTGGGTGGGGTTGTAGAGAGTTTCGAAGCCTGAACACAAGCGCTCTCGCGATCTCTGGACAACTCCCATCATGCGGTTGAATTCTGTAACAAGTCATACTAACTCTATTGAGTTGCCCGGCAGCAGGGGGTAGGCGAACATTCCATTCCAAGTCAAGAAAAATGAGTACAAAGAAGCTATACAGAGAGTGGATGTATGTAGGTATAGAAAGGCAATGTGAGATGGGTCGCGAAAAAAGCCCTGGAAACAGGTGGTCTGCATCAACAACGTTACTACCAGCGGGACCTAGTGCAGGAGGTGCTTCACCCGATCTCCTCAGTCTCACAATCAGTGCTCGGCAGCATCAGCGGTGTCCTGAATTGGAGGGTTATTGTTCCTGCATGTACTTTTTGTCTGGAGGAAGCATGTTTAGAGTAAACAGTGTTGGCTACGACGCATAGTTCACCGAATCTTTACAGATCTGAAGACCGCACATTCCATGGGTCGATAGCAGTTTGTCGATCAACGTCATTTCCAAAAAGTTAAGGGCAGCATACACGCTCGGAAAAGTACATGAGATACACCGCTACCTTAATGGGGTCGCGCCACGGCTCCTCACAATCAGTAGAGCTCTCACACCGTTCGATCAGGACGACTATGTGCAGGACAGGGGGGACCAGGCGGACCCACATCGGATGCTGTTCCGGACCTAATTGAGAAATGCAATAGCATGCCTTATCGACCGAGCTGGGCTACAGCCTGTCTATTAAACATGACGGTAGGACCATATGCAAAGCAACCAAAGATCAGCTTTGAGATAATCATACGGAAATCATTCAGGCACCAGAAAACACCTCATTTGGTGTGGCGTGCATGAATACGGCAACCGAGGTCAGAGAGCGCTACGCCCTGCGCACGCGCCCAGGACTACTCAGAAGCAGAGGTATCATTGTGAACTACGCCCGAATCTACCTTACAATGGGTGCGGGAGAAGGTGGTGCGCCGCAAAAGCAACACGCAACACGTGCTCCTGCCGCGCGGGGAGTTCCGTCTGGCCGCCGCCAGAAATCCAACTGGGAGTGCGCCAAGCGCCCAGGAAAGTGTGGGATCCAGTTGGGAGTGTGTCAGGAGCCGGGGAATGTGCATGCGCGGCCCACTGGCGAGGTGCCTGGCGCCGTCGAAAGTCTGTAGGACCTAACTGGGAGTGTGCCATGCGCCGGGGAAACTGTGTGGTACCTAACCGGGAGTGCATGATATGGGAATGACCGCCCGGTTTATTAGGGGTTGTATCTCTGGAGGTGCTCAAAAAACTAGCCCAAAACGTATGTTGATTTAGCAGGCTCGCAGTTCCAGAAAAATATTATACATCAGAGGTCGGTGGTTGTAGCAGGAGTTGGCGAAGATGGAGTAGTTTTTTCAAGAATGCTTCAGAGACTTCGGAACCATACTTTTGTGGTTGAATTTTTCTACGCCATTTATCCTTTGTTCAAATTCCCGTAAAATAATAAACACACCGTGAGGCACGCCTACAATTACATACGAATCAGCGTAGGTGCACACGCATGTAACGCAATGAACTATTATATTACTGCTGTCACGAAAATAGTACCTTGTTAGTTTACTTTCTGCCCTGCATCCACGTTGCTCTGAATCATTCAAAAAGGAGGTTTAGTTTTTGAGCTGGCATGACGATTTATATCGTTTCGTTACCAATTTTCGTATGCTGTAAAGGAAACCAGAGCATGTAAATCGGCCTCCAACCGGACAATCTATTGGAGCAAGAGAGAGGTAAGGCAGGCTCTCATTGCAACGCCGCGACGCCTTGTGATCAGGCGCTCTGGGCTAGATTTTAATCCTCTGTATCATGCACAAAAACCAGAAAACCACGCTCACTTTCTTTTCTTGCCTTTTAATCTGGTGGCACTAATGCCCCGCCTTTTTATAGTGTTCCGGGCATTAATCCCGGAAGCGTTTTATCTTACCAATTTCACTTTTATTGTATTTGTTCCGCAGCTCCTATACTCTACTGATTCTAGGTGCAATCCACCTCCCACTTACTTGGAAGGTAGTTCGGATCTCTAAAGGTGCGTGCACACTCCACCCATTGAGAGAAAAACTGGTAGAACCAAAAAAAAAGAAAAAAAACCGAACATTAGAAAAAGAAGAAAAGTTTTTACCAGCCGCTAAGGAAAAGTGCTCTTCTCCCTGAGTCCAGTATTTCTGAGGTGCTCCTGAATCACATGCACAGAGTGTAGGACTATGAAAAGGATAGGTAACTCTACAAAGCAGTACGCACTGGGATTGAGAAGGTGAGAGATCAGCTTGGGGTCCGGGTTCTTAGGCCAGTGAGGATTACTGCGATCAGGCTAAGGTGGGTATGCGGTGCTATGATGGAAATGTTTGTATGACATCTTTCGAAAACGGACCAGCCAGGTTTCCTGTTCGTTCGGCATTCTCTCTCTCTCTCTCTCTATTTTTACACACCTTTTTGCACGCACCTGCCTTTACACACACGTCTTCACGTACACATCTGCCTGCACATCTTTTCACTCATACATAGCCACACATCTGCACATACATGCACACCATCCACTGTACGTGTACATGTAGTCTGTCGATACACATGCGTCTGCATTTGCATGTACGTGTGCGTATACACATACTGTGTACACTTACGTCCTACGTGTACACATGTGTCATGTGCATGTGCGTCATACACGTGTCATGTCTGCGTGCCACTATGTCTGCGTCCGCATGTCCTGTACACTCTGCATGTCTGCCGTCCATGTCGTCCCGTGTCTTCGTACACATGCACGTCTTTGCGTACACTTGCGTCTGCGGCATACACGTCTTCACGTGCGTCTGCTGTCTGTGTCTTTGTGTCGTACTCTATACGTGTACACTTTGTGCGCTGTCTACGTAATATATACATATACATGTACTTGTGTCTTATACATACACATATGCGTACACATACACACATACATGTCTGTATACATGTACACATACACTATACATATACATATACACACATACGCACACATACACACATGAGACATACATACATACACACATACACACATACACATACACATACACACACCCATACATACATACACACATGCATACACATACACATACACACACACATACACACATGCATATACATACACACATACACTATACATATACATATTCATATACACATACACATACACATATACATATACATATACACATACACATACACATATACACTTATACATATACACATATGCATATACATATACACATACTACACATATACACATACACTATAAGTATACCAGGAGCTGTCCAATAAATCTTGTCCAGAAAATTAGACCATTTTTAATTTTTTTCAATTTCATTATGAAAATAAGTCTAATCAACAAATATAATCACCACAGTTATCCACAACAGTGGCCCATCGATAAGACGGGTCATGATGCCCTTCGCTGAGAACTCCTGGGAGCTGCGACTCGAAGAAGTTCGCGATGTCGGATTTGAGATTGTCGTAGTTGGTGAGATTTTCTTCCGGCCAAATGGTGCTTCCAGCGGGCGGAGCAAGTGGTAGTCGGAGGGGCGCGAGGTCCGGGGGTATACGGCGGATGGGCAACCGTCTCTGAGCCGAGCGCGTCGCCAACTTCTGCTGGGTCTCCTTCGCGCCACGTCAGGGCGCTGGTTGTGTCGTCTGTGTGTGGGTGGACCGGGGGCTCGTCAGGGACGCTTTTCTCGGATGGCGGCGGCTGGTTTCTCAGGCTGATCGGTGTAGATGGGAGGCGGTGACTGTCCTGCTTTGCGGGAGCGGCTCGAGGTACGGCATGCCGTTGGTGTCCCACCAGCGGCAGAGCATGATCTTCAGCGGGTGCAGGTCGGCTTTCCTCGGCGTCGTTGGCGGCTCTTCTCCGCGCGGGATCCAGACGGCACGGCTTTGACCGGCGACGCTGTCATAGAGGACCCGGCTCATCTAACCTCTCAGTGACCCAGGTCCTCAAGAGTCTCCTTGCGATGCGGACGAAGGAGGGGGAGACTGGGTAGACGGCCACGCAACTCTGCTTGGTGGCGTCCGTCAGACTGTGGGAGATCCAGCGGGCCAGAACTTTATGGCCAGCCGAGTAAGTTAAGGTCGATTGTGGATGGTGGGACTTGCTGCAGCCAAGCATCGTCGCCAGTTCACTGGTGGTAGCTTCCGGCTTCTCCTTGATACAGCGACAGACTTCGTCATCATCCCTCCGTAGAAGGCCTCCTGCTGTGCTCCCTGTCCTCGAGGCTCGTGTCGCCGCTGTCAAAACGATTTGAACCAGCGGCTGACTGTACGCGTTAAGACACTGCATCCTCCTTGCACGCTCTGCAGATATTTGGCGACCGCGGTACCCGTGTCGTTGCCCAGCAACCACTCGTAATGCACGAACGTACGAATTCGACCTTGGTCCATTTTAGCATCTACACTGGTAGTTAGACGCGGCGACTGCGCCTTATATACCCCCCTGGCGCAGAACTTTGGAGAACCTTCTAGAAGGTTCTGCACTTACCTGATATTATAACATCACTTCTCAGGAAAATTATAATATTTTGAAATTACTCAGACAAAATTATTGGACAACCTGGGTACATATACACATACACATACACATATGCACATATACACATACACATACACATATACACTTATACATGTCCCCATATGTATATACATGTCCCCCATGTCTGTCCCCCCTACACATATCTCTGTCCCACCTCTCCCATCTCCACATCCCCATCTACATGTCCCCATGTCCCCCATCTACACATCCCCCATCAAACATATACACTGTGTCTGTGTACTGTCCTCACACATCTCTTCACATCCCACTGTCCCCATGTGTGTCTGTACATCTGCATCTGTCTTCCCTGTCTGTCCTACATACACATATAAATCTCTTCCCACCACTACCTATACATGTACTTGTCTTTCCACAGCCTACATACACCTACTCTTACATCTTGTCTACATACACATATACACTGTATGTCATGTACTTGTCTGTCCACTTACACATACCTCCATCAAGAAGAATATGACAAAATGGGTAATATCTGAGTCTAGCAATGATGGGAGTACTGGGACCTGGTGAGGTTGCGGACTCTTCCTGTGTACTGTGTGAGTCAGATTGTGTTATCACTCATTTTTTCAAAATAACGGATTGGTCAGTGAGTTTTTGTTTCCACTCTCACATTCTTGCTAGCTTTTCCATTGCGCCCCCACAGATGCTTAGTCATATCGAGTGAAAAACTGCAGACTCACCGATCTACTCCGCAGCTGTTTCGGAAAATGAGTGATACCACTCCTGAGCTACACTGTGTTAAGACGAGTCCGCAACCTCACCAGGTCCTACTTCCATTGCTGTGGAGCTATATAATGAAACCAAAGGTGGAAGTACCGACAAAGAGGTTAAAGATAAGGTGTGGATGAAACAAATGACAATGTTGAGGTATTGACGCTAAACGGATGACGTAGCCGGGTGTTTGACGCACGTTTCGATTTATCTCGACATGATCAACGTCAGACGTACGTGCACATTCGGAAACTGCTTTGTCGTGGGCTAATGGCGACAGCAAACCATAGATAAAAAGTCAGCCGTATGCTCGTAGGCTGCTATAAAGTTGGAAAAAAGCATTTTCGCTAAGTGGCCCACGAGCTTTGCCAAAGAATACCGCGACGAAGTCGCTTGCGCCACTTCGCGGTATTCTCGCTCCAATCTCCACAGTCGTGGGCTAGGAGCTCCTCAATGCCTGAGTAGCGATTGAACGGGTACAATCATACATTTAATGAGCTGGAACTAGACGCTGCAACCAGTGAAAATAATTATTTGTAGCAGCTCCGAATCGCTGTCCAACCCAGAGAAATGCGGTGTAGAGCGCAAACTCCTGCTGTTTGCACGAATTTTTGCCGAAAATTTGCCGTGTATCAGTTCTTCAGACCAAGCAGAGGAGAGTATCGGGTGGGGTTTACGCTTCAAAGTCATAAACTTAAAGGCACTGTTCGCGATAAAAATCGCTTTTCTGTTTTTACCTCATCTTGCAGTTGGTCCCATTCTGATTCCAGTGATGCACAAGACCTTCTGGGAATGAGATTATGGTCCCTCAAAAATTGAATAAGGAAGCATGGTGGACTGTTGAGTTGTCCGAGGAACATAACTTCAAATGTACACGGCAGCCAAAGTATGCGAGCTGACCTGAGTAAAGAGAGAAGTTGAGAATGAAGGGAAGAACAGTGCTTTTGATCAGAGCTCATCGCTCAACTCCACGATTTCAGGTATTCATTTGTTCACGTCGAGGGGCGGGAAGAGAATAGACTTGCCTACATTAGCGGGGGTTTGCCCACTTTTCTATCGTTTGCGGCTCATCGGGTAACCTGCGTCCCGTTCTTTCGACGCTGTTCTGCTTCTGAGAGCCACGAGAAGCGCGTTATCCGCAAAAAACTCGAGTATGAAGTTTATCGCGAACGGTGCCTTTGAAGCGGAAACTCCTTCGAGATTGCGTTCCATTCCTTTTTCTTTTTCCGGACTGCACTGTGGCTCAACAAACTACCTATGGATTTTGCCAACAGCCGCAGCTTGCAAGGAGTTTTGAAGAAATCTGCACGTACGAGACAGAAGCCGTAGAAGATTTGGGAGTCATTTCTTGCTGCAGCCTTGTGGCGAGGCGTAGCCCTGCGTCATTGACCAGTGTTCTGCCATGAAATTTTACTGTAGATTCATCGGTTTTATAAAGATGATGACATTTATTGGCCAGGTATTAACGTGTTAGGTATCCTGGGCCTAAAGATTACCTTTAAATTACAACCCTTGCATTGTTTTAGATGTCCAGGCTCAGAACTTTTTCCAGCAACTTCGTACCTCTCCACCCTTTTCATTCAAAACAGCGCCAGATTTGCGTTATGATTATTGTTTCAGTGAGCTTTCCTTCTTGTCGGTGTTATTTATATCTCTGCTCGGTTCCTTCAGTTATCAGGTAGTTGCTAAATGGTTATCCAGTGTCACTCCAACTTGTGCACAAGTGCTAGCTGTGATGGTTCCTGGCATGGCAGACGTTGTTTTGTTAGCTGTTGTTATGTCCACAGCAACGTATTTAACTATGTTGATCACTAACCGAGGTTCCAATCACATGTCTCATAAAGCGAGCTACCTGGATTGAATCCATACATTTCTTCTTCCTTCATCTTTCCAGAGATTTCTGCATATCTCAAGTAAGGTGCACAAGGCCTACAATTGAGAACGGATTTATCTTAACCTGTCATCGCCTTACGCTTATCAACCGCTGACATTTGGAACTATTTTAAGATACATCGCCCAGATACCTAACAGTGGTCGGAGGACAATATCCATCACGTAGAGGAGGCCCGCGTGGGTTGGAGTCGCGCCACAACTCTCAGTTACTCGAATGGTCACCATGGATTGCTAAAATTTATTTTCCGTAATGGTAATATTGATCCTTCCAGGCTTCTAGCCCACTACTTCTGTTTTTTATTCCTGACCTCCCCCAAAACCATATAATGCCTCCTAATTATACGGTACTGTCGCCTTTCAGATTATTCTCTAATCAGAACAATGGTCTTGAAATCGGCTGTTGAAGCGTTGCGCTAAGAGATTTTTGTTTGTTTTTGTAATCATTTGCATGTTTTTAACACTCTGTTTTGTAGCTTTCCAGCACGCTGGCAACAGCGTGAAATAAATAAATAGATAAAACTAATGGCAGAAAGATATTCATCAGGCAGAAAATAGGTAGCACTAATATTTTGTTTATGCAAAAAGGCCCTTTTTCTGAATGGCTTTTCCAGCCTTAGTTTTCATTTCCATAGGGCCTTGATCAGGGCAAGATGCATCTACTGATTGATTATCGAAAACTACATTAGCTCGATTTTTCAATTATTTTACGATTTCTCATCTCACTATGTTTTCAACGAATAATGAGGTGAAAAACCTCTAAAGGTGGAAAAATCTTGCTAAAGTATGGTTTCCGATAATCAATCAGTGAATGCAACTTCCCGACTATCGCCTCCTAAAAAGTGAAAACACTGTGCTGAAAAGGTCATTTCCTTTTTCTACTATGCTAGTGGGTCTGTTTTAAAGCCACAATTGCCTCAGATATGAATTTCAGGATTCACGTATAATTGTATAGAAGACCCTCCTGTATAGCACATGCCAAATGCGAGATCTCAATTCCCACTCCCAAATCGGCGAGATATGTGCGACCACCACAGGCCCGACATCGCTCCACCACCACAGGCCCGACCCCTAACGGACTTCCGAACTCGATAGCTGCTCGATGGATTCCAACTAGTCACGTCGTTCTTGAGTCCATTGACAGACTGTCTCATTATGCTGACTTTCTCTCTCACGCAACGATTGCGAATATGAAGAGAAATACAGGCCTGAGACAACTCGTCCACCAATTTTTCACCCTCAAAATCTAGAGCATCTTTGAAGAGCCATAACTCTGTTTAAAAAAGGCGGTCTTGAGCGATTTCAGAGACACCACTGTGATCAGCGTGTGACTCTCTCCAATATAAGCATGAAATCTCAGAAATTATTTCTTGGAGGTGTCCTGTACGCTTCAACGAACCGCTGAGTTACGGCCAATCAGAGACCATGTATGTGTATGACACTGAAAAAAATGGTTTTAGGAGCCCCAGCAAACCATTTTTTCTTTATTTGAACAATTGCAATTTCGGCGAGCATTTGCCTCCAGTGAAATGGTGGGACCGACTAACCTTAGATCCAATGGTCAATGTTGGAGAAGGGGTCGCGAAGCTCACGCCACGAGGCGGAGGGGTCCGCAACAACAGACGCACTATCTCCACTGGGTTGCTTGACCTTGCCAGGAGGCATAATTCGGTGGCCTTCTTCACATTAACTGCTTTACAGAGTTACGGGGCCACTGGAGCCTCATGGGTGTGAAATGTTCACCGATTTTTTACAGAGATCTCAAAACCCTTGCCGTTTCTGAAATTCTGTGGAGAAAGCTCCGTAGAATACATAGCCTTTTCAAAGGATCCTATGATATTATGGGTACGCAACAGTGGAGCCAGATACTCCCGACCACCTTTGCCTAAATACAGCTTGAGATTTTGGAAAAAGAAAAACAAATTTGTTTTTCTGCGCGAGCAAGACTTTGCGAATGCCAACCAGCTCCACCTGGTTGAAGCATTATTAGAATCTTATACACCCCTTTCGACGAATTATCGTCGGAGCAGTCGAAAAAGTCCGCTATTGGCAACCTTCGGATTTTCCAGTGGCTACCTGTCATCGTTGCGGCACGCGTTACAGCTTGAGAAGCCACGCCGCAGAAATAGCATTCGATCAACAGGACCGAAATCTCTCATCTCTGATGGATTTTCATTCGGCTCGCTAAGAGCCATTCATCATTTATGAAAATGTAGTCACGGTGTGTGCATTCGCTCAATCGTAGCAGCAACCCGCATACATGAGATGAGGAAATTAAATACTTATCCTGGTTATCAGTTCTTCTTAAACGCTGCCGCATCCCTGTTGCAAATATAATCACGCATGATAAAAGAAGCGATTCGATATGCAGTCTGCTCGCGACTTTGCACGTACCGACTTGGTGATCGAACGAAGATATTTCTAGAACAGAGCGGCGACGTAAAGAGATTTCGGTGCACGTTTCGCCGGCAGATCTGTCTAGCGTCATTTATTATCAGCATTCAATGACGCCTCCCAAACGCAGCTGGTTAGAGCCCATATGACTTTGCTCAGCAAAAAAACATTATTTTCGAACCTTCCAGCGTCCAAATGTTTCTGGAATTGATATTGGAAGGTTACAGGAGAAAAGTCGTAGCTAGCTATAATGATCAATTCTTTTTCGATGTCTTGTTCATTGCTGATTTCCTTCAAAATCGAATGAGAATTCCCATTTGGGGTAATTTTGAAAATCTTCACGCTAACACTACAATACATTACGACATGAGTATAGCAACTGCTTCGAAATAAGCGTATCCTGCTATGTTGGATCGTAGTTTTGAATATTGGAGAGTTTCCATGTTTTCTTCTACGGCGAAAACGATGGATCGAATTGGTATAGCTCCAACTCCCCATTAGGCTGTGTGGTTATAGGAAAAAGTTTGTATTTTGCACAACACATAAGTAAAGCAACACTTGAGAAACATGAAAACGACTCGCGAAGGCCGCCATGTTAGCCACCCACTTCCATGTGTATTTCTATAATAATCACTGGTTCAGGGTGATGCTCTTTGGCTTTCGCAGTGAACCTCACTTGTCTTCTGACAGGAAAGTCATATTGACTCCGTGGAATTGGATTTCGATGGAATTCCAGCTAGCCAAAAGGGCCAGCTAGGTGTACATAGTTGCAAGTTCGTGTTGGATCCTGGGCCATTCGACGCCTGTGGTTGCCCACACGTCTTATGGAGTCTGAGAAACAGTCCCAGCGAGACTTCCTCAACGGAGTTAACAGTGGCCAGTACGGCAGGCCCCAAGGACTCATTACGAATTTTCGCTCCAGCAGCTGCTCCGCAGATACCATTCCCTACTACACCAACTAGTATGACAACGTGGTCGGCTCCAAAAAGTGGCGGTTTGATCTATCATAACATTTTCAAAAGGTTGCACAGACTCGAGGTACAGAAAAAGCAAAAAAACAACATAAGCACGAGCTAAAGAACGTGAGTGCTCCAAGTAGCAAGACACCGCTTGTCAGGCTGCTCCATGTTGTCATCCTCTCCGACCACAGCAGATCATTGCGAATGATCCTGATAGCACAAGATGTCATTGGAGAGTTCTATGTGACGGGTGCTCCACTACATCGGCTGTCTTAAAAGCAGTGGTCGCGACCAGAAATGCTTGTCATTCTTTTTCCTCCTCTAAACCCTTTTCTAGGTGACCTCGAAAAGTAGGACCAGTGAGGGAGAAAAGCGCGAAAAAAACCTTCGCTATTTCAGGCAGAATTTAAAGCCTTAACTTTATTGTATTTTAATGGTAGACAGGTTCACTCCATATCATTGGCATCGATGATCTCTGAAGTGTCAAGAACATCAGCTGGCATGGGGTTGAATTTCAATCGGCGAACATTAACGTTCAGACTGACCTGTCCGAAAATGTTTATCATACTCGTCTGGTGGAACACATTGAACTGTTTTTGCTCAACTGTTTTTATTAGGTATGTTTGCACTTATTTCTTCCTCTGAATGTCGATGATTTTTGACTGTTGGCCATGTGACTGCAATCTTTTTGGGCGACGCTGTGTACGTGTGCACGAGCTAGCATCTTTGGGCCCTAGAAACTCTGAATTCTGGCCCGTTTTTCGCCGCTCTACGCCTGAATTTTCGGCTATTTCTCGACATAAGCTAGATTATTTGTAGTTTTTCGATAGCGTTTTTCATCATGACCACTGGCTTTGGCTAAAAGGAACCGATATGCTAGTGTTTGATAGCGCGGGCAAAAGTCATGCAACCTCGGCTAGAAAATCTTCTGGGCCTTGGGGTTGGCTTCATTTTGGAGCCCACAATGTTGTCATACTGATTGTTGGAGTAAGGAATGGTATGTGCGGGTAGCCCAATATTCGGGACAGGGCTCTCTACACCAAAGGGAGGAGTTGCTCTCGCCTTCCGCAGCTCTAATTACAATCTGGACCACTCCACTCCGCGTTAAGTGGCGTGACATTCTGAAAACTACCAAAAACAGGACCAACTCCTCCACTCGGTGTGTAGACAGCCCCTACCCCGACAATTCCCTAATGAGTCGTAAGGCCGACACCATGTTGCTGGTAACTCATCGAAGTGAATGTCGCTGTGGCACTGGTCTTCATGCTAACCGCATAGAACTTTTGGTCGACCACGGGCGTTGAACCTGATTCGGGATCCAGCACCGGGCTTGAAACTACATCCAGCTGTTCGTCCTAGCTGGCTGGAATTCCGCAGAAGTCCCAGTCAAAGGAGCCTAATATGACGTTTACGTCAGAAGACAGGTGAATCTCCTGGGAAAGTGGACCGATAGCATCACCCTGAACTATTGTGTGAGAATGCACATGAAAGTGGTACAATGCCCAAGCCCGGGCGTCGCAGGGGCGTTTTCATGTTTCTCAGAGTGTTTGCTATACTTATGCGTCATGCGAAATACCGACACACTATGTGTCTTGCATTCTCTCTACACTAACTATGTGCAGTATTGCAGCTAAATCCGAACTTTGAAATCCAAACGCGATTTTTTCAAACGCTATCCAAAGTACTATATTCATCGAAAGTCATTGGGCACTATATTGTATTACATGTTTTTATTTTTCGTTATTCATTTATTTGCGGAGGAATGAATTCTTTCATCCTCTGTGAAGAAGGAATTGGAAGACTTCGGAGAGCTGACAAAGCAACACGTCATCTTCACTATCTGGTACAGCGTCCAGGGCAGACAGAAGTCGAGCTCACCATCACGCAGCTATGATCTTCAGGAATGAATATCCCCGTATGGTTGATCTCTCGCGGCAGAGATACGGATATCAATCTAACCATTTCAAATCTTCAGAATCCACCACATTTCTCAACTATGTTCTGTATCATATAAGGATGAAGCTATTGAATAAATTTTATATAAAATTTGTAAACGAGAATAGAGAGATTATTGTGAACATTGTCCATCGAGTACAAAGGACAACAGTTTGATAGCTGTTCATAGCGTAATGAACATATTTCTCCCCACGCCAACATTGCAAGCACCGCGGCATTCTTCCTTTGAGACTGTCCAATAGAGTTGAACAGCATCAGGGGAGGATTTGAAAGACACGGCGCTGGTAATGTGTAAGAGGGAGGAATATATGTGCTATTAGATATGAACAACTATCAAACTAGGTATGAACAATTGTTAAAACGGGATGAGGAAATCCATGGCACGTTAATTGTTGGTGAGGTAGTGTGAAAATAGTCCGTAGACATCGCTGGATATGTTTCCGACAGATTGCGTGAACAATTACAAGACCATCTGATTAGTTGATCGTACTTACCACCAGTACGGACAATTTGACACCCTGGCCAGCGCGACATTAGACCTGCCTTAGCACCAGCTACCGATATTTAACTTAGACAGTTCTTAGCATGTTCGTAATTGGAGAACAAATTATTTTAAAAGTTCTAGGCCGTAGGGACAGAGCCGTCTATGTAGTTAGGTATCTTTATAAGTATGGATAATTATTATTGTGTTATTGTCGCTCATTGATGCCAGCGTAAACTAATACTTTAAAAATGGTCTATTGAGTGTGAGAGGAAAGGACTTAAGCAGAAACAATCTAAAAGTTTGTTGACTTTCTTTGAAGGCATCGCACGCACTAAAAACCACTTATTTCTGTTTTCCACATTTGACTAGACGATTGGTGCGGCCATCTGGGAAGGTAAAGAGAAATTTGATAGGTCATCAACGCTACCGTTGTGAAGAAGCATGTGATTGAATGTCTGAAATTCTGTCAGAGGAAGCCGGCCCTCCATCAGGTATCGTCCATGTACGTCGCGGGAGCGGGCGCTTCCACGCTGTTGTGCGCCTCTCGACGCTCCTCAACGCTGTAGAAGCCCGTGCCCGTAAATTAACACGGGTGGGCACCCCTACCTCATGTTGATTCGATTTGCGGCTCCGTCCATAAATGGCGGAAGCGTGCGATTGCGCAAAATCTGATGGTCATCGTGGGCACACGATTCGCTAGCCGCTCTGGGCGCTCCTTCTCGCGCGCCCTCGCCCGTTCGCTCTCGCGCTTGCACCAGCGCTACGAAGCAAGCAGCAGAGTCTCGAAACTTACTGCTCTATAACTAAAGCAGGTGGTGTTAGACCTGTATCAAAAGTACTGCCCTTGTTTTATGCGAGTCCACCACGGAAGTTGAAAGCCGTAGGAAATGTCAACCGTTGCGCCGACTCAGGCGATTGATCACCCAATCAAGCATTTTCAATCGAATCAACACGAGGTAAAGGGGTGTTCATATATATTTAATTTGTAGTGCACGAGCTGCTCCAGCGTTGAGGGGCGTCGAGAGGCGCACAACAGCAGGGAACGCCCGCTCATGACGTATATACGCTGCCTGGAAACGTTCGATCATAGCTGATCATTGGGTGATATAGTACAAATAAAGGTCAGTTGGCGGAATATATTATAAGAATACGTGAAGGTTATCTTTTCTACACATATCAGTTGCTTCTTCCCTTACTCACCAGAAATTAAGAAAGGCTGAAAGAAAGGTAGACATTATTTGATCGACAGATCATGCATGCCTGATCGACAAAGCGATTCCCTGGCGATCGACTCTTCCTTCCCTCAATAGTCGGTGATTGAGAAGATTTCAGACAGCAACAACAGTTTCGTCTTTTTCGCCATTTTTTCAGCATGTAGCGATTATAGAGGCTTCTAGGGCTTCCATTATATATGGAAGACTAGAAACCAAAACCATCGTGAACAATGCCTTTAATACACCTGGGTAGACCCAGAAAGGACAACAGCTGTACTTTCTTTGGAAATTCAAAATCGAAACATTTTAAGCTTATAAACCTTGTTCATTCAGGCAATTTGGGGCCCTGAACACGAGTATAGTGTCACTTTCAAGTTTTCCAAAAGACTGTGTGTGGGTTCCAGCGTTAAAAATGTTCATCCATCTAGAGTACCCCGCCGCGTTCCTCCGAAAAAAAAACTGGAAACGCACCCCTAATATTCGTGTTCAGCGCCCCTCATATTTCCTCAACAGCGTTTGGGGCTGAATTTTATACATTGGATCCGACTCATTCAGGATAACTGCAAAAACTGCTCTATTTCTGCTCCACCCTGAACCAAAAGATTCACATATTTAAAGGCAGTGTTCACCATAAATTTCACTTCCGATATCTCCGCGGTTTACGGAAGGTCTGGGTATGCCCTTTATAGCCAGGCATGCTTAAAAGAACGCGAACAACGCGTTCTTGAGCCAGAATAAACCCTTCCTTGTTTTACGTTGATTTTTCGAGAGTGGAGAAAATGACCGCTATGAAGGATGATGCCTATCAGTGCAATCAGGCGATCAGCTCACTTATAAGCACTTCCTTCAGCTTGATCATTCCTGTAATCTGAATCTTTGTTTGTTCATATCGAGAGGCGGATCTACAGAGCACTGGAAGGCGTTCCTGGAACACCAGAACGCTTGTTTACGCAGCCATATTTTGCCACTACTGACTCGTTTTCCTACCATTTTTTCGACACTGGGAGCCTAGAATTCTGCTCGCCTATCATTTCGCTGTGAAAAAGTCACCGAGAGATGAAATCATTATGAACGCTGCCTTTAAATGTTTAAGGATTGG